>CM037931.1:12993647-13593647 GCA_021346845.1 Apeltes quadracus | reverse complement strand
AAGTACATACACAAATTACCAAGACGTGTTCTTTAAAAAAATAAAACCTTTTTCACACGGTGTTCTTCTGCTTTAAAGCCTATTTAGTTAGCGAACAAATACTTGTTTATAAACCTGTGAGATAAACGCAGAAAGGGGAAGTCTGTCACGGACCACTTTTAAATGTGATGCAGCAGATGAAAAGTCAGTACGAGAGACCAGCAGTGTGCAGGATTCATTCCTTGGTACCTTGTATGCCATCTAACTTTGAAACAAGCACCGACAGAGACACCGCTAGTATCAATGCACTGACCTATATTGGGCCTTTCGTAGAAACAATTTCAGCAGGATTTGTGCACATGTTGAGTGAACAAAATTCAAGCACATAAAAATTACACTAACAGCAAAGTGTATAACATTTTATTGAAGATAAATGAATCCCTAAAACCATCAATAAAAAAGAAAAAAAGTGTCACGTTTATTTAAAACAAATGTTATTTTTCCACGCACTGACATGAATATGTGGCGAATATGTGCGTGCGAGTACCACCCCCCGAACGGACCGGCTGGCTTTGGCCAACTATTACACAAACCATGGGGAAACACTGAATATCCATCAAAGGGTTTCTGTGTTCATTAAAAATAAAATCAACAGAGACCACCAGGCCAAGGAAGGACTTTTCTCAATTTAAGGGGTTTCTGTCGTCAGTGCCGCTCAGAACACACCAGCAAAGCGCGTGTTTAGAAAGGGGCCTGATCATATTTCAGCGCACTGCAGCCCCCCGCCTGCGAGCTGCGGGAGAATACCAGGCGCAGCATTCCACCGGTGGCCTGTCTGGGGGTGGGGGCTGGTCGGAGAAGCTTTGTGTGAACGACGGGCTGTCTGAACTATCCCAGCGACCGATGAAGAAAAAACATTCCTCCAAACAGCCACTGTAAATTGGGGAAGTTGGGATAAATGATATTGTTTAGCAGGACAGTTTCTGCTTATACTTAATACCTTATATTGCTTTGCTTTATTTTAATTCTTTCCCGGAGCATGGTTTAACTTATAATACATGCCCAGTAACAAATCATTCCCACAGGAACTTACCACAACTGGATCCACTTTACACCGATATATCCGTTGAATATTTTATTTTGTCTCTATGCAGTATAAGTCTAACTATTTGCTAACTGGAATTTTCTTTGCCCAATTGGAAAAGTTGAGATGCTTTATAATAATAATGATACAGGGTGTTTTAATCAGGGACAGTCCTGCCTTTGCCAGTGCAGTTTGACTCATGAATGATTGATAACGCGTTTAACTTGCAGACTGTAAATGAATAAGATTGCATTGCCACCCAGTTTCACCAGTGTCAACTAACAACGATTCCGCAAAAGCAGCAAAACAGGAATGGTTCCTTCTATTCAACAGCTTATTGATGTTGTATGTTACAGCATCTCTACAGATTATGTAAGAGTAATATAATGAAATCTCCTCAATAACTTAGTAGGTCAATATCCATTTGGAGTAAATACTACTCCTTTAATACTGTTGCTTTGGACGAGCGATGGGTAACACGGTCTCCTTCAAAAAATAAGTCATTATTAGACAAGCATGTACAGGTATTCACCATTGGTCTCACCCAGTCAACCAGGCAAACCGGTTGAGGAAATTGTTTTAGTTAACTGTATTGCAGCTTGGAAATGGAAAAACATACTGCTTATCATACCGTCTCGTGGTGGCATCTTCATATTGCATGTTTTATATGCAACAGACCAAAAACCTACTAAATGTATTATCCATATCCACAGAGAAATGTATTAAATCCTCACATTTGATGTACTAGAACCAGCAAATGAGTATTTCTGCAGATTAATCAATAAGATAAAAAGTAAATTAATCAACTCAGAGTTTGGTTATATCTCACAACAAATAGATCATCAATAGTGTTGCTATCATTATTATTAACTAAAGCAATACAGACTGCGGTAATTCCTGCCGTTAAGAGTATTTTAGAATCTGGAGAAAACTATAGGAACGTTGCTGACATGTTAGTATGACTCAGAAAACAAACAACTCTGGCTTTACTTAAATGAATAAGTCCATCACCAGCAGTAATGACAGGCTGTGGGAACCAGTAACTTGTCCATACCTTGTACACGTCTCCATATGTGCCACTTCCCACCCTCTGGATGAGCTCAAAGTCGTGCTGAGGGTTCCTCCTCTGGATTTCACTGCTTGGCCGAGGAAAGATATCCATGGTAGCTCGAACCGAACGACCCTTTACATTTAGGTAAATAGATCCAATCTGGTGGCGTAGGTTGGATGAAGCGACGGTGCTGAATATATTTACAGGTCAATCACTTTTATTCAGAAGGTCCTCCCACGTGCTCCATGTCCTGATAGAGAAACACAAGAAAAATCACTTTATATTACGTTATGTGGGTGTAACGTTCAATATTAGCTTTAAGTCAAGGTTAACATTTCCTCCACGTTAGGCTCGGCACGAGCACAAGAAAAGATGCGACATCTGTCACCAAAAAACAAGAGCAATTTCTCTTTTACTTCCAGATAGAATTAAAGTTCCGCAGAGCTCGTTCTGACCACTGAAATAGCATTGACGTGGGTCCAGCCTTAGCGTGTACAGTGAGGTCACTCCAGCAAATAGCCATGTCTATCGTTGCTATTTAATGGGGTGACTTAAAGGGGGGGGGGAGAGAGACATCGCATCAAGGCAAGGGAGCTAACGGCTAATGCTAACTAGCAAACGTTCGCCTAGCCTCGCCACTGGTTCTAGCTAACTTCAACAGTGCCTAACTTACCGTTTACAACCCGAACGCCGTCGATGAATACATCTTGCATTTTAAATACTTTAAAAAATGACGTCGAGTAATGGCTCCAAGAAAAGAAAGAGAGCGTCCCCCTTTGTTATCGAGTTAACAGTCATAAACTTCAGTCGGCTGTCGGCGTTCACTCCGTCTCCTTCAGCGCGGACGTTTTAGCCGAGTTGGGTGCGAGAGCGAGAAGTTCAGGCGTTGACATGTCATTTCTCTCTGCTGACAGTTTAAGTGGAATATCACGCTAACGCCAAACTACATTAATACTGTCCATTGTGGCTCGTAAATGTAACTCCGCCCGAAACCAAGTCCATAGAAAAAAGCAACAGTCTGCTGCTAATCTCTCTGGATTCGCAGTTACAGGATCGCAATGCTGCCTTCAGGAACTCGCTCGGAAAATGTAAAACTCAACAGAAGAAAAAAAACACAATAAAAAAAGGTTAGGTGGCAGTGAGATAATTACAAAAGTAGAGCACATCACAAAGGAAGTTATCTCAATACACTACGATCATCAGTATAACAAAGATAGCATTTTAACTGTATTAAACGTTTCTACCGACTTTTTGGCAATCATTTTCTGTTTAAGCCCAATGCTTGTGGTGGAGAGCATATTTATGGTGGAGAGTATCTCACTACATTTACCCCAGTACTATGACTATGTACAAGTGTCCGATACTGGCACATGACTCAAGTACATTGGTCCACAGTAACACCCAAATTCATGTGTATTAGGCCCAATCTGAATTTGTATACCAAAAGGCTTCTTACATGTGATATATCAGTAACATTAAGTAATGTTACTGCATAGTGGGTACAGTGGGTGCATAGTGGGCACTTCTTATGTGGTGTGATCAAAGTAAAACATTTGAACGAGGAGCTTTTAGTTGTAAAGCTGTAGTTTTTCTTCAACCACTTTTCAGGGTCTAGTATCTCCAAATATTTACGACGGTCATGCAAGGCAGCACTTTTCTGTGTAAGTACCGCCCCCTACCGACAGAAGCTGTAAACTTGTTTTCGTAACACCCTCAATGAAAGCGGCTCAACGTAAATAGAAGAAGGTCGCACTGTATACAATGTCCGCGGAACCTCGATCATTTTCCGCATTATTATCTGCTACGTTACACTGAGTAGGGATAACAGACAACAGCGCCCCCTGGCCGTGGACTTTAGTCCTGCATCACGCTGGGAATAAAAGCTCCATCATCCTCCCCGCGATCCGAGCATCGTTTGGGTGGCGCTAGGGCATCGACCCAACCCTTCGACACTCATGACTGCCGACTAGGGTCGCTCATTAACGGACAAACGGAGGGATACCAGGACAGTGTTATGGCGAAGCACCGTAAAGAAAGAGACAGCTGGGGTGAGTGTACGTACACTATTTTATATTTCACGTTGTCCTTGACGCATATGCATATTTTTTTTGTATGTCGAGGCGAGGGTGTAAGCAATGCAGCCAATTAAATGTTTGTTCCGTAGAGAAAGGGCTTGTCATTTTTTCGGTCGACAATATTGTGATCCTGTGTGTGTGTATTTCGTTCCGGATTGTATCCAATGTTACTGGTGGTGAAAAATACATTTTTTTTTCTATTTGTCACTGCATCGATGTCGGCCACTTAAGCATCAGCGAACATTTATTTTTGGCATTAAATAAAAAAATCTTCAGCATAGAAAATATTGTGCTTGGGCGGTGCAGGCCCAAAAAAGACCTGGAAATAACCTTCTAATTGTTATGTCCTTTTGTCACATTGAGCCCCTCTGACATACAATTATGTAATATTGCATCAGTTAATAGCTTGTCAACATTATAACCATCATCTTTAATCGTTACGGCTATCAGCATTATTATCTCCACTAACAGGAGTGTGTCAATAACCAGCCTCTTAATTGTTACTCGTATGCCTCTATGGCAGAGAAAAGGGACTTCATCATGACTGTTTTAGGGGTTGTAGAAGGAAAGGGGGGGTATGTCATTTGAGAGTTTATCTGGTTTGACCCACTTTAAGCAGACAGTACTTATGACGTCTTCAGTTCGTTTTAAGAGCAGCAGAAGCAAGATGGGGTTAACCGGGCAACGGCTCGTGTCGGGCCCGAGTGAGGCCTTTGCAGGAGACGTAAAGTCAAACTGACTCAGGTCGTAGCTGATTCTTCCTAAATTATTTACCGTGCATTCTTGGCAACCTGCATTCATTTTTTAGCACGCGCCCAAATTTAACCTGCTACTCTATAATCTTTAATCTTTTAGTTTTGTTTGCAATCCTCAAAATTAACACCACAGCCCCACGGATTGCATGGGTGCCTTGTGTGGTGGGTTTTCTTCTGCTTTTTTTTGTCAATCAGAAATCCTTTTGTGCTTTGTACATGGCCCAACACAAGTTTAGCTGCAGCTTTAAGCAGCCTGGATTATATAATCTGCTCATCGGGATGGTCGTGTAGCTTGCACTCTCTACATGAGGCAGCAGAGATTGGAAACACACGCAGTCACTGCCAGGAACAGCTCTCCATGCACACATCCTCATTGCCATGTTAACACATGGGATGGGTGGCATGGCACGATTCATTATTAGGACTGTCAGGCACGCGTTATTGATCCAGTGCTAACAGGAAGGAATTACGGACTCAACTTTCCTGTTGCCTCGCCTTAATGGAGCAGTGCGCTCGCTTCTCACCCCCGTGAAAAAGTCCTGGCTGATGACTCGCTCAAAGATGAAAACATGTTTATTTAATGTTCACGTTTCCGTTTTACAGGGTGCTTTTTCTTAGAGCGCTACGGCATTATTGGAATCTCCCCCCCCCCCTTTGCCCTATTCTCCAGGGTCCCTCAGCGACAAAAATGTCTACGACTGGAGCTCAGAGGAGGAGGAGACGGATGGGCGAGCCCGACCCATACAGGTGCTGCTGGTCAAAGACGACCACACCTTCGAGCTGGACGAGGTGGCGCTGAGCCGCATCCTGCTGGCGGAGGAGGTCAGGGACCGAGAGGTGGTGGCCATCTCTGTGGCCGGGGCGTTCCGCAAGGGCAAGTCCTTCCTCATGGACTTCATGCTGCGTTACATGTACAACCACGTAAGTGGGATTGTGACTCTGAAGTGGGACACGTTTATTCCTGTTGTCTGCAGTTGAAGGTTACTACTTGAAAGGTGGAACAGGCCCGATGTTTGCATCCTGATGCAGCCATTTTCCACTAAGGCTGCAAATATCTGTTGTTTAGCTAAAATCCTGTTTCCATGGACAATTTAACGTTCATTCTTCTCTCGAAGCAATTCACTCTGGCCACTTTGGGAAAGTCTGACATTTGGCTCCCTATTTTATTCTCAAATTGCACATGAACTCAGAGTTTACCTACTACACACTTCATTTGTTCATTTAAAGGCAAACAAAAGAAAAAGTGAATAAATGAAGAAAAACTGTCAGCTAAACAAATTCAGAAGGCCCCCGTATTTACCAACCACCCCAAACTTCATTGGAAACGGGGTTCAGCCTGTGTTTTTGCCTGTGCTCAGGCCTCTGAAGGCTGGCTCGGAGACGCCGATGAGCCTCTGACCGGCTTCTCCTGGCGGGGGGGCTCCGAGAGGGAGACCACCGGCATCCAGATCTGGAGCTGAGGTCTTCCTGGTGGACAAGCCAGACGGAAGAAAGGTGAAGTCCTGGGAATGTGTACCCGTCTTTATTATTACAGTGCATCAAAGGTATCGTGATAGATTATTCAATATGACTGGCATGCTTAACACAGACAGGGAAAGCTGCCCAGTGATGCTGGTTGTCAGCTTTACATTAAATACTAATTTATTGTAATTCTTTTACTGTTTACATCAGAGTAGGTTTGGCCTCAAGGTCTTCTTTCTATTGAATTCTCCCCTCTAAACCAGAGCGGCCAGTCGGCCCATCGCTCATTTCTCCTGACTACATACTGCTGTATGTACGTCCCGCGCTGCTCTAACCGCTCACACCCTTTATAGCGACGCACCCTCCTGCGCACAGTGGAGGCGCAGGCGGAGTTTAGACCACCTTGCAGCGCAGGTCACTGTGTTGGTCCGTTATGTGTTGCAGGTGGCTGTTTTGTTGATGGACACACAGGGAACGTTTGACAGCCAGTCGACGCTGAGGGATTCCGCCACCGTGTTTGCACTCAGCACCATGATCAGCTCCATGCAGGTACTTTCACAGATTAGCTCCAGTGACCAGTGTGCATGTTTGTGTGCATGTTTGTGTGTGTGTGTGTGTGTTTGTGTTTGTGTGTATGTGATAGATGAGTGCAGGTTTGTTTATTCAGCCGAACTAGCAGCCGGGTTCTAGGGGCGATTGGTCCGTTTTCGTCCAGAATGAAGTATCTTCAGTCTGGGGCGCGAGGAATCATAAGGACACCATGAAGTTCTCATTTGTAGCTTTGATTTGACTATCTTAACAACTAATATATGGATTTCTATGTAATAAGGCACCGATACTGCAGTCAATGAAAAGCGTTATGTTTTGCAATCAAAATTATAATAATGGTGTAAAAATAATAATTTCCTCTTATACAGCAAAAGTAAATCCCAATATCAGTGTTAGGGGGGTTGAACTTTTCCCTTCAGTTTCCTCTTAACTGCATATTTTTGTTTAAATATCAAGTGGCAAATGTTAGAACCCCGATACAGTGAAAATGCTTCATGCTGCTAAACATCGTACATCATTGTCGGTTTGAGCATGTTAGCATTTAGTTCAAAAGTACAGACTCAAAGTCCTGGTCTGTGACCGGTTTGTTCCTGTGGTTTCACAAAAGGGTTTCTGTTAAATAGATGTACTTTGTGAAACAAATTATATGATAAATAATTTCTCTTTTTTTCAGGTTTACAATATCTCACAGAATGTACAAGAGGATGACCTTCAGCACTTGCAGGTAACAATGTCGAGAGGAGAGAGATGTTAAACCTGTTGGTAGTCCAACATGATGCATATTACCATCCGTTTCAGGTGACTTCTCTCACTGCTGAAACGTAAACCTGTGGAAGAAAAAGTTCTGGATGAATGTGTTCCAATAGAATTTCTTAAGCATCTTATCTTTTGTATGAATGACTACAGTTCACATCCTCCTTTTTCAGCTTTTCACCGAGTACGGCAGACTAGCTATGGAGGAGACTTTCCTCAAACCTTTCCAGGTAAACTGCTCCTTCATGCTTATGATGGGTTACATTAGATTTAAGGCTGTTACGTAAAATAATGTAATGATTAAGACAACTGAAAAGGATTTGAAAGGCAACTGCTCCTCTTGTGAATAATTTACAAATTCTATAAATACAAGACACAGCAGTCACAAGTTACTTTTCTGTTGTCTTAGTCGATGATTTTCCTCGTCCGAGACTGGAGCTTTCCGTACGAGTTCCCCTACGGACAAGAAGGCGGCATGAAGTTCCTTGAGAAGAGACTCAAGGTCAGTCGCAACCGATCTCGTGCTGTTTGAAACCATCGCTGCTCAGATCCACGCCAGGGCTGAATAAGCCAAGCCGGCGCCCGTCTGAGAGCTGACCCGTGTGGCCGTGTCTCACGGTGCAGATCTCCGAGAACCAGCACGAAGAGCTGCAGAACGTGCGTAAGCACATCCACTCCTGCTTCACCAACATCTCCTGCTTCCTGATGCCTCATCCCGGCCTCAAGGTGGCCACCAACCCACACTTTGATGGAAGGATTTTAGGTAACCGCGCTCCGTCTTACAACACGTGACCATTTCACTCAGTGTTCCAGTATGGAGGCGTTTGCTGCTCGGGACTGTTAAATCGTTCCCACTTGTTTCCTGGAGTACCACACGCTCCAACGGAGCAAACCGTGTCGAAGTTCGACACACACTGTGAACTCTCTCTCCGTGCACCGTCTAGAGATCGACGGCGAGTTCATAAACAACCTGAAGGTTCTGGTCCCGTGGCTCCTCAGTCCTCTTAACATCGACGTGAAGGAGATCAACGGCAGCAAAATCACCTGCAGAGGCCTGGTGGAGTACTTCAAGGTCAGAACTGAGAGATGTGTTAATGTCAAACACACCTACTTTCTTTTCTTATTACAGCTAAAACTCTGCTTTTAACCGCTAGCTTAGATCAAACTAATTTGTATTATCCCAGTTTACTTTAATGTACGTCAGTAAGTATTAAACTGTTTGCAAATCCAACATGTTTATTTAATTTCTCCAGTTGTGTCACTGTTTATGCTTTTTGTCATCCATTTCAGGCATACATCAAAATTTACCAAGGTGAGGAGCTTCCACATCCCAAGTCCATGCTGCAGGTACGTGTCCACCATCGTCTTAAAGGGCCAGTGTGTATGTAGGAAATTTAGTAGAAATGGATTATTATCTAACTTTTGTCTCAATACACATGAGATTTTCTGCTGCTTGATGTCTAAAGTATCTTTTCTTTATATTTCCTACATAAGTCCTACATCTGTGTTTGTAGATATTTCTCTGTGACAATAATGAGAATCTTGTCTTATTTTTATCTTAAAACGTTCTCGCTTGCCTCCTCTCAGGCCACAGCGGAGGCGAATAATCTGGCCGCGGTAGCAGCCGCGAAAGATCTGTACAACAAGAAAATGGAAGAGGTGGGCGGAAACCGGAGGTTCGTTCAGGTGCACCTCAACCGTTCCGACGCGTCGGCATTGAACGCCTCCCTCCTGTTCCCCAGGTCTGCGGGGGGGACCGGCCTTTCTTGGCTCCCGGCGAGCTGCAGGCCCGACACGGCGCCATCAGAGAGGAGGCGCTGCAGGTGTTTCGGGGCGTGAAGAAGATGGGGGGCGAGGAGTTCAGCCGCCGCTACCTGCAGCAGCTGGAGGGAGAAGTGGACGAGGTGTTTGTCCAGTACATCAAGCACAACGACTCCAAGAACATTTTCCACGCGGCGCGGACGCCGGCTACCCTGTTCGTGGTCATCTTCATCATGTACGTGGCCGCGGGCATCACGGGCTTCGTGGGCGTGGACATCATAGCCAGCCTGTGCAACATGATCCTGGGTCTGGCACTGATCACGCTCTGCACCTGGGCCTACATCCGCTACTCCGGGGAGTACCGAGAGCTCGGCGCCGTCATCGACCAGGTGGCCGGCGCGCTGTGGGACCAGGCAAGTCGTCCTCGGAGCACCATCAAGTTCACTTTGGGCAAAATTTAATAGTTTGGTGCAAAATTACATTTGTCTTCAAGAAACTTGGGGGAATAAGGGGCAAAATCAATCCCGGTTTGAATTGGAAGCTAAAAACTAACAAATATTCGGTCCTGAAGTCTTACAAAAAGTAAACTCAAGTTGTCAATTATCTGTTCTGGATGTACATTTGTAGGTAACAAAGTGTTTCCCATTGATGGATTTACTCGAAGTGGAATCAAATTCTGCCGATAAATTGTACTACTTATAAATTAAATAATAGAACCGTTTAATCAAGTCAAGGATTTTGAAATGACTTTAAAATCATCATTCGATTTTATTCATCACAATTTCACAAACATGTTACAGTAGGAACAGTTAGGAGTAAATATTTCAAGTGAAAGGCTCAGTTTACCATTCATTCAATTGGATTATTCTGTTACTTTACTCACCAATTAACAATCTAGAAAAGCAGAAGGCTGTGATGCTGTTCAGCATCAGTAAATTAGGTGATGCAGAATCGTGAAGCCACCAGGGGGCAGCGATCTCCTTTAAATGAGACAATGAGGCCTGATCCATTTAAATGAGTAACGCATCCTATTGGGTCATGCTTTATGTGACATTTGCATGCATGTGCTGACTTTTTCTTTTTGAAATCTTTTTCATGCCTCAGGGAAGCACAAACGAGGTAAGTGGACCAATCAAAGTGTGAACATTTATAAAAACGAGCAGAGGCTTATTTTGGGGAGAGTCAGGCTCAGATGTCTGGATCATTCATTTAGATCATCTCAAATAAATATTGTGGTAAACATTATTTCCGACGCCTTATACTGATGCCAGACAAGCGGTTGTCTCCTTTAAGAAAACCGATTTTTATTTCACACGAAAGATGAATTGCTGCTCCATGTCTGCCTATCAGTTTGCTCAAAACGTTACTTCGGATTCACACAATGGCGCAAACGGACAAACTTGTCGCGGCGGCGTTACAGCATGTTCATGTCCATGTTCTGAGACGTACAAGCAGTGGTTTTGTCAGGAGTCTCGTGTCTTCGGGGACGGCGCAGATGCAGGTTTTGGCTTCAGGTAAAAGAATGAAATCTACCGTACACTTGAACCAACATCGGTGTCTTTTAAACGGGCCTTGTGAAAAGTGGCCAATACAACTTCCGCCGCCGCTACTTCCGCCTGATACGCCCTGCGGGACTTAGGTCCTCCGCCTGTGATGTCCTCTCTCCTCCACAGGCGCTCTACAAGCTGTACAATGTAGCTGCCAGCCACAGGCACCTGTACCACCACGCCTTCCCCGGCGGGCCTCGGCCGGAGGACGCGCCGGAGGAGCGGGACAAGAAGAGGGACTGATTTGCTGAGACAGGGACTTCGAGGTGATGGACAGTAGGAGGCGGGACATCCTCACCCATCGGGGCCCTCTTTCATGTTGTTATTGGCTGGCGAGGCCCACCGATGCATCCACCCCCTTTAAACCGACTAAGGGACTGTAAACATTGCGTCAGAGCATCTCCTCAGTGGGTTCCTGTCTTCAGGCGATGGGTGACATTTGGCTTTTGTCCCTCACTCAAATATCACCCGTACAGTTATTGCAGGCTCGGCACATCCAAACTGTTTTTTTTCCCCGTTTTTTTTGTCGCACAGCCAAGTCTGTTAAATCCCCATTTGTCACAATTGTTCCGTTCTTTGAAGTTTAGTGCCGTTTATAAGAAACAATATCTACGATCTGCAACGTTTGAAAGCCCAAATATGTACTGTATGTTAAATAATGACGCGTTACAGGCGTCATCAGCATGGTAAGTGGTTAATGTCAGTCATCTTAAAGCTTCAGATAAGGTATGGTTTGTAAAAAAGAAAAGAAAAAAAAAAGTTTGAATAGTTGTGACAAAGTGGTATTTGTGCCATAATGAACATGTGCAAATGGTGTTTCATGTACTGCAGCCTGGCTACATGCAGACACGCGACAGAAGTTCGTAGTTCTTTCGGAGTTTTTGCCGGTGGAAAAGCAAAAACAGAAGTTTAACGTTTACACACCCTTTTCTCACTTCGTAGTCCGCTTGCAGTGTTGTAATTCCGCGCCGATCCTCCATCTGTGCGCTCGGCCTCTGAGGTGGAGGCGAACGAGCCCGCTTGGTTCTCATTGTGACGTACGGGCGGCGGCTCAAACGGCATCGTGTGTTTCTCACTGAATGTTCGAGCAAATCCCTGGAATGTAACTCCTCTGAGGCCACTGAGGAAGCGACAGGACCGCTCGGTCGTCTTTCACCTTCAGTCAAGTGGGTCCGTCTCTTTGTTTCCAGAAACAGCTTGCATTAGTTTAGCAAACATAAGGGTTGTCATGGTGACGTTTAAAACGTTTGGCTCTGCCGACGGTCACCGTAGATGTTGGTAGAACACAGAGCTTACTGTAAAACATCTGCTCACACACAGCATTCAAGTGTCTTTATTTTGTAATGTCTCTTTAATCTCTTCAGGTCACTGGAACACTGTCATGCATATTTAGCAAGTTTGTGCGTTGAGGTTTGACCTCACGAGTTGTAAATTTCGAAGGCACTGCAGCAGCAGATTGGCTTCTGGAGGCTAATCAACATCAGGCCTTCACGCCGCTCAATACTCGTGAGCCTGTAGAATCCCATTTCTTCTCCGATGTGGCCCTCCAGGAGTCTGAAAAGTAGCATCATTGTGTTGTTCTAAACAATAAATGGAAGAGTTTATCTGTTGGAAAAAGGCAAATGCATCCCGTTCATTCCTGAGGCCCCCATGGACATGGAACCAGCTGTTGATGTCGTGGGAGCCTGCGTGTACTGAAAGAAGTTTCCACTCGCTCGTTAAAGAAAAAAAACTAAAAGTTGGACCAAATAAATATGTTTGAGATTACTTTTCTCTACTGTTTTTCAGGATTTCTTTAATCTGATGTATTTTCAATGTTTTACAACCGCAGGCAACAACTTCACATCCACAAGAACTTGTTTCTTCACTGCAGACTTTTATTGCTTATGTAGAATCAGGCATGTACAAAGCGATGACACCATGTGAAAAGAAGTGATTGAGACCTGCTTGCATAATGAAGGACTTTCAAACATTTCCCACTGCTGACTCATCAGAAATCTTTCGAGGACATCCAGAAATGTTTGGATAAGTGATCACCGTTGTAAACAGATCCCCATTGAAACATTTTAAATTATTTTTTATACTGAAAATAGTACTAAGCAAAACCTCCACCGTAGAAGAAATTTCTGAGTATCTTAAAATGGCGTAAACGGATAATAAGCAATCAAAGCAACCTGCGTTTCTTCCACAGAAGAGACGCATCTGTCCATACAAATAAGACAATAGGAGGGCAAGAAATATGCCAACAGAACATGGACAAGCTCAATTGCACTTTGCTGTTTAAAGTTACAGTAGCTTATTTGTTTCATTATACACAAATGCAAAGAGCCACAAGAAGCTCAGAGCATTGCATCGAATCCAACATGAAGACAGGGTTCACATCAAAAAAATCAAATAGCTGTGAGTTTGTGGATTGCATTACATGGATATGTCATGAAAAGAGGAGGAAAAGAAATGCAGTTTTTACTTTACAATGTGGTTTTAGTTTATAAAGTTATCAAAGCAAAAAAGGTATTTCATATAGGAACAAATTAGATTTAACTGCCTGTCATTTGGGGGAAATAATGACAGAGTAACTTATTAAAATTGCTGCATTTTATTTAAAAAAAATAAGAAAAGGCACAATCTCAGGATGTTTTTGAACTAAAGTCTGGCTCTGTCTTAAAAGCAGAAATCCATTCAGCGGTTCAGTTCTCTGGGCTGCAAATGGCACCACAATTTCCCCCAGCTGTAGTACATTATACGTTATTCTTCATTGGCGCTTTCTTCAGTCACATGGTCACTGGTGGGAGGGAAATGGGCCCCTCGAATGTGTGTCTCGACTTCCTGGCTGATATATTTGGATCAAGCGAAGGCACAGATGTGTTTGGTGAAGAAGCAATTAAGAGTCCATTGTGATTTCAAAAGGAAAACCCTGACCACAGCCAAACTGTGGCGACCTCAGAGGAGTGGCAACGCGACATCCCCTGCTGCACGCGCACACACACACACACACACACACACACACACACACACACACACACACACACACACACACACACACACACACACACACACACACACACACACACACACACACACACACACACACACACACACACTCACATGTTCCCAATGAAGTTCTTGCTGGGCTGCTGTGCGTACCACTGCTGCCGCTGTTTGCGAGCCTCCACCTCTGACAGCAGCGCCTGCCGGTACGCCTCGTAGGATTTGACGATGTGTTCCAGCTCCTTCATGAAAAGCAGCTTCAGCATGCCCTGATACGTATCCAGGTCTGCTAGCTGGAACAACTCCCACTTCAAGATGTGGTCATACCTGACGTAGAGGGAAAGATATTTGTGTGACCATAACAGGTATTTAAGAGGCGTTGGACAACACATTATTTCTACTTCTCCCATTACCAGCATGAGAACGTTTCCAGTACCGTGTGGCTTATTAAAAGAAACGCTGGATAAAAATAACTGGTAGTTCTCCCATAACCAGGAAGGTGGGCTGAGCGGATCACCACCCGGTGTGTCTGCAACAATAACTGCTGCATTTTGGGACTAAATGCATATTATTACAAAATGAACCGCAACCCGTAGCAGCAGTTGCCTTTGCGGTTAGTCAAACACGGCGTGAGCAGGGGCGCCGCTGAGGGCCAGAGATGCTCTCGGCTGCGTTACCACCACCACCGAGCGGAGGGAACGCGAGCACTTACTTGAGCGGCGCGCGGGCGTACACCTGCAGCCAGTCGGGGATCTCGGCTGTGTGGTACGGGTTTGCTGGCACCAGCACCGGCTGGTTCCTATCCACGGGGCGCGGCTGATAGGTCACAGGGGGGGGCAACGGTGGAGGCTGATCGTAGCGAGGCACACTGGAACAGAGAGGATACGCAGTGATCATACCGGATTTAATACGTGCGAAACCATTTGTTGTCGTGTTAAAAGAGGTGGAACTGGGAGACGTTCTGGTGAGCATTAAAGACTCTCGCCAGTCTGAAGACGCACCTCGGAGCACAGGGGTGTCGATACTGAGCCCTCTTGTTGATGTGATCCACATAGTAGACACCGAACTCAGCCGACTCCACTTTTTCCCATCCTGGGGGGAGCCCTTCCCTCTCCAGAGGGTGGCTCCAGTGCGTAGTGTTTGTGTTGTGGTCAATGTAGTACTTCCTGCCACGGATGGTCCAGTCAACGGTCCAGCCGCCCGGAAGGGGCATGTCCTCCCCGGTTAGATTGGAGAGGTTCCCCAGGGACTTGGCCTGTATTCGACCTATGCCTGAGGAAAAGCAAACAATTCTTTTGAGAAACCAAGAGGGAGGGATTCTGACCAGGACTGTTGGGAATGGAAGAAAAATGCGTGGGAAAAGGTCATTTTAAGGGGAACGAGATGTACAGCATTTAAAAAACTAAATTTCATTTAAATGTGGAAAGTGAACGTTGATGGGAATAACCGAGGGATGCAATGAATCACGTTACGCATGATGCAGTCCCTAAGGACTACAGTGATGGGCACGTTGTGGCGGAGCATCTCCTTCAGGCTGCCATTGTTTGATGAATGCTAGGAAATGGGAGTTTTGTTAGGTTTGGACAGGAAGGCAAGGATCTCTGCGTGGCCAAACACACACACGGTGCTTTCACCGGAAGAGAAACAAACCACTAAACACTCTCAGTAAGGGCGGACGGCTCAGCGGGTTCATTCCACAGGACCACTACTTCAAATGAATGAATAACGCCAGCGAGGAATGTTGAGCAAACAGCTGTGCGGATGAGTTGGACAGAGAGAGAGTTATCGCGACTCACAACCGAATGAGCCCGGAGGAGACTCGAAAGGGCTGGAAGCGCCGAAGAATGTGCGGCGAGAGAAGTATCTGAGCAAAATGGCGGCTACAATCTGATAAATTCTGCATGAGTGTGACAGCAGCAGAGCGGGAGCGCTTTGCCAGCTGCTGAGTGAAGGGACGGAATGTGCGAGCGCTCCGCAGAAATGCACTCCTCCACCTCATCATCATCATCATCGTTGCCCTTTTCCTCAGGAAAATGGCAGCAATCCACACTCACTGCAGACCTAAATCTTCATGCATTACAGGAATTCCACTAAATATAGTCGGGAGCAGACCACTCATTTAAGAAGTGGTGAGGAGGAGGTTTAAGTTGAGATATTAGGGAGGTAAATTCTAAAGGAACAGAAAAAGTATAAAAAAGAATGAATCGCCAATCACAATATATTGTTACCCACTTTTTCTCCTAAATAAACACGTATCGGTCTTTGTTTATGAAAGGACCAGATCACTGTCTATTGCATTTAAAGTTACTGTAATCTGTGCATATCTGAAGTTTTTCTCTTCAGCTTCCTGAAACCGGGGAACACAGGAAAAAATGATTCCCAAAATGAAAAGTAAACAGAAAACAGGGGAGAGGATACAAGTACATGTACAAGTACAAGTACATGTATCATAAATGCTCATGACTAACAACAAATTAACAAATGGTCAAACAACGTGGTGTCGAATGGTGTTCACCCATTTTAACTAGTTAAACGGCCTGATTTTATACATGAAAAACTATTACAATAGTATCACTTAAAACGGCACCTATACACTTTGATACAAGATTTCATTTTTTTTGTAGAAAAAACGTTATTCATGTTAAAAAAGACGTAGATTGCATGTAGATGACTTCAACTCTGCGTGACGCTCCTGCATTAACCTTATTAACCTTACGTGTGCTGTATAAACATGCAGAACACAGTACTGACGTACACACATGACTCACGGAACTGAGTAGCGTGAAGGCGAGACATTTGACCGGGGGACGTCTGCAAATTGCTAGTTTGTTGGCGGAAGGATTCCACAAACAAAAAGGTGAAAAATGCAGAGCCCCTAAAGCTTGTTTAACTTCCCTCCAAACACGGCTCTGTGATATGCGATAGGCGCGCCCGACACTAAGTAGCGCGACTACTAAACCATATACACAACGGTGACGAGGCAGCCACATAATAAAAGCTTAGAGTGGGTAGCTTGGAAAATTCATCCGACCCCATAAACATTTAATGTTGTTGAAATTACACACTCACATCAGGTTTAGAATGTAGAGGAACATTAAAAAATATTTCATCCCTGCAGAAACTTGAATAAAACTGCTCTTTCGAGGTCATCGGTAAGCAACGTCTTGCATTCTTTTGGTATGGTCCAAAACCAATCCAGTATACTGTGATGCTTCAAAATAACCATCATACAGAAGTACACCTACTTACTTTTTGTTTGGACATTTTCTTGAAATCTTGCTCAATAGACAGCAGGTCTGCAATGTTTCAAATACATGCATGTTGTGTTTTCACTCGTCCCCAAAAATGACTAGTTTGCAGAAGAAAGCTGTGGTATTTTCATCCTTCAAGAGAGTGTCTGCCTGCAATGAACTTTCCACAACAGCAGGTACCTCCCATTTCCGGTCGTTGCCTCTTGTTTTACTCTCTATGAAGACGAACTAGCGAAACAAAGACTGTCAAAAGAGAGAGGCAAACATGTTTACCTGAAGGAGGTCTGCTTGGCGCTGGGGGAGTGTGCTGTCGTGGAAGTCTTTGGAAGTTGTGTTCATTGTGCTCATAGTATCTATAGTCCTCAGGAAAGCGGTCCGGGACCCTCATGGGCTGCTGCCGGTGCTGCTGCTGCTGTTGTTGTTGTTGTTGTTGGTGCTGCTGGTTGTCATAGTAAGGTTCAGAGGGGTAGTAATACCGGGCAGCATCCCCATTCTCAGACATGGGGCTCACGTCTGTGAGAAAAGACTGTGAGGAGCCTCCGTATTCGTGAGGCAGGTCTCCCAGACTGCGAGGCAGGTATGGAGGGGCAGACATTCGGTGGCTCTCCCTGCGGGCCACCTCTTGTGGAGGCCTCTGCACGGGGGCACGGAGAAAACTCTTGTTGCGGGACACAACGGGTTCCCGGGCGGGGGGCGCCGGGTATGAAGAGGGCCCCATATCTGGCAGAGGGACCTCTGTACGTCTGGGAATAGTGGGTCCATGGCGGATGAACGATGGCATAAGATCTGCAATTTAGTAAACAAGGCGAGCGCATCAGTCAATATCAGTTAATTCAATAGCACACAAGTGGCATCAAAAGCCACTGAAATAACGGAAAGTATTATTTGAGGAAGTGATCAAATTTTCTGCTGAAGTAGTTTGAGGATTCTTGCAATGTACCCCCATTACTTATGTGCCCCACGACACCTCAGGGCAAAATATGTTCCCATGCAATGACAGGTCTCTATACCAAATAAACCATAATGTAGTAGAATATAAGGCATTACCAAACAATAGATAACGTATAATAGTTCAAATGCTGCACCTAAAACAATACTCTACAATAATAAAACGTATTGCTACACGGACCAGACTGTCAGGAACACAAGACATACATTTAGATAATCATTTAATCATTTTTAATTAGGTATTTTACAGCCACGTAAATGTTTACACTATGTAAACCACCAACAATAAAAATGTAAATGACATGCCAATGCTTTTTGTTTGTTTTTTTAAATAAAATTTTATATGAAAGCGTTATTATGACAACTTGAAATCACTTTACGTTATTAACTAAGTACAAACATGGGAAATAAAAGGTTAAGTCAAATGCTTTTTCCATTACGTGGATGTACCATGTCATTATTAATAGGACTCGTTACTCTTAACGCTAAACTTTCCTTTGACACTTCAGCTGATATTTACGAAGCTAACGTTAGCTAGCACTTCAACTGCCAGGGTAACCGAACGCCAAGCCATTCGTTTAAAGCGCAGAGAAACTGGATTAAGCGGTCGGTTACTCGGTAATGAGCCGCATTAATGTGGCTCTGTGTTTTCACGCGTTGTGCTCGTTAGCTGTTAATATCAAGCTCGCCAAGTTACAGGCAAAAAGAATGTGTCAACTGATGCTAACGCTACTGGTTAGTGGGCTAACTTCGAAGCTAGCTGGCTACTTGTTGCGCTTACTTCTCAGGAGCGGCGACGTTTCCTTCTTCACATATTTCCCGTGCACCTCGGCTGGTTTCGACGATTCTTTTTTACTTTTCTTTCGTGAGAGCATAACTCAAGGCTCGGCGAACATCAACAGCGAATGTCATGGCACAACCAGTCAACTGTGCAACCACCCGGTTCCGTTAGCGAGGCGCGGAGAGTGAGCATGTTGTTTGTAAAGCTTCAGATTAGCTAGCAGCTAGCTAGCCAGGCAGCCAGCTAACGTGAGCTCCGGGATCTTTCCTCCGGGAGTGCGGTCCGCTTTGGGGCAGAGCGCCACTCCCACCGCCCGTCCTCACAGGGAATGTGTGCCGTGCTGTCCTGCCCACCAGGCGGATACACACATCATCGCGGTGACACACAGCGGACACAACAAAGTGACAAACATACTATATTAGCTTTACTTTTCTTGCAATTGTATGTGAGCAGAATATTAACATTGTAGATTGTGTTGGTGAATGCAACTTTTCTTTTTCTCTATTAAGTAAATTAAGTGGTGTAAACTGTAAAGTAGTTCCACTAGAAATGTAGAAATGCCTTAAGATTGCTCTAAAATACACTGGTAATCATTTAAACACACTTTCTCATTACCATGCATTGACTGAGAGAAGATAATGGCAAAACAGCAGCAGACAAAAAAAAGGGCTATTAGTGCATTTAATACCGGTATATACTTATTCCACAAAACATTACCCTCTTTTCAGCTTTAGTGACTATGCTTTAATATAAAGACACTTCATTTGGATACAAAACATTCATAATGGCACAGCTTTGGGGAATCTTCACATATTGCAACAGTTTATAGGCGTTTAGTCAAATTTATATAAATAGCAAGAGTTGACATTACCTAAAGTGACAGGTTTTACATGAAAGGAAACCATGAAAAAAAGGTCAACAGATTATTTGACTTTTCTGTAAACATGATTTCACAACATAGGTTTGTTTCTACTTTACATAAGGGCTTAAGATGCAAAGGAGTGACAGATTCACATAATTCAGTAAATTGACCATATTGACAAAGGAACATGTTACATAAAAAGTGCACATCGCCATTTCTTTTTTTCCCCTCTCAAAAATACATAGTCACATCAAATATTTACTAATAATCTGCTACTGCCTTAAAAATATATTTTAAAAAGTGTCAAATAACACGTTTTATAAAGTCTAACGACACTTTTGGTTCAACACAACCAAAACTAAAAAAAAACAATAGAAAATGCTTGAAAAAAAATAAATTAAAACACTGCCAGAGGAAATGCAACTGAAACAAATTTCTTGTGCATTTAACCATCTATTGCACAGGGGTCCAAGCACCGGTACAAATATTTAAAAATACATATGTAAAACGAACAAGTAAATAAACACTGAACTGTATGCTTGACGGACATCGCTGCCGTTAATATCCCGAGGACCCGTGAGCGCTTTACGAGATCCATCATGTGCATTTGTAGTGGTACGGCAGGGATAGGCAGCGGCGAGGGGTTTAGGTCACGCACGATCTTGTTGAGGCTGGAGATCTTCTCTTCCAGCAGGTAGTTCTTTTTCTCTGTGATTTTCTGCCGCTGCTCCGTTCTCTGCAGAGCTTCCAGCAGCTCGGTGTTCTCCTCATACAGGTCTTTGATCAATACGTCCGCTTTGCCATTCTTGTGCAGCTAGGAAAGTCAGGAGAAGGTACACGCTGAAAGGCTTTGATTGTTTCATAATTCATCTCTTAAAATAAATCATAATAATTTTTGTTTTATTTGTATCATTGTTAATTAAAATGTAAATGTAACTCCTGGCAGTGAAGTTTATTAACAATTTGGAATACGAGACGACGACTATATCGTAGTTCTCAAAGGGAAACCTCCACCTTTTACTCCGAAAAACATTCTAATTATTGAGATTCTGTGAGGTGAGCACATTGTTTATTTTTTGATATTTTATATTTCAAGGATTATTTGTTTGAGAAGGCTTACTATACGTTTTATTTTAATTATTGAATCAGCTTTCCTTCGTTGCAATCGGTGGTTTAGAACAAAGACATGTTTTGTTCACTCAGGCAGTTTGATGCAGGACAGAGATCCATGACCGAGATGTTGTGCCTTTTGAGTGTGAAGACGTTTGAGAGGTTTTGTTTTTAAATCTTTCATTAAAGTTAAGTTTTTGATCATCAGATTTAAAAACAAATATTAATATCCTCAGAAAAATCTTAAAAAAATATTAAGCACAACTTGCTTTTTTTCCATTTTAAGAAATGGAATGAATTTTGTGGACATTTGTGAAATCAATTCTCAAGAAGCATGATTTTAAAAAACATTGAGAAAACACCTGTGGTTATTGGAGATCTTATTGAACTAACCTGGTCTTTCAGCTGAACGATCTTCTCTTTGAGCAGCATTTTGACGTTGCGCAGCGACAGTTCAATTTCCCTCATACGCGCCTCCATCGTCTTCATCTTCCTCTCCCTTTCGCCCTGGTGAGAAGACAGTAAGGGATGTAAACACATTTACTGTAAACGCAATGAACAGATTTGGATTTGCCTTACTAAAGTGAAAATAAAATAAACCACATTCTAATGAACCAGAAGCTTTATTTGATCTTAATTCAGCATTAAAAGATATTGGGTACATTTTTTGAAAGAAACTACGATACACACACACACACACACACACACAAAACAAAAAATACAATTGCGCTGTGTATTCCAGATACCGCTACAAAAATAACTTAATGCATAAATAAAATAACATTGTTCCTATCAAAATAAATAAAACTATAAATAAAACACAGTTGAGTCTATACACGGTGCAAAACAGGAAGACTCACTAAAAGACTTAAAACACATATTAAATACACTAAATTATCACTACTGAGGACAATCAATGATTTATAATAAAAAACATGACACCTAAAAAGTTACGTGATGTGTTTGAGCAGTCATTGTGTAGGAAAAAAAACAAAGATGTTTTTCACTTTGGTTGTGCAGACACAGACACACACACACATGTAGCTTGAAGAAACATTCAACAATGTGTTAAAAAAGAAATACAGGCATCAACAACAAAATACAAAGAGTGAAAGCACAGAATCTTCATTAGGAAATCTCCTTCTGGACTCAGACAGCAACGTCGCCCGACAAATTACACGACTTATTGAAAAAAAGGCCCAGAAAAATGTCAGGTACCAATCTGACCTCAACGTAACAGTCCTCGATGATCATAAGGCCATATTCAGCCTCTAAGTACGAGCACTCCCCGTCTCAGACAACAGCAAGTGCACAGCAGAACATTTCAAGTAAACCCACCGTGCATTGAAAAGATTCCACATATTAAAACTGCAAAACACTTTTTAAATGCACAAAAGGATTGGACTCTTATAAAAATCAAATACGGTCAGCAAACAGCTCTGCGTTTGTAGTTGTTACATTGAATATGGCCTTCTGACAAACCTCAAAATTCTAACGTCATGCCATTCAACATCCCATTGGGAAAAACTCAGGAGCCTTTGTCGTGCTTTCCTGCCCCCTGGCAGCGGGGAAGTACAATTACACACTCATGCCTTTACAGTCAGGCACCACCTATATGAGAGGGATGAGGGGGGATTTTGGACCCAAACATAGCAGAAGAAGGGGAGCAGCATTAGGAAAGGAGGAGCAGTCTTTGAGGCGAGAGAAGACGTTAAAGCGAAGAGTGGGGAAAGATGCCGGTGTTACAATCCACCGATCCGCCGGTAGCTGTCTGCGTGAGCCGCCCGCTGCTCCGGCATCGGACCCTGCAGAGAGAAGGCAGGGACACTTCACCACGGCCTGTGCACGACCCGTAGGACGTCCGTGAGGAATGAGCACACTAAATACAACTGTAGAAATTAGAAAAACTTCATCCAAGCTTCTTTTCACACAAAAACCAAACTAAATCCAGCCCCTTTCATACATGACCTGACTCAATTTACTGGTTATATCACATGCTATTTAACTCAAGCTTAGTTATCCAATACAGATAAACTTCTTCCATAGTTACTCAAAGAGGTGAGTAAACTATGATCCTCACAAAACCACTATGAACATCAACAATCCCACTCTACAACAGTTGTGTAAACTATACATATATATTGTTCAAAGTCTTTTGTAGATCCAGGAGACTTATTCATAACAAACCTTTTTATTTATTTTTACATTTTTCAGAACTGACACCAATACAGAATGAAATGAAAATGTGTTTACACAGTATTGGTACGTTTGTGTTGTAGCATTGAGCATCATGTCAGCTATTCAAATTTGTCTGAGGTCAATATATGTATATGGTTAATATACATTATTATGTATAAAACCAGAAACATAACCTCATAAATAAATAGTTTACACAACTGTATTAGATAGGATCCTCTTTTCTAGCCCCTACAGTCACGGTAATTTGAAAGTCATGCTGTAGATAAAAATGACAACAAAATATCAAATGCTGTTAAAACACACCATTGGTGAGGTGACACCACAAACAGATGAACTGTAACCAACTACATCCATCTGGTCGGGGACATACGAAGGATTGTGCAAGAAGACAAAATGAAAAACAGCCACTAGAAATCACACCCAGACGATCAGAACCACCGCATCTCCTGAAGTCCCCAAATGGAAAATAAACCAAAGAGTGAGCTCAGACACACACACGCCCCATGGGCTAAACACCAAACCCCAAAATATAACACTACACACACACACACACACACAGGGAGGTGAAGACAGACAAATGTTGACATGGATCCGAGACGAGCATCAAAGATAAAGGGCAGTGCAAACAAAAAGGGAAAAGGATTATTGCTGCTGAGCATTTTGGTCAATGTGTATTTCCTGCCAAATAAAATACATTTCAAGGTACCCAAATTGAGTGGGCAGTTTCTACACCAAACGTAAGAAAGAAATACTCTGGCTATGTTTATATTCAACTCCCATAACATCTCCAAAAAGCTCCAACATGAGATTTAGCTCCCATCTTAGAGTTAATAATGATGAATGTATGGTAATGGAAACATCAGATGGTAGTAAAAAGGGACAGACAGACAAAAAAGAAAAGCGATAAATGCAAAACCAAACCGTGCATTGATGCAATGGCCCCAAACCCTCAGGAACTAAACATCATAAACACATGACATCTAATAGACTCCAGGGAAATGCAGCTTGGGAAGGATTTGTTTTTAAAGGGTCTCCTGTGTGACGTACCTGCATGTTGTCCGGATCGTCGCCTCGATGCTGCCCCCGATGCCCCCTGTGAGGGGAAGGAGGCAAACTCCCCCCCAAATGAGCGTGATACGTCTGACCAAAGAAGAATACAGAATTAGACCAAAAATACGATACCTCAAACAGTACGGGGGTTTTTTAGTTAAGGATAATCTAATGACAACTCCAATTCATTTTTACAATATAACCCTGGAAAAAAAGTTTAAAAAAATAATTGTTAACAAAAACCAGGACTGGTAGTGAAATAAAACGTTGTGCGGCTCCATGCAAAACTACAATGGACACAAACCGAAAGAAAATATTATTTTAATCCGTTTGGTCCCGTTTTTCATATCTTCTTCATGACAAAGCAAGTAGTTCAACGAGGTGACACTCTCTTCCCAGATTTATTTTGAGGTCATCGATTCTTTCACTGTACCATTTTCAGCAACTGCTAATCACTGCTTTAAACCTAAACAAAACCAGTGAAGTCCTCAAAATAAAAATAAAACCTCTTATGCAGTGCTAAATCAAAACAGTAAGCAAATACAAAATTACAGTTTTTCAAAAACATAATAACTATTACGAAAGTTGCAACCAGAAATGGAAGATTTAAGAAGACAAAGCACAAGTCTTCCTGCAAATATATCAAATTAAATGAATCCACATGGGACGATAGAAAGGTTGGTACCGCTATCAGCTGTGTGGACAGCTCAAATGTTCGGACTTTGAGCGACTCGTTTTCCTGTTGCAGGAGCTCCAGCCCCGAGAGTCCTAGTCCTGCTGCACCGTCCTGAAACCCACACAACACGCGGAATAAGAATATAAAAAGACACATTACCGACAAGCTTGGAAGAAGCTATAAAAAAAAACAAAAAAAAAAACTAATGTAGTTGGATGCATGCGGTTTACCTTGGCGAGCTCCTTTTGCGCCTGCAGCTCGTGCTTGAGGAAGGCGTTCTCCTGCTCCAGGGCCTCCACCAGGGACGACTGGATGCGTTTGTGCTGCTTCAGGGACACGAGCGACGCGTCGAGCTGACGGACCTGCACACGCGAGATAAAGGGCTCATAGATTTCACGACCGAATTACAAACTCGGCTCCTGGGACAGTTTGCCATGGGACTCGGCTCACTTTTTCTCTGAACTGAACCAGGTCTTCTTTGGCGTGGAGCACTTCAGCGTGAAGCCTCTCGTTTTCCTGCCTGAGCAGCTGCTGCTCCTGGTCCACCAGCCGGGACATCTCCTCTCTGTGCAGCTTCTTGCTCTTACTCTGGAGGCCGCTCGAGTGCAAGGCCATCTCCAAAACGTGGTTCTGGGACAAACAAACGGGAAAAAGGTCATGTCGACTGGAAGATATTTAATAGAATTAAATCACCAACACGCGCAAAATCATTTTACATTTTTTTTTTTTTTAAACGGTGTAAAGCTGGAGATAAAAATCCATGGTGATGCCTAAAGTCATATCAATATCAGTTTACGAGTAAGCTATCCATTAGAAGTCTACCTCCCTGCCTTGCCATCAGAGAGCTTCATTGAAAAGTTTTCCTGAGTACGTCAGTGCGCGACTTACCACGAATCACAAAATAACACAAGCCAACTGAATGAGGCGCCGTCAAGTCTTTTATCTTCTTTTTGCCAATTAAAACATAAAAAATAAAAAATGTCACCTTATCATTAACATTTTGCAGCTTCTTGTGTAGAACGTCCACTTGGTGCTGAAGGGACTCCCTCTCCTGCTGCGAAACACGGAGGTCTGACTTTAGGCGAGCGCTTTGATGGTTCACAGCCTGAAGAGCTTCATCCACGGTCCTGACCTGGAGGAGACAATATTTTTGGGGGTTTAACGTCTTTCCGGACAAACCTGATTACAAGTCTATTTTGTTACTCCGAATAGTAATCAATGCAGATGACTCTCACCCTCTCCTGAGCTGTGGCCAGTTGGCTGCAGAGGCTCAGCGTCTCTTTATCCACACTCCTCCGCTCTTCCACCAGGTGGCTGAGCTGACTCTCCATGGAGTCCACTTTGAGCGCCTGAGTCAACAGAAGACGATCGTGTCAACGCTACAGTTAGACCACATCTCAAAAAAGTCCGTATACTTGTATTCATTCAATGCGTCATTTCATGTTAACAGCGGGTCGTCTTTATGCTTTACTACTTCGTGCCAGTGTCACGCTGTAATGGATCTCCCATCAACCCCGTCAGAGTCGGCGGCCCGGTGCTCACCTTCCCTCTGAGGCCAGAGAGCTGCTGTGACAGCTGGGCGCTCCTCTGCTGCAGCTGTGCAGAGTCCTGCAGAGCTTTGGTCAGCTCTGCCTCCAGAGCAGACACACAAGCTGCCAGCTGACACATAACAGCCACTGATCAGCTAACGGCTGCGCCGACCATCTTCTTCATCATCATCATCATCGTCCATCACCGAACTCGGCTTACCTCGTTTTTCTCCTCGGCGGTGAGCGCCTCCCTGCTCTCGCTTTCCTTTCTCAGCTCCGCCAGCTGCTGTCGTAGATTCCCAATGTCAGAAATGTTTCGGGCATTTTTCTCCAACAGCATCACTTTCTCATCCTCAAGTCGCTGGCTTTGCAGATGCAGCTTTGAAATCTGAAAAAAAGATAACGTAGGTTATTGGCTGCTTTTTTGGATTAAAAAAAAGATCTTTCTAGAGAGTTTTTAATCCACGGCAATGTTGATAATTTACTCATTTTACTCAGTCTGGACCAGAGAGAGTGGACTAAGCATCGTACCCGCAGGACAAATCCTTATGACTTCATGATGATTCACCTGGTTGATCCTCTAGCGCCATCATGAGGTTTAGTTGTTTGATGCATTGCAATGAAATGGGTAAAGACACTGATGGCCGCCTCAGCTGAGCGCAGCATTTAGCACTTAGCTTTAGACCTCACTGATAGCATCACTGTGGAAGTAACTTCTGTACCTGTTTTTCAAAATTCTCTGCTGCCTTTTGATCCTCAATCTTCCCATTTTTCATGTGCTGCAGTGTCCGTCTAACGTCAAACACAACACAATGTCCGTTTATATGCCAGATTAACAATGATAATCATTACATTTGTGTTTAAATTAAATGAGTACTTCTTACATCAGCTCCTCCTGGACCGCTTTCAAGTCTTCTTCCTTCAAGGCAGCAATCTTCTGTCTGAGGACGTCATTCTCGCCAGCCAGACGACTGGCTTCAGAGCTACAGACAGACAGAACCACGTCAACAAACTACGCTCACCAACACGTCAAAATGCCTTTTCTACAATTCAACGGGTTCGTATAACGTTTTGTTTTATCTACACAGATCGAAGCAGCACTAGAGGTGAGGATCTGTTCCATCTTCTAGGAAAGGATGGAGGAAAAAGGACGACGTCGCGCTCGGGAACGAATGCAAACCAAAGCACCACAGGGATCAGGGATCGAGAAGCCACGAAGGGACGGGGTCCTAGCTCCTGTCCACGTTACCTATGAGCCAGCGTTGTTGCATTTACCGACTGCGACCTGCCCTGCAGCTCCGTGATGGCTCTGCGAAGTTTGGTGTTCTGGTTCTCAAACTCCTCGCAGCTGTCCTCCAGACTACTCACAGCCCGATGGCGCTGGAGAGGCTCCTCCGATTGGGTCTCACGGCAGCTCTCCAGCTCGCTGAACCACTTGGACAGCTTACTGTTCACCGCTCTCGTCCGGCTGAGCTCGTCCACCAGCGCCATCTTCTGATCTTGGAGCTCGTGGATAACGTACACTCGACTTTCAAGGCTCCAAACTCGCTTTTCAAGTTCACCGTTTTGGGCCTTCAGTTTGGCGTTCTCACACAGGCAATCTTCATACCTGATCTGAACGTCCGTCGTCTTTGAGGCCTCGACCTGCAGCTCCTTGACCTGCTCCATTAAAAGTAGCATCTTGACTTTGAGGCCATAGTTTTCTTCCAGTATCTGGTGGCCAGTTTTGATCTTTTCAGCATTATAAGCCAAAAGGTTCTCTAGTATCTCAGTCTTCTGTTGAAGAAGAGAAATCTTCTCATGTAGAAGGATGTTCTCGTGGCTGGTAGAGTTACATTCATTCAGACAATAATGTGCGCATTGATCCTTTTGTTTAGCGGTTAAATGTTCCCATTGTGGCTCTGAAACCAGTTCAATTTCCTGTGTACTGTGATGAGAGTGACCTGTTGAACACCTGACCTCGGCGCCCGCTAGCGACAGTTCAGCCGTGTCATCCAGCAGCGAGGGATCCACCGCGGCCTCATGACACGGCTCATCTCCCCGCAGACGGGCTTCATTGACCCAAGTAGGAACACCTCGAGGTTTGTCCCCTCTCTCACACGAGTCTGCATTCCCACCGTCTCCATCAGCACAGACGCCTCCACACGCCTCGGGGGATGAGATCAGCTCACAAGGCATCTGCGAGGAAACTGGGGCCGTGTTCTTGTAGTCAACAGGTGGGCGATTTCCTATGTGAACGTCTGAGTGGAGGCCAGGACAAGACATTGATTCAGGGCCTCTGTGTTCAATCCCTGCACAGCAACGGTCTACTTCAGAGTCTCCAATTCGCAAGGCTTCAGGAACAGCAAGAGCCTGATGGACGTCGGGCAGGTTGTCTCCTCGGTCATCGATGGCATCAGGGACGTTTTCATCGTAGTCATCAGCTGTCTTGATCACTGCATCAGGGGCTTCACTAGTCTCTAAATCAACGTATTCCTCATGGAGAAATAGTGACAAACAATCTAGTTTTTTTTTGTTTGATTCATCAATTGCTTCCTCCTGAGCCTTTCCTGCAGAAGACATGAACTGATTCAAAAGCAACTCCAGCTCTTTAACTCTGACTTTAAGCACGTCTCTCTCTGCAAGCAGCCCATCTCTGTCATTCTCTTGGTTGTTTTCCAACTTTTCCTCGAGGACGGACGCGTGTTCCTGTAGCTCCTTCCTCTCAAGCTCAAAGTCCACGGCTGCCTGTTTGAGCAGCATCTCCAGCTGCTCGATCGCCATGCTCAAATCGTCGCGCTCGGTTAACAGTTCGATCCTCTCAGTAGTCTGCCCCTCGGAGATGGAAAGCAACTCTGTGTATTTTTCCCGAAGTTCCGACTGGCTGCTCAGGAGTTCTTCCCTCTCCTGTTTGAAGTCCTCCACGGTTTGATTCAGCAGGAGCTCAGTCTCAAGGGATTTCCTCTCAAACTGAGCGACGTGCTCGTCTTTGGTTTCCAGGCTCCTCTGAAGCCGGTTGTGGAGGTCATTCAGCTGCCTGCTCAGCGCTATCTCTTTACTCTGAGACGAACTGACCAAGTCATCTAGCTCACTCTGCAACCGCTGCGACTTCATTGCAAGTTCTTCTGTTTCCTTTTCATGGAGACTTTGTATCTCATGTAGTTTATTTGTCCACTCTTGGTGCATTGTCTTTTTTTCTTGATCCATCGCCTCCTGCATTGTTGTCATTTGTTCCCCTGCGTTCTCCAGCGCCTCGTGTACCTGTGCCTCCCAGCGGAACTTCTGCTCGACATGCTTCTCAGAAAGAGCCTCCAGCTCACTTTGGTAGCGCTGTTCAAGTTTCGAAAGATCAGCCTGAAAACGCTCTGCAACCGACTGCTGATCCCCCGAGAAACGACTCTCCGCTTCGTTGATTCTCTGGCCGAAGCTGATCTCGATTTCCCGCCTGTGCACGGTCACGTATTTACTGTTACAGCAACTGTGCTCAACTCATTATAGTACAAGTTAAAATACACACATGTTTTTAGCATTCAAGATCATTTACAACAATGCACACTAAGGGCAAAGCCAATTACATTGAGAAGACATTACTATAACTAAAGCAGAATTAGAACCTCTAAAAGCCAGATATCTCACCTCTCCCGAGCGATGTCCTCTCGTAGTTTATCCAGCATGCAGCTGAGAGCGTCCCTCTCTCCGGCGTGCTTTAGCGACAGCTCACTCAGGGCCTCGCAGTGGCTCTCCTCTAGACGAGCCCTCTCCTCTGCTATTAAGCGTCTGACTCTCTCCTCCTCTTCCTCCTTCTCGGTTTCAAGCTTCTCCCTCTCTTCCTGCAGCATCCCTTCGTAATCCTCCTCCAGTTGCAGTCTCTGCCTCTCCCACTCCTCCCTCAGCCTTTTCTCCCGCTGCTCAAACTTCTCCTGCTGCTGTGACCTTTCTTGAAGTATTCTATTGAGCAGCACCTCCTCCTGACGCTCCTCAAGCTGGGCCCGCTCGCTCTCCCACAGCTCCCTGAGGTTGCCCTCCTTCTCCTTTTGCTCCCTGACCAGTTTCAACATCTCTTCTTCCAGCACCACTTGCAGAGACTCGTTGTTCTGCTGGTCCAGCTGGGCCCTCTCCGTCTGCCACTGCTCCGTCAGCCGCTGAACAATCTCCTCGCGCTCCTTCTCACACCTCCCCTTTGCCTCCTGTAGTCTGGCGTTCAGCTCATCCTCATGCCTTTGCTGCAATCGCTCCTTTTCCTTCTCACAATCATCTGACAATCTCTTAACCAACTCCGCCTGCTCTTCCTGCACTCTCTGTCCCTCCTCTTCCAGTCTTGCTTCAAACAGCTCATCCTGCTCTTCCAGCAGTTTCTGGATCTCAGCGGCGTGTCGTCTCCTCAGCTCGTCCATTCCTTTCACAAGATGTTTCGTCCGCCTCCGTCTGCCTGGCGTTGAGGGTCTTTAGCTGCTCCTCCAGGTCTGCAGAGTAGGCGTGGGACTCGAGGAGTTGTTGTCTGAGATTCCCCACTTCTTTCTCCTGCAGATCGAGCGCTTCCCTCTCCTCGGCCTGCCTCTGCTGCAGGAAGGTCCGCTCCAGCTCTGCCTGCTCCAGCTGCTTCTGGAGCTCCTGTCTGTGGCTCTGAACGCTGGCCATCTCCTCCCTCAGAGCCTGGACCTCCTGCTGGTACTGCAGGGCTACGGCAGCTTTCTGCTCCTCGTTGGTCTTCCCCTGCTTTTCTACCAACTCATCAAATGCATTGATCTGTGGCGATAAAAGAAAAGGAATGAAGTTTGAAGAATGAGTTTGATATTACATCAATAATTATCCCGGCTCTTCCCAGGGAACTAAAACGAATAATACACCAATATAAAAAGATGTTCACTACACTAACCTTGCTTTCTAGCTGGTTTTGCAAATCCCCCATTTCCTGGAGGTGTCGCTCCTTCAGCTGCTCCAACATCATCTCGGCCTCCAGGCTCACGCTGAAGGGCTGAACATCCTCTGAACCGATACCTGCAAAAAGTCAAGAGGGTGAAGCTGGTGACATCTGACACAGGGCTTCTTCGTTTCCCTGCAAAATGTCCATGCTTGGATTGTTGCCACGGACAGATGTCCGCGTGGCTCTGTGATTAGCCCTGCGCAGACTGTGCAGTACATGTTGTACCTGGATCAGACTCCATGCCAGGGCTCTTGCTCTGCAGTTCTTCAGAGAGAGGCTTGTGGCAGGGCAAACTAACTCGCCCAAGACTGTGGAACTCCTGCAACTCGGACTGCAGCTCGTCGATACGATCCTGCAGCTCCTACCGATTGAGAGCTACGTGTTAAACGTCTACATGTAGGTGAAAAGAGTAAGACCAACGCCACATCTTACATGGATCTGCATGAACTGGAAAAAAAGGTAAGCAATTTGTGATGTAGATGCAATTACCCTGCACTGCGCTTCATAGCTGCTGCGTAGTTCTTTAATACGCTCCTCATGGAGTAAGATGTCTGCACTGCCGGGACGCAAGTCTCCCAACTAAAGAAATGACATCATTACACTCGTTAAGCTTGTTTGCTCAGAAACCCGGAAAAAAAACAAGACACACAAAAATAGAGCAAGAAAACACACACACACACACAAAAACAAATTCAACAACAACAAAAAAATGGCATTAAAATCATCGCAAGCCATAAAATGTTTCTGTACCTTTTCTTTCATAACGTTTTCCAGAATCGTCTGGAGTTTTGCATTTTGGCTTTGTGCCTCCGCTAGTTTTTCAGTACTGTCCAACAACTCCATTTCAAGGCGTCTGTTTTCCTGAAAAGAACACACCGACCACACAGAACAATTTAGGTATGCCAAGTATTAATTAGTGGTTTGAGCCTTAATGAATAAGAGGGTACCTTCACAGAGATGGAGAGGTGGCCCCTGAGAAAGGATTCCTCCTCCCTGATCTTCTCCACCTCTGCTTCCAGGTCCTCGCGCTGCAGGCCGGCCTGCATCTGCATCTGATCCATCTCCTTCATCAGCTCAGATCGTACTGCTGCCAGCTTCTCCTTGTGGTCCTGTTCAAGCTTCCTGAAGACATTTTTGATGCTAATAAAGTCCCATTAAACTGAATCGAGACAGTTGAACCTTTAAGTCAAACCATTCTGAACATGAAAACGTTTATCAAACAGATAAATCACCTGAGATTGAGGTTGTTCATTTGTTCAATTGCAGTGTGACGTTCATCCACCTCAGTGGCGAGCTTGGTTTTTAGTTTCTCTGCTTTTTCCAAGTCTGATCGCATTTTCTCCTTCTCACCAAGTTCTCTGTCAACGCTCTCTCTGAAAAGAGGACATTTGAATTCAGACAAACAGTATTGGGTTCTGAATGAGCTGAATTATAGTCACGACTTTTACTCACAGAAGATGTCGGATCTCAGCTTTGAAGCTTGCTAGTGCCGCCTGGTGAATCCCATTCTTAGTAAGCAGGAGCTCATTCTCAAGAGCCATGGTGAGATCACCAAGACTCAGTTTGCCATCCAGGCTGAAATTCAAGGCCTTGAAAAAAATATATACAATTATATGTTATGTTGCAAATATAAAAATCACAGAGCAATAAAACATTTGTACACTAGTCTGACTTTATGTCATCATGTGTCTGAATTTATGAATTTCTACATTTTGAATTAGTCAGATGGCCACTATTCATGTTCAATAAGTACCTGCAGGATTTCAGTGCTGTTTTCTATTCCCTCATCCATCCAGGCATCCAAAATGTATTCCACTGGAGTGAAGCCCGTACCGTCATCAAGGGTGGAGAAGAGACGCATGCCGATGGTGCTCGTCAGAGCGGAAGAAGTTGCTGTCCTCCGACCTCCCTCATCAAAGGGCTGTACAAAAATATGGCCTCCTTTTAACTTCAGAAAACAAATGAACCCGCCAAATTCCGCTTTTAACATTTTAAAAAAGACCAAATGCAATACGAGATATTGTTTTAAACTTGAGGAAATATGAATTAAAATGTTGTCAACTAACAATTTATCTTATGCATTATAGCCATTTTCTTTAACAAAGGCTAGGACAGATGACATAAAACAAATTAAAGACCATTAAAATGAGATGAATTGGGAATGAAACAAGGGAATGAGCCCAGATCCCGTGACCTCAGAGCTCAACGAAGCACTACCTGAGTGGAGTGGTGTCGTTTGAGCTGTCTGTAGGGCGTGGAGGCCGACGGCGTGGGGGGTTTGTTGGGGTTTAAAACGCCGGAGACAAACTCCTGAACGTCCATCACTCCATCGCCGGTTAGATTCTGGAGCACATCCAAATGTAGCTGCAAAATAAACGCATGTTCCTTTGTTGCAAAAAAATAAAAAAAAAATGTAGTTGACAGTAGTTGTCTGTTGACATTTGTTGACAGAAAAAGCACTGAAACCAAATCTCATAATTGATCATCTGCAAAAAAGTCAAGCATCATGGATTTAGAAATGAATAATTTGGAGGGGCGGGTTAAGTATTGGTGAGACTAAACATGTGTACACCTGCATTTATAGAGAAATCTCACCTCCAGGCTCAGGTGCTCACAGAGCGCGTGCAGTTTGGAGTAACCGGCACGTCCGTCCCACGGTATCTGCAGCTCCTCACAGGCGCTACGCAGTCTCTCCTCCAAACCGGTGGGCCGAGGACGGACGGCCCCCCGAGGTGTGCTCGGCTCATCGGGGTTCCAGAGATGCATCTGGCCTGAGAACAAGGCACAAGAGACCGTGATCATTTGGGTAGGACCTCTTTTAGAGATTGGGTTCTCCGAGATTCTGCGCCTTTGTCGAACCTTCTGCCTCGTACTCCTCTGTGCTTGTTTCGTGAGCATTCCAGCGCTGTTAGAGACGGAAAGACACAGAAAACGGGATTAATAAATAATCACAAAGAGCTTTAAATATATGTACTTTTTCATACTACTAGTTCTAGCAGATTGTCTCCTGGGCCAATCAGCTCTAGTCAAACAGGTTTCTAAATTAGGAGAAGTGGTCTGGCTGCAAGAGGGGGAGACCCATGAAAGGAGCTTTTGGAAATGGGGAATCCGGGATGGTCAATGTGCAAATAGGGAATAGTAGATGTGATGCCCACTTTTCTTTTTATACCACATTTAAAAAGTTAAAATAAAAAATGAATATCAAATTGTTTCTGAAACTTAAAGTCCTCACTTAGGATAAAAATAACCACGTGACTTTTCCTCTCTTAAACTCTGATCACATTCCCAGTAGAAGTGTGGCTTTAAAAACACGTTTTTGTGGCTGCTCTGCTTCATGTGGGAGGAGCCCAGCGTAACCATCCATTGTCTGAGGAGCAACTAGTGAGGAGACGAAGAGCAGATGGGTGTCTGCAAGTGGCGTTGTGATGCACGGTGTATAGGCATGCACGGGGGTGGGGGTGGGGGTGCGGGGCTCATTGTTCCTCCGTCACACTCCTACACCCTCGTCCACCTCCCCCTGCAGCCTCTGTGGCAGAGCCCCCGTGACCCCTCCCCATCTGCCAGTTGTCAAAAAGGCCAGGGCAGTTACCAAAACGTACACGTATGGCTGCATCTGACCATAATTTGGGGATTAAAAAAATGCATCCAGACATTTAAACAAACAATCCCTTTATCGTTTGGTCTACAAGATGTCAGAATAATGACGAGTGTCTAAGAGCCCATGATGACGTCTTTAAATAGTTTTATGCAACCAAAATAGAGCCAAACACATTTTTAGGCTATAAAAACAAGACAGGCCTTGGACACACTAAGTGTGACTTCCGTACAGATGTCAAACAACTTTAAGTCAGCAGAGAAAGCTGGATAATCCATGAACAGGATCTAGAAGCTCGGCCGGATCTTCAAAGTGCTTCGCTGTGCGTGTCCATCACCAAATTGATGCCACACAACTGTGATACGGACGCATGTTGCATTCAAGCCGCCACGGTTCTATGCAGGGACAATAGCTCTCAAAGAAAAATGTAGAAAAAATATTAAAAGCAACCAAACGGCTCCGGCCCCTCGTTTTGTGATGCGTTTGGAGAAGACAACCAGAATGACCACACTCAGTGACGTTGCAGTTAAACCTCGAGCGCAAGAGCAACAATTATGATCCCAGTCTTATTTACAGGGAGAGCGGCGTTGGTATGCAATGAACGGGGCCTTGTGTACACTGCGTTTAGGTGTCCGTGGTACATTTCAGGATCTGCCCAGCATGCCGCTAAGCTGATTAGCTAAGAATAACGCTCTCGCTGACAGCCCGCGGCTGCCAAGGAACACAGCATATGCAAGGGCAGCAGGCGATAAGGCCGCCGTCGCAGCGCTCGGAGGACACCGTTACCTCGCGCTTCCGGGGAACCGCCGAGTCATATTTGTCCTCCAGGTCTTCCACCGCCGCCGCGTTCGCATTCGTGACCGCCGAGAAGTCTGAGATGGGCTCCGTGAATCCGGGTGTGGAGCGGCGGCCGTAACGTTTGCTGCCCTTCACGAACTTCGGTTTGATCTCAGGAGATTCTACGAGATCACAATGGCAGAAGCCGTTAATATTCCAGAAAGAGACATGATGGCTTTCGTGAGTCGTAGCACTGCCTGCGCCACAGATAACGTTGTTGAGTACAGAAGGAAAGAGGATCAATGACTTATTTGTGCGGCAACCTTCAGAAAACAACTTCTCCAAAATTAAACAGCATATGCGAGGGCCGCAGGCGATAAGGCAACCGCATAGTTATTCTGAATGAAACGGAAATGGCAAGTCGACAGTGTTTCAGGCCTAAAACTCCAGAGACGGTCAGTGTAAAAGAGCTCCAAACGGTCTGAAGCACAGTGCATCCATCGTCTACACTATTATACAGAGGAAAGGCAAAGCTTGGTTTGTTTACACACATATTACCATACAGGGCGAGTCTGTCTCTCATCTCATCAATGATGAGAGACGTCAACTCAAAACAACAGAATAACTGAGATAAAGACGTCCAGGTATTCAACCGGTGTCTGAAATATTCAATCACATAAATATACTTGGAAGCATAAACAAATGTTTCTTAAATATCCTAAGTATTAAATCAACTCTTTTCTCCTAACTACGTACAAAAAAAAAAAAAAAAAAAGCCAGCGGTCCAACCATGACGGTGCAAATAATTCTGCTGGCTAATTGGCTTTGGGCCTTTCACTTACGGCTACGTGTCTTGGTTTTAAGATTTACAGTTGAATAATGATGAGAGTTCAGCCTCCACAGACACCTCCTCTACTTGGTTGACTTATTAGTTGGAATCTTGGCATCTTACACCGATGCTGTCATAAATGGTTAATATGGGATGCGTTTATAAAAGACGTCACCGGTTGCCTCTCATTGCCGAGAGCCAAAGCTGGCGTTTCTTTTTAAACCGGAACAGCAGGCAAACTACTTTGAAAAAGACACGGTATGAGATTTCTCATACCATGATAAAGCCGTTACCTGGTTTTGACATGGTCTCCGGTTCTTCTTGTTGGGGCTCGAGAGTCGATGACAACACCAAAATCAGTGCATTCTTGAACTGGTCAAAGTCAACCTGAGAAAAAGAAACGTTACCGTTGCATAAAAGTGAGAGAACGCCAGCAACGCTTGGTATGCGGAGCGCATTAAAATACAAAAGCAAAAGTGCATGAAATTCCTCAGACTGGATGCAAGGGTGGTGCGCGGGTGGAGGCTGGATGTCCCTGGGTGTCTGGGTGGAGGGAAAGTTTGCCGAGCAGGAGCAGCGAGGTCACACTTCAACAATCAACAGCTGCTGACCCTGAATATGTTGATTTTCTTTATGCTTAGAGCCTGGCGGCTGCCTGCTTTGCATTTAGATTTTTCATTCTCCTCGACTTTATTGTTGGATGTCAATGGTTAAGAATTCAAGCCACTCGCGCCCCCTCCATGCCTCCCCCTCCAAACATGAAAAACAATAGCCACCCGTCTGTCCACACGCTTATATACAAACGCGACTTGACGGGAAAGTGCGGCCGTTAGCAATAAGAAAAAGTCCATGAAACTGTATTCTCCTACTTTAGGGTGGAACATGTTCAGTCCATTTTATGCAAACTAAACTCCAATTACAGAGATCAGACTAGTGTTTTTTTTTTTTTTTTTTACATATTTCATACATTTTCACATGGAGCGCCCTAAAAGAAATGCATTTGTCAATGTTGGTTAACCAGCTTGGTTGTCAGGGGTGCCGAGGTCGAGACCCACAGGTTGAGTCCTGAAAACACAACCATCTCTGAACAGATGCCTCCACGGCGCGGCACACCTGCAAGACCGACATCCAGAGCCAACAGAGGAGGCGTGAACGTACCCGGGCAGCGAGGCGGTCCTGGCTCTGCAGCAACGCGTGCAGGAGAGCAGGCGTGGCGTCGTCCAGCTGCAGCGACAGGCAGAGGTCGGAGAGCTCCTCCGGGCACAGAGAGCCGCAGCCCCTGGCATCAAAGCTGTTGAAGACTTCTTTCAGGCGCTCCTCGTACTGGTCCTGCTCCTGGGTGTCATCCATCCCACAGGACAGCACCCGGCCCTGAGAGAAGAAGAGGAAGGGACACGCTTGTCCGTCAGCTGGCGCGTTGATTCAGAGCGATATTCTACCTCGAGTCACTGTGCCGGAAAGCAAAAGCTTCATACAGTGGCACTTTGTATCGCATCTCTGACGACAGATACTCACAAACAGGGCGGACACGTCTATCTTTACAACAAGCGTCCCTCGCGGCTCCCTCCTCCCAGAAGGCCGCCGGGCGACTGAGCTAACTGCACGCGCCGCGCCAGCGTCATTTGTGGCTTTGGCTTATCCAGTTAGACCGATTTGACTCAGGTAAATAGATGGACACGGGCCAAGTCCGACACCACTCTGCCATGACCGTCGGGCTGAGATGTTTCGTGACTATAGTGTATTTGGAACAAATGCACGCGAGGACATGATTGAATAACGTTTAAACACAAACAATGTTGTAATGATGACCCGATATCAACATGTAAGGGGTGGTCTAATTTCTCAAGCACCTAAACTAGAAACCATCAAGTTAGTAATAGTTGATACACATTTCTTTTGATTAGAAAAACTACATAAATCACACAGACTAGATCATCAACCCGAGGCTTTGATGAAGGTAAATGTCAGCTAACGTGATTGAAAATAGCAATGCAGCGCCGAGCAGAGTAAAATCTGCTCTTTAGAAATGACTTTTTTTCCCACAAACGTTACGTATTAGAAGCAGCACGTTTTTAAGACTAAATACTTCTTCAAATACTTCCAACTGGTGATAAAGATGAAGGACAAAAACAGCAGAGTGGCTCTCAACCAACTGGGAAGGTTACAGTAAAAGCCTTCTGCAAACATTTACTGAGCTGCATCTTTACAGAGCGATGGGCAAAGACCTTTTACTTGATAATCAAATGACAAAGCAATCAGAACCATTCGACGAGGCCACAGGAAGCCCTGCTTGTGTCTGGGGTCAGTTCACAATGCTCGTCGGCCTTAGCAAACAAACCGGGGGTGTTGAGTAATTATTCAGGAAGCTGGTATTTCATATCAAACAGATGAATGTGATACGTAATCATGTGATCAATAAAAACCATGACAACTCAGATGCAACAGCCCAAGTCATCCCCCCTGAAGCTTGAAGAAGTTCAATGTCAGCTAACGTGACGAAAACATTCCTCTTTTTAGAAATGATTTCCGACCAGCAACACATTTCGGCATAAACAAATCGACTAGCACCAAGTCAACCAAAATATTACGGCACATTTAACTGCCCTTTGGTTGCTTAATCGTGAAGTTTGGGGGTTTTTTTACACGTTAAATACTGCACACTATGAGTCGAATAAGTTGAAACGTCCCAGTTTGTGCCTGAACGCCTGCACAAAGAGATCCCTTCTGACCCCTGCCTTTCCAGCTGCTCATCAAGGGCTCTGCCAGGTGTCCCCTAAACCCCAGACTCAGCCATTCACCACACACAAAAGAGAAAAAAAATCTGTGCATCTGCACAATTGAGCTGCTTATGACATGGAAGAAGAAGAAAAAAAAACTGCTCAGCAGTATAGCGGCTTGTCTTGAACTGTGGCGTCTTGTATATTCCTAACAGCAATGGCTTGATCTTATTTCAGTACTTTACTAAGAAAGTTTCACTGCGCAAACACACGCTCTCCCACACACACACAAATGAGGAAACACACTCTATGACATCGGTAAAGTTTAACACGGATGGACAGAAGATAGTTTTGTTGGAGCGATTGAAGTTTGGGAACTACGGCACAAAAAGGGAGTTTTCTCTGCATAGAGACTGTAACCCGTTATCTCTATGCAGAGAAAATCCCAAAATGAAGAAATAGCTCATCAGCTTCAGCAGTTGGCGCCGGCTGATGAATAAAGAGTTATCTTTGTGTCACAGGAATAATTTGGGAATATTTAAGAATACATTTCAGTTGGCACATATTTTTCAGATGCATTGTGACCAAACCCAATACTGCTGACGGGGCAGCTCTGCTTAATTTAGTTATTGGTACAAGACATTTTCTTAAACCAGAATTATATTTTTCACAACCATTGCCAAGCACCATCACTTATTTATGTACAGGACACGGCTGTGTGCACAAGCTGCCATCAAACGACGAATCACATCCATTCAGTTCAAATACTTCCAAAGCCAAGTTGAGCAAACGAGAACACCAGGACACAAACAACAACAACAGTTTAGAACAAACCACTTTCAAGGCCACTTGTGAATCGTCAGAAAAGTTTTATAACATTTTAGGGATTTTAAGCTGCCAGGACCAGAAACCACACCACTAGCTAAAACATGAGCAACACCGAGCACACGTACAACCAGTTACTTAGTAACTAAATGGCCATTTAGCATCACTGAGGGGACAGATCGACACCGGTCTCCTTGGCGATAGCCGAGTGCAGAGAACCGCACGCGAGCCATGACGTTAACGTAGGTGTGAGGTTCAGTGAGTGAATCAAAGGGCCACAGAGCTCGCGCACATGGGGCTCATTCACGGGCGCGCGGGGGAGGAAACGGCTCCAACATCCACACAAATGTTTGTTTGTTTGTTTTTAAAGTGGGAAAGAAGGCCGGAGAGGAAGCGGCAGTCCAACGAGCTTTAGGTAAGAAAGACGCACTCACCGCGGTCTCCGGACTCAAAGGACAGTTGTTCCCTTTTCTCGGACTTCAAAAGTTGATCAATTCCCGCTGGCAGAAGATGCAACTTTTACAGCGTTTCGACCGTCGTGTCGCGGGATCCTCTCAGGTAACATATGATATTTTATAATATAACGTTATAAATATCCTTTCCAGGGAGACGAAGGAGCCGTTAGCTTCCCGTTGGAGACGTTTTATTCGGAGAACACGGGAGGGAGAAGGCAAAGCTTTGTGAGCTCGGCTGACTGACATCCTCCTCCGCCCGGTGGCGGGGTTTGAAAAGCGGCTGAGGAGGAAGGGGCGGTGACCCCAACAAGCCCCTCCCCTTCCCTAAAAAGTAGCAGGAGTTTAACTAATGATTATTTTAATTACGGGTTAATGTGTCGATTATGATCTCCATTTGTTTGGTTTGCAAAATAGGGAGAAAGGCTAATAAAGTTGAAAGCGGGACCTTTAAAAATGTTGTTTTTTTTAACCAACACTCCAAATCTGCATTTGAACAATTAAAAGTAGATTCATGGAATCTTTAAAATAAGCAATGAATTAAACAATAGAAGTACCTAAACTTGGAACTTAACTGTACACTAGGCCTATTTGTACGAATTCTTCCCGTAAGTTTTGCACTTTCCTAAACAAGACAATGACGTGGTCCAATGGGAAAACACTGTTTACGCTTTAAAACAAGTCTGCCAAAGAAACCTGAAGACTTTTTACTCAAATTACTCAATGCACATATTTTGGGATAGTGCTGACATATCTTGGAGAAAGTTTTCATAACTTATAACTAACCTCTTTAAAGCTCATGACCCTCGATCACGGCTTCGTAATGAACTACCAAGACATTTATACTGTGAGTGCTGGTTGGTCGGTAGGCTACTAAAAAACTCAATCCAGCAGTGCAAGGGCATTTTATTCCCTTAAATTGCTTTGATGATCAGAAAAATATAAATAAAGGACATTAACATCTTAAGGGTAATATGAAATAACATATATTATATATTAACATATATTAACACAACACAATTAAAGGCCACTCTGAATTACGAAAACCTTCATTTTTCTAAATTTTCGGATTTTCAGTTAAATGACGACAGCGCATTTTTACATCCGCTGCTACTGCGACACTGTGTTCAAAGAACTGCAATACCCACAATGCCTTGTGGTGCAGCTCTGCCCGTGTCAAGTTGGTGCGTTCCGCTTTGACGCGCACTGCAACACACGTGAAACATTGGTAGCGGACGTAAATGTTTTAGTTTCAATTGAACGGTGTCCTCCTCTTCGCCCCCGCAGCTCTCGGTGTGCCTGCTGTCGGGACCGAACGAGCCGCCGGACTCTCCGCCACTGGCACGCGCAGAAGCACGCGCACTGACCTCGCCGCTGCAGACAGCACGCACTTCCTCCCGACGCAGCAATGAAGAGAGCTGCGCTGTTCGTGGTCGCTGCCTACGCATCAGCGCCCATCCTCCTCTACCTCTTCCCGTGGATACTGGGACACATCATCTATTCCCACTTGTGTAAGTAATGCGTGTTTTCGGTCTCCACGTGATCAATCGAAACTTTAAGCCCCGTAATGCTCGAGTGGACCAAAATGGGTCAGACACAGTGTTGTGATGATTCTAATGTACACATATTGTGGTCGACTGGAAGGGATTAAAGTTGTGTGCTTTGGTTGCAGTGTAAATGAGGTCACTCACACACTGCTGCACGCCATTGTTTGTGTGTGTGTGTGTGTGTGTGTGTGTGTGTGTGTGTCCATTTACTATGCTCATGAAAATTGTACTAATTATAATGTTCCATGGTTCAATAGATGTAAACATACAAATATCGACAAAGGGCTGGCCTGAGATTGGTCAAATGTATGACTAATCAAATGTGATACAATAAGATACAATTCAATATGTTATGACTTAATTTCATGCAATGTGATACAATGCGTTAAGACACGATACAATACAATCTAAAACTATTCGATACAATATGATACACTACGATACAATAAAAAATAACAATTCAATACAATGAAACACTTTACAATCTCATGCGATTTGGTACAACATGGAGCGATATAATTCTAATCTGATGTAATGCGATAATATACAATGCAACACAATACAAAACAACATGACTCGTTACAATGACAACACAATGCAATTTTACGTGGGAGATGACAAAATACTACCTGAATACAAAAATCCTACTGACCTTGTGTGCTCTCCCCTGCTGCAGTGAGGTTTCCATTCTTCGTGGACCTTGGCCGACCCGAAGCCGTGCTCAACCACACATGCAACTTCTACCTGGACACGGAGGAGGGCGTCTCGGTGGGTGTCTGGTAGGTCATTTGAGGAATCTGGTTCTGTCCTTTGAAGTGCATCAGTAGTTGAGAATACCACGAACATGTGTATATTTCGGTACCGGTGGCTCCTGAGTAAATAGAACGACAATCCACTTATTAATCCGCACAAGACAACTCCAAAATACAACGACAGGCCGTATGTTTGAAAACCTGAGTGTTTTTGTTTTTTGATCTCCTCCCTCGCTCTCTACCTTCGTCTCATAGGCATACGCTTCCTGCCAGCCAATGGGACGAGGCCACGGGGAGAAGCCCTGAGTGGTACCGGGAAACTCTGGGAGACGGCCGCCCTGTTATTATCTATCTCCATGGCAACTTGGGGACCAGGTGGGATGAAAACAGCAGCATAGGGACCCTTGAAGGGATCCTAATGGGTTTTAGTGGGCGTCACATGACTGCCCGGGCCCCCGGGCTCCTCCACAGGCACAATGAACACAACGCAGAGTGGGTCAGAGGCAATTAGTCCCCGAGCCACTTCTTTGTTTGTATTCATTGCTCTCATGTCATTTCTGCAGGGCCATACATCACAGGGTGGAACTGGTGAAGGTGCAGTGGCTCTTTCACAGATTTTTCAGTTTTGATCCCCTTTGACTCTCCGGTTGGGATCAAATTCTGATTTTTGTGTGTTGCAGATTTTAAGTGCTGCAGGGTATCATGTCCTATCTTTAGACTACAGAGGTGAGTGCTGGTCGTTGCTCCTCACATAGTTGTGTTTTGGCTCAATAACGAACGTGAACATGATTGACGCATTACTTTTGTTTCAGAGACCTCAGCTTTAAAACATCCTTCTTCATTTTATATATTTGATTGGTACTGATATGGTTTTCTATGCAGCTGTATCCCTCCCAAATTAAAGCACATTTTGATGTTTTTACAACAGTTTGATCATAAGATCCCTAAAAGGGACGAACTGACACCAAACATACTTTGACATAAATATGTTATAGCATTCATATTATTCCCTTACTGGTTGTAATAGCAACACCTTGGATTCATCTTTATGTTTTCACCTTTACCGACTGGGTAATTCTTTGGTCACCAGGAGAAAAAAGACCAAAGAGAGAAATGCAGTCCTTATTATTAGTAAACAATAGTTTATTCAGGTCTCAATCAAATTGTATGAATATTGATGCAGTCAATATATTGTGTACAATCCTGTTTTGAAGGTTTGTGTCTCTTATAATAAAGGTTTTGGAGACTCCACTGGGGAGCCCAGTGAAGCCGGTTTGACCAGTGACGTCCTCTTCTTGTTCCACTGGGTAAAGAGGCAAGGCCGAGCAGGGCCTGTCTGCCTGTGGGGACACTCCCTCGGCACCGGGTCAGTAGCCGTTGAGTAACGTCGACCGTCCATAAAACCAACATACACGCCTGGAAGGAACAGAAATGTGAAAGACATTCTCTCTTTTTTCTTATTTTTTGTAGGGTGGCAACTAATACTGCAGCAAAAATCCAAGAAGAAGGTGGGTTTAAGACTGTAAAGGTCAGAGTGCACCCACACGGGGGATTGTGAATCATTCTGGTCCATCTGGGCCAGCATATCTCAAAACGTGTCACCAACTCTACACTACATTTCATGTGTTCATATTTACTAGGATGCAACATGAAGCTGAGGAAAATTGACTTTGGAAGCCTTGCAGTTTTGAATTGATTACATGTGTTCTTTTATCAGGTTACTAATCTTTTGTGTCACTTTCTTAAACACGGCAGGGTCTGCTGTTGATGCTTTAATCCTGGAAGCTCCGTTCACAACGATGGGAGACGTTGTAGTCAACTATCCGCTCACTAAGGTGAGCTGTTACTTTTCCTCCAACAGCCTCTCTGTGTCTACGACTCCATGAAATCGCACCATCTCGCGCAGTTTCGGTTCATCTACACTGTAGATAGTAGGTTATGTCATAAGTCACCGTTTATGGCTGTAGATTCTACAGCCATAAAGGTGGCTGTTATGACGTTACACAGGAAATTGCTAAGTGTTTGTACCCGGTGTTCCTCCAGATATACATGTTCCTTCCAGGATTTGAGAGCTTGCTTAGGAGCATCGTGGAAATGAACAACATCGTGTTTGCAAGCGATGAAAAGTAAGTCACTTTTTACTTTGTTCATTTAGGTTTCCAACATTTGCCATTTTTAATTAAATAAGGAGAGCGTCCGGAAAAGCGCACACTAAAATAATGCAATCATATTTAATTCAGACAAGGCAATCTGACCGAATGCTTATTTAACCCCGACATGTCGCCAGCGTAAAGACCCTGAACAGCCCTCTACTCATCCTGCATTCAGAGGATGATGATATTGTACCTTATCACATGGGTCTGAAGGTACATTAGGTCCTTATGGATGCTTCCTTTGACCAACTACAGCATTTCCTTGTGCGCTGCCTCCTTCAGTTACTTTATTTTCATTCCTGTCTACAGCTGCACGAGCTCTCACTCCAGGCGAAGAAAGAATACGGCACAGATGTTCAGGTTGAAATGATCTCATACAATGCAAATCTTGGATTCTCCCACAACAACATCTACTTGGATCCAAATCTGTCAAATGTGGTCAGGTAAGTTTCTTGTAATATTAGTTATGCTGGTGTGAAAATGAAAGACACTCTATTTCATACTTTAACTTTCACATTTTTTATTTCTTGTAAACCTGGTCCATTAACAAACATCATACACCAGCAAATTAATGTCACATTGTGTTTTGGTTGCAGGAAATTCCTACAAAACCTGAGACAATAGATCATCTCTCCCGCCTCCAAAGAAGAAGTAAATAATAGATTTAAACTTTATTTATTTGTCACAAAACGCCTGTGTGTTATCTAAAACAAAAGCACTGATTTACATATCACATGACACTATGCTTTAATGAAAACACTGGAACAAAATACTGCAGATCACAAATTAAGTTTGTCTCCTTCATTAGCAAAGTTGCGCTGACAGACGCACATACATTGTGTCAGCCCGCCTGCAGCACAGACAGTCACTCAGAAAAAGCAGCATGAAACAGCAGGAATGTAATTATTAATCGGTTTTGTCAGCTGCTGCGTCACTTGCAGCCCACTGAACTCCTGAGATGTCAAATATAAAGGAATAATTAAACCCTTCTCTCCACACCGACTCTTGGTTTTCTCTTCGTGTTGATGCTGAAGGACTGTAACAGACATTTATATTACAAGTAATTTGACCATGAAAGAAAGTTCAGTGATGTGACTTGTAGGTGAAGAGACGGTGCAGGACTGGTAAACATACAGGCTCTTGGTTGTGGAACAGCCTCACATTTTCTCCAGCGCTCTGGCTGTGGCCTCGATGGCCTCTCTGGGCTCGTTCGGAGGCGGGATCTTCAGGTCGGTGGGCTTGACGCCCCACACCTCGGTGGCGTACTGCGTGATGGTCCGGTCGCTGGAGAACTTCCCCGTGGCAGCAATGTTCCTGATCACCATCTTCGTCCACTCCTTTGGATTCTTTTAGGGAAAAGTCAAACATTTTCTCACCAGAGGTTTTATACCTAATGCTATGTTTTATCTGTAGGTTTTTGTTACTTTAAAAGGGTAATCCTTTTCTTTAGACACTTTGTTAAGTCTTCATTGATAGTTTTATGCTGCCTTTCATAAGCTCTTAGTAATTTTAATTACAAGGATTGGCAATGAAAAAAGACAGGGAAACTAAACTAGAGTACAAAGCAAAATAAGTTAATGTTATATAAAAAGTAAATATTCCTCGAAGTTTGACTTCTCAATTTAGATGATAGTTACATCTTTAATCATGATTCTGTATTTAATGTTATTCAGTTTGTTTTTCAAAACCAAAGTAAAAAATAGGAGCAAAATCAGCTTTTGCTGACCTATACAAAATATTGCTCAGTATTTATGTCCATGTCAGGACAAGACAGGTTACTCCAGTTTAAAGTGAGCCAGCTAGGCAGTATGCAGAAATAAGGCGACCAATTAATCCAACTTTGACAAACACATGTGCCAGAGGGAAACATTACCTGATAGAGCTTGCTGACCTTCTCCTGACATTTGATGTAATCTTCAAAGTCTGCAAACACTTTGAAACTGAAGAGAGAATAAATGCATCTGACAACTTGAACTCAAAAAAGCTAAAAAAGTATTTAGAGGTAGTAAATCCATCATTTATCTCACATATACATCTAAAAATGCATTTTAAAACGTGTGAAAACTAAAGTGGAAAGTTCTTACCGGTCAAATTTGAAGAGCATGTCAGTGAGTTCTTTGAAAAGGTCTGGATTTTTGGGGCTGAAAAATCCACTTGTGATCTGATCCATCACATGTTTCAGCTCTGGGATCCTCTTGTAGTACACCATGGCATCATATCTTAAAACAGACAAGTCAATATCATTTTAGCAACTAAAAAAAGGAGTCATAAAATGTACAGAAACAGACCGTTACCCAGATTTATCCAGTTTAGCCACATCCTCCACTCTCATGCCGAAGATGAACAGGTTCTCCTCCCCGGCCTCCTCGGCCATCTCCACGTTGGCTCCGTCCATGGTGCCGATGGTCAGAGCCCCGTTCAGCATGAACTTCATGTTTCCTGTTCCCGAAGCTTCAGTGCCGGCAGTGGAGATCTGCTCCGACAGGTCCGTGGCAGGTATCACTGAGGGAGAGCAGATCAGTCAAGCTTTGTGGTGAACTATCACTCTTAAATTCAAAGGTGTTGCAGGTGTAAATAAATGCTAGAGTACCTTTTTCTGCTAGAGAGACTCTGTAGTTTTCCAGGAAGATGACCTTCAGCTTGTTTCCTACCACGGGGTCATTGTTCACCACCTCGGCCACTGAGGTAATGAGCCTGATGATCATCTTGGCCATGTGATACCCAGGAGCAGCCTGCAGGGGGCGACAGGAGACGGACTTACTGGAAAACTGAAAACCTCACATCTCCTCGTGACTGGAATCTGTAACTGAGCCGGTACCTTTCCGCCGATGATCACCGTCCGTGGGACAAAAGGTGCGGTGGGGTTCATTCTGATGCCTTAGGAAACACAGAACATTAAAAAAAAGAACTTATTAATAAGAGAAATATCCACAGAATACAGTGAGAAGTCACTGCATTGTATACAAATAAGTCAGGGGATTGATTTTGACATCCATTTCTGAAATCCCTTTTGGGGTTACGGAATACCGGGAAGTCGCACTTTGTGCAGGCATTCATGGTCTACTCACGTTTCAATGAACAACACCAGCAGTTTGACATTTGCAAAAACCAAAAATTGTATTGTATTTAGCGACGTCATTGTCAAGTTGCACTTTTTTGTGACTCGATAAACTAATGGCATTCTCCTCATCTTCATCCAGCAAATGTTAGCATGCTGAACTTAAGGATTGCCATAGCGAGTCCGTTAGCATGCTCATTCGTGTTGGAGGTACAGCTCCACAGATTCTGGTTGGGTGATGAATCCTTTCCTATCAATTGTCATAGTAATCGTCTTATTCTGTTCCTTTTTGCAGTGTCCCCCACATCAGGACATGTCAGAATGTTTCATGTAATTGAGCACCCGGTTTCTTGTGAAACCCTCCTGCGCGTAGTAATGAATCATTGACATACGGTTGTACATGGTGATGATGTGCAGGCAGTTGAGGACCTGCCGCTTGTACTCGTGGATTCTCTTCACGTGTACGTCGAACATGGAGGACGGGTTTATCTTCACCCTGTACTCCCTCTCCAGGTACTGGGCAAATTTCACTTGTTGTCCTGTGAGAAAAAAAAAAAAAAAAAAAAAAAATCAAAAATGTGTGACTCGACACAAAAAAAAAGAAAAAAGGAAGTTGTTCACTGAGGGGAAGCTGCTGATTTACGAGGTGGAGCCTGTGCGGACACGTAGTGACTCAATGCCAAAAGACGTGAGAAGGCTCGGCAAAAATGAAGCAGATTGTAAATCACTTTGCATGCAACAACATGCAGGACTGACAAACGATTATGTATACGCTTGCACTGCACCCAAATTATTCCTGGTGAATTGTGTGGATTCACAGTGCGACGGGACATTAAGGACAACGCCTCCACTATGCATGCATGGCAACGTTGTGCCATAATTAGCTCTGTAAAAACGGGAACCCTCATGCAACAGACCTGCTTCACTCTGGAAATATCTCGGACGAAGGCAGCATCGTCAACAAAGTCGTTCAGCTTCTTCAGCTGGCTGAGGTCCTTCACATAATCCTCCCCAATGACCTGCCAGAGACATTAAAGGACGCCAAAACAAACCGGCAAGGTTTACAACACTACACATACATGTATGGAAAGTTGACTGAAGGACTCGATCACACAACAGCTGAGCAAGCATTATTGAGGACCTCGGCTATGAGCTCAGCCAGGCCGGGGTTGCACAGCAGCAGCCAGCGTCTGGGAGTGATGCCGTTGGTTTTGTTCTGAAACTTCCTTGGCTCTAGATCACTGAAATCACGAAATCTGTAGGAGAGAAAAAAGTGAAATGTTCTTGAAGAATAACTTCAACGGCATCATTTTATTTTGGTCGCGTTTACACGCGAAAACGCTACATTTCCCTACGGCCTGTCTGAATACGCCTGTATTCAACCGCAGTTTGAAACACTTCTTTTTGGAGGGTTTCAAGGGAATTGCATTGCTAGGCAACAGCTTGGGCCCGTGCCGAATTACTGTCAGTGGATGTCAATCACATTCCCTGTTACTAGGTATAAACTGAGATAAATAGAATGAATGAATGAATGAAGAATGAAGAATGTTACTTTACTGTGAAATGGTTTATGTACTGTACATTTCTGACATCACAACTGCATTAAAACATTTGTTTAAAAAAAAGGACTGAATGAGTACCAGCGTATTCCTCCATGGAGTAATGTTTTGATACTTTTTTAGTATACATTTAGTTCAAAGACCTACCCGATACTTAAAAAGAAGTACACAAAATAACCCTTCTTTGCACTAGAAGACCTTTAATTTCTCATTAACAAAATGATACAAATATCTAAATAGTGGATACAGGAGTTAATCATTTGTTCACCTTGCTGCAGTAAATACACTAAAACATTGGCGTTGCTTTACCACAATAACAAAAGACAATGATTGACTCATCAAGTGATATTTCTACACCTCATAGCTCTGGGAGTGATTTGCTACGTGCTGGTTTGCTGCCTTCATACAGTCGTTTTTGTTGTTGTTGTTGTTGTTGTTGACAACATCCTGCCACAGAGATGACTCAATGCTGTGGTATCTATGAGGCATCAGTCCCGCGCTGATAAGCAATTCTTTTAGTGGTCTGTCTGAGCTACCTCTTGTTCTTTAAGGTGCTGCAGTATGTTGAGAAGTGGCATGTGTGTGTGTGTGTGTGTGGCAGCTTACACGTCTGTCTTGATGATGTTGGAGTGGATCTCAGCGACTCCGTTGACAGCGTGGGATCCCACGATGCACAGGTGCGCCATGTTCACCCTCTTGCATCCGTCCTCTTCTATCAGAGACATTTTCCTAAGCTTCTCCATGTCTTTTGGAAAGAGAGCTGCAATCTTCTGCAGTAACAAAAAGCAGACACACAGTCAGGTGAACGGAGCCAAAACGATGCGTCAGACGGATTAGAACGGTCTCGGTGGCCAGAGCCGCTGCACGTACGTCGAGGTGGACCTGGTTGATGTGGTAGATGATCTGCAGGTGTCTGGGCAGCAGCTTCTCCAGAAGCGCCACAGGCCAGCGCTCCAGAGCCTCGGGGAGGACTGTGTGGTTGGTGTAGGCGAAGGTGCGCCTGGTGAGGTCCCAGGCCTTGCAGAGGAGGAGGAGGAGGAGGAGGAGTTTATTTTTCTCGGTTACTCTTACATACTACAGCTTTGGAACTGCTTGCAACCCAATCTAGCGAGACCTGATATAAACCTGCCCTCCATTCCCATGTCTGAGCTATTTTACATCACAAATGTTGCATGAATAAACTACTCCCCTTCCCCATTGGACGTGAATATCAGTTTCCCTTGTGCCTGCTAGGACTTCCTTGTTTATTCCTGCTGCACTGGACTCACTCTCCGTGATAAACAGTCGACTTGAAATCTACCAAATCTGACTCTCACCCACCGTGTCCCAGTCGAGTTTCTCGATGTCAACAAGGATCCTCATCAGCTCGGGGATGGCCATGGCCGGATGGGTGTCATTCAGCTGGACAGCGACCTGAAAAACACGACAGTCAGTATGGTCAGAGTGTCATTGACTTTACCACAACTGTAGCTGAATAACATGAAACACTGGCGGCAACCCAAACGCTGTTTAGAAATAAGAAATACTTTTGAACAAAGTTACAATATTTCATCCGTACGGTTTCTCTTCCCTGTGCTCACATTTTGCTTTCTGTTGACGGGAAGGTGGGCAAATAATATTCTACCTTTTATCTGTGACCTATTCGCTCTGGGAAGTTCTGTTGGGTTCATTTCCCCGGTTTAGTTTGAAAAGGAAATTTCTGTGTTTGAACAAGTCTCAGGCCTTAAATACGGAAGATAAGATTGTGCTGCAATCTTGTGCAAGAGGAACAAAAAAGATGTCTAGATCAGTTTAGAGAACAGTTTACCTCTTGCCAAGAGGAAGTGAAGTAAGGTGCCATTCAGCCACACGAGATTGAGCAATAACAGGTCTGTGATGCCCTTAGATGACACGGTTTCCATCTTCTTGACCGTCTCTGCTCTTTTCACTTCATTCTTTAATAAACAACAGATTTCTGAGCGTTTCAAGCGTACTTTTTCTGGGAAGCTCTCGAAGGAGGTTCGGACAGCGTTGCCCCGCTTGGTGGTCTTGAAGCGGCGGATGATGTCTTGGAGTGTGGCCGCCACAACGAAGTACTCCTGCTTCAAGCGAAGCTCTTTTCCTTCAAAGAACTAGAACAGATTAAGAGCACGGAGGCCGAACCTTGGCTTTAGAAACATGGACATTTTTTGGGCCGATTTTCAGTCCGTTGAACAACGGAGAAGATCATATTGCGCTTCATTCATCTTGTGCATATTCACACACACGCATCAGTAAAACTTCAAGAACGTATTTCCCGTATGAACATGTGAATATACCGTATATGCTTGAAAATATTCAACTCACATTGTCATTGGGGTAAAGAACACGGGTGATGTTCTCCGCTAGGTTCCTGTCTAGCACAGCCTCGATGTAATCTCCAACGTTAACTACAGACAGACCAGAGGGATTTTATAACATTGTTTCTGTAATATACATTTAATAGATTTGGCTTTCATATGATCGTCTATTTTGAAGAAAAAATAAGCCAGGAAAACGCCACATGCAACATTTGAGTAATTTGGAAACAAAGACATCTTTATGCAAGGCGCCAATGTTGCAGCAGCTTCCTTCTTCCTTGTGTAAAACCAGAGACTATTTATTAAGGAGACGTGGCACTTCCTCAATTCTCAATACAACTCCTAAAAGGACTTTGGTAAAACTAAGAGGAAACACAAAGGCGGTTTTACGTCAGAAATCAGCATCACTCACAGTCCCTGAGGTTGAAGTCGTTGGGGGCCCGGGCGGACCACAGCCTCATGGTGTTCACCGTGTTGTTCATGTAGCCGGGGATGGGCGTGTCATAGGGCATCGCCAGAACAACCTGCATAAAAAAAAAGAGGGAAAACCGTGACTCAGTAAAAACCCGGTGGGCGCTTTTGAATGGAATTAAGGAAAACAACTTTTAATATGAGATTAAATAATATAAATGCATAGCTGCCATTTTTAAAAAACCAAAATAGCTCAAAGCAATAACAGGGTCGGCCCCTTCGTCGTTTTGCATCACTGTGCAGATAATTGTGACTCTGTGACGTCATTTCTGTAGTCATCCAAACTCGTCTTCAGTACCTGAGTGTCGACCCATCTGGAGCCGTCTCCCGTCTCCTCTACCCGTCCGTAGAAGTGAACTGGCAACATGTACTCTGGGCGGGCTTTCTCCCACGGGTTTCCATGCCTCAGCCAATCATCCGCCTCCTCCACCTGCAAGAAGGTCGGACAGAGAATGGATCCAAATGTGTCACGTGAGACAACGTGTTGGGGACGCTGGTGTCCAGATAGAATGAACAGGCATTTAGCAAAACGGTAATAATAGTGATGATCCTCAGACCTCTGGAGGTCAGGATCATTGAGTTATACATTTCGATCACATTTGTCTGAAGTGCTGACTAGCAGCAGGGATGAAACAGGTTCAACCACCCTGGTAAGAAAACAGAGCTGGAATCCAGTTCAGTGTTCAGAAGTTCATGTTTACACACCGGTTCTGAACAGCAAACAACCAGGAGAAATCAAAAGGCTAAAGTCTTTAGTTTGGGGGTCTCTTATCACGAGAGGCGCAATATGCATTTTGTCTTTTCATCTGAAACCAGCCAGCAGCGGCTCTTCTTGCACCACCGCTGCGCGTGCAAGTTCCTGTTAATGATTAGTGTGTAATGTATTCCGACCTCACGTCTACTTTGGCCCTGCTGCTCTCCGACAACAGATGAACACATGAACGTGGGGCAAACAGCAGAATCCTGAATTTCAAAGTTAAAGATAAACTTTAACCTATGAACTAGGGAGATAACTGGTCATGTTAGTTCAAAACAAAGCTTTTGTGTTTTGAAGGTCAAAGAGTTGCTAAACAGCCGACGGCCTAAAATATACATTGGTTCCTGCAGTTACCTGCCAGCCGTCCCTTATCTTCTGGTTAAAGATTCCATATTCATATCGAATGCCGTAACCGTACGCTGCAAGACCCAAGGTGGCCATGGAGTCCAAGAAGCATGCTGCGTGCAAAACAAAGACCATTTTATAATTGACATCAAAACCAAAACGCTGCATTGGGCTGATGTAAAACACAGAACGGCAGTAAGGAGTGTAACAACGTTGCACCACTAACTGTCGCAACTTGTTGCAACATTTCTGTGGCTGCCTGTTGCTTTAAACATTCAACAGGCACACACACAGGTATTCGATGGAACAGAGTATTGTTGTGTGAGAGAAAGTGTTTTCCCTTTTTTGCGTTTGTTGTTGAACCATTTACTGTCGGTTTTAAAGCGTATTCCTTTCTCTCCCTTAGGTGCAGATATCCGTAGGATTTCTTTGTACCTGCGAGTCGGCCCAGGCCCCCGTTTCCCAGACCTGCATCCTCCTCCATCTCCTCCAGCTCCTCCATGTCCAGGCCCAGCTGCAGCACAGGGGAGCACACAGACCTACTGGTGACGCTTTTATGAAGCGGTCAGTCATTATGAGTACTGAATGGAGGGTGGGGGGTGGGCTTGTGTGCAGATGGCCCTCGTTCCCTTGAGTCTGACCTGATAGATGGCCTCATCGCAGGCGTTCTGCAGCCCCAGGTTGATCATGGTGTTTTGGAGCGTCCTGCCCATGTAGAACTCCAGAGACAGATAATACACCCTCTGAACAGAAAGGAGAAGAAAATACCTTTACCTGCCCAGGCTTCCTTTTTCAGAGATTTAATGGATCCAAAAACAAATTAAAAACAAATATTTGTGTAATACTTTGTGAAGGTGCAGGAAAAGCAGTTTGGAGCCGAGCTGTAAATAGATGAAAAGGGAACGAGCAAACATTTCGCTGGGAGAGTAAACATGATGCAATCACCCAACAAAGAACCTCTTGAAAGTCTGCAAAGTTTTAGGGAACAGAAAAACATTGCTCAAGACTACTTTCCATGCATAAATAAAATACATACTAAATGTATGCATAGAGGCTCCTGAGACAGTCAATATGACCTGAAAGGCAGTGAGCAGAGTTTATTCCTTTTTTTTTTGTAAGCATTGCAAACTTAATTTTCATTTCCGGTTGGTATTGACAGTCTGAAACAAATACCAAAGGCTCGCCCGTGTAATACACATTTTCTGCGGTGCAAGTTTTCAGGATCTGCCAAACTCCTTCAAACCTCTACGTCACTGCGCGTGGAACCTTTACCTTTGGGTCCGTTTCGTAGTAAAACTGCTGCGTTCGGATCCACCTCCCCACCAGGTGGTCCCTGACTGTGTGAGCCAGGGCGAAGTAGTAATCCCTGGGGGTGGCAATGTTTCGGTCCTTCACCAGAGTGAAGTGCAGGTGGCGATTGAAGCCCTTCTTCAGCTCCGCCACATTCTCCACTCCCACGATCCCCCGGATGCTGATCTGCTTGCGCTTCTCCTGGTCGGTGAGTGGGGTCGCCATGCTCGGGCCGGCGGGTCTGTCCTGACTGAGGGGCTTCAAAGTCGACTGGTCCTGGCTGGAAGTGAAGTTTCGGGGGAAGATGGTGGCCCGTTTTCACGCAGCAGTCTCCTCCTTTGGTTGCTTTTGATTGGTGGGTGCGCGGGGGAGGGCGCTCCAGCCGGCCGGCCCCCGCTGAGCAGCGCGAGGAGGCGCACGTAGACAGACGGGACGGACGGGACGGGACACGTTTAGTAATCAGACGCCCCCCCTGCAGCGCCCCTGCTTGAGCCACAAAAAAAAAAATAGTAATACAAATAAATTAAGAAAATGGCCAATATTGTTGTTTTTGAGCGTGTAATTTGTAATTATAATACGGTGAATTCATTCAATTAATTTTATTTTGTTCAGTCCAAAATTACAACTTTGTCTCAGAGGGTTTTACAGTCTGTACACCTGTGCCAAAGCCTTCGCGTTGGCACAGAAAAAACTCCCCCAAAAATGGAAACAGGAAGAAACCTTAGAGAGAACGGCAGAGAAGAGGATCCTTCTCCTGGGATGGATCGACTGCAGGGGATGTCATGTGTACAGAATGAACAACGTACAAGATGTACAACATATTAATGCAAACCTTTCAACATTCTATTTTTGTTCTTCGGTCAAAACATAAGTCTCTCACCCACAACCTTGCAGAACGATGGAAGCCTTACTCAAGCAAGCTACTATTGACTAATTATTAAGGATTTACCCTTAACTTTTTTGCATTGTGATAAGACGGAGAACGTAAAAGATAGTGACTCAACAAACAGCAGTGGCGTCCAACCTGTGGACAGTGAAGGCATCCTCTTGCAGTTTGAAAAGACAGGAAACGTCTTCATGTCCTGACTCTCTGCATAGAGATAAGACTCCGTTTCAACACGAAGCAGCGAAAGCGACAGAATTGATTCTGCAATGGCCAAAGCGCTCGTTAGCACACAACCTCCTTCCTTAACCGAGAGACTCTTCTTGGTGGAGAAGGAGGACAGGGTCACTCTGCAAAAGACGCCGGCAGAGGTGAAACAAGTTAAAAAACATTCAAAGAAAATGTTCTTAACCTGTTCAAGTAAGATAGCAGAACAGGGTGATTCTCTGTGTCCTAGAGAACTGGACTACGACCCTTTTGACCAAAATAAGATCCATCCACTCACGTCTCACCAAAAATCTCTTCCCTTAGCACAGAGTCTCTTCTTGGTGGTCACTTTTCCCAAAAAAGCAGAGCTGGATGATTCTCTGTGTCCTGGAGAACTGGTCAATGACCTTTTTCAATGCAGGAAGAAAAACGTCTGTTGTACGTCCACGCTAGCAGAGCACCATGAAGAGAAGTCTGTGGATTTGGAGAAAGACGCTCAACCGTCACAAAACGCAGTACACCCAGAAGACTCTTCTTCTGGCAGACTCCTGAGTTCTAACACTCTGCAGTCAGATGATGATCTGGTCCATGACTTTAAAACCCAAGAGGAAGAAAACGAATTTGAGTTTGAAGTAGCTGAAAGGAGCTCAGCTGAGGAAAATAAGGTCCCTCCATTCAATCCTGTGTTTGAGGAGGACAAGAACCCCACCGCCTGGGTGGACACGGAGGACAAGGTCACTCTGCCCAAGACAATGCCAGAGGTGAAAAAAGTGGAGAAACCTTCAGTTCTAGAAAGGCTCAGCACATTCTTAGCCTCACAAACAAAGCAGGACGATTACATTGGTTTTGTTGAAATGGACTTAACATTTCTTATAAAAAAGGGCGAAGGTTTCTGTTACGTCCAAAGAACCCCACGAAAAACCTTCCTCACCCCAGAGACGACGCTGGGCGAAGGAGGTCAGGCTCATTTTGCCTGCGTCAAAACCAGAACAACATTTGAAAGAACATTGAAGGTCAAATCAATTATGTGATTTTATAAGCCCCAATTAGATAAATGTACCTGTAGGTAAAACAGGGTTTCAATTGATCTCCATGTTACATCTACTTTGATTCACTGTTGCGAGACAGTAAAATACAGAGACAAAATGGGACCTTGTTGACACCTATTTATTGAATATTCATACATACAAAAAACACAAAGGCTCATTTTACACTTCATTTCATAATAATAGCAGTAATATGGTAATGAAGGATGTTTAATCGTTACAGTCATAGCAATCCTACTGTGTTTAAATCAAAGTTATAACAATGTTAATTTCATGTTCAAAAATTTCTCCAGAAAACATATTTCACCATCATTGTAAATAATAACAGCAGAAGATGACGTTCCACCTCTAAGATCAAACAGGTCAAAAAGAATTACGGTACTTGGATGTAAAATTTAAAATGCAACACACACACACACACACACACACATATTTATGTATGTACATTTGGATATATAACACCCAGTGTCGCCCAGCGACTGTGTGTACTTAATTAATTCATAAAAGGCCGTATGATGGACTTTAAATCATCCAAGTTTAATATCTATAAAGTGTATTTGGCTGGTTTAGAAATAATAAATGTTACAATCACATACTTTGTAAAATCATCCCCATCATATGAAACACCCAATTACATGTCAAAAGATATAACTACTTATTCAACCCAAAAAATGTTCAAGGAGAATATATTTGTTTGTTGAAAAGTAACCGACGGGTGTGTCATCTCCTACTGGAAATCGTGAATTAAACCCATTTTGTTTATTTGACCTGGAATCTGAGGTTGTGTAATGCTGTGATGATGGCTGCAGTTCAGTGAGCTTCTGCTCAATGGGCTGCTCTTGCCGTTTGTTATTATAATGAGGACCGGACAAAAGGACTGCCTTCAACCACCAATTAAATATTGCATAAACCAAAAGCTTGAATTCAGCCTTCAGCAAAGGCCGGGAAACTTGGTTGAAGGCTGAAGTAGTTTGGTTTATTACTGTCAGAACACATGCGCTTATCATACTGAAAAATATATAGCTTACTGTGTGCAGCCATTTCAGCAGCCATACATCAATAATAGATTATTTACAGAGGAAATAAAATCACAGAGGATTCATGAAGTTAAGAAAGACACCTGACTGATCTTCCCTCCGATACTGTGGTTATTATATCCATTATAAACATGGTTATTGGTGCGTTTGCCCTTTTGCCGTTAGAAAAAACACATAGCAGCAAGTGAAGTCAGGCATCACGGATGTTACAGTTGCCTCTGCTGAAGCAATGGATCTGGTTTCATAACTCTCGCTGGTACCAAAGAGGGGAAAGGCACATCCTTGAAGCTCACACAGAACAGCCCCTTACGTGCCTGCTGGACATGTTGGCTTCTCCTCAGGGAGACGATGCACTGGGAAAAGCTTCAGGGCTTCTTGGAGGGCAACAGTTCCCTCAAACTCACTTCTCAACACCTTGACTTCAGTTACTTTTTCCATGTTGATGGGTCAGTCCACCACTTTGATCCGGTCATAAATATCTCAAAAGCAACATTCATGGGGCCCAGAGGATGAATTTTCTAATTTCTTTTTCAGCGTCACCAAGGCTCACGCATTTTGGGGTTTTAAGTGACGACTATTTAATGAAAGCACATTCATGCTCCACAGAGGGTGGATCATAATGACTTTGGTGATCCCCTGACTTTGACGCCTGTGCCAATGCGGTCACATTAGCGGTTTTGAGTGAAATGTCCCATAACTGTTGGTTGGATTGCCGTGCCGTTTGGTTTACACACTCGAGTCCCCCCACACTGCACTGTAGGAACTCTGGGGATACATTTAATATCATTTAAACACTTAAATACCTGCAAAACGTAAGACACTCCTGACGGCCCGGCTGTATTTTGTGTGCAATGCAAATTGGCAAACGTTAGCATACTAACATGCTAAACTAAAATGATGAAACAAGTAAACATTATGATTGCAAAACACCATTATGTGAGCGCGGCTGTGCCAAAGGGCAGCATCACAGAGCTGCCTGAATTGCTAAGTTGTTGCCTGTTGAGGAGGCTGTCGCTCAAATGTATCGCCACAACAGCATCCCAGAACATCTTCACCTTCCTGTTGCTATCATTTCTCAAACTACGCTGTTAAAGCAACAAAAAATAACTACTTCATTATGTAATAACTATACATCAAATAAAAGAACAAGGATGAGTTCTTATTGGAAAAAGTCTAAACATCAATTACTTACTTAGCTATACACCTCTTTGCAATAGATCATTTAAATAACAAAACTACCAGGATTCAGTCAGCCACAGTAAAAAAAGCTAGAATGAAGCAAAGCTGCTGTAGCACCTCGATCAAAGAGCTTCACGGTCTTCATCCCTTAAACCATTTACAACACACTTAAACGCACAGAATCGCCTCTTCTTATGATCCATTACACCAAAATCCATTCCTCCTGTCTTTAGAGCTGCACTGCGGAGTTCTTTTTTTGTTGACAGATGACACGGACGGATCACACGAGCTGAGCCACTAAAAGACGAGACTCATGAGGAGAGTTGGACTACAGCTGCTGAGCAGTGTGGAACCATCAGGGGCACGGAGGAGACGACCTCTCGCGGTCTCTCTGGTGTTTTAACGGTGGGAGAATATTCACGGTTGACGGCGGGAAAAGAAGAATAAGATGGATGTTGATCGTGTGATGCAGGGGCTTCTCTGTCTAACTCAACTCATTCACAAAACAAGGTCTTTCCTTAAAAAAGGAACAGTAAAGTATGCTAAACATGAAGCTATGGCTTAGCTCTGCTAAATGACTAGAAACCGACTGGAACAGCCGGCCTGGCTTTCTCCACAGCTAATAAAATCCATCTACCGGTATTCCTAAAGCTTACAATCCAACACATTATATTTAGTTTGTCAAAATCAAAATGTTAAAACGGGGCGTCATAGTTTTATTGGCTGACGTGACTGTCGTTTGTGCGCTTAAAGCCACAACATTCTACACTACACTGTTTTTTGTAGTAACTTTTAGAAGTTTGGGTCGACACATTTTTGTGTCGACCCAAACTGTGTTTGTGTCAACTTTCAACTCACTGCTTCCCCCTTCAACATTCTTCATGCTAAGCTAACTGACTCACGGTTGCTTCATATTTAGCTTACAAACACCACAGCGGTGTCAATCTTCTCATCTAACTCTCTTTTGTGTCTGAAGCTTCAAACTACAGGTCTAAGTAGATATTAACTCATAACTCAACGTCCATGTGTATGAGATATTAACTCATACACATGGACGGTGGATCCGCAAAAATGAAATACGAGTTTCAGATCCTGAAGCAGGGCCCATGTTGGCTGTGCAGGTGGCCCAGGTGCCCGAGGCGGAGGCATCTTAAAGGCATGGCCCAGCGCTGGATGGGGCGTCTCGCGGAGGGTGATGGCGTCAGACGGTCAGGGGGGACAGGAGGAGTGTGATCGGTTGGATATTGACAGGCAGCGTGAACCCTGGGTAATCCTGGAGAGGGTCTCCCCAGCCTTTAGCACACAGAGCCAGTGGGATCGGCCTCCCCGGCGGTGTAGAAGTCAGGGATGGGCAGACCAGTGTGCAGTGTGATCTGAGGAAAAACACACGGACATATAAATCCCGGTAAAGAGGTTGAATGTACTTTTTCTGTCCACAGGTGGAGCTGTTGAGCTGTTTTGACTTGGAGGCCCTCTGAGGCAGCATTACAAATGACTAGCTGAGAGCAATAAGAAATGCAAAGATACTAAATGTTATTGTGTCTTTGAAGCATCCTCTTCCACAGTTTAATCTTCCAAGCCCATATTTGTATTACCTGGGGAACATTTTTATGAATAATAACTGTAGTAATTTATTTTACTGCTCTACAAGCAAAATGCTCTGTTTTGGCCTGCAGCACAGCTCTAGGAGTGAGAGCCCAGGACAGCAAACTAATGTTTCATTCCTGACAAAAAAGAAGACATTTTTCCAGTCTGCGCAGGACTCTCCTATGGGACCAGCACCTCTGCAGTGTCCTGGCTAAGAGATACGCTGCTGGCTCGCCGCACAGGTTCTTAACTCCTGTCTGTCTATCTATTCATGCTAAGCTAAGCTAACAAACATATAGATGAGAGTGGAATCAATCTTTATAAGTAAACTATTTCTTTACTTAAAAGTAGAAATTAGTATCTTATGGAACTCATTTCTCAATCCTAATACTCAGGTGCAGCCACAGTTCATATAAATAGAATATGAATCTGTACCTGGACGTTTCGGTTGAGGCTGATAGCGGGGTAATAGACGCCCTCCAAGGCTTCAAAAGCCACTGGACCCTGCTGCTCATCATTGATAAGAAAGATGAGGATCCCACGTGTGAAATCCAGCAGAATTCCTATTGTGGCTCCTTTTCCGATACCGCCGTCCGTCCTGCACACAGGGAAAAGACTAGTTTACTAAAGTAATATCCTGCTAAATATTCACCCGCCACCCTCAAATTGTATTGTCTTCGTGGTGCTGAAAAGACATTTAAGCAAAAAAGGTACTTGTACTTTACTTTAATATTGTAAGTTATTGCTTCTTTATCCATTTATTTCACAAAGAAAAATTTTACATTACGGTCTTTATTTATTTATTGTCTTGAGATGTCAAAAAAGCTGTGTCATGTGCTCAGGCCTGTCACGACAGGACAGGCAAACCAAGCAATTGCTTGGGGCCCCGAGCTGGCCTGGGGTCAGCATGACGCGGAATTATGCTTCAGGAAGCCAGAAAAGGAAGAAGAGAAAGGAAGATAGTAAACAAGATAGTGGTAAGTGATCAATTACACTGGATAAAATCGCTTTACTTGTCTTGGTGTAATTTTGCAGCAGGTAGGTGAACATTTTTTTTAGCAAAAATATGTTTATGTTAGCTAACGACGTTAGCCTAACGTTACCTGTAACCTGCCTGACGTCAAATGCTGACTGTAACGAACAGTTAGTGCAACTTTTTTTTCCGAACGGACGGAATGGTTACATACTGTAATATGTTTTTTAACGGGGTAAGGAAGACGCAGATCTGTTCCAGAATCACTGTTTATCGTATTTAATGACATGACATTGCTATAACTTTGTAATGGTTTTGATGAAAGTGGCATGACGTTAGCATGCTGTACTAACTATTCCACCGTGATAATCTATTTACCAAATGGGGGTTAGGAAAACCACACAATAAAATACATGCATCAAACATTAGCTTGGGATGTTTGTATGCATTAGTAACCCTTAACCAAGTGTTAGGAATATCTGGTCCGTCTATCTATGTAATCTTTATAGATGTTTTAAAAATGGTTTCTTAAAGGTTTACAAAAAATGTTTAATCATTACCCGATACCTAATATATTATATGATAGATGTAATGTATGCAGGCTTCGCGTGCGTGCGGAGGTTTGGGGGGGCCTCCATGTCCATTTTGCTTGGGGCCCCCAAATTCCTTCAAACGGCCCTGCATGTGCTAGATCTTTATGTGTTCATAGCAGTTTCACCAAAGAGACAATGACCCTCTAAACCTCTCACATGATTTCATTTAAATACCTCAGAGTGCAAAATTGTCCGTTTTTTGCATAAAAGCAATGGATCCAAAAAAAAGTGGGGAGTGGAACGTTGTTTTTCTTCTTCCGCATTAATGCTGCTACGACCACTCAGAGGCATGAAGGGACCCTTTGGACGTGACTGGACAAATCTATCAAACTCTATGTCAAGTAGCTGCAAAGGTAACATGCAAATTAAATTGTTTTAGCCTATTGTTTGTGTATTTGTAGGTTTGTCCTTTTTATTAGGTCGGATCAGTTCAACCAAAACAACAAAAAAGAGAAATATGTCATTCAACTTTATTTGTGATGAATGGAAAAAAAGAGAAAGAAATCTTAAAGTTTAAGCTCACTCACTGTTTCTTTATTGGTGGACCACATGTGTTTAGTTGAATGCAGAACCTTTATTTGTGATGGAGTATTTTTAAATGGTTGGACTGGTACTTTAATGAAAGGATCTCAAAAGACGCCTCTGAGCGCTGTGTCCGCGCTGGACAAGGACACACATCCCTGTTGACTACTTACCTGTTTGTGTGCGAGTTGTTGTGCATGAACCAGGAGCGGTTGTTGTCCACGTACATGGCCCAGGCCTTGTCGTCCTTCCCCAGCATCACGTCCTTCAGCACGTCGCCCCTAGCGACTCCAAAGGCCGGATCGGGGTGGTTGTCGTAGCGATCAACGGTCATTTCCCAGTAATGGACGCCGCGGGAGAAAGCAGAGTTACCCATGACCACTCTGTCGTCGTAGCTGTTGCAGGACACCGTCAGGTTGTCGTTGGAGAGGATGATGTCCTGGTGAGCGGACGCCGGGTCAAAGGTGAACCAAGCGACTGTTCACACACACAAGGGAAGGGTTACTCGCACTGTGGTTGAGCATCAGTGGCGTCACTGACCGCAACACCCGATGATCGTGACTTTACAAAGGCGACATGGATTCTACAGGCTGGAGGTTTGATGGGTTGGAACTACGACTAAGAACTGGAGCCGGGGAAAAATATTACAATTACTATTAAGATTAATAATTCTTAGTATCATACTCTATAACTTAATCTACTAAACACTAAAATCTTAATCATTTTTATTATAAAATCCAACCTGTGTCAGACAGTCCGCAAATAATTGATGATGAATGAACTTTATTCACCGGCTTGGAGCAGCACACCGGTTTATGACATCTAGATAATGTGAAACGGATCAGTTCAGCCAAAATACAAATACTCACAATGCAGCTTCTCAGCCACATAAACTTAATAGGATGATAATATCTTAATGTTGTGCTATCCCAAAGTAGCAAACAACAACAAAGAAACATTTGATACTGGTTTAATTTATGGACCGCAAACAAAGTCAATTTCACGTTAATTAAACCTTATGTAATTTTATTGAGCTGACCCTTTAATATCCGGTGAGCTCTCGCAACACATCGCACTACGGGCCGGTAGATCAAAGTCTTTTGATCCAATGACTTTGCGGACTGTTTGACTCAGTTTCTTTTAAAGCTCTATACTCTACACAGAGAAATATGGGAGCCGAACAGATGAGAGGTTTGTGCTCTTTGTAAGCGGGCTGCACTGGACTTGCTTGTTTCACTATGTGCAGTGAAGTTTCATTACATGGCTTTATTTCCCATTGGAAATGAAAGATTGCATTGAAGGTTTAATAAGTTCAGCCCACAGAGCAACACACTTCCCACCTGCTGGTTCGACAGTGAAGGACTGATCTGATGACACAGGCAATGGCAACGGGGGGATCAGAGGGGAAACAGTCGCCCATACCTGTGCCTATAGACTGAATATCACATGGAGGGAGTCCAGCTGAAATGTGAAATGAAGAGGAAGAAGAGGAAGAGGAGGGAGCAGGGGGGTTGTAAGAAAGGAGGGGAGGAGGAAAACGTAGCGAATCAGTGAAGCCGAGTGCCGAGCGGGTCGGGGAGGGATGGAGGAGAGGGTGAAAAAAGCAGTGTTCATCAGGGGAAGCTGCTTAAACTCAGCCGCCAAAACAGCAACAGAAGAGACCCTAGAAACTGATCAGGGGGGGAAAACAACGAGCACGGCCACAAAGGTGACGGAGGAACGTCCTTCCTTCGCTCAGAGCGATGAAAGGGTGGCACATCTCTGCAAAAACACCGGGGCGTTAGATCTCAGCAGAAGGCAGGAGCGGAGGCCGCCGGGGCCTTTCAGCTCCACTCAGAGAAGACGAGTGTCCCTGTGTGCAGAGCAGCATTTAACTAATGGGAACACAAGCACACAAGTGGATTACACTCCACGCGGCTGCTGCGGGATCGTGTACCTGGTTTAAAAGCGTTAGCAGACCTTCAAACAGAATTCACATCCTGGCGCTGCTCTTGAGTTGAAACCTTGCAAATGACTCGTTGGAGGCTTTTGCGGTTATTATTTTTGTGTTGCATCCGAGATAAAAGAGGGCGTTCAAATCCTTTTGAGACACATCATTAAAAGCTCAAATAGCAAAATAATGGAGCAGGTAACTTTTCTATTCCGCTAAATATTTAAGAATTTGTCTTTATGAAGATGCAAAGCATTTGGTAGCATTTTTTTGTTATTCTTAAGATCAAGTCGAGATGTTTTCCCCAAACAGGAAGGCAACTGAACTTTGTCTCAAGTCTGTGATCTCATTAAGTGACAATAACTACAGAACCATATTATTAACCTCTGTTGTAGCAATACCTGCCAGCTGTTTGCCCAAACACAACATGGTGGCTAATAACATTGAAATCATCATGATAGAAATATAACCACAAAACCTTTGAGGATCCGATTATGCAAAAATAAAACAAGAGGGGTAAAACTACCTGTGAAACACACAATACAATAGCAAACACCTGGCAGACATCTGGAGAAGCAAAGGTGCTAAATAACAACTGACGGTGAAAGTGATTTTAGAGTTGGTAAATGCTGTAGTTATATAACGTGTTGTTTTTGTTCAGGTTGATGATGCTGTTTCTCATTACTTTAAAGTATCATTCTATCTGATAATAATAACAATAATAATAATAATAATAATAATGGCAGATGATAATATATAATGGTTGTAAATCTTGATGATATCCCTCTTTTTGTAAATGCCTTTTATCACAAAGCTAAAATGTGTTGCCCAACATAAGAGTTGTTATTTAGTGTTAATGTTAAAGTTAACCAGTATTGGACTTTTGATGGCGTATTGTTATTTCAGGATTGGATACATTTTGAGGGGAATTTATTTTCTCCCAAATTACAGTTTTTGGCATATCACCAATAATATTTATATGTAACATATAATATATATATATATATATATATATATATTATATGTTATATATTATATGTTATGTATATATATATACATAACATGTTATGTATATGTTATGTTATGTCATGTTATATATATATATATATGAGCAGGGATGAGGACTGTGTGTAGAAGGTGAAAGAAACACAGGACTGTCCCCCAAGTGACCACCGTTCAAGTCCTGTGTCAAACCAAACATCAATGTCACCTTATATAACACAACAAATATGATTGTGTAAAGTCAAATCGAATCTAAATGTTTTCACTAAACGTAACCAAGTAGCTTTGTTAACCACGTGCTACTTCAATCCAGGAGAAAATATATTCGCCACCAAACATATTCTTACTTGTACAGGAATGTAATTTTTGGGGCAGGGTTGGGTATTACACGCCTTAAAAAATTGATTACAATAAATAAACCTGTTGAATAATTTCTTACGTAAACAACTAACTTTCCTTGGATTTGTTATTTCAAAGAATTGTGACTGAGATTAATAGTAAGTGTGATGTCCTCTCTGGTATTGGCAGATCCGTCATACTGATAAATATGTGGATTTATATATATTTATATAATTTATTGCAGTACTGCCAGGGAAGAAGCACTTATCGGTCTATTATTGTGGCAACACAGGCTTCTATCTTCTATCTCTTCTTTCTGGATTCCAAATTTGTGGAAGCTGACAATTTAATTCCCAATACTGACTGAATGAACGGATGCTTTCTCCCCCATCGGCAAACAGTAATCAGCAGCAAAAGGAGGAGGTGATGCTTGACGTACTCTCAGAGGTCTGCATGATCAGTGTCTTGCTGTACTGGCCCACTCCGCTGCCATTGAAGGCCTTCACTCTGGATTTGTACGTGCTGTTGAAGTGGAGCCCATCCACTGTGCAGATGGTCTCCGTCCCCACGTACACTTCCTGTAAAGACACACAACGCTTCCTGTTAAGCTGCCACGTGCATCTGCAAGTTCGGAATTATGACTGAATTATCTCTGCCTCCGAAGGAGCGTCCCGCATGGATCCGAGGCGGCGAGTGCAGGTTTGTACGACGGAGCGTGGGCGAGGCAGCCCACGCTGGGGTATAAATAGACACGGGGACATACAACTCGCCAAGCTCAGCGTGGCGCTGCGTTGGCGAGCCTCAATGAGTCACAGGAGAAATAGAAAACTTCCCTCGCTGTTTGGCCAAATGTAGCTGGGGATGAAGTCATGACCTGAGATGATTCAAGTTCAAGTTAAAGAGATGCACAGGCTGGAGGAATAAAACAGACACATACGGTAAGCTCTATGTTCAGTACACAATCGCTCAATGATGGTCTTAAGGATCGATTTAGGGATGAGTAACTTGCTGTAGTCATGCAGACAGGATAATCCGATAATCCAACACGCAAACCCTCGATGAGTAGGAAAGAGGCACAATCATTTGGGCCACTTACATCTCCATGTAGTCAGTAGAAAGTCACAATATACTATGTCCATGGGATCTAAAGTCGGACGCGTTAACCACTCGGTAAACGCTGATACTCATTTCCATCCTGATGAACTGGAATCGAATGCTCACAATCAGCTGTCAGGCGGTGGGGGCTGTGTTATAAACGATCATCATGCAGCAGTTGTGATTGAGACGGGGCGGCGAAGGCTCTCACAAACTGGCCGCATGTTTTCGAGACGAGAGACTGAAGGTCACTGGCAGCTTCTTCTAAATTAGAACACCGGCTGCCAGTAGGGACAGCTGCTGGACCACGCCCTCCACCAGCAGCGCATTCAGACGATGCTCTGAGGTTCAGAAGAGTGTTCGCCCCTGTTGTCCCATTTTAAGCCTCATCACTCGCCCCTTAAGTTTTACATTTGGACAGTTCAATAAAGTTTAAAAGTGAATAAGTGCAATATTCAAACAGGACATTCGCCACCATAAACCATGTTTTGATTGTTATCAAAAGGTTTTGTTGTCTTTTAGTGAAAGGATCTGCTTACATCTTTTGGACGCGTGTCTGTCCGTGTGTTCTTGTACTCAAATGATGTCGACCACTTTAGTTATGTGTCACAAGCAGTTTTTACAAGGAACTGATGTTTGAGAAGATGGCAACCATTTGGAAGAAGGCAGAGATTGAAATATAGCGGCTTAATTGGGATTTTGTTGTTGTTCAGGGCTTCATCAGCCCTTTGAACCCCGAGCTTCTGAGATTACCCAAACTACTCGGCAGGGAGTTTATTCCCACTTTAGGAAAGTGGTAAGACCTTCCATATGGATGGTTGTGAGAGGACAGAGGCCAGCTGGACTGCATGTCTGTCCAGGTCCGACACAAACATCCTCTGCCTTTGTACTGAAGGCCGTGTTCAGGGGGGTCAACAAAGCAGCGGCCTGGATGTATAGAGAACGGGGGTCTCGGATGGATTACATGCTGAACCTCTGCGGGGGCATAAATACGGCTTTGATCCCAGATCACACGTCCTGTGGGATCATCCCAACTGAACGCTGCATTACAGACCCTTTCTCCTGGCGTTGTGTCACTGTATGCCTCACTACAGTGTGTCACATGATCTGCTCTCATACCACTCAGAGCCGTGCGGTAATCGAGGGATTTCGGCGACAAAGCGCTGCTTTCACATTCCCCGGGCTGAGCTGGTGTCCTCTCCGGCGCCAGTGAAGGCGTCTTTGTTGAGAAAGACGCGGGCGGTGCTCCGTGAAGGTGGATTGTCACTCTAACCGGTGCGGTTTTTCACTTTGTGTCTTGTAATCTGAATGGAAATCCAACAAAGGCCCCTCCTGTTGAACTTTCACGTGCAACGAGTTGGTCTTTGAGTAACGTTGATGTATAAATCCCCACTGAAGGAGACAAAAGAGTACCTGCGGAGGGGAACCTACCCTGAAAGGCCCCATGTTTCCATCGTCCAGCTCCAGGATGTATCCCTCCACGGCGACGGTGGTGAGCGGCGGCTGTTTCCATGACAATGTGGCGCTGTTGTTCTGGGTGCAGCATTCCTCCAGCTGGAGCATGGGAGCAGCTGGGACTGAAGAGGGGAGAAACACGGGCACCATTACAGCCGTACAGCCGTACATTCTTACCAATACACACGCACATGATGTGACTCTGCTGTGCACCGACACCTGCTCGATATTTTATCATTTATAAAAAACACGAGTGTGCAGAAATACATTTTAGAAAGCTACTGTATTCATCACAGGTTGTATCATTGACTCCTCAGGTGTCTGTAACTCTTATACCTTTCATCTGGACAAAGTCCAGCTGGTGGATGGTCTGCAGGAGGGGTCCGCTGTCCAGAGTGAGGTCAAAGTCGCTGTTCATCCTGGGGGTGAGGGTCCCCTTCCCCCACTGGCCCTCCGTCACGTGGACCCTCCGGATCAGAGCGTCCGAGATCTGAGGACAACAAAGAACTGACTGTTACTCACCAATAAGCCACAAAACACCACAGATTTCCCCCCAAAAAACAGAGATGGAAATAAATGTTAAGCTGGAAGAATGAAGATATAAAGATGTGTGCCACCAAGCAAATAAGCATTTAATAATTATTTATGTAAAGAATAACATCTAGTAGGAATTAGTGCGCTTTAAAGAATATTTCTTTCCAGGAAACCTCCTAAGAAATGACTATGAAATTATTAAGAAACCTTTTTCAACCTGTTTAAATATACATTGGTGAGATAAATACCAAACTTGTATTTCTGCCATAAATATTAAATAACATGGTCCATAAAATGTAAAGGTAATTCTTAAAGGTCTCTCATCGTGTGCTATCAACAAGCTGTGAGACTGTGTTTGCTCATCCTTTCATCAGATTCAGTCACCAAAGCAAACACACAACTATTGAATGTGACGTACGTTTGATCCTAACGAGCTGAAATGGCTCAACGAAGGCTGTAAAAGCGTCTCCTGTCAACGCGGTGTACCTTCGGCTCACGGGCCATACATGTTCAAATCGAAGCTTTAAAACATTGTGATCTGCTTAATTCGTGCAAATCGGGACCCGAAAAGCTCGAGCTGCAGCTTCCAGCCGAGTGAGGAAGTTGCTGTGCGTCGTACCTGCAGGAAACCACTGGGGTCGTTCTCCTTGATGACCTCCAGGCAGTACTCCATCAGCCCCGTGGTCTGACGCAGCTTCACCGTGCAGTGGGAGATCTGATCCCGAACCACCTGGGAAAAAGAAGAGTAGAAACACCACAAGAAAATAAAGTTTAGAAAATGGAATACAACAACAGTCACACGCATATACTAGAGATAATCATATGTTATTTATAAGCCTTTCCGTGTAATCCCTCTCAAGTAGAAGAGAATGCACAGAGCGGGTTTGATAAAGTGCGCAAGGATGCGGAGGGGAGTAATTATGCAGATGGTGGCAGAAATGTTGAAAAATCTGGGAAGAAAAGAGACAAAGGAGAGTAGTGGAAAATTAGATGGATGCAGAGAGAGCTTAAGACAAAATACGACAACAACGCAGACGGAGAAAAAGAAGAGGGAGGATGGAAGGAGCCGTCCGGAGAACACAGATTAAAAGATTGTTAAGGGATGAAGAGAAGCCGAGTGGGACGAGCTCCAGGAACAATAATGAGAGTCAAAGTGATCGATTGAGTCATTTTTCCCTCCTGAGACTATGCGCACAGATTGAGGGAGGAAGAGGAGGCCGGAGGGACATCTGCGACCTGTTATTGACGTTAACGGAAGGAGAGTGACATTTTCTTTTCACACGCATGGAGGGTTGTGAGCATCACCGGCTACATGACACAGGAGGAGAGACGCTCTGAGATCCTCTCCGTCTTTATGAGCAGCGACTCACTGAAAACATGCAGAAGTTTGGGAATTCCCTGCTGTCAGTCGTATATTCTTTGCCTCAGAGAAGTCAGCCCGCCCCCATATTCATAACCAATCATAATAAATGTTCCAATAAAATGATCTGAATGAACGACAGCAGTTTTAAATCAATAGCTGAAATGAAATGCTCTTTATTGCATTGTATTGATTTGATTGGTTATTAGATAGATTCCCTCTCTGCTGGCGACAGAGCTCCCTCGCTACAGTGTCAAATAAACAGAGGTGCTGGACCAAGGGTTGCTAGGTAACAGAAACTTCACTGTTGCTATCCGAGGGGCTGCAAGGCTGAATGGAGAGGAAAATCCTTCTGGTGCAAACCAAAAGTACATGAAGATGATTTACTGATCAATGTGCAGGTATTGCATCACTGACACTCAACAAACAGTAAAAACTTAGCAGTAATAGATTATTAAGTATGTAACATTATTATGGCATCTTTTTAATATAGCAGGTTTTCAAAGGCTGCAAAAACATAAAAGAAGTATATTTGGGCCAATATGAATCATTTTTCTAGATATTCCATCAGGAGACCACCTATTGGCCTGAGACTAAAACCTTGTAGGATCCTTCTCCCCTCGTGAATCCGTGAGGCCGTCGCTCACACTGGATGTAAAGTGTGCAGCGTCATCTCTCATCTGCCGGCGACACAGACACAGCGACGCATCATCGAACCAGCTAACATTCAGTTTACTTTCATCTCAAATGACCTTCTGGGCTGCGCGGCATGAGTGTGTGATGAGCTGGAATAATCACTTTGCTTTTTCAGTTTACAGATTACAGGAGCACAACATCATGTTTAATGCAAACCTCAGAGAGCGGAAAAACCTCGCTTCCCAGTTGTTGTTTTTTTGGCGGACTGTTTTAACTGACCTGCAGTCACTTTACAGCCAGCTTGAAAATAAAGACGTTTACTTCTGAACCACATAGCTGCTTACTCACCTCCTGCTCATCTTGTGTTTGTGGGCTCATGTCTAATACTGATATTTGTTCAAAGAGGTCGGCAGGAAAAAGCTGGTAGAGGGAACTATGCAGATTTATTTAACAGTATTGTATTGATTTGTGGTGTTGAAGCGTAAGTATCGAGTATCATGATATTTATGGCAGGCATTTTATCAAAGTCATAAGGTTGGTACCGTGAGCCGACTACAAACGAGTCAATCCAATATTTTGGGAAGAGTTCCTCACTGCCGTCGCTGCCTGTTTAACCATCAGACCTCTCCACACGCAGCCCGAGTCTCAATCCCTCAACTCACAGAGGACAACGCGCGTGGAGGGATTTCGCAGTACGTTTGGATCAAATGGAGTCCCTGCCCACGGAGCATCCCGCTCCCCCTCTTATTCAGCCTCTGGAAGAAGATTTAAAAAGCTGCCGGTGGCGACGCGGCTCCGCGGATAATCGGTGTACGGACGGTTGGTTCACCTGAATGAAACACAAAGCGGAGGGACGACAGCGGCTTGAGGTGGGAGGAGGAAACTCAGCATCACGAGAGGAGAAAAGTGCGGGTGAATTAAAAGGACGGCGGCAGAGTGGGTCGCACAATCTGCAGCTGCAGATAAGCCGATTTACAACCTGCTATAGATAAGAGCCGTTATAAGTACAAATTTAGGTGCTAAAAATGGTTAGTGTTTTTAGTCAAGGTGTAGTCTGAAGAGGTGTGTCTTGTTTCTACTGTCGCTTTAAAAGCTGCTAAAAGACGACAACATGTTCAATAATGGTAATTCTTTTCAAAACCTGCCGTACATTTTTTGGGGGGTGACTTGGGGAGGTGAACACAACGAACCCATCAGCAATATGACCTGTCATTCATTCCTTATGCATGTACGTCCAACATTTAATCTCCTTTTAGCTCAGTGTTCTTGGTTTCCGGCCCTTCAGAGGGACACGTCTGACCCTTTAGCAGCCGAATGCTCTACTGTGTTCGCCAGTCTGTCTACCCAAACTGTAGTTGGGGCTCATAAAATCAAAAAGAGTCAATCAAATTTGTGCACCGTCACTAACAGCAGCCAAAAGTGGCCGAATATTTAAAAAATGGGCCAAGATTATCCATTATTATTGAATTATCGGTTTCAATTATTAGGCCACTGCGGCACATTTGGCCTTGTTAGATGCCGAGGCATCAGGCACATGAGCCGAGCTTTACCGCAGCAGCACCTTGTTACAGTCAGCCAGGACCACGGGACAAGATGTACGAGACTTTGACTCTATGTGCATGGAGAGGATTCGACGTAATGAAACTGACATGTTGTGACAGAAGGAGAGAGAGGGAAGAGAAAGATCAGAAGCAAAATGGACGGAGGCAAAGGGGGAGAGGATGAAAGGAGGACGAGCAAAGAGACAAACGGGAAGACAAGAGGGATCGTGATGGGAAACGTGAAATCAAACCGTTTCGAGATGAAAGGCAGAAGAGCAAAGGGATTAAAGTTGCATCCTGCTTTTTAGCCGATATGTCAAAGTGAAAGTGACGAGGCCCCACGTCCACCAATGCTGAGCCGCCAGAGGGGACGCAGCGGCTTCCTGTCCGACACTAATGCGTCGCTCAATCGGACGGAAGCACAGAAAACGCAACATAAAGCTGACGTTATCACTTGATTGAATCGGGTCCTTTATCATTATTAAGAATGCATAATTCATTATTAATCAACGTTGCAGGTGCAGCCTCACGTTGTTCATGGCTCCACAAAAAGTACTAATAGAAAAACTGGTATTTCATGCTGATCCTCCGGAAACCATGGGGGAACGAATCGTTCCATATTTGCCTTACATGCAGTCAAAACCTCTTTGCCGTGTTTGCGTGATTGAAAGAGGAGGAATCTGGGTAGCAGGGACCCCCTGGAGCCACACATTTAGTCACATGACGAGGAGTCAACAGGGAGGGTCAGCAAATCACTACAGTGGAAATAAAAATAGCCTGGATGCAGCTGCACTCATTAAACAACCCCGAGCAGAGGACAAACCATCCGGTGGCAAAGCCAGAAGAACTTTGTGTTTCTCTAATAATCCCTCAGAAGACTTTCCTCATCAGTTCACTGCTGACTCCCAGGTGACATATAGTAAGACGGGGTGACAGCAAATTATCAACACTAAACTGCTGGTTTTCCTCCGCTCCCAGTCTCCATGCAAATAAGACTCTCCATCTGAAAACAATGACATATGTACGTATAGACCATCCTCTCCAGATACTCGGCTGGTTCGCCGTGGCTGTGAAGTGCAAACTACTGATGCTTGAAGCAGCTTTTGGAAGCGCTCGGTGTGAAAAAGCGCCATGAAAGCGCCCTCCTCGTCTGCGGAACAAACGCGGGTCAGTCCTCCTGATGCGCAGGATGGAAGCGGGAGCTGACTCACGTTATTAAAGACCGCCGCCTCCACAGCTTTCAAACAACACGCTCACCGCGGCCCGGGTTCCCGTGGCGACCGGGCTTTGTCGTCAGCGTGCAGGGAAACAGTAGAGCGACACGAGAAGAGAAGTGAGCTGCAGCAGTTTAACTTGTTTCTATTGGTTTTAATGGTTTCCTCACGCGAAAAGAGCTTTGTGTGCTCAATCAGCAAGATTAATCAGAGCACTTCATTAGTTTGTTAATTGGACTGCGTACAAGATGCATTGCATGCATTTTTTTTTTTTATGAAACAATTTGCATTTCATATGTATGTACATTCCTACTGTGATGTTACACAAAGAGCTACATTAACATCAGGGTTGCAACAGAACAGGTATGTGTCTCATTTAATTACGGCTGCAGGACGACTTCCTGCAACTGAGCCGCATGCTGACGCAGCAGAAAGCGTCCCGTCGACGGGCCACGTCCAATTACTGGAGCCGCACTCCAGAGCTAAAAGTGACGCCCGCTGCCGCTAAAATCTACCTCAAACGATCCCGCCGCATGTGAACAGGCAGCGTTTCTGCCGTCATTGTCTCTGTGGGGAAACTCCTGTGACGAAAGCCGCGTCCTCGGTAAAAAAGGATACCAGATCTGGCGTCAGCATTCAGCGAGCGACACACGAAAGGCAATGATCGGAGCTTTGCTGTGACGTTAGCATTCTGTGTCCCAAACAGCCATTTATCGCTTAACAGCCAATCAATAGGTTAACAGACCACAGTTTGCATTTTGAGCGTGCAAAATGGCGGCCAAAAGTATGCCTGCCGATCTGAACCCTCCGCGAGACACGAAAAAGTAGTAGCGTCTTTAGTTATGATCATCTGGACCCTGCCGGCGGCGAGTGCTGTGGGAGTGAGAGGTTTTGTATCTCTAACCTGCAGTACACTGCTCACAGTGCCATCGTGTTCCTGTTTCTTTGCATGGTGGTCAGATTCAATTGTCTGTTAGTGCTAAGCCAGAGAAAGCTAAAGGAAATCATTTTGGGATATGCACCAATTTGCTTCCTTGCCGAGTGTGAGATCGACACCACTCTCATATTTTACTCCCACTATGAAGCTACAGCCAGCAGCTGGTGAGCTGAACGTAGCGTCTAGATGGGGGTTGCATGGAAACAGGTTTCTCAGTTTGTCAGTGGTTTATGAGGCACTTGCATGAAATGCCTCAGATCTTAATATTTGACATACATGGAGAGAAGATCGCAAAATGTGTTTCAATGTACAAGCCTGCTCACATGAAGCCACGCACAGGCCGTGTTTCTCAAACCGCCTACACGTGTGAAACTGTGATTCTACAGAGCGTCCAGGCATGAAATTGGAGGCTGTACAGCACAAATGTATCTCTCCCTGCGCCTCCACCTCCTCTCCTGTTGACACCCTCTTACTTATATCCCCCCATGCAACGGGTTGAGGACAAAATGCGCTACTAAATGTCTCCTAAATCAGTGGAATCCAGTTTCACGCAAGTGCGTTTGAGTCCACAAAATGCAGTGAGGGACTCTTCGAAAAGGCAAAGTTACCGAAACAGCGTAGAATGTTGTAAACACAGCATCACACTAATATTTATATCAGTCTCTGTCCTCAGGTAGCAAACGCTGCGTCCAGTCGAGCCTGTATTGATGTGATTTTCTTACCAATCAAGAAGCCACCCGATGTCTAAAACACCTCATTCATCCCACATCATGTTCATTTTGGTCGCTCACCTTGAGTTTGTGTTCGTGCTCTTTGTTTACGCGAGCCAGCAGCTGGGCCTTGCGTCGGTTCAGGGCGTCGATGAGGGCGTCGCACTGCGCCACCAAACAGGCCTCAAACTCCACCCCGTTCTCCTGCAACGCAACACGCACAGGCTGAACAGAATAACGCATCTCAGAGACAAAACACGAACATAGGAGCTTTGAATTCATGACACACAGTCTGCAAGCAGAGGCGACACCCTCCCTCAATGAAAGAGAACAGCAGCACACGGAGGTTCACAGAGACTCACAGGTCATTTAATGCATCCTCATGAAGCGTAGTTACGTAGAGACACACATCCAAACTACCTCCTCCTTTGCCATGCTGCATCTCCCACCACGATGGGTTTACTGTGGATGATCAGCAGGGGGCTTTTAATGCCACCTCCCTCCTCTAATCGGCCTCCAAAGCTGACGGCATGCAGCTTTGGTCCCCACACACAGCAGAAGGTTGTGGGGTCTATTCCCAGTCAATGTGCTTTGCTTACACTAAGTACTGTACATGTGATGCCACTGAATGGACACTCGTCCTCGCTCACACCTTCCAGAGAACTGAAACCCGCTGCTGTTACTATGGTGATTTCATACACGTTTCATTGATGAGTCCTTCTCATCCTGACAGGCTGAGTCTGCATACGAAATCATTTTCAGCATAAAAACATTGAATGCAACTTTATAGTTGAAGACATTGATCGAGCATTGAAGTGACTCTAAGTACCTGGATGTGTTGCACCATGTTTCTCAGCTGAATCAGGAACTCTTTGGCCTCTGTGGCTCGGTCTGACAGGCCGTTGAGGGCTTGAGACAGCTGACCCTGCAGAGAGCATGGAGAGAGGGCGTCAAGAGACGGAGCAGCAGCAGCAGCAGCCATGCAGTTATATGCAGTTATACGCAGGGTGCAATTTGACAAAAAAACAGAGGGGGGATGTTTTTTTTTAAATTCATCGACAAGAACATTGGTCTTTTAGCTTGCATAACTAGGGAGATGAACGCAAAGGGTAGCCAGGCCCTTTTTCGGGTCGGTGGATTAGTCCCCATCACAACATGGCAACACTTCTAATGTTCATTTAGTTGTTTTATTATTGGTTCCTGTAAAGTAAGACGATATGCTGCTCTGAACGCGTTTCATGTTTGGTTCAGCCCTGTTTCCCTGCACTAAAATGTTACAATGTCTTTGTGTTGGATGACGTCTGCCAGAAGGCTGCTGAACAGCTACTCTGATGTATCCACACTGAAGATCGTTAGATTTCAAGAGTTTAAGTAGGCGAGAAGTTAAGTTGCATTCATCGCTGTCAAGGGGGGAAATCCTTGTCCCCCCCGGAGATAAAAATAATTTAGCAAAGGGGGGGGTTGGAAACCCTCTACAAATCGCATCCTGCATATACGGGCTTCTACTGCATTTACACAACAGAAATCAACATATTAAACAGCCGCTGAATCCTCAGAGAAACATTTACATTTAAACATTCAAATAAACGTGTGTTTATTAACTCTTCTTGCAGTCAGGTACATATTAAAATATTGAATCTAATGAAAAGTAATTTGTTTGTTAAAAATTACTATTAATAACATTAGTCCTTCAAGATAATAATCTAAAAATAAATTAATAAAATGCTGAATGACTGCAGCGCCAATTCGCCGACTCAAAAGGCAAATCCTTTGTACGTGATGATGAACTTCTTGTAGTTTAACTATTAACAATTATTTTACTTCTATTTAACTATTAACAATTTAAGTTATCCTGAATAAGTCCTTCATCTTGTTAATGCAATAAATAGTTATTAAACAGGACCGCTGTGAAAATGTTTGGGTTAACTCAAATTCACACACAAAGCTGCTTTACATCGGATCCGCTGCGGAAAAACGGACATTTTGAAGAGTCAAACGTTTCAGCCGTGAGACACGGTGGACTTTAGGCTTCATTCTCACACACAGAATGACATTTCCAACTGAAGCTAAGATGATTTATGTACAACAAAGCTCTTGACTTGTGAATTGTTTTATTATTAGACTTTCGTCCCCGTTCATGCGGATCAGAGTTCTGTGCATGTGACGGGAAATGCCGTTTCTTTGGATGAGTGCGAGGACACGCAAATGCTCCTGTTTGGACAGCGGGGAGAAGAGAAGCGGGGTTGTGTGAACAAAGGGGAGACGCAGCGAGAAGCGTGGCCTGACCCTGTGGGAACCACGTACGGATGAGTTAACAACCGTCAACTTGGGGAGGGCATTGTCTCCCGAGAGACAAAAAATATGAAAAAAATATATATATATCGCTCCCACTCTGGAAAAGAGCAGTACAACCTGAAAGTAGCTGACACGGTGAAAAACACTGCAAGAAACAACTGTGTCAATGCAGCTCTGACTGGTCAAATGGGAATCTGTCCGTGGGGACCAACAGCTGACCTTTGACCTTGGAGTTCGGGAAACCATGACAGCTGCCGCTAACATGAATCTATGCTGCACCAAAGGGACAGTGTGGGCCGCTCACAGCTGAGCAAAGAAATGTAAACTTTTCAGCATCGAACTTCCTCTTTGTTAACTTGGGACTCGTACTTCAACATCTCCAGAGACAAACGCACGAAAGAAAAGAGACATTCTGAAGATTGTTTGTTTGTCACAGGAAAGTCTCTGAAAGCACGCGTACATACTTCGGAGGACAAATAGGCGTTTGGGATTTTAAAGACCTTTCATAGATCTTCACTATGAAATAATGCAAAGGGAAAATAGTTCCCGGAGTTTGAGGTGTCTTATTTAGTTTGACCAACCAACCAAGAAATGAAAAAACGTTAGTTCATAGGGATTTCTTTACAGAAGGAGACATAATAAACACAGACAAACTGAGATATGATGTGATAATGTGAGTCTCCCTGTTTTCCGTCTTTGTGCTAAGCTACGCTAACTGGCCGCAGGCTTCATCTTTAATGAAAGAGTGGCATCGAAACTTGTCCTCTAACCTCCAGCGACCAGGCAAACAAGCATTTTCCAAAACGTGCCACTATTCTTTAAAGGTATTTCTATTTTACTTGATTTGTGGATGAACGTGCGAATGAAAGACATTTTAAAAGCACACAAGTAGCATCCTTGTTGGATCCTTGTCAGCCATGTCTACTGCAATAGGACTACTTCTGATTCCCTGAAATGAGCCTCCATTTCACTTCATTATTCTAAGATCCGGCCGATAAAAATCAAGTCAAGTCATCCAAAACGCTCCCCTCGGTTTCATTACACATCAGCCGAGTCACTCACACCTGCCCTCTTAGCTTGTCCTGAACTGGAGTTCATTTTCTCGTTCAGCGTTCTCATTTTCCTCTCTGTGATAGAGCGATGGACGTCGAGGGAGCTCCCAGTTTCCAGTCGGCACACTGAGCCGATGAAATGAAAAGCACTCGATTGTCTGGAGGCGTTTTCCAGAGTCTGTTCGAGATCCTGCAGAGCTCAGGCCCCCAGAACCAGGCCAGTCTGTGCCATGAAAACAGAGGCTGTTTCGTTTCTGCACAGCTTGAGGCTACTTCTTGCCTGGAGGAGACAACAGGGCCGTGGCCAGCAGGTCAGCACATGGAACGACAGACCTAAACCACAAATGGGATAAAAACCTGCATGGAATAAACGCCAAAAGCGTCACGGTTAAACTCATTTGACAGGCATTGGTCATGACTGAAAGTGTACCTAGCAATGCCCCTAGAAAATCTAGTTTCCTCCCTTATTAATACTGCATTTCTAGTGTACAGTTCAAGGAATGTTTACGATGGTTCATTATATTTATTACACCGTTCTTGTATTTGTGGTTAACATACTTGACTTCCCAGCACACGGGTCCACGTGTTGGGAGCTCAGAGAGAAGTCGATGCGTAACAGACAATCACGTTCCCGATTGTTGTGGTTCTGCAAAAAAAAGCCCTTACAGCTGAATGATGTTTATTCCGTAATGCGCAGTCCGTTTAGGACGGGTTGACAAAGTCGGCCATAATCCAGGATGGACGATAGTCGAAATAGGGTCTTCGACTGCGGCCAACTTGAAGAGATTTCCATCATTGATGGGAACTTTTATTTGGCTTGTGACACTGCTTAAATCAATGCAAAGCACATTCAACATGAGGCTGGAGAGAGGGATGCTGGAATGTTTGCAGTGAGCTGCAGAGGATGCGTTGAGGTGGTTGAGGGGGGGGGGGGGGTGGTTCGGGATGTCGCTGCTATTTGGGAGCACTAATCATCCCAGTAATTAATCCAAGTGGGAGCACATGCACGGCGTGAATAATTTACACGCGCCTCCAGGGCCATTCGGCGTGTTTCATTTTCCCTCTGCGGCCGAGCGAACTCGCCAATCTGTCACGGAAAAGTGCGGATGTCAGAGAGGCATCAGCCAATTTGGATTAAAGTGCGAAGGGAGAGGGAGGTAGGTGTAATGTCACTGCTAAGCTCTCAAAGCTGCAGCTCAAGCTCATTCCTCTAGCTCATTTAAAAAAAACACACATTATATATATATATGAAAAGTGTGCACGGCAAAAAGAGACTTTGAGTTCCCATAACCTGCTTTCAAAAAGTTACCTTGTTTTAATGGTTTTACTTTGGGTGCAGTAAAAACACAGTAAACCGGCGCCCACGGAGGCCGAGGTCAACGTCTGGTGACAGAAGGAATCAAACAGACGACTTGCACTCGAACGCTACGATCAAATAAAACTACAATGTTAATTAGCACAGCTTGATGACTAGTTTTGTTTCCCCTCCATTTATCGGTAACATGAAAGGTTGTGGTTGTTTACACACACACACTGCCGCTGCCCTCGGAGAATACGGTTTGAAACATTAAGCAGGCGACGTCTGTTGTTTGAGAGTGAAGCTCTCGCATCCTCCAACTTGCTGGGAGAGTTACGATTCTGACACTCCTCCGTGTTTAACAAGTTCCCATGTGAAGCCCATCTCACACCGGCAGAACCTAAGTGGCTGGTGCATTATTCATCGCTTAAATCTGCCGTCATCAATAATGCAGAAGAATTTGTTAACTATCCACACACACACACACACACACACACACACACACACACACACGGGTAAAGCCAATGAAACGAGGATGTTGAACAGCTTATTGTCCTTATTCTGCGGACGCCTGGGACGGCACAGCAGCATGTGGGGCAGGAGGGATCTATTCTCGTCGGCGCTGGATTCATTCGGCACATCGTTTAGTTTAGTCTGCACATGGTGATCTCGTCTCAACGGGTCAAACAGGACCAATCGAGTACAGAGTGAGGTTAAAGTGTGTACTGCTCATATGGTTCAGTCGGGTGTCACTTCCTCTCCTCTTTGAACACAGCATTTCATTAGTGGAAATAACAATCCTGGGGTGGCGGCTTTGTGTCTTCTGTTATATTTGATCAAATACAATTTTAAAAGTCAACATGAATCAATGAAAAGTTTGTGAATTCCTTATTTTTCTGACGCCGTCTGCTGGGTAAGACGTCAGCGTTTTATATTATTAACTCCTGTGTGCGTGTGGGCTGTTTTAAAAGCTGCGTCTCCCACACACACGTTTTTAACAGAGGCGGCTTTGAATCATGCACGGTCAGATTACTGAAGCACGGTCAGATTACTGCTTTGGCGATGCGGGTGAAAGTTAAAATCAGGGGCAACAGTAGAGCGAGAGAGCTGTCGATGACGTGCTGTTTGTTCAAGCCCACGCAGATCAGAGAAAAGGTCCAATCAGGAAACATCAGTGAAAACACCTGTGAGCATGGACGCGAGCGTGTGTGTGTGTGTGTGTGTGTGTGTGCGTGTGTGTGTGTGCGTAACTCCTCAATTAAAAATTAAGGAGTTACGGAATTCCAGACACAGATGGATTGAATGTGGATATTAACACCAGAGTAACGCAAACGTTCTACTTCCGTGTAACAGTTGGACGCAACCTCAACCTCAACCGATTTGAGTCACTTTTTTCGGGCCACAGAGAGAAAATGCCGCATTGGAATTTTGATCTTTATCTCTCAACCGTTTGTAGTCAGTTGAAATATTCAGCAGGTCTGTGTTTCCATCCAGAAAATAATGACATAGATATGACTGAGTCTTCTGTGACGAGCCGGTGTGACGAGATGACAAACCTTCCGTTCATCCCTCAAACTGCATGAGACCTTCAGCATTGCTCGGCCTCTCTTTCCGGATCACCTCCTCTCTTCGGATATTCTGGGTCAGCCCGTCGATCTCGCTTCCCTCTACTTCATCTCCCTCTTTCAATAACATTTACACAGCTAATCCCACCACACGGCGGCTCCAGGGGCAAATAGCACCGCCTGTAATGGAGCAGTGTCAACCTAAATGGCGTTGAGACCCCACCGTGACATTCTGTTGTCCTCGTCTCATCCCCATCACTGAATCCCAGTGTGTCGTCACGGACACCAGAAAACAAGTCTTTCGCCTGCACGCACATCACTCAAAACGCCCAAACGGTGGCTGCCGTAAATCTGGTCGAAGTGTTTACTTTTCTTTCTAAACCAGAAACATTATTTGTATTTGATCACAGACCACTAATCTTGCTATAGGAACAAAATGTATTTTGTAAAATTAGCATTAGCTAAATGCATTTGGGACTCACTTAGGTGTGATCAAGGCACAATGAGTGAAATTTTGGCTAAGAAGACAAAAGAGAGTTGAGAGGACAGTTACCACGGTTACCTTGGACAAACCTGCCGAAGCCGAAGAGGGGTCTAGTGACTTCTCCTCCCATTATTATTCGATTTGGTACAATGTAGCACAGGGTGGGAAAGGTTTGGGAATGTCTTTAGCAAAGACGACCCACTTTAAAGATCAAGTCCAGGTTTCCACCGCAGGCATCCGAGCGACTCAACGCAAACAAGGCCTCAAACCAAGCGTCATGACAGGCTGCTCAGAGCACAGATGGGCGACGACGACACTTTGAAATGTATAACTGTACACACATTTGAATAACGGTAAGGTATAAATCTCGGTCAGATAAACTGAGAATAGGAACAAAAACAATATCAAGAAAAAGTTAAGAATCCTTTGTTGTTCATTGATCAGAACCAACATATCAGACTAAGCCAAAGTTTAACAAAACAATGATAGAAATGGAAATATTGTTTCATTTCCTACCATGGTGGTGAATTTAACCTTTCATCCTGATATGATATTTAATTAGTTACCATCTTTTTTTCTTCCTCAATGGGTTGACTCACCAGCCAGCATCATATCAGCCATTAAAAGTTTGAAATCCGGTTCAACAAAACAGTATTAACATGTCGATTGGCCATTTGAGGACAGAGGAACAAGCTGTAAACACAACATGCGCATGTTTATCAGCTAAACACCAAATCTCATGTTGGCTCTCCTCATTGCTCCGAGCTACTCTAATCTAACATCAGAGGTCACATCTGTCCCTTCAGCCACAAAATGCTCCTCTTTGTTCACCACCTGGTTCCGCCTGCTGAAAACTTGGGACAGAATCATTGAAAGCATCGATGCTTTTGTTTAAAGTAACTCACCTCTGAAGCTGACAGCTAACATTATCATTATTCCTTTGGTCAGCCACATGAAGCAGTTTTGAATGGTAAAGCCGACTTATCGTAGCTTGAGCCGGGACATTATCCAGCCGATGAGGCCGAATGCAGTCGCACGCTGGAAGCAGCACGCCGGGGCAATTGATGCAGGCCGACAGCTATACCCTCATTAGCATCAGCGGGCAGGAGTTAAAGCAGCACAGAAGGCAGGGATCCCGCCGCCCCTGCCTGGCTCTTCAAGGCCTTCCCTTCGCCCCTCCCACTGAGCCTGGTGCATGGAGACCAGTCTTTTAACATTCGTCGCGGTGCCTGCTGTCTGGCCTCGTTAGCCCGCTTTTTGGGGCATCATGACTGAGAACATCTGTCAGTGTTGACTTGGTGTCAAGGTGTGCGGGGCGTCTGTTTGTGTCAGCATCGCACGCGCGGTGACATTAAAGGGGAGCGCTTGTTGAAAGGACTCGCTTCTTCAAGCTTTTTATTCCTGCATGCAATGTTCAGGGGCGTCGGAAATCAGATCTGCTGTGCAGCGTCCGATTTATCTCTCCGTTCATGACAAGAGAGCAAATTGCTAATTTTCTGCTGCAATCTGCTACCTATTTTCTGCACGCCCTGGGATCTCGTACATAAGCCGTGATAAGTCACCTTTAATTGCCTCTAAACACACTGAGGCGACGGAGGAAAAAAAAACCTGGTTTGCATTCAGGGTCCTTGTGACGGGCGTGAAAAGCCGAGGACCACTCACCATGTCGAGGTTCACCGCTCTGACGGGGCCCCGCTTTCTCTTTCTAATGTGATTTACAGAGATGAACACAGACACCCCGTCGCCACATGAAACCCTCTGACACAAATCTGGAGAGGCAGCCGAGGCACGAGGTGATACACACCGTGGGGCTCTCACACTTCTACTTCTTTTTCATGACTGAAATTGACTTTGGAGGCAAGAAATTGATTCTGTTCGCAGTTTTGGACACGGTCATGCAATCCCAAAGGAAGGGTCACAGATAAAACATAAAAGAAGTCTGAGCAAAACGAGCGGTTTAATGATCTGTAGCCACGTCCATTTAGACACAAATGTACTGCCGAGGGAGGAGGGGAAGGCTGTAAAGCATCTGGGACGGATCCCTCATGGGGTCCAGTATCTTGGAGACCTCCGCTGCTCTGAACAACATGAAGAGGGATTTGGTTGCCATGACGGCAGGTGGTTTGACTCGGTCTCCATAAAGAGCGAAATGTTTCACTGAGATAGAGTTTGTCAGGGCGGAACAAGACGTTACAAAACCTTGAGCTGGCAGAAAGACGAGATTTTATTAAATGATATCAGCCAGCGTGTCTTGTGCTGGGAAATGTAAATACTGCAGGTGTATATTTAAGGTTATGTCACAAAGTAACCGGCTTCTAAGTGTTCTACTTTCTGCAGCTAGTTAGACCGGGATGCTGAAACATGCTGCAAGCCTGTCACAAGATCAGACAGCTCAACAGCTTTGATCAGTTTTAAAGGGGAAAACCCAGACATTGGTGTTTATTTTGAATGTCTGTGAGATAAAGTCTTTCAGAATACTCTATGCTTTTGCATGTGGCCGGAGCCCAAACTTAAAGCTGCTCTCGCCTTTATTTTTCATTCAGCTCGCGGTTTCACTGTTTTTTTTAACCGTCACTGCTTCCATCAATTCGATGAGACAGTTCGATGACACAGTTAGCGACGAGCTAGTGAGCAAAGTGGATCGTTTGACGGAACACAGGAGTGTTCGTATTCCTCAGGAGGACACGAGAGAGAGCTGAAGGAAATATGTGATGAACTCACGTTTGTTGCGTGACAAGAAGCGAGTCTCGAGGTGTCCGCTAGGTGTGTAATAGAAAAACTGTAGGACTACTTGTGATAATATCTTGTGTTCATGTTGCTTTAGAGATGTACAAGTCAAAATTCAGATTATTCATTCAAATTATAAATTCAGCTTGTGCATATATGTGTTATCGGTGAAGAATGGTAATTAAAAAATGAAATGCTTTGTAATTGATTTGGACTTAGATAGACTGCCAAAAATAATATCTGCCCCACTTTAAGCTCCATAAAAAAAATTAACTGAGAAGTTGATGAAGAGAAAATTAATGTTTTTTTTGGGTCCATCTAGAATCTTTTATGAACTGATAAAAACAATGTATTATATTCTGATCATTTAAATGTCAAGCAGAGTTGAACTCCCAGCAACCGAGAACCATCTGTGACCAAGTTTAGATTTCCGAGGAAGCCACTTTCTCGACTCAGTGCATTATAATGGACCAATATGCAACTACAAGGGACACGTGAGAATCTATAGTGTATCCGCAAGTGTTTCATTTCTCCCTACATGAATTATGAGGAACACCCTGAAGCTGTGAAAGATGTCCATCCTCTTTGCTGCCAGCTCCAAACCCAAGGCCATCTGTTCCTGTTCTGCAGGCAGCTCCAGATAGGAGGTCAGAAGTAAGCAGGTGCCGTGATGGAAGCCAGAGACCAGGACGACGGGCCGCACACTGCCACCAATATCAGCGGCACCTTCGATTGGTTTCTAAAAATGCTCCTTTTTTTCATCGACAGTTTGTATCCAGGAGAGATGAGGCACAACAAGGCCAGCAACTACTGAAGTGAAAAGATGAACCCCCTCTGATTTTTCCATCAATTTCACAATAGCCTCATACGTTTGAGTTGATACGCTGGCTTCACCACCGCCGAGGACAGATGATTGCACTGCCGGTCTGTTGCATGGCGGTTTTGGAGCCACACAACACCAATGTTGACTCCAAATGAGAGCAGATGTCTGCAGGGAGGCAAAGCTGAGCGTATTTCTCGAGCACGAAAACTCTTTACTTTCTCGTAACTTTCTCATGGAAGCCGCGGCGTCACCCTTCCCGTGCGTGTGTCTGTGTGAGAGCAGACCTGTAGCTCTACGTCCTCCCTGGCCAGTGGAAGCTGAGGAGTGTGGAGGAGAGGTGTGCAGGCTGCAGAGACGCAGATGCACTGCAGCCCTCTCAAACGCCTCCCTGCCCACAACAACTGGGATTCCAAAATAGCACCGTGATCCACATCCAACGCCCGCTGCCTCACTGCTGCCCTCTGTATTAGCCCTGTCTAATGATCTCTGTGGCCTGATGGTCTCTGTGGCGCCTGTTGAGTTGAGATATATATATGAATCTGCTATGTGGAAGCTCAGGAGACAAATGGTCGATAGCTTAAATCATGCCAGTACCACGGCATGTGCACATTCATCAATTTAAAGAATTTTAGAAGGACTTTCCAGTTGCCAAAGGAGGCCTGCTCTTTGATGGTCACACGTGAACTGAATTTCCACCAGAGCTGCCTTCTGACACCTTTGCGCACCGTACGCAGCAGAGTTCCCAGTTTGGAGACGTGCGCATTTTATAAATCTGGCTGAAATTTGAGATGCAGTATTGTGGGGCAGGGCAAATGCATCTAAAATGGCGTATTATGTTTTGTATTGCGTTTACTTAAATCCACTGTGACAGGAATAATACATCCCCATTGTTCTGTGAGCGAAGCGCATCTGACAAGATGCAGCGCACATTATTAGCGAGGCGGACTTGTTGCTCAGCGGATGAATCATGGTGAAGAAAAGCTACACATACACCGACACCGACACACACGTAAAGAGAAAAGACGCACTGGTGTATTAAGGTTTTGGCGCTGTCTTTATATTTTACGCACGTACCTTGTGCAGTTTCCACATCGCGCCCAACGCTTTGACTTCGTGCGTGCCGTGTTTGCCCTCCTCCAAACACTGATAGCACACGGGCATCTTACACTGCACACAGTACATGCTCAGATTCTCCAGCTCGTGCTCCGTGCAAGTGGAGGTTTTGCGGGGACTCGCTCGGCGACTTATCCGCCCCTGCGCTGGCGGCACCAGGCGATGCTTGGCGAGGGGGCCGCGGGGAGGATGGCACCGGAGTCGGCACGGGTCGCAGTAGAAGACGTCGCACTGCTCGCACATCACCGTGGCCTCCTTGGGGCTCTTCTCGCAGAGCTGGCACTTGAGAGCGGCCGCTTTGCTCTGCTGGTACCGGTCCACGACCCCCTCCAGCACCCGGTTCTTGGCGAAGCCGCGGAGCCCCCGCTCGTCCAAGATGAGGCTGCGGTGACACTGCGGACAAGTGATGCAGGAGTTGCGGGGGATCGGGGGCAGGGAGCCGGGCTGCGGCAGCAGGTGCGGTTGCGGAGCGGGCTGCGGGGCGGCCGGCGGGAACACCCGCACCCCGTTGGGTGATTTTTGACACGGGGTGGTCGGAGCGCTGACGAAGCCCCCATAGGAACCGTAGCCACTGTCCGCCTCGCTGTACAAACTCATTTTGTCCAAATCCAGATAATCATAGTCAGAGACGCCGGAGCCGGAGGCGCGGCTGCTCCGCGGGGACTCCGCGTCGGGGGTCTGCACGAGGATATTCCGGGCACACGCCAGGCATATGTTGTGGGAGCACGGCAGTATGATGGGCTCCCGGAAAAAAGAGCCGCACACGGGGCATTTCAACTCTTCCTCCATCTCATCCATGGCTGCTCTCTGCTGGCTGAGAGTTTCCACGGCGGGATGCGAACGCAGAGGGGGAAGGGGAAGTTCCAGCTGAGCGTCGGGGCCGAAAGCTCTGCTCTGCTGCTTTTCTGCGCGTCAACGGAGCTCCGGTCGCGTCCTACTGCGATTCTCACTGCCGGTGCAACCTTGACCAGAGGAAAATGCATCGGACTGAACGATACGCACGGGCGTCTTCGCCAATAAGCGACCGGCGTCGGCTCGGAGCGGGCCGCCATTGGCTGAACAGTGGATTCCAAGCAGCCATTGGATGGCTGAGCTGTCAGACACATAGTGCAGCCTAATTGTTCAGGGGATTATAAAGAGAAGAATGTGAAACGGTCAATTAATACAATGTGATAATGCAGATTATACATCATTAAGAAGACAACCATGACAGTAGTGAGGATGCTCTCCTTCAGCCGATTAGAACACCAAAGTCAACAGTGTCAAGTGTAAAGCCTCCATTCAAACTGTTACTAAAGCAATGATATATCTTGTTGATCTGTATGAAAAGTAAAATCACTCGGTCATGGTTATTTATTTATGTGTGCGCAGGATTTAAAGTGATTTGACCTCCTTAGCAAAGCATCAGGCGCATCACATGTTTTATTTAAGCTCAAAAGTGTTAACCATCTTCATTTTACATTTAGATTTGATCCTATGTGTATTTTACAAAAGAGAGAAATTAGCAGCAAAATCAGAGAAGCTGGAGTCAGTGTTTGTTTGATAAATTAATGACTATTAATGACTATTTTCAAAACAGACAAATGTGTTGCATTTCAGCATTGCATAGCTGTCAAATAAATACATTGTATTGTATATCTAAAGCAAAAGTGTGCACTTTACCAATATGCCAAACTCTACTTTCCCCATGTGGTTTGACTGACCAAAGGACAGACGGTCTAAGACATTTCTTAAGCCAGGATCTGCATAATAAAACCCGTGCAGCTTTGCAGAGCGGCTGCACTGTATGTAAACTTGAAGGATTCGGTCTGGTTGTTATTTGAAAAGCTTCTCCTCTCAGCTGCTGAGGGAGCAGAGATCACTCCTGTGGGAGATGGAAGACACGGAAACTGACACCTTGTGAGATAAGATAAAGCAGCGGCTCTCAAAAGAGGTTCTTCTTTCAGTATCCAGAACCTCTCCGTCTCCACGGCCAAATACCTGCCGTCTTCTCCCAGAGATCCATGGCAACGTGAGCTTCCAAATGAAATAATCTCATTTCACAGAAGGCTTTCTCAGACCCACACAGGGCGTCGCGAGGCCACTCGATTGACGACACTTGCGTAATTTTGTGGAGCAGTTTGAGAATGGGTGTCAGTGATAGAGACGCCTTTGTCCAATGAAGATAATCACTGCATCACATTGTAAGCTGACTGACAAACGTATCAAGAGGGAACGCAAATAATCTCATTGAGATCTCTTAATCAAAGCAAATGAAGGAATTTGAAAGCGTTGATATTTAGCAATGCATTCATATTCCCACCATCATTATATATAATAATCATTGGCTGTGCTCCTGATTCTTAAATCTGCAACAGAATATGAGAATTAGGGGGTTCATTTCTATCAGAGCGGTCCGTGCTGACGATCCTTCTGCTCCTAATTCTGTTGAAATATCTAGATTTGAGGAAATATGAAACAAATGGCAGGTTTATTCGTGGAAATATTCCCCCGGATTTAACTGAATAAAGCGTTGATGCAAACCAAATGTTTGTAACAAGACCATCAGCTATTTTTGGATGCGCGCTGGCTGGTGCCTGCAGCTTGATGACATTGTTCTCTGTGTAATCTCCTCAGTTTGGGGCCACACTGCGTCTTCCTGTTTGCCGCCTTCCAGTGGAAAAGTGGCCAATTCTACTGCCAGCCTGTATTTCATCTTTCTTTCTTTGTTTTTTTAAGTGCCAACTCTTTCCTGGGCAGACGCACCAGGCGGCACTGAGAGGAAAATCTTTACGGATTTCTTTTTGCTTCCCCGTGTTCACATCCCAGAAAGCTCCTATAAGGTCTGTGATTAGGTAGTTTTTTGGTGAACCATTGTGCACTAACATGGAAGAGACGTTATGGGGACAGATAACACACAGAGTCTGATTAAAGTCAAAGGCATTCATGTCACATAATGCCATTCACGGTATAAATCTAAACCTATAATATCCATGATATTTAGATCCATTAGATATTAAATTATAATCTGGCGATAGATAAAATACTATAAAAGCTTTTTGTACAATTAAAATGTATTTCATAATGACAAGTAAAAACATGCAATGTGTATTACAACTTTAAAATACTCTTGAGTTTATACAAATTACCACATCAGGGCATCAATAATTATAGTCCAATGATATGATATAGAGGATTTTACTAAATGAGGTACGATTATGTTAAAATGTTGGGACAATTAGCGTGTTGTGATTCTAATACGTTCACTGAAGAAAGACATGAATGCAAGATTTCCACGTAACAAAGTATTTTTTCACTATAGCATTGTTAGCATATAGTTTACAGAAATACATCTGCAGTGGAAATGCTCACAAAGGCCTCACAGAAGCGTCGCTGCCTGTGTGTCTTACACACCGGAGGGGAAAACAGTATTCAAGCTGATTCATGGGAGTCCTCCCCTCCATCGATAAGAGCTCTCTGTGTCAATCAGCTGTGGAAAGAACAGACTTCCTCTGCTGCCCGAGAGGCCTCCGCCTGCTTGTGTAAAGAAGTGCACAGACTGCAGGAGCTTTGCGGCACTCGACTCAGGCTGGATATGAATCTCTCCGGCGCTCGGCGATGATATCGCCCAGACATGGATAGAAAATGTTTTTGTTTCTGAGCTTCGCCTGAAGTAAAGTCATGGTTCTTTAACTCTCTGAAGGACAAAGCTGCTGTAATATTGAAGACTGGATGGTTATACTGGGTCCAACATCTCAAGAGGAAGGAGGGATGTTTCTTTTGTTTTGAATTAAGAAAAAGAAGTTGAATTTAAATCACTGTTTAGTAAATGAGAACTGCCAGCAGTTCTTCAAATAAATTACAAAATACCATTTTAGTTGATGCCCTTAAGAACGAATCACGGGAGGTTTAAATGAAAACGAGCCAATGTTTAGTTGACCCATTCATCCTCAGCTTGGACCTTTCTGCTGTGAAACAAGGTCCCCTGGATCCCTCCCTCTGCTCCAATAATAATTAATACGACCGTCTTTGTCATTTGAACGTTAAGCTTTGTCTTAGTTCAAGGTCTGATGCTCTCCATGAAGGCAACACGATGGAGGTTCAGGTTAGAAAACGGAACCAGATCGTGGTTACGATTAACAAACAGACTTCTTCTAATACTGTTTGCCACCATGGCACACATGCGGCGTCGCATCCACTTCGGACATAATCCCCAAGGATATTGAGCTATTTATATAGTTTTTGCAGTTGCCAGAGTTCATTGCTTTACGTAACCTTCAGAGAGTAATTAATTAAAGTTATGAAAGAGCTGTGTGAACATCACATGCACATTCACCTCGAGTAACCCTTTCCTTAAACTCTTCTCACGTTATCACCATCTGCTATTACCGCTCTCTGCTAACAAATGCCCAAAGTCACTCTGACGGCATCTCGCACAACCTTAAATTAACTCATGTTTAGAATTCAGCACCATCTGTGCCCTTCACAGTGACCCGAAACATCCATTTTACTCCTGCACTATTTGTAAATTGGGCCTTTGGGGAGAAATTGAGAGAGGTGGCTTGTATTTTTGATTATTATTTCCTCACTTAATGCGCTCCAAAGTTAATTTCAAGGTACGGGGGGAGTTGGCCTGTTTGTTCATTTCATGCTTGTTGAGTTTAAGTACTGCCGTCTTCTTGAGGGAAGCAGCACATGAAGAATGCCACTGTGTTGTGTTTCTTAGCCTCAGTGCCATGTCCTCAGTGAAGATACAACAAGCGAAAGCAGCCGAATCCGCAGCTGAAATACATTTAAGTGCTCTGATGTGTGCTGGGCGTCTCTCTCTTTCTCTCCGCACACAGCCTTCTCATAAGTGGGGAAAAGATGCTCAGGAAACAAGCCAGAGAACACTCAACGCTGCATCGCTAATAGAGAGCAGCGGTCCTCCACATGCAGAGTGACAGTTAGGCTCTGCAGGGCACTCGTGCTCAAGGAGCGGTGTACATCTGTAGCAGGGGTCGGGAACCTTTTCAATCACAACTGGGAGAGCCATAAAACGACGGTTTTAAGGGAACCTACGCAGCTCGGAAGTCAATTTCTCCGCGTTAGAAATACAAGGTGTGGCGTGTGCGCGTGTGCCCGGGTTGAAATGCGCGTGTCAACCCGGTGGCGTCACCGATAGAGCCATAGGTTCCCGACCCCTGATCTGTAGGCTGAACACAAAGTTAGCATCAAACTCAGGTATTTCAAATCAATCTGGGATTATTATTACTGCAGAAAATATGTTTCAGTAGCAAAGAAAAGATTGATACTTTGACTTTTTATCCAGCGAGATAATCATTAAAAGTGTTACTGCAAAGGCCAGAAGAGAGAAGCTAACGTTCGGCCATAAAGAAACCACAGCCTGGAGGTGCGGACACAGCGAGGCTGTGAAGGGGGGACGGATCCCCGTGATGACGCTTTAGTCTCATTTAGCTGCTTGTTAGCAATCAACCTTTTCCCGACGTGGAGCTTCAAGGTCCAGGAAATTGGAAGTTGGGCAATGTACAAATGGATTTCTTATTGTTGCTTCAGGGGCCCCCATCCAAACATTTAGTCCCATCCCAACCCCCCACCCGACTAATAGAGTCAGCTCTTGTTCTCGCAGGCTTCGTTACTGGCTTGAGGAGCCCTTTGTTTACCTCTGATTGAAACTAGGACAGGTGCAGAAGAATGAGGCCAAACAATTGGAAGAAACCCCGGTATGATGTTACAGCCAAGAACCATGCCAGTCAACTAGAGGAGGTACGGTGCGTCTGCTTTTACAGTGTGTGATTAAAAAAAAAGATGACACATTCATAGTCCAATAAAAGTCCCATAACGACTCCCATCAGTGGTCATAAAGCATGCCAAGTCCCTCGGGAGGTGTGGGGAGCGAAGGAACGGCCTGCCAGCTACGGCCTGAGAGCCGAGAGATTCAAACCCATCAAACATTTTTATCAAATATAACGAGCCTTTTCACAGCGGCTAGTGAAAGACGACTCCCTTCGTTCTTCCCGAGGTAAAACCTCGGGGAGAACGACTCATGAGCTTGTGATGTAATTTCAAAAGCGTGATGGAGGAAGTAATGTAATGTAACAGCGCCTGAGGGGGGAAACCTTTTGAAAAATATGCAGCTACAGCTGATAACGTGTCGTGAAAACATTGATTGACCGATTCGGGTGAAGAAAGTTTAGTCAGAATCTCTCCGTCTTTGTCTCTCTCTCTCTGTGCGATTGCCGTATCACATGATTGTTTGCGTTTCCTTCAAATTAAGCAACCCATTCGGCACAGTAACCCGAAGCGTCACATTAAAAAATGTTCTTTTGTTCTCAATCGACCGTCCTCAGCTCACGTTCCCTTCATCCCACTACCACCAGTGTCCCAATCTCTCAATCGTAGATACAAGCCGTACTTTGGAATCCAGCATGTTTTAAAGTACGTTTCTCTTGAAAACCAGGAAATTGGTCAGAGATTAGTCAAAACTGAAAATAATGATACATTTTTGTATTACATCCTTCGCTGTATTCATTTATTCTCCCGATGTAGCCTCCCGTTATCTTGGTTCTTTGTGTCCCCCATCTTCCTTTCGTCTTTCATTAAACTCCTCTCCACAGCGGGCTGCTCTTGTACATGTCTCCTCTCTGCCGGTTGACCTCTCACAGGCACTAGAGGTTGGCTTGGTGACCGTTGATCCAGCAGTTTGCTCATTCAAGCCTCCCCAATCTCAGCAGCAGCTCCCTCCCCCCCGCCCCCCGGGGAGCAATAAAAGGCTTGCTGGTGAACCTCACCGCCGACAGCAGAGGAGAATCAGGGCCGGATAAATCCCGCCGAAGGGTTGTGATTGAATGATTCTATTTGCATTTTACGGGAAGGGTTTTCTTTATGCACATGCACACAAAAAAAAATAGACATTTTGAGAGCATGAAGACACATCAATCACCTTACTATTTAGTTTTGAGCATTAAATCCAGTGTTGTTTTTATTTCGCTTGAGCAGCTTCTTTCACTCCGAGATATAATCCAAACAATATGCAGAGGTTGATTTGGAGTTTGGAATCAGCATATCATATATATATATATATATATATATATGCTCAAAAGGAGCCAGAGGCAGCACAGTTAGAAAACCTCTCCTTTAATGTACTTCCAACTGCATCACAGACGGCCTCAGGAGCGGACTGGGATCAGGTGTAGGACGAGCCCACCTGGAGATGGTCTCCTCATCAGAGCCGTTATGAGTCCTGTGGACCCGAGGTCTCGTTTAACACAGTAAACTATTCTCATTGATATTTCATTTCGGCTGCAGCATGTGCGATCCCGAGTACTGAAGGCCGAGTAGTTTGATCCTTTAGTACGGAACAACAAATCCACAATACCTTTTGGACAGCATCAAAAAGCAAAGTGATTCAACAAAAGGTACCCTGACAACACAGTCTGTTGTGGCTTTAAGTGCTTCTTTTGAACTTCAACAGATTTTCAGGATTGCAACAGATTGCAGCAAAAAGGAGGGAAAAGTCCTCAGGAGCTTCTTTTTGGCTTTGGCTCAAACATTGCAAGCTTTTTGGTACGGAAAAGGTATACGATTTTTTTTTTGCCCAGATTGTATTTAAGTTCAGTTCAGACTGCAAGGTGAACCAATTGAAATGTATACAAGTGGATGACATTAAAAAACAAACATGAGGTATTGCTGAAACGGGGCAGCACCTTTCCTTCGATGACAGTAGCCGATGTTGCGTGTTTAGAGTTGGGAAGCACTGGCACTCTCATCTGTTTTGGTTTTCATAAATTATTTCTGCAGCTTTTGATACGAGCCCATGATTAGTTTGCAAGCTGGCTGGCGAGTATTAAATGGATTTTCTGTGGGGAAAAAAACAAACATGCAGTTTATTCCCCCCATGAAGCGAGTGTCTTCACATACCAACGACTTGCTTTGTGTAAATGCTTCAGGCATGTCGACAGCGACGCTGCCGCTCAGCATACGGAGAGTTACGCAATGTAAAGTGAAGCCTTTTCCGTCACATCGGAAAGACGTGTCTGTGGCGTGTTTATTTCTGTGAGGGAAGCGGATACACTCACGCACCTTGCTCCAGGCAGGAACGCTTGTTATATAAATATATTTTTAAAGGTTTTCGATGAGTTTGAGTGTGCGAGGGTGTCCATCTGTGAATGATGAACCATTGAGTGCCTCCCACATCTTCCTCGCGCTTCTCTCTCCTGTCCTCCCACTGCTTCCGACGGTCCTTGTTGCCTCTCAGACGCCAGTTGAGTCCTGCGTCAGCATCACCCGTCTGCGAGTCATGAAGGATTTTACATACATGGGCATCGGCCATTCTTAGCAACAAGGAAATCCACCTTATGTAAGTGCCCGGTCCTGGTTATAGACGAATGTGAGCAAAATTGATGGTATTTTAGCAGCACAGGCCTGCTGGGAAAACAAACAACGTAAGAGAGGGCATAGAGATCCAAGAGCAGTATTTATAGTGATGCAAAACTTTACATAAATACTTATTTCCCTTTGAAATGTTTTAAACATTAATAGGTACTTGCCTTCCTACTTACCTTCACAGACCTGAAGCAGCATCTGGTCTGATTTGACCTGATTTGAAGGGGCTCTGAGTTTGTCAGCTCCATTATGCCTCGACAGACAAAACAGTCTTCTCCCAGTTTTCAACGCAACGTCTTTAATAACGCCGTTAGCGCCAAATGAGGTACCAGGAGATGCCATTTGTTTCACTGATTATGAATGTGTCACACATGTTCGACGCGTCTCGCCTTCAGAGCGGCGCGGAGGAGTTCTCTGTTAATGTGTGCAGGTAACGGCCCCCTCGAGCTCACAGGGTGACACGTTTGAAACAAAGATTTGAGCAGGAAAAATTCTGTTTGCCTGCTTTTAAATCACATTGGACGAATGTTCAGGTAAAATGTGTATAAGGGAACTCAGAGAACAATCCACCACCACGCTAGCAGCTATGTGAGGCTGCACATTCTGCTAACATTAGCATGCTAACATGCTCACAGTGGGAACAATAACACGCTGATGTTTGTAAGATTTACCAGGTTTGCCATTTTAGTTTAGCGTTTGCATGCTAGCATTGTGTTAACTAAAACTTTAGTTAGTTTGGAAGGTTTGGGTCATAAAACAAAGTACTGCGCCTGTTGGTGGCGCTACAGAACCGTCCTGGTTCTTACATTTTACTGAGTGTCCGCAGTTGTTTCCTTCTGATCTGAAAGAGCAGGCGTTCAAAGCCAGCCCAGTGAAAATGTGTTGATGAGGTGGGAATCCTGTGGCAGCCGCCGTCCCAGTGGGGGGGTGAGGGGAGGGGAGGGAGGGGGAGGGGGGGGGGGGGGCTCTTCCTGTATGAACAGGCCTGACGGTTTAAACTCTCTGTGGGTGGTGAACAGCCTTCTTGCATTTTCTTACAAATGTCAACAAGGAGTTAGTTCTCGTGAACGGCCTATTTAAATATTGCAGCCGCAAGGGATTGTGGGATGGAATTACCTCCTTGCCTATATTGTAAAAGGAAGGTCCAGTGATTCCTATGCAAAGGAAGCATTGAAGCTCCGTCCTCAGCATTTAGAGAATTCCAACAGCTCTCATCATGGCGGGCACTAAAATACTGAAATACAAAAAGGACTATTGGAACGCAGCCTGGCCCTTCTTTCACACGTCCAAATCCAATTAGAGGGACTAGAAGAGTTGGCTTTCCCCTGCTGCTGCCTGACACAATCACAAAGCCTCATAAAGATGCATCCAAGGCGGCACACTGTTAACAACCAACGCTCCTGAACTAATCGACAGGATGCAAGACCCCAGTGAGCATCTCGCTGCAAACAGAAAACAAACAGAATGAGCAAACAAATGCACGTGTGCTGTACATTAAATGTCAGTATATCATTGCAGATATTCTTTGAATTAAGCGTGCTGGCTCTGCCTTTACATCTTGGGCCCTCCTGAAAATGTTAGGAACTGGGAGACGCACGTTTTATGCTTTAAAAAGAAGCAAAGCAAATCATCAGATGATACAAGCTGTCAAACCTAATGGAATTAAAGTACGTTCATCCTGAGAAATGTCGTTACTTCTGAAGCATTTATGATGTCATTTAGCTGACGCTTTCATCCAAAGCGACTTGCATTGCATTTTTAACCCATAGCGTGTACATATTGCCCAGGGAGAAATTAGCGGTTTGGTGTCTTGCTCAAGGACATTTTGACATGGCACATGGGGCAGCCAGGATTCTAACCACACCCTCTGCACTCCATGCGCCGCCATCGCACCACGACCTTCACGGCCTAAGTGGAAGTCGTTACTTGTGAATAGAGATTAGGCCTCTTAAATCTGAATACTCTTTTCCACCCGCGATGAATCAAGACTGTACAAATGTGCGGCCCAGTGACCCACTGTCCTGCTGCCACACTTCCTCCTCTGACGCCGCTCGATGCCTCCTCCTCCCTTTGCTTCCCTTTGCAGGCCTCACTGCTGGACAAAACGTCAAACCTCTGAGCTCCTCAGGGACACGCCGGAGAATCACTTATTACAGAGCCGCACTGGATTCAGACACACACATACACAACGAAAAGCAACACAAAAGAACTATTTATAACAAAGTTAACAAAAGAAGAGGACCATGTGGGAAAAGCGAAAGGTTACACGAGGCAAATGCACACGTGCAAACAGACAAAAGGAGATTCTAAGAGGTGAGAAAACGACCTCACATGCCAGATATTACATGTAACCTGCATTTTCCAACATGAGACAGATGCATTTAATTCTGTCGAGGAGGATTAAAGTGATTGAAGGAAAGTGATTTAGCGAACATCAAATATAACAGTGACCTCGGGCTCCTGAATTTGCGAACGTAAATCAGGTTTAGGTACTTTTCTGCAGGATTGGGTTACACCAGCAAATCCATCCTGAAGATTGTGCATCAAGATCCTTGAGTTACTCTATAAAAAAAGGAGTAAGTTGAAATCGGAAATGTAAATACCGATATATATGTATTCACTTTTGACAAAAACATTTTTGTATCAATAGGTTGATTTGTTCGTTGCTGGCGCCAAATGTATTATTCAAATAGCAGATAAGATTTCAGATACCTCCATCTCTGTACTTACTTGTTGTTTGTTTGTTTGACTTGTTGTTTAAGTCAAACCGATGTATGATCCCAGTCTATTCCCAACCAGGTATTTAACGTAATAATTACGCACTGCTCAAGATCATATTGATCATTCGTAGCTGATGTGCATTGTGCATTGAACTGTTACCACAGTTTAAATTAAACATGTATTAATTTGCTTTATTTGAGACCGTTGTCCGTTCCCTGAGTTGGCCGTGTGGCCATTGATGAATTCTGCTTTTTGCTGCCACTGAGCAAAGCTTGTTTGTTGGGTAATCACTTATGTCTGAGCGTCTATCTGCGGTGCGTCATTAACGCACACTATCAGGACACAAACCATCACAACCCATCCCAACGAGGCCTGTGGGTTGAATCCCACGTCGTCCCCTCAGGTGACTGAGGACAACTCGGTGGCGCCTCTAGGAGGGCGGAGGGAGGAAGGGGGTCATTAGTCACGTGGCCGCAGGGTTCAACAGCTCGACGCTGCGACGCGACTGCAGGCTGCTGAGCTGGAGACTGCACACACGGTTTGTACTGACTTCACAAATGAGAAAAGGCATTATGTGGCAGGATCCCTGATGTGCTTTGGGGGTGCAGAGTGATTTATAGTTTTTATGAGACATTAAGGAGGTCGTGCTTCTGTTACAGAGGCAATTACTGAACTTTGAATTTTACACCGGAGACAAAACCCACAACAGCGTAACGGAGAAAAGATTGGAAGAAAGCAATAAAATGCTGAACATTTTAGATTAACTTTTTACATCCTTACACCCAGCTCACGTCTCACACTTTGCTCACAGTAACTCTGAAAATCTGGATTTACTGTTTACGGTTTGGGATTTGAAAACAATTCAAAGACTGCAGGTTTTCCTGTTTACGTTATCATATCATTTGCATGAAATTGAGTTGAATCCACGCTGAACGGTGCTGTGATGCTCTGCACAGTGTTGCCTTGAGGCAACGAACCAAAAAACACAGTTTCAGTAAAGAAATAATAACAAATGAAATATTTGAACTATCTATGATACTTAATGTTTGTAGCAGAGCGCTTCTGGACTCAAAAAGGTATACTTGAGGTGCTCTTTGGATGGGAGAAAACTAATGTACAAACCAAAAAGGAAAATCCAAGGGACTCTCAAAATATAAAGCCTTTATTTATGGCTTGGTCAACAAAAATCCAACGCGTTTCGGCATACAAGCCTTTGTCAGGGAGTCAAACAATTTCCAAAGCAGAAAAACACCTTCTTATATGCCTTGACACAAACCAATCAAACAACACCATCAATTAAGCCTCCCTTTTGGTAAAGGGAGGTTTGGTGTCGTTTGATTGGTGAGGTCCAAAAAAGTGTTGTGTTGCCTGAGGGCATCAGAATGGGTTACGGCAATGTTAACCAAAACACTTGCTAAAAGGCGTTGATAGCTGCCACACTGGAAGGCAGGAGAGGAGAGCTGTCCGCCTACCGACAAACACGAGTACAAAAAGTGACAGAAATAACAAAGAAGGAAAAATGAATGAATGAAAACCATTTCTCACCTACACGCACCATTTTGTGTGCGGTGGGTGTTTTAGACCGATTAAGGGATTTGGAAACTATGGTCAAACATGGTGAAACGCAGCCCACGTCCTTGCCGTCAGTCTAACGGGGTCATTTTGGTTCACGCATGACATTTTCCTATTGGAGCTTTCTGAAGAATGAATCGCACACGGTCGCTGTTCCTTTAGCTGTGTTTGAGCCGGCAGCGAGAGAAACCACTGGAAAGTCTGTTCTTTCTTTTCTCACCAGCAAGTATTTCAATTGGTACACTCTTTAATGTTCTTGTTTGTATGTGTAAACACATATTCAAAGTTTCATATTCAAAGTTTTATATTCAATGCCAATTGAATGTGTGTATGCCAATGGGCTGAGCGCCCATTGGCATACACCATGTTGTGTTTATCGGAGATTTATTGTTCAGCCACAGCTGGCTGCTGCTGGTGAAATCGTATCACTTCTTATCATCTTATCATCAAAAAGAACAAGAAACTGTATGTTTTACAGAAAGGCAATGCGATAACGAGAGACAAGCAGAATGGTTACATTTAAACAGTACTTTTTCTTGTATAGTATCACTACAGTAATAAGGGATAGGGGAACTGACTGTACGGTGTTGTGTTGTGCAGCTCAGTTGGAGGGGCTGCTCTGTGGTTGGAGTGCATGCTCCTCACTCCCACGTGGTGCCACTTCTCCCTCATCACTCCTGGAATAACCATCCGCTGTCACATGGCTGCTGGAGGCCTCCGAGAGCTGTACGACTTTGTGTTGGTCTTCACATGCATGCATCACATGCAGCTCTGCTGCCACCGGGCAAGCAGTTTTAAAACCATCGAAGAGGAATAAATGTTTGAGTGGAAATGTTCATCAAATGCATCCACACCTGGCGTGCTACACACAGTGTGCAGAAGTGTTGAAGACATTTTATTGTGGAGTGTCTCTCTGCACATACTTTGGGATTTACGGTCTTTAATACTTTGGTTCAGTTTCTGGCATGGCCATGTGCACATCGTACCTGCAAACGAGTCAATGATTCACACCCACATTTGTAATTCAGTGTATTCACAACACGAATGTAGAACTTTGATTTGCAGGCATCCAGGCACACAGGTCTGTGTGCCTGGCTTTAAAGGGCAAATCAACGCTGCTGTCCTGCTTTGTTAGTCAGTTTAGGGGCGAGACTTTTAAAGCAGTCTGGCTTCAGTTTAATCAGTGAAGTCTCGACGGGCAAATGAAAAACACCCATGGTGGCAACGATGAAACAACACTATTCCCTACTTGTGCTGCTCTAAAGATCCTTGCTATACTTTGCGTGTCGACAATGATTGCCCTGATGGATTTTATTTGGCAGTAATTACTGTGAATCTCAACATCATCCTAATCTAACCAATGATTAGGATTAGGAAACACCAAAGCAGAACTCAGTGTCACAAGTGAACTTATTGCATTGGACTAAATGCACAAGACTAATTTCTTGTGTTGATTTAGCTGGACATCTTGCGTTGAATTATTATATTCTCCACTATAGTGAATTCTTTTTTTGAATTTCCTATAGTGAAGTTTCTACAGTTTTGTCTCCTCAGAGATTACAAGTATTACAAGTTCAGGTTGAAGGAACAATCTTTATGTTGAGAAAGCAGTTAACAAAACGTGCCCGTCATACTCGCTTGCGTGAGTTGTTACATAACCTCAAGTTCTGCCCAATCAAAAGCAATTCGCTGCTTACAGCAATTCATGGCAGCATGATGAGCTGCAACGGACCTTCTAAAAGAATAAATGGGGGCCGGGCTAAATACTAAACTGACTTGAAGGTCTTCTATAAAACGGAATCTGGGATATTGCAACTCTAAGCGATGTATAAACTCGCACTCAAACAAACATTTCTGTCTGTAACTGCCATCCACAGGCGGCACTGTAGCCCAGAAGTAACCATGGCAACAATCTGACAATGTAACGTTCATTTTCAATTCAATGTAACGTTAAGAAAGAACCTTCAACGGCAAAGTGTTTTTTAGTTGATGGGAGGAATTGTATTCTCACATCGAATAAACTGTTACCAGGAGCCCACTTGAAGGCACCGTCAATGTTAGAAAAATGAAAATGATGACGAAAGTCGACGTGTTATCCCTAAAAGTTTCATACAGAACTGTGAATATCTTTTCCGAAAAATCCCCGGCTACTCACCCGGTGATTGTCAAGATGTGTTATTTTTCTTCCTTTGGGCCTAGTTGTTGGGCCGACTGATTGACAAAAACAATGTGACCTAACCAGGAGAGAAAAGCTCCCGGTTGTCCAGCTTCCAGCGGCAGCCTGAGCACAGTAACGTCGTTTGAAAGAACAACACGTAATCGCACTACGGCTCCCCAAACTGCCGCTTATTTCCCTCGCTGCCACATTACGTCGAAGGAGGAGAGCGGATGACTGCCGAGCGGGAAGGAGATTCATTCCGCGCTGTAAGTGGAGCAGGGCTGATGGCTGGAGAAAGGGGGCGATGGTAGGGGCACAAAAGGATGTCATCTGCAGGGTATTTTTAGAGTGTGAGGTGCACTGATAACCGGCTGCCATCGCAGTCTGCCTGCAGGTCCCCAGCAATAAGAAGCGCTCTCATTCTGCAGATTCACTCCGAGTGAACCCTTCTCATGCAGAGACACACGGCTCCCTCTCTCTCTCACACACACACACACACACACACACACACACACACACACACACACACACACACACACCAGTCCACCAGTGACAAAGTGAGGACCAAAACTCATCAAGCGCTCAACCTGAAGAAGTGACGATAGGAGAACAGATTGGTGGGTGTACGGAATGCTTTTCTCTAAAAAAGGGGCCTGATACCCTCGAAGCTCACTGACAAAGAGGCGTGTTTGAGGTTTTCAGTAAGTTGAAGTTTTGGCCGTGTTGTGGAATATTTCAATAAAAGCTCGGTAGAAGAGAATTACCTGTTTGTCTAATAAGTTGTTTGTCTAATAAGAAAAACAGCGTCTTGATGAATCATCAAAGTTTTAAAAGTCCATTTATTTGCTTGCAAGCAGGATGTGAAATACACAAGCACGTATCAGGTGCTCTGTGAAAATGGCATCCTCGAGCGGTCAGAACACTGAGCGTTTATACACACACATGTGAAGGACATTCTCAGTGGCAGATATGAAATATTGCAAACCAAGTTGAGATAAGAAACATAGTTAAAAATGGGGTAACACAGCTCCTTTGTTTGAGCCTTTGCGTAGGGAGTTGACTCGTCCTTCCTTCCACAGCTGCAGAAGATAAACCTTGAATCACCCTGCTTTCACACGTTAGTTCAATACAGGCAATAACCACTCAGTTAATATAAGACTATGCTAGTACATATTTTACCATTACAGCCGTTATGTTCAAGATATTTTTTATGTTCAAGATCAAGGCCTTTTGCAGGATAACTGCGATGCTCCTCAGGGACAGGTTCAAGGGTCCGAGCCTCTGTCTCAGGACCTCTGATCCTGGATTTCTTCATTTTGATTACTTGCTCATTATATTTTATTATTATGACAAAACAAGGGTAAAAAGAATGCATCTTTAGGTTTGCAAGTAGTTATTTTAGGGTTTTATTGGGTCACAAGTCAGAGAGATTGTGAAGCACGGGGTCAAAGGACAGGTTAAGATCCACATGCTTGGATTGATGGATGGATCTTAACAGTTGAAGACGAACAAAAACGCTGAGGGGAATATAGCTTGACATTAGTTAGAGGGCAGGGTCTTAATGGGATTGCACTGCACCTCTAGGTCAAATGAAATGGATTTCACTTTTTGCATGTGCAGATGCAAAATGCAAAACCTTTGATCATGCAGCTTTGAAGATAGGATTCGGTTTGTCTTGGATTAAATCATGGATTACTACTTTTTATCAGGATTTCTCAGGACTTTAAACCCATTATTAAGCACTTTGAAGCCGTTACTTCCAGAATGATTAATGGTGAAATTTGCTCAATTTCTTTAAGCAAAAATTCTCAATATTCTCCAGTTACATTTTCCTAGATGTAAATAAGCAGACTTTATCCTTTCTCATTTTATTGTTGTGGACTGAACATTTTTTGGTCTTTGATATTTGAAGAGGTCATTTTCAGCTCTCACAAGTTGCTGTTATTGTTACAAACTGGAGCAAGAGTTTTATTTACAACAATCCAACAGAGAGCAGGGCAAACAGGCAGGACTTCGACAGGTACCCGAAGTGAAGCTACGGCGGCGGCAGCAGACGACAGGAGGCAAACAACAGGTAAGTAAGCCTAGTTTAACGAGTAGTCTCCGACAATCCAACAGAGAGCGAGTCTAAGTGTTGTGAATGTACCTGTGCTGCTTATAAAGGTGGTGACTGATGAGGTGCAGGTGGTGAACTGATGACATGCCGTAATGACGTGCAGGTGCGTGTAATCAGTAGGAGATAGTGAACGGCTGAGAGGAGTGAGTGATGAGGAATGTGAATGAGTGGGAGGAGTGAGTGCCGGTGGGACCTGACAGTCGTATTGGTTGTTTTTCCCTTCTTTTTTTTCTGCCATACTTTTCCGTTAATAACATTAATAGCTTTGGCTAATTGCAGATTTTTAATTTTCAATTTTGATTTTCAATAAAAAAATCTAACAGCTGAATCACTAAAGTGCACATTGTTGTGTCAACAATTATAATTGACGTTATTCTGAAACGGGTAATTCTGCATATTGAATACATTTGAATGCTAATCAGTTTCCTTGTAAAATAGAATATCAACAGTGTAGTATTGCAACTTAGGTAAAATACCTGAATACTTTTAAAATCATTTTCCATATTTCATCAGGCCCTGCATGCCTCCCTGGACTATTACAGAGGCGACAGCACCACCTGCTGGACGCCACGTGTACAATAAATAACAATAAAAAAGTAACATTACTTCTTATTCCGTCACTTTACTTTTCTGTGTTTGTTTAGTTTACATAATTCAGCAATGAACAGGAAAAACGTCAACGCGTACGTCTGATATCGGCTATATCACTTGCAAACCTTTTACGCTGCCAACAGCTGTAACGCCAACTTTGCTTTCTTCTCTTTTCAACAACTCCATAACTGCTCATGTTATACCTTTTCGTTGTCTAAAGATCTCTCCACGCTTTCTCCGCAGCCACCGTTGGTCCCCCGCCGGTCGCGCGCACAGCGGAAGTGAGAGTCGTCGCCTCGCTCCGATCGGACCGACGCGGCGTGTCTGCTAGCTGGTGGCAACATGGGCTCCACGATGGTTTTTGTAACACAGCAAACACAACGCTGTTCGTGGATATGCGGCTTTTTTCTGGTGGCCTTTTTAACATCGTCGCCGGTCTCGGCTAAACCGAACGGCCTCCGAGAAGTGACCGACGGGACGTGGGAGGAGATCCTGACAGGAGAATGGATGATCGAATTGTCAGTACAACGCTAATGGCTAACCGGAAAGCTAGCTTGTCAGTGGTTTTAGCGTTAACGTTAGCTGTTTTGAGCCGATAGAAACGGGGCTCGTAGCCGGTGTCCGGTCCTCTTCAAGTCGTGATGCCCTCTCTAATCTGACGACGATCTTCTCCGAGCTCATTTTAGTCCTGGCACGTTGCGAAACGTCCGGTTAAGCTAACAGCTGCCATCTTTACTTGGCTAACGTTCACGTTAAGGTTTACCAGCTCACTGCCGAGGCGCCGCTTGCCCGTCAGTTAAGCAGCTCGTAATAAAATAGTGCACCGTCGGGTCATCGGTGCACTTTAACGTGTGCTGTTAAACTCCTCTGATGCGCTGCTGTAAAGTCTGTGGGTGTGTGTGTGCGCGCAGTTTTGTCTCCGGTCTTCACTGATGAAACTTGATACCCCGCAGCTACGCACCGTGGTGTCCGGCGTGTCAGCACCTCCAGCCGGTGTGGAAGCAGTTCGCGGACTGGGGGGAGGACATGGGGGTCAACATAGCCAAGGTGGACGTGACGGAACAACCCGGTAGGCTTCAACCACCTCCGACTCCCACGCAACAGCGAACTGAGCTGTCACTCGAGTAGGCCTGCGACCGGGTTAAACAAAAAACAAGAAGCTGATGTAGCTGTTTGTCTCTGCGGTGTCTTCTCTTCTGTTGTCTTTGCAACTTGACATTCAAGTGTTTCTAATTCTTTGTCAAGAAAGTGAACTAAGCTTCTAACGTGGACTTGTAGTTGAGTCAACTCGTCCAAAAGCTGCTCTGACTTTAAGCACGTTGGGATTTATGGCAAAGATGTGGTATTAATAAATGCAGAATTGGCTGAAGATAAACCAACAATTAAATGCTCAAATAAATAATCTCCTGCTCATTGATTTTGCCTCTTCAATTATCTAAGAACTGCCAGAAATGTAATAATCTAAGGGCGGTTAGTCTTGAAGGGAAATGATGGCCGCATGGTGTTAGAGGCCACTTCCTGAGGTACTGAAACGCAGGATCGCTGTTACCAGATCCGTGGATGCAATTCATTCTTGAGTTATCGAAAAATACCTAGAGAAAAGATGGTCCCATGCTGACTCAACATGTGAACCCCAAGAATGCTGATTTTCCGTTAATGCAGCAAATGACATCCTTAATAATGCCACTCTGTCTCTTTCTCTGTAAGGACTGAGCGGGCGATTCATCATCACTTCACTTCCTACCATCTACCAGTGAGTTCTTCGTCATCTTGTGTGGTTTTCTCTGCTTCCTCTGCTTGTGGTGTGTTGAACACGGATGTGCATCGTCTTTGTGGGTTTCGCAGAGTTTGGAATCTCATGTGCTTTTAGCTCAACAGATGTAAAATTACAATAAAAAAAAAAAAACTTCACATGGTTGTCTGGTTTGACTCAAACATTAAGAGAAAATAGTCATTTGGGTACAAATCTTGAGTACCTATGCGTTTCTGAAATAGGTTGGAGTTGGCAATCTCCTCAGTCGAAGGGTGAAGCTTATCTCTGTCAAGTCATCCATCTATTATTTATGATGATTAAACATGGGTGTTGTGACAAATGATGATAGTCAACATTTGCAAATTAAAAACAATCACAATACAAACAAATAACAACGGTTAAGTAGGCCCTTCATGGTCACCTCATTCTGGTTTAGTGGGTTAAAACAAACAAGTTCCTCAAAGGGTTTGTGCGGTTGACTGTGTTCTAGCTGTAAAGATGGCGTCTTCAGGAAGTACCAGGGAGCTCGCACCAAAGAGGACTTCCTCAGCTTTGTCGATGAGCAGAAATGGAAAGCCGTGGAGCCCATTTCCTCTTGGTTTGGTCCGTCTTCGTTTCTGTGAGTATTCACAACTTTGTGTGATCACTGATGATGACAAAATTAGGATGGATATTGCCCAACAACGTCATACCCTAAATAACTATTTTTCTAATGAGAGGCATCATGAATCGGCCCTGTTCGTTCTATTCTTAGTGTCGTCTGTGTTGCTTGAGGACAGAACCACAAACGGCCCCTCTCGTGTCCAGCTTGTCATTTTTTTTTTCATTCCGCTTTGTAGAAAAGTCCCACTTTGACAAATCCGTGATAAATGACATGCTGTCCTTCTCCTCCTCTTTTGGGCAGAATGAATTCGATGTCTGCTTTGTTCAAGCTCTCCATGTTCATCCGGGTAAGTGAGGATTTCACCTTGTGGCAGAGCTGTCTGTCATCATTTAGGTTGTTGTGCGTAGGGAGGTGTTTATTTAATTACCCACAATCCATTCAAAGAAGAATATGCAGCTCAGTGAAGAGGATACAGAGCTGACATTAGACACCTTCCTTTTTTGGCAGACATTAAACAACACAAGGAAATTATTGGACTATTTTCTGCTGCGTATTAACACACATTTTGTTCTCCAGCACCTAAATGATGCATGTAAGATAGAGTAAAAAACTACTGCAAAGATGTTCATCCTCACAATGAATAAACACCTCAGCGACTTATTGATGTATTTTTGCTATTTCATTTTCCAGCGTTGTCATAACTACATGACCGAGCAGCTGGGGATTCCTGTTTGGGGCTCTTACGTTATCTTTGGCTTGGCCACTCTGTTCTCTGGCCTTGCTTTGGGACTGGTGAGTACTTACCGATGCTTTTTAGAAACAATGCAAGTGTTCATCATTCGTTTCCAGTGAATTAATGCTTATTGTTTTTTTGTCTCTGCAGTTGCTAGTGTTCATAGCAGATTTCGCCTTCCCATCACGACGCTTCTCCTCCTCCGATTACTACCAGAGTGAGTTTAACTGCAATAAATTCCATAAACGCAGCACAGCACAGAATCGCTATTTCTTTTTGGGTCACGGCCACTGAGTGCTCTAAATTATGTTTTGCAGAAAAACAAACCATGGAGCAGGCGAGGTTAATCCAACGACAAGAGGACCACGAGCACGAGGCGGACGGCGAAGAAGACGATGACGAAGACGAGGAAGACGACGAGGACCAGGATGAGGTCTGGAGGCGGAGGAGGAGAGGGTCCCCAGAGGGCCGCCCAGAACCTAAAGGACAGGGCTTCTCTGACAAAGCTCTGAGGAAAAGGGTAGTGGAGAAACGTGAGGAGGAGGCGGCCGAGGAGGAGGAGGAGGATGAAGAGGACAACTAGAGAGTCTGAAAGTTTCTACTTCCAAAGAGAAGAGCACCGCGGAGTCGGTGGAGTTGGAGGAGCTTCTGTGCCGAGCAGCAGCCGCAGCGTTTACAGCAAGGAGCCTTTTAACCCCCCCTCTCCTCCTCTGGGCCCTGCACAAACGCCGCGCTTCTTTTCGTCCCCCTCCCTTGTTTTTTAACAGGAGCGCTACAGACTCCCTCTCAGCCTGAGCAGCAAGCTCCACCTGGAAAAAGCAAAACCAATAAAAAAAACCCCACTCCTAACGCCTGTTTCCACTTGTGGTGGCGAATGGCCCGGCTGAGCTTTAGGTGTGAAGTGCAGTAGAGCTCCATTTTGCCGTTTGTTGTTTATGCTGTGCATCCTTTTCTTTTATGTTTAGTATGTTTATCTTAGAATTATTGTGCCAGGCTTGTTTTTGAGGCTTATTTTGTTCATTTTCTTCCGCCACAGCTCATGTATCCATATTTTGTTTATCTTTGTTTATTTTACAAACCCTGACAACTCAACACACACACACACACACACACACACACACACACACACACACACACACACACACACACACACACACACTCATTTCAGTGTGTAATGGGTAAAGCATCAAGTGTTGGTCATCATCCTCAAGATTTCACTCATGGAATATTATGCGACACCAGAGGTAACTGATCTTTTAGATCCATTTTCTTGGAATTTAGCAGACACACTTTGTGTCTCCTCCACAATAAAGGAACCCTGAGTTTCTCTGCTTTAATGCTTTTCAGTCCCGGCATTATTAACAATAACCAACTAGGTTTCATTCTGGACTGTAACCTGTAAAATCAGCCGTCACCGTGTAAATAGAGTTGCATCCAGTTTGATGTTACATGAGCCACATGCACTCCAAATAAAAAGCTGGCTGGATGTTCTGTATTGCCCATGATGTATCAGCCAATGGGATGTCCTATTCTGTTTTACTAATGTGTACTTGTTATTCTCTAATTATTAAGAGGCGTTTACTTAAATAACCCAGATGTGCTGTGGTCACGTCTACAGGACAGTATTTGTATGTCGTAATATAATCAAAGTGAGGAACAATTGGGGAGGATTCTTGTCTGGATTGCTGAAATGTGGCGACTCCGTCGTCACACTGTGTCTTCCTTCTGTTTCTGGACTGTTTTTCCGGCTCAAAATTGTCAAATTAAACTAAATTAATTACAAAAGGAACTTTTGAGGGACATTTTGTGAACATTGTTTCTCATTGACATCTTGAGCATTGAATCATTCTTATAATTATTCCCCTTTTTCAGTTTTGTATAGCAAAAAAGGGTGTGTGTGTGTGTGTGTGCGTGTGCGTGTGAGAGTTTGTGTGTGTGTGTGTTTGTGTGAGACTTATGTTTTTAATAGGTATTTTTGCTCTGATGTTTCCACACTCACAATGACTGCCCGTAACTGATTTCTTTGTTACTGTTTATTAAAAAAAAGCTGATTCCTCATTTTGATAACAGATGAAACAGGTTGTCATTGTTTTTAACTCGACCAATACCAAGCGCTTGTAGCATCCACCTGCGCTCCTTCCATTGTTTGAACATTTCCTTTGAATAAAGTTAACTCCGCAAAAAAGTCTCACTTGGGTTTCTTACCATAGTTATCATCCTAAAAAAAATGGATCAGACATTTTGAGCAACACTGGCTGAAAAATGTCACAGTACACAGAATGTACTGTGGCAGTGATGGGAGAAGTATTCAGAACCTTTACAATAAAGTAATACAGCAATGTAGAAGATCTTATTTCATTACTAATACGAGTAAAAGTTCTGCAATCAGATATTACTTTAGTAAAAGTATGTAAGATAATAATACATATGTATCTTTAAATATGACAATTAACACTTCACAATATTATTGTATCGAATGTTGATGCATCACTGCAGCCAGACTTTTTACTGTAAATAAAAAAGCGTTAAGGTTATGTAGATTATATAGTCAAATCAACAAAACTGAACTAAAATATGACATCATTGGACAGAGGACCCGTCTCTGCCAGCAGGTGTCCCCCTTGCATTCTTTTTAGATTGCACTCAAACTAGAAGGCAAGTTTATTTAGTTTTCACAACAACGCAATTTAAGGTGCTTCTGCATAAGACATGAAAAACAACATGGAGAGAAGTATCGCGCAATACAAAAAGTCCATTCAAATAGGATTTAAAAGAGTGGAACAAAAGTTTTAAAAAGAAGGAGACGTCTCTGGGGCCCCTGGTTTGTTGGTTGACGGGACGCCTGCTGCAGTGTCACTGATGGGGGAGACGCCTGCTGCAGTGTCACTGATGGGGGAGACGCCTGCTGCAGTGTCACTGATGGGGGAGACGTGTGCTGCAGTGTCACTGATGGGGGAGACGCCTGCTGCAGTGTCACTGATGGGGGAGACGTGTGCTGCAGTGTCACTGATGGGGGAGACGTGGCCAATGAAAGGCTGCAGCTCATTTGCTTCTCTGTGGGAGTTGCACACCCCCCCTGAGTGGGTCACAGTGTCACAGTGGGGCCCGTCTCCCGTCTCTGCAGTACATCTCTACTCGGGCCTTCTGCTTTCCGCCCGCAGGCCCTCATGATGCTGTGTGTGTGTGTGTGTGTGTGTGTGTGTGTTTGCAGCCTGGCTTTGATTTATCAGGCGCACAGATTCCTCCGCGCTGGATGGCCGGTCGGCTGTTTTTATCTCCCTTCAGTATAAAGTGAACGCAGATGGCCTCGCTGCTGCGTAAGTGCTTTCTGTTCTTGTTCGTTCATCTCCATTGTCTTAGCTCTTTTTAACTTTTTTTGGTGCAACTTTTAGAAATGTTTTCTCTAATGGAGGAATGCTGGATTTCTCTCCAGGACCCTCTATTTCATTTCCGTTAGATCTTGGTGCACTTCTTTGATCCACACTGAAATATTTCAAATACTTAATAATCACTTAATAATTCATTTCAGACATAAATTCATGGATACCAAACAACGACTGTTGTGAACATTGGTGATTCCCTGACTTTAACTCCAGCGCTGCCATGACATTGATGGTTCTGTGTGAGGATGCTAACATTACCGTTACATTAGCGCCTCAGTGCTGCTCTGGAGCCCAGCTGGAATTTAAAAAAAAAAACAATTTTAAACCGGCAGTAAGAAACATCAAACCATTGTCAATGTTCCACTTTAATCACGTCCACCAGCATGGGCGCACTGTGAAGCCTCTAAACGGTGAAGGCATTTGCTGCTGCAGATTGTCTGAAGCCAACTGGCACACGGTCCTGCAGAGCGCTGCGTCTCATTATTACCCCTCACGCTCCGTCATGTGCTGGAACCCTGATTCTCACTGCTGACATTTCACAGTATGCATTGAGGCAGTTTGTTGGGCTCAAAGACCCCAAAACCTTGAACCTTGAGCTTATTTGCTATATTATGTATCCAAATGTCTGCAAGACAATGAAAAATACATCCATTTGATGGAATGCCGATATAGAGAAAGCGCCTTTGGCTTTAAGTGTATTTCACTTGCTTGCTTGAGTTTCGAGTGCGTACAGAATAATAAATACCGTATGATTTGTTTTAACTACTTTTAAAGCTCCATGCAGGCAAGCAGTAAAAAGAAAACCTTCTGCATGGTGAGGAGTTAAGATACCAGGAACGAGTTCTACAGGCAGGAGCGGAAGGATGAGGGCAAGTAGCTCCAGTACAACCTGCAGGTACTGGACACCACATTTCTTAAGCTCCCACCAGTTTACTTCTCTTACCTGTGCGGATCTAATCAGCCACGTAACGGTGACGATGGCTTCGGCCCCCCGAAGTCAAACATCAGTGAGCCAGCAACCAAACCGGGAATCAGTGCAACGCAGCATAATTCATCTTTTTAAATTAAATATGTTATGATGCTAATACATTGAGGAATGGAGTGTGTGTTTATTTGTGAAATCAATGAAACAATGTAACTGTCTGTCTTCTTGATGTTACTCGTGTGGCATTTTGTTGTCATGTGTTTTCTGTGCAGCTGTTGTTTTGTGTATGAGGGGAGCATCAAATCTAAAGAGGAAAATATTGATCTCTGAGCTGTTGATTCCTCTTGTTAGTTCTTTAATGCTAAATACACAAAAAATGTGCTTCTAATGTCAAATCTTAATCTGAAAAGCAACAATAGCGATTGATACCCTTTGTCGAGTAACATTACTGTAAAAGTACAAACTTAACTAAGGTGCAGTATTACAGTCGTATGTCGCGTCACCACTCCGTGTGCAGGAGAAATGAGCAACTCTTTATTATGCTGGTGCAGGCAGAGCCATTTTTCTGAGTGAGTTCTTTTTTTTTTAATTATTATTTAAATCCCCAGAGAGGCTTTTGCTCAAACCACAAAAATTCCTGAGAGAAACAAGGCGGCGTCATGTGATCCCGCCTCTCTAAGCGAGGTGCGAGCTGCGGCCTCTAACAGGGCAGCACTTGTTCTCCGAGCTGCCGCGTCCCCCTCGGTGTCCTCCGTGTGGTCAGACCACTCCAATCTATCAAGAGATGAAGAGATGGAGATTCCTCTGTTTGGACTTGCAATGATGATTTATTCATCACTCCGCTGCCGGAGATAATCGGCACACTGACACAAGGAGTTCTGTTCTGTTTCCCTTCTAAAACTTTCCATCTCGGGAAAAAAATGACTCACAGCATTTTGGTCTCAAATTTCAAAGTAACAACCAACTATGTTAAACCTTGAAACTTAATTAGATACTAAATATGTTACGTGGAAGTAAATTCAAAATATCAAAGAACAATCTTTCACGGATTGTGAACAAATAAAAGCAGGTTGACCCCCCCTGTTCTGATCCTTCCAACTCTTTCATATTTCAAAGATGTTGTTCAAAACGGTCGGACCAGAACCAAAATATGGCCTAAACATCCACTTGTATTTTGCTATGTGCTTAAGTTATGTATGTGCATGTATGTACACAGCATATACTGTATATATAAAATAACGTTGCATATTGCATTGTCTCATTCACATCTTTACCTTCATGACTAATGTGGTGCCGTGTTGCGTCCCTCGTGTTTCCTCGTTCTCGTTGTGTCCATCCATCAAACTGACTGTTGGGTGACTGATTGTTTCTGCGCCATGACCACCGGCCTCCTCTTACCCCTATTTACGTCTACGGGCCGCGTGTCACTTCCTCCCAGGTCGGATAATTACACGGTGCCTCAAACAGAAATGATGAATGAACACGACGGTTTGTTGTCGTGTCTCGCCTCCAGTCTGCACCAGGTACGTTTTCAGGACCCCGCTGTGCTCGTGCCGGAGAGAAAAGCCCTGCGCCTAAATGCAGGCGTCTTTCTTTTACTGTGTGGTATCTAAAACAGCAGCGCTGCTGCTTGTAAAGTAAACACAGGAGAGTGTACCGGATAAGAGCCAAAGCACAGAGAGACATAGATAAAAGCAGGTCCAGCTCAAGAATAAATACATCCCAGACTCAAGGTCACGGATAACTAAACTAAACTAAGGGTTTAGGCTTTGAATCAGAAATGTAACTAGAAAATGCATTTCCTGTAGAAAATGCGCGTAATGCTGAATTGCTGAAGCTAAACTGGTTGAATAGCTTAAAGCCATAAGAAGTTGAAGTAGTGAGAGTAGTAAAAAGTGGAAATCGGTTTAATAAGTTTGAATTTAATTAAAAAGTTATATACACTGCATAGAACGAAAAAGCATCAATTTAGCTGAGATGAGATGTGAAATGAAATAAATACATTTCAATAGAGAACAACTACTAGGTAGACAACAACTACCGATAACAATGTTCTTCTCTCGAAAAAACACACCTGCACCGCTACAGAGCGGATCAGGATGCAGCAGCTCAGTCAGAAGAGCAGTGGAATACATTTTAAAAACTTGTAGCAGTGGCAGTGGGTGCACAGATGGCTGGCAGCTGGAAGCTCCAGTGCTTGTCAATTGGTTCAGAAAATATAGTTTTCCTGATTGCCGAGATGGTAATAAAATGAAACATATGGCTTTTTTTCCCACCTCAACCCTTGTGTGTTTTTTACCGCTGGCTTGTGAACTTGACTGACTGTAAGTCAGGAGGTCTGAGTTGTATTCGGCGGTAAAATGAAGAGAAAGAAAGTTGCCATAATTTGCAGAGTTCCATCAAAAGCTTTGCTGTGCTCTGTTGTCCTTTACAAAGTCAACATGTCTGTCAGCACAACACAAAGGACAACACAACACAAAGGAAGTGTTGAGTCATCGCACCCAATCAATTTCCCCAATTAATTGGTATGTGTACACTAATGTCCAGGTTCATTGTCAAAAACTGGTCAAAAGTCAATATAGGTTCAGAGGACAATGAGGATGTGCGTTGTTAGGAATTCAAGCAGAGGAGCGCACAGTATAAATGATAACACATGGGATAATGTCTACAATTGTAGTTTGTAGTTTATTGGACATTAGTTGTTGAAATACGTTAAGTATTCCAAGTATTGTTCTTCGAATCTTTATTTCAACTTATTCTATTTCTTCCGTGCCACCTTTCAACTGTCACCCAATTCCATAATTTCAAAATAAAAGCCTCAATGATTATCTGTACCTTAACCGCGTAGCTCAGAATGAAGCTGTTTTGTTGAAATATTTATTGCTCTTTCAAATAATAGTATAACTACTAATAACTACTACTACTATTAGTACTTCTACAACTGATACTATTAATACTAGTACTTCAACTGCTATTAATACTAAAACGACTTACTACCACCAGTATTAGTGACACTGGAACTGATATTACTACTCTTACTACACTAACAAGTACTATTAGTTTTCATACTGCTTTTAATACTTCAACTTGTACCAATATTAGTACTACTATTACTATCGATACTAGTATTTCTTGTTATAATAAAATGACAACTACTACTAATGTCACTGCAAATACTACTATGACTAAGTGTTAGTGTTAGAGCTGATAATACTAGTAATACTACTAATACTTTACTATTACTGCTCCTGATACTAAAACTACTATTACTTCTTCTTCTGCTCATACAACTAGTACCAAAATTACAACTATAGTTACTTACCTACTACTGATATTACTACAAAAAAATTAAAATGTTTATTCTTCTTAGCTTTTGTCGGCTTTGAGTTTCTGCCGTGTGTGTATTTTCAGCAATTTTCTATTGTCTGTATTTTGAACAATGACTTAAAATATATTTCTGTATATATTTACAATTCTTCAAAATTCCTTTCACGTTTTCTCATTTCTGTGTTTTTAGAAATCCTTTTAAATGCTTTTCAGCCTTGCTTATTTCTATATTTTCAGCAATCCTTTCAAGTAATTTTCAGCTTGTTACAATTCTGTATTCTCAGCAAATTTTTACAAATGAATTTAGGCTTTTTGCATTCCAAGGCATTTTCAGCAGGAAAGGCCTTTTCTAGTTTATCGTGCTCATTTGTATGAATAAAAGAATAATTAATAAATAGAAGCATCCATTATTTCTCTGCTCTAAAAAATCCCAGAAGAACAACGCTGTGTTGTTACTGTAATGGTTTCCATGGAAACGTTTTAGAATGCCCGTCATAGCATTTTTCTGTCACATGCAGTGATGCGATCTGTGACATCATCTTGAAAGCTTTGATCTTTAGAATGCTCGGAACAGAATCCGTTCATTGCCTTTCGAGCAGAGTTAGCGAATAGTTGATATCTTGTGAGTATAGAAGTTATCAGCCGAATTCGTCTTTCACGACCCCGAAACGCATTTAAAAGAACAGTCATTTTAAAGACTAGTCTTTTAGCAACACAAAGCCGTCTTTTTACCATGTCTAGTGGAAACGGACAGCAATACCGGGCTGAAGCTCCACCGTGCCGCCCCGGGCCTCTCCCGAGAACAGTCCAGCTCAAACACGCACTCATACGTGCCAACAGGGAGATTTACCGCCTGACCGACCTGGTCGAAGATCAAATGATCCAGAACAATTATCTCACCAATGAGATCAACTCTCTGCGTCTCGCCCGGTCCGAACACCTCGCGACTCCGGAAGTCAACGAAGAGAAGGAAAGCATCTTACAGAAGCTGATAGACACTCAACAACAGCTCATCAGAGAGGAAGAGAAATACAAAGATCTGGAGAAGCAGACCACCAAAGCCCTCGCCCTTAAACAAGAGGAGCTGGAAGCCTCTGAAGCAAAGCACCTGAAGTGGGCTGACGAGGTTGAGTATATGATGGTCCAGCAGATCTGTGCGACCGAGAAAGCCAACGAAGAGAAGGAAAGCATCTCACAGAACCTGACAGAGACTCAACAACAGCTCATCAGCGAGGAGAAGAAATACAAAGATCAAATGATCCTGAACACTTATCTCACCAATAAGATCAAGTCTCTGTGTCTCGCCCAGTCCGAACACCTCGCGACTCCGGAAGTCAACGAAGAGAAGGAAAGCATCTCACAGAAGCTGATAGAGATTCAACAACAGCTCAGCGAGGAAGAGAAATACAAAGATCTGGAGAAGAAGACTACCAAAGCCCTCGCCCTTAAACAAGAGGAGCTGGAAGCCTCTCAAGCAAAGTACCTGAAGATGGCCACCGAGGTTGAGAATCTGATGCTCCAGAAGATCAGTGCGACCCTGGAAGTAAAAAAAGACAAGGAAAGCATCTCACAGAAGCTGATAGAGACTCAACAACAGCTCATCAGCGAGGAAGAGAAATACAAAGATTTTGAGAGAAGGACCTTCAAAGAACTGGACCACCAACAACAGATCTTGGAGACCAGAATAACAGCACTGTACTCCGACAATGTTTCCCTAGAGAAGGAGTTGAACAAGCAGTGGGCCAACAACACCCAGCTGCAGGCAGAATCCAAACTGCTAAATCACTGGAGGGATGACATGGCTGAGATTCAACACCGTCAAAAGGAAGAGATGGAGGAGATGGCCAAAGAAAATCAGATTGTGATCACAAAGATGAAACAGCTGCAGGATGAAAACACCCTCCTTGAAAACATCTGTCTGGACTTCAAGAAGAAGAAGTGGGGCATCTTTGGAAGAAGAATGCAAGACAGACAGACGGAGTTGGACAAGATGAAGCGCAAAATGCAGGACCAGGAGACAAAAAAGGTCAAAAAGAAATGAGAAGAAGAGCCATCAGGCGAAAAAGACCCTCCAGGACGCCGGCATCAATGTGCTTGAACACAATATAAACAGCTTAATTTATCTTACATAAATACACATACACAGTCATAAACATACACATAGTCACACAAATAAATACACATACACAGTCATAAACATACACATAGTCACACAAATAAATACACATACACAGTCATAAACATACACATTGTGATACAAATAAATACACATACACAGTCATAAACATACACATTGTGATACAAATAAATACACATACACAGTCATAAACATACACATTGTGATACAAATAAATACACATTCACAGTCATAAACATACACATAGTCACACAAATAAATACACATACACAGTCATAAACATACACATAGTGATACAAATAAATACACATTCACAGTCATAAACATACACATTGTGATACAAATTAATACACATACACAGTCATAAACATACATATTGTGATACAAATAAATACACATACACAGTCATAAACATACACATTGTGATACAAATAAATACACATACACAGTCATAAACATACACATTGTGATACAAATAAATACACATTCACAGTCATAAACATTCACATTGTGATACAAATAAATACACATACACAGTCATAAACATACACATTGTGATACAAATAAATACACATACACAGTCATAAACATTCACATTGTGATACAAATAAATACACATTCACAGTCATAAACATTCACATTGTGATACAAATAAAAACACATACACAGTCATAAACATACACATTGTGATACAAATAAATACACATTCACAGTCATAAACATACACATTGTGATACAAATAAATACACATACACAGTCATAAACATTCACATAGTGATACAAATAAATACACATTCACAGTCATAAACATTCACATTGTGATACAAATAAATACACATATATACTCATAAACATACACATAGTGATACAAATAAATACACATTCACAGTCATAAACATTCACATAGTGATACAAATAAATACACATTCACAGTCATAAACATTCACATTGTGATACAAATAAATACACATACACAGTCATAAACATACACATAGTGATACAAATAAATACACATTCACAGTCATAAACATACACATTGTGATACAAATAAATACACATACACAGTCATAAACATACACATAGTGATACAAATAAATACACATTCACAGTCATAAACATTCACATAGTGATACAAATAAATACACATACACAGTCATAAACATACACATAGTGATACAAATAAATACACATACACAGTCATAAACATACACATAGTGATACAAATAAATACACATACACAGTCATAAACATTCACATTGTGATACAAATAAATACACATACACAGTCATAAACATTCACATAGTGATACAAATTAATACACATACACAGTCATAAACATTCACATAGTGATACAAATTGATACACATACACAGTCATAAACATACACATAGTGATACAAATGAATACACATACACAGTCATAAACATTCACATGATGATACAAATAAATACACATACACGGTCATAAACATACACATAGTGATACAAATATATACACATACACAGTCATAAACATTCACATAGTGATACAAATAAATACACATACACAGTCATAAACATACACATAGTCATACACACTCACCTAAATTCACACATTAATTAGGCTCCTCTGTGAACCGCCCACCTTAACGTGGTGGAGGAGTTTGCGTGGCCCAGTGACCATGTCAGCTTCAACAGACTTCAGGGGAGAGTCCAGACTAAGAGCGGTTCAACACGATAAACTAATGGGAGGGGGTTGGGGGAGGAGTGTAGATTATTGGGGTTGGGTCGCGAGCGGGGCGCAGACTGTGATTGTGTGTTAATATCTGATGAGCCTGTGAGAAATAAACAGTTTGAACTCGCCCATGACGGTTATCATGCATCCTGAATCCTTCCGGGGCCCCTACACCCAGAGACCTTACATCTACTTAAGTAAGGTAATAAAGTACTTAACCTCACACCCAGAGGTGTCAAGTAGACATTCATATCTCCTCAGGGATTTTCTTCTGGTTGAAACAAGACAAACAATCTGATCGCACAATAAAAAGTGTTTCACATAGCCATCTTTTTTTTAACTGGGGTAAATCACCATCACGTACTCCTACTGACCAATAGTATCCCCCTAAACCCCACCTTTTAGGGATGTGTCTGTGTATCAGGCCCATCATTCATCATCTTATTCAATCAGGGACATGGCTCTGAGCTTCGGGGCAGTCCAGCCGTGTCTCATTAGCAAATCCTCCACTTCTATTTATAAACTCCTGTTACTGAACTGATTCATTTCTCTGTGATGTCACAGAGAAATGACCTGCATGTCATTTTCTCTAAACTAGCCGACCCTCCTCCCTGATTCGATGACCCTGGGCCAGCCTCCGTTGCGTTCCACTGGAAGTCTGCTACCGTTTACCAGATGTCCCTTGAACCGGACTCTTTAACAGCAGCTTCTTCTCTGTCCGCACCAAGCAGTGGACCACCAGCAGCTCCTAAAGCTCTGAACTTTTGTCATTTTTCCAGAAATCCATTGTGTGATTACAGGGGCGTAGAAAGCTTTTCAAAAGTGTGGGGGATGGATGTGTTTTGTTTATCAACAATAAAACGATGAATACAATGACAGAAGCATACAAAAGGGATAACACACAATATATAAAAAGCTTCCCATTCAAATGATACTAGAAGACACACTTAAAACACACAGACAATAAGTCAAAACTAGACTTCCTAAAAAATCTTTATGATTTCAAGTTCACTTACAGGATTTCTCTGGAAAAAGGTGTCAATCTCCTCCTGCCTCTTTCTTTTCTGCATCTTAATAATTAAGGTAAGCTTGATAGTAACATGGGTCAAACATGACCCATGTTACTATCAAGCTTACAACTGTCTTTTTGTCACGCAGTATTATTAAGATGAACACACGAAGAGAGGCGGGACTTAAGGCAGAAGAGCCAATCATCATCAGCCGGTCACACTGACAGCCGGTGTCACGTTTGAGAGGGAGGGAGAGAGGACGCAGCCGCAGCGAGCGCAGACCCAGAGCGAACAGAGCGCAGGAGCGACTGTAGTAAGGCGTTTGTGCAAAAACTGCGGAAAAAAGTGTGGGTGTTGAAACACCCTCATCCCCCACGGGTGCGACGCCCCTGTGTGATTAAGACACTGTCCGAGCACTAATTCTAATTAGTGTGCATGCATCTGCCACAGGAAAGTTTGCTGATGAAATGTGCCGAGACGCGGGCAGCAGCACAATGTGAAGTACAACATTAACTGAAGGGGAATGCAGTGTAACTACTTTAACATCCATTAACTTTGCCTCATCACCGAGTATCAAATCAGAAATGCTTCTTTACGGAGTCTATTCTCAGCCGAAAACCTTAATTCATTCTAACAGACTTACTACTAATACCGAGTGTGAATTTAGGCAGTGTAACTTGACCCAGGAAGAATATCCTCATGTATGCCTTAGCCCGTAGCTTACTTCTAACATGCTGTGATGCTCACTCATTATTTTCTCACCTTCATTGCTTGGCGCTGTCAATCAGGACATCAGCTGTTTAGATCATGTTGAGCACAACGAAATAATTAAATCGTGCTGCTGTGTCTTTTAAATATGGTGGTCTCTACCTCAACAATCAGTAGATGCTGCTGTTTCGCATTTCTCCACCTCCCCATCTCTGCCCAGTCAAACTCTGAAGACTTTATCATCCTGTGTTGTGTCTTAATAAAATACTGGGATATCTGGGGCTGAAATAGACCATCATAACCCTGGCTTATCCATGTTTATTGTTAATGTTATGAAATTAATGATGTTGGTAACGATAGTTCCCTATCAGGGAACTTCGAGCTGCGTGAAACGCTGTGGGTGAAACGCCCTGCGTGACCGCGTCATGAAGCATGTGTGAAATCAGTCCAATGGCGAGACGCCACGTCATAGGCGGGTGACGTCGAGACCAGGAAGTATAAAGCGCACCCAAAACACCGGCTCCTTCATCTCTGTGCCTTCATCAAGCGCGTTGTGTGAATCAAAAGTTCTTACGGTTATCGTACTATGGCGAACAAGCAGCGCTTCTTTCAGTGTGCTTAGTCTCCCTGCACCCGCTTTATTACGGGACGGGATACGCACCAACTGTGCGTTGTTTGCTTGGCAGCGGAGCATGCCAAGCAAAATGCCTGTTCTGAGGTAATATCAAACCTACACTTGCCACAATGCAACTCAGCACCGCCTTTCTTCAAGTCTTGAAATGCTTTGTGAAATGTGTGGCTCAACAGCTTGTTGACTGATGACAGGGCTTGAGTACTAGTTAACTATTCCCCAGACTTTATGTTCTCATTCCGATGGAACATAATTCCATCAGAGGAAGAGTTTTTGGGGACGGAAAAACAGTCGATGCAGGGACAATTTTTCTAACAATCCATGTCTCTATAGATGACGTTCAAAATAATAAAATACTAAAACAACATCTTCATTCAACATCTTATCCTCCATGTAGAACAGCCAAGGCCTGTGATCCCGACCACGTCAGGGCGGCCGCGGCACTTCCCCTAACCTTCACCACGTACTTCCTGCTCCTGCAGCTCCTACTTCCTGTTTGCGTTTGAGACAAAGTTTCAGGAAAAATGTTGCGTCGCAGAACAAGATCACGACTCCGGGGGTCTCTGGAGAGCTGCGGCTGTTAGAGGAGGAGGAGGAGCAGGAGGAAGACGACGGACTGTTTCTGTACAGCTCTGACTCCCTCGCCGAGAGAAGATGCCTCCATCAGCATGAGGTAATTACAAGGTTTATATGACAGGGAGACAATTACTGAACTGTGTCTCAGAGGCTTTCTAATTGCAGTCCTGTGATGTTTGTCAGCGTGTATTTTTACTGGAAGGCTCAGGAACAATACAGCGGTTCACGCGTTCCATCGGATGTTTAAAATCCATAAGTTGCTGATCCCTGCGCTTTTCTGTCACAGTGATTATTTAGCAGATAGTCAGCAGACCCGAGGTCAGGTAATGTAACCTCGGATGGGCTCATGCATATAGAGGACTTTGCAGCATGTGGGTCACCTGAAAGGCAACACAGACATCTGTCAGCTGTCAAAAATGTGACTCATTTAAAGTGAACTTAAAGGCCCTCCGTCACACTCGGGTCACAATGCGTGTTGTACGTTTCTTCATTTCCATCATGTTTTTTTTAATGTCTGTCTTTGTTTTAACTTTCAGTTTGTTATTGACTTGAATGCCTCCCATTTCTTCTTTGATACCTACTGTATCTACTGTTTCCAAGTCCGAAAATGAACTTTTACCCCAAACAACATATCTGAGTTTGACGCCGCACCGGAGCCACGGTGAGTCCAAACAGGATACTGTGAAGCTGAGACTTTCTCACTCTGAAGTCCACAGAAGACGAACAGGACATGGGGAATCCCTCGTCATTTTTATGACGTCCTCATTGTAATTTAGGGGACGAACACGAGTCTGAACCCCTCCCGCCCTCCACCCTCCCCAAGTAATGATCGGAGGCTGCGCACATGTTTCATGTTGTCAGCGGCTGAATAAAGGAGGAGCCCAATCTGTTTTGTGAAATGTTCTTTACTTTCCATCAATTCTGGATCGAATCCAGTCCGACCGTGAGAACGGGTCACGCCGCTGTCTTTAAATCTTTAAACGCCCCGCAGGACGCAGCGTCTCTCAGTTAATCGCTCATTACATGTCCAGAACCAATGTCCTTTGGAGGATCATATTAATCAGGTTGCGAGCCATTCGGTTTAAGTACACGATTATTTAGAAGTGAAAGTCCTGCATTTACAACCCTAGAAAAGTCAAATCAGCTGAATGTATTCAAAAGTCAAACGACTCGTCATGCTGTGATACTTTAGTACAGCGGTTCCTCCCTGGGGGCTCGGCCCCTCCAACGGGTGACTCGGGGAATCTGAGTGAGCTGATTAATGGGAGAGGAAAGAGAAAGAAAACAATCTGTATTGGGACTTTTCTCATATTTTGAGAGGAAACTACTTTCGACTCACAGACAGACAAAGTACGTCTCTGTGTACTTTTCCTGTTGTTTGTCTCTGTACTTGTCCTGCGGTCGACTCAAGTGATTCATGGTGTTGGACAGTTTTTAGATGCTGCCGCTCCTGTCAGCTTCTCTCCCCACAGCTTCTGGTGTGTCTTTGTGAGGGGATGCCTCCAACTGCATTCTTTAGGTTCCATTTTTCACCAGATTCCAAACCTGCACCATTCGATTATTTGTGTCTCTCAGCGCAACATGCATGTTTTTAACCTGACATACTTGACGTGGGGAACATCTTACAATGGGTTTGGTCCCCACCTACACACCGGGTGGAACGTCGGCCTCTTGAGCAGCAAAAAAAGGTCCACTAAGTTTGTTGCTGGGCAGGAAGTGCGCAGCGGTTTGGGCCTCTAAAAGTAGCTCCCTGTTGGTGTTTGAGTGCATTCCGCTGCGTTTCTGCAGAGAACCTTTCTTTCTTTTTCTGTTATTCATGAAGTGGAGCCACGCTGCTTCAAAGGTTTTGCACACAGAGATTATGAAATGTGACACCGACACGTTGTCTGAGCTGCGGGCGCAGTTGACACTGATCCGACTGTGCAGCACATCAAAAGGGTCCAGTCTCGTTGTCCCGTGAAGTTCACAGACTCTTCACTGCAGCCACTGTTCTAACATGAAGAAAACGGCTATAGTCTGAGGGTGATGTTTCATGTGTTTTATAAGGTGTTTTATAAGATCCTGTGTGTTTTATGTAACACGTACATGTATTTCATCACATCCGTTAATTTATACTCCTACATTTTACTCATGGACACATACTTACAGAACAAAACATATGGGTCGGAATATTCCAATAAATGACTGTGACTCCACTTGGTGCATTCTGGTCATCAGCATGAGCTATTGAAAGGCTGATTGAAAGGTCTCACAGAGCTGCCAGCATGGCTGCAGCTGGCCTGTGATACAAGTTAATGACACTGAACATCCATTTCCAACTGAGGGGGGAAAACAACCAACGGACTGTGGAGAAAATCCAAAAGGTGGCTTTTTACAGCTGCTGAACGCCGAACCCAAGCAGGAAACCTCGTTGATTTGTCTGTCGCTTGCAAGAAAGACGCATCGACCGTCTTCTTTCTCTGCTGGAGGTGTCTGCATTTAAGAGGGGTTGACGCCTCCAATGAGAAGACTGAAGGGAATTTCACAGGTGCCTGGATTCCTAAACTCCCGTGGGGCAGCAGCTCCGCGCTGTCTGCACCGCGACATTCCTCCTGCAGCATGTGGAAGATTCATTGCTCTTGACTGGAGGGTTTCGCCTCCAGCGCCGTAGTACCGCACTCGACTCACACAGCAGCCACAGAGGGTCAGTCGGGGCCGGTGGGGGGTCGTGAGGGGGGGGACCTTCGGGTACTAAGCAGCAGAGGTCAGGAGGGTTCACACCACGATGTCGGCTTGTTCGCCTCCTCGCAGGCTTCCCTCCTTTTACACTGAATCTGTCACTAAAGGTTCATAAATAAGATATTTCCTGTCATAACAAAACCTATTGTGTGAAGTTATTTATATTCATAATGGTGCTGGAATGTGAAGTTAAACATATCTACGGTTTTGCAAAGAAAGAAAAACATACATCTAGTGTAAACTGACCAATGTGGACATTGAAATATGGTTTCACAAAATACTCCCAAAAAATGCAATAGTTTTTACAGTTTTCAACCTCAACAGTTTTCTTAAAGTCTGAATATTGTAGTAGTAATGTAGTAGTAATAAAGAAAGTAGTAATGATATTGCAGGCTTTAACTTGAAAATATATTTTACTTGTTTTACTATATTACTATATTTACTTTACATTGATTTCTTCATTGTAAAGATTCATTTACTTCCACATATACAATACAATTTGTATGGCCATTTTATTTCAAGGTTTTCCTGATGTAAACAAAAACTATGAATAAATATGTCTGTCTATCAGTTTGGTTTTTGTACAATACAGATTCCTCATTTAAAGTTTGACCTTCTGGGGATCTTGTGGAACGTTTTGCATTGCGTTTTCCCTGCCTGGTAACTTCATCACGTTCTTTGGGATGAATGCATTTATTGTAATGTTGTTATTTGTAATAATGTAATTTGTCATTTTTGGCTATTCATTCTATTAACTGCAATTTGCAGTTAAACCTTTTGCAACCCGAATGTCCTCTCTCTTGAGAATAACATGTAGCATGTGAACAAGGGATTTAAGTGCTCACAATTTATTTTGTAAAATGAAATCCTATGAAGCGATTACCCAACTTGTGGTATTTATCTGGTGAAACTGTATAAATAGTGTATAGTAAATTGTATTTATCTGCTTATGAAACTGTAAAGGTTTAAGTGGATTCTTGCATACATGTTTTAACAGCAAGTCTAAATGAATTACCGCCTGAATCTTTGAGAAACATCTGCTCTTTTGTGCTCTACCTGGAATTTAACTACCACAGTCCCAATATGTCTTGTAAAAAACGTAAATTTGATCTCTGCGCCGGCACAAATGCAGACGGTTTCTCCCTGTTTTGGTCTCCTTGTTGGAGCTTTGATAGCAGATTGCGTTGCAGTGATTTCACGCTCTACGAGGGGCATTCCTCGCTGTCAGGTTACGGCCCGTCGCTCTAAATGCAGCGCAGGCCGTAACCTGTTCACAGCTCTGCTGACATCCGTCTCCCGGCCTCACAGCAGCGCAACCCGATCACCCACCTATGCTTTGCCCGTTTTTCATTGTGTTGAACAAATAAAACAAGAGGACCTTCAGTTAGGACTATTCTGTCAGAACATGTTTTGATGTCTACATCGGACGGTTTACATGTGTTTTGTTTTTTTATATTTTTCTATATTTGGTTCAGTTTACAAAACAAAAGACCTAAAAAAACAAAAGCCTACAGGGCTTCATTGTCCTCCGACATTATGAATCTAAATAAACCTTCAACATTCCTCTTTCGAGCTTTGACCTCTCATCTTGACTAATCTTTCAGCAAAACACGGTTTTTGTTTCTCTTTTACCCTCGTCAAAGAATGTTACAATTAAAAAAAAGAAAAAGCTCCACTTGGACTGAGCACATTACAAAGGCGTCACAAAGCAGCCCCTCGGATTACCCGGCAGGTTTGTCAGAGTGTTTTAAGGATGCTGCTTCGTCCATTCCTCCAGTAAAAGTCCCCCACAGGCTCGGACACGTCGGGCAAACAAACAGGTTAAACAGCACTTTGAAAACAGCGCTTCTTTTGTGCGACAAATTCCAGTCGTATTGTCACTGTGTCAACATACCTGTGTCACCGACCGTTTTCTCTGTTTGAAGATCTCACGTCTTTTCACCAACTTTAGCGCTCAGGAAACGTTGATCTTAAACGCAGCCTGGGTCCGCTGCAATGTTCTTTCAGGGTAAAAAGGGCATCATAATGCTTCATTAAAGGACATTAGAGGGTTTTAATAGGTAGATATAGTATACAAAGTTGATTATATATAATATAATAATAATAATAATAACATATCCGAGGCCGGCTGCTATGTTTACTGCGTCCCAGAACCGAAAACCCAACCTGCTTTAACTGCCAGCTCGCTTCCCATATTTCTCGATGGCTGCGCTCTTCTCTAAAGGAGTCGTTGTGTTGGTAACCGTGGTTCTCCTCCATGCTGGTCCTTTAAGTTACTGGTAAAATATCCCACCTGGATACTCAGACAAACATCCTGACATTAAACATAAAAACAAATCTTCCTTTTCCGAGCCCTTTGTTTTTACCACGGGATGTGTTTATGTGCATTCCCACATTAAATGTCATGTGGGAAGTTCCCAGTGCTGCGTCTCCTCAGCGGAGTGCACATTGATACACATCGTCTACTTTAACAGCCGTCTATTTCGAAAAAAAGGAATCTGTTTCTCTCTGCGGGCGACGCAGAAACTACCGGAGCCTCAGCGTGGACGCCAGATGCACGAGATGTTCGGGCCGCCAACCGACTCGTGTTATTTTTGTTTTTTTCCGTGGTCCGCTGTTTGAAGACTATGACGCCGGCTGGCTCGGTTGGAGTTTCCTCACAGCACAGTGGGTTTGGTGCGAGGCTAATTGTTCGCCATCAGATTTGCATTGTGGCCCTTTGGCTGACGGCTGATGACGCACGTGGCCGTGCTGGGGAACAAACTCTGGGGCCCTCTTGATGTGGGACGACGAACAGCACGGGCAGCGCCGCAGGGACGGGAAGCCCCTTCAGCGTTGTCATCAGGAATCAGCAACATTTATTACCCAAATATGTTAGACATGCGAGTAAGACAGATAAGACAACAAGTCATTGGGCGTCTGCCGCTTAACTATTAAGGGAGAACTGAGGGAGGACGATGTTGAAGCTAAGGGACGCTCACGTTTCTTCACTGTTCTTGCTCGGCTTGGACGCCATCAAACGCTTATTTTCCACAGTTACCATAACCAAAGCATGGATTTGGTGTCAGACTACATCCAAAGTTCACACTTCCTGGAAGCTTGTAAAGTTGTGGAATTGTTACATTTTTTACAGACATTTATCTCCATTCTGCACTTAATACACAAGTTCAGTATGAAGTCAGTTCTGATCCGAGTCTGTGAAGTGAAAGCAAACAATGTTTACTTTGCTGTAAAGTGGACAGTGTGGCTAAATATGGTATTACTGGATGATTGTACACTTTTGAGTCAGTTACTTTGCTACTTTCCCACTGGGGAAATGCATACGGTGTGTTTTTTTAGGCCAACCAGGACGTTAGTGTCACACTGGTTTCTTTGACAAAAAGACAAAGGGATGTTTCCTTTGGATTCTGGATTGTTGCTGAAAAAATGCTTCTTTGCAAAAACATGTGTAAGATACTTAAATAACAAGTCATTTTCAAAGACCCACACTATTTTGAACACAGTAAAAAAGGTAACTCAACACAACTTGTTTACAAAAGCATCTTTAACACTTTCAAAATTCCTGACAAACGTAAATAAGATATTTCCTGCAAACGAGAGAAAACCCATTCAGAGACTTTGAGGTGAAGGACCAGGCAGCAACCGCTGGGTCTGAAAAGTGAATCTAATGAGGAAGGGCTGAACCCTAAACGTTCATAGAAAGTGCTGGTCCCATCTGGGAGCTGTTGATGTTTGTCCTTCCACACTGTTTTCAGTTCATGAAAGCTAACTGTTATATTTTGGTCGGGTGAAAATGTCTCATTCAGTATTTGGTCGTAGGCTACTTACCTCCACCCACACATGTCCCTTCTGGTTGCAGAAAAACCAAGAAGGCGGAACCAAAAAATGACAAATTTAAGGCTAGCCAAGCCATCTTTTCGATGGAATGAATGGGCTGTTTTTTTTCCATCAATCCATACGGCAGAAATGTACCAAACCGAAAAAGGAAAATATGAACAAGATTGCCACAGAGCCGCGTGGATGAGTCACAGGGTTTGGCTTTTCCAGATAATTTATTCTTCATCATTTACTGTACCATGACGAAGCTAAAGCACTTTTTTTTCGTTTCTTTCACTCAAATGGAATTCTCCACCACAAGCACAAATGAACGGCTTCATTTGGAGCCTATTAGATCGTCTGTGGGTTCGACCGGCGGAAAGTGCTGTGTGTGTGTAGTTAGTTAGAATCAGTGAGTCCACACGGTGCTTTCCAACCCACCGGTTGTGTAACAGCGAGCTTTAAGCTGCAGCTCTAAATCTCAATTTGAAGGGAATGGAAGCGGTTTCCTCCCAAACATCGAAGGTGTCTCTGCAAACCGGATGCTTGATTTATTTCAAAACTGCATCCTAAGAACGTAAAACAGAACCAAAAAGAACGCAGATTCCACTCAGGAGGAAAATCATTCGCGATAACGCTCGTAACCATTCTGATGAATAAATTATGCTGCGGAATGTGAAAATCTGTTGTTTTCAGTGAAAATATAAACAGGCTATAGAAACTAATCCCACAAGGTTGTTGCCTCTCCAAACTTCCCCAGGCCAAGTTTTGAGTTACAACAAAAGCATGTTTCCTCTGCCAAGGTTTCCATCTCAAAATGTTCACAGTCCGACAAAATATCAAAAGACCTAAGACTTTGATTACGGCGAGGAAACTTTTACTACCTGAAATACAATTGTCTTTATAGTCCAGAAAGCGTACCACCAATAGAAAATCTTAGATCAATATTTTCCACAGACCAAATACCTCCAGATCTTTTGACATTCCCATCGGCCACAGTTGTACTTTTTGTTTAGTCGTATGTTACGTTATCATGCTTATATTGTCAGAGAATATACTATATGTATGGTATTGTGGACATCCTGCCTCCTCCAGTTGTTAGCATGTTAGCATTTAGCTGAATGCACAGCTGTGCCTAACTGAGCACGGTTGTAGACTTTCAGTCTCGTTTCTTTTTATTTGTGCACAGGTTATAATCTGAGTTTGCCGTCCAGCAAATATCCTGGTCCAGTTAAAAGTAATATTTTTAAGCCGCAGCTCAGGCCACTGAAAGGCTAAAGCGAGCCGTGTTACGCACTTCTACCGAAGCAACAGACCCTCCAGTCACCAGGTCACCTCAAAGAAACCACTTCAGTCGCTCTTAGCATTGATATTCTCCTAATCCAACGCATACATCGCAGAGTTAACGGCCCCAGAATGAGGACAGTGGCTCCTGTGAGGCACAGGGAGAGACCTGTTGAGTTTGCCTGGGTGACGCTGAGGAACAGACCAACCCTGAGCCGCTTCATAGCTGGGAGGAACATCTGGTTCTGTTTAGGAGCAGTGTTTATTCCACGTGTCATTCCAGGGGGATGTTTGTAGGGCGGTCAGGTCCATGTGACTGTCCGTGAGCCTGCGTGGAAATAAATTTAAGCAGCCGGCTTATCCTCGGCCGTCAGAAAAGACCTTGTACTTTCTACCCTCGCTCTGCAGTTGATCCGTATTGTCTTGTGGTTGTGTTCAGCCTTAAGAGCAGGTAGTTTTGTCCTGCATTTAGACCGGGAATTTCCTCACTAGGCCAAGCAATCAGGACCACTAGTGGATAACACTACCATTTAAAAGCAGGCAAAATTGCACCTTTAAATGCCTGGAATAGAAAGTGGACAGCGTGACACATCCTTCGCTCAAAGCCTGTTTTCTGTTGCTTCAAGTTCCAAAGCCACAAAAAAAGTATATTTTTAAGCGTTGTTGCTGAAATGAGGAAACCAGCCACATTGCCAAAGCTACCGACACCAGCTCTTTCGCCCTCCGGGCCGAACCATATTCCCAGTCTCCTGTTGGCTCCAGCTCCTCCCAGTCCGCCCGTTTCCTGAACCAGCTTATCAGCACCGCCACAGTGATCTCCCTGACCAGCAGAAGGAAGTGGATGACCTGAGCCGCCTTCTGATCAGGCATTGTGACCTCCGCGCCGCCGAGTATCAGGACCAGCGGGGATACAATGAAGTGGGGTTTTTTTAGGAAGAGTTGTAAACACATCCACAGGCGAGGATTGTTTTCAGAAGCCTGTAGCCTCCAGATTTGGTGCCAGACTGGCTGAAGAAAAACAAGCCGACCTCAGCCAGTGGTGCCTTGTGCAAACCCTTCTCCCTACTTATTAAGTTGAAGTGATTGAAAGGAAAAAAAGGAAATTTAATTGGAAAACGTCTAATGTCAAATTAACTACTGGCATGAGCCTTTTATTTGGAGCGTAGCACAGCAATCAGTATAGCACACATACATTTTTATTTATATATTTCCTATTTACTTCTGATGTTTGTTTTCCTCCCTTTGCTTCTTTAACTGATCTGCAATCATGCAAATTCTAAATGAGAAGCTAAATGTCAGGCCTCTTCACATCGAGTACATTAACATTGGTATTTCAATACATTTTACTGCTTACACGTGCATTTGAGTGCATGGCCTTTATTTGTAAAGGATGGTCTTCTACATGTGTTGAACATTAATTGAAAAACAATTAAAAGTACAAGTACAGAGTTGGTCTACAGATGCTTTGAAGCCAAAGGTTGGATTTTCCTATAATTAACTAGCATTACTTACCGGGACATTTTATTGAACATTTAAAACAAAAACAAAATCCACATTAATACAGAAATTAATTTAAATATAAAGATTACAAGATACTATTATTTTTTTATTTGTATGGCTTGTACGTTTCAAATAAAAAGGGACTTTACAGTAGCGTTAAACAAGATTGTGGTGAGATTCTTAGCAGCGGCTGCGGAGTAACAATAATTAAACCGAGGTCGTCCTCTCCTACTGTCTTCAAATGAAAGCAGAGGTTTTGTTCAACGTCATTAACAGAATAAAAAGTCTTTGAAGAACACCTCAAAACGTATACGACAGCTATGGTTCCCAGCGTTGCTCCCGCCAGGTGGGTGGCGTTCCTGCTCTCCTTAATCAGCCCATTAGCAGATGACAGAGGAACAACAGGCCGACCCGCAGGGGCTTCACAGCTCACAAAATCCCCTTTGTTGATCCTTTTATCCCACCAACAACCGCCTCGCCAGATTCCATAAAGCACATTTACAATGGAGGACAAAAAATAAAGTGCGCAAAATGAAATAAACCGTTAGCAGGACTGTAATTACGTTTCGAGGAGGGTCTGCGGTGTGAGGCGGCGTAGTAGGCGCTTGCTTAAGAAGCGCGATTGATCAGCGACGCCAGTAAACATCCCAGCTGCTTCGTCATAGCCTTCAATCAGTGCAGGGGGGCCTGATTCAGGTTGAGTAAAAATACAAATGCGTTGTCTTCTCATGTCTTGTCATGTTGATATTAAGTCAGAGGAAGGACACTCAAAGCAGCGTCACCGGTTCCTCGGTTGCTTTTGAAAAGCAAGGAACTCCGGCTCCGGTGATGAACGCCCGACGGGCCTCCAGCGCTGACTCAGCGCCCGGATGCTGTTTAATCACGTTCGAGGAATGTCCCCTCAGGTGTGTTTTTTTTATTTTGCAACAGGGACCTTCCTTCTGTGTTTTGCTTCCTCAAATCGTGTGCCAGGGTTTTCCCAACGTTTAGACTTAATGGGAAGGCAGAGGGTTTACTACTGCAATGGACCCATAGAAATTGATGAAGCCTGAGAGCACAGTGTGCGTGTTTGATTTGTTCTGTTTTCACTCCTTGCGCTCTTCCACCGAGCATTGTTCAAACACCACAGCCTTCTAGACGAGTGGTCATCTTAATGTTACCAGACACGTCTCACTGGGTCTCAAATGTGTCAAAAACGATGCCTGACACGTTAACAATCGGTTCCTTTGTCCCAATGCTGCAGCCACAGAAAATACGTTTCTACGTATTTCAAATAGCTTTAATAAAGTAGAGTAATATGTACATATTTGTATAATCATGTGTTTCCTTTTTGAGTATTTTGTTTTTATTATGTACACTTTGTTGTTGTGTCCCGTGGATCTACATATATATATTTACTTATCTTTATATTTATTGACCTTAGAAACTGCTGACTCCGTGAAGAGGATGTGAAGGGCTTAGACAACAAAAACCCAAGTATAATTTGAAGGTGATTATGTACTACAGAAAACACAATAAGATGATATTCTGTCACTTTTAATCCCCTTTAATGCAAAAATTGGCCCTTTAAGAGGAACAAAATGTAGTTAAAGAGTTTTAAGCCATTATTTGCGTGATGCTCAAATCAGAGGGTGACTAATAAGTAAGATATTTCTAAACATCCCCTTTGGATTGATGCTTGATTTCAACCTGTTTGTGCTCTGAATATGTAACTCATCCTCTGCAGCGACTATCACACAATTTCCTCCGCAGGCCGTTATTGGAAAGTCGAAGCTAATCTGCAGGACAGGATATGTCTTCCTCATGGATTTTACAAACCTAAGCCGTTTGTGGTCGACGCACACTTGTTCTAAATGTCGTTTGACAGAGGGACAGGTGGTTTCACTTATGGAGGCAGAGTCTCAGCGTGAGTCACACGGCGCTCCTTTCATTCACTGGGAGAATCATAACTCTTCACTTTGCTCACTGCGTCCGCAGCCAGCAAACCTCAGCTCACCAGCTTCTCCTCTCTGCTCTTATGAAGCCTGTTGCTAGTTTGTATGAAGCCCGAAGCCTGGGAGAGATCAAGGCAATCGCTGCCCAAGTCTTCAGATGTGACGTGACGTTGATGTTTTTTTTCAATCAGGCCTTTTGAGAAAATTTGTGTAAACGGGGGTTTAAATCAGGGAAACAGCATTGGCATTAAAAACAAAGTCCGGATTTATTTCTGAGGCACTTTAAACTAACATCAACAATGAACAAAGGGTGCCAACACAGATCAAGACCAGCAATGAAACCACAAGACAGAACAAGACCCAAATGTCTACTTGGAAAACCCTGTGTGTGTGTGTGTGTGTGTGTGTGTGTGTGTGTGTGTGTGTGTGTGTGTGTGTGTGTGTGTGTGTGTGTGTAAGAAAAAGTCACGAAGTGAAAGACAATGCAATCTTCTCCAATCATTAGCTGCAGTTTATTTTTGTTCTAATGGGGCATCCTGTGACGTGAATGCAGATTTAACAGGGATTTCTATTTGTGAGGGTAATGGCAGGTGAAATGAGAATGGAGGACAACGTCATCCCACACAAACCATTTGGAACAAAGAAAAGTGTGCCGTTTCCCCCTCTAACATCGCCACCATTTTGATTTTCCAAAAGGCGAAAGAGGCCTAATAATAGAGGAACAATTTAAAAAGCGTTTTCCCGATTCTAGTAGTTGGATTGTTTGATGACATTTATTGCAAAGGGAACTTAATTATCTTCCCACACTGAACCATGAAAAACTAATTGAAGGACAAACATAAGATGATGAATGCATTCATTTGCTCAAAAATGTCAAGCCGACACAGAAGAGCATCCTTGTGGAAAAATAGCAAACAAAAGTAATGTTGATGACGAAGAGGCAAAAGCTGTTGAACCGCTCAAAGCAGAATAACTTAACTCTGCAATCTAACAATTAGCAAGTGCAGTGTTAATGCAACAATGATGCAACAATGCTTCATTCTGTTCGTACTAAAAAAATCCCCATTTGGCGGTTTTGTCTGATAGTAGGTGTATTGGCTGTGTAGCAGAGCAGCCAATTGTTTCTCTAATTAATAAAACGTGGGGAGGGAAACTACTAAATGTTACAACATGTTCCATCTCTCAATACTTATGACTTCCATACTTTGTCTTGCACACTAAACCCTTTAAGACAAAAATGTTAAGACAGACCACAAATGTGCAGTTTCATGCCCACTCATGTGTATTTTGCGGGATCAAGGCGGATGTATCTCAACATCCTTTGCTCAAACATTCATGATCCCCAGAGGATGAAGACCACCGAATTCGACATCAGAATGTTGTCTGATGACGAGACATCCAAACACCTTTCTGACAGCACGAATAAAAGCCTGCGTCATCGATCATGGCGCCAGTCCTGCTCAGAAGACCACCGACACCGCTGACAAACAGTTTGCAGGACGATTTGAGGTCCCGATTGAATAAGTCAACTTGCCCCCCAAAAAAAAAAAAACCAGGCTGAAAACAATGTGAGCCACATGGTTAAAACTGGACTCTTTCATCCTCTTGGATTGCATTGCTTCTTTCCATCTCAAGGTCACTGTCGGAAAGTGAAGCCGTCAACTTCGACTGTCTTACAGTGCTGTTGAGTTCAAACAGAGTCAGTTGGAGACACAGAGGCACAGAGAGAGAGAGACAATGACACAGGCAGAGGTCTTTGCCTCTAACAATAGCGCCTCTGTGCGTATCCAACGACAGCTTGGACGCCGCAGCCGAGGACCAATCATGAGGAGACGCTGGCATGTCCCACCAGCCCCAGTGGGAGATGATGTAATCAGATGGTAATGTAATTGAGGCACAGCGGGGCGAGGCCCACAGTGTAAATGTTGACCCCCGCCACCACAACCTGATGTCAGATATGACTCAGCCTGCTCTCTGTCAATGTCACATGGCCTACGATCGCTGAGGCGAACCATCGAGGCTTCACCTCAGCGTTTCGTCAACATGGAGCAGGACAAGCCTTTGATTCACATTTTCATTTCAACCCAGAATGGAAATCAACTTAGAGACACTGAGACATGATTTGTTCTCTTATCATAAGGAAGAATAAATCAACTTCATTCATTCTTGTTTTGTTTTCATTTTCTCCTTTTTCTGAAGCCTGAAACCCTTGAAAACAGAAGGAATTATGATTTTTGACAGTTTCTCCTACCTGACCATAAACATAAGAAAAATGGCCTTTCTTGGAAGGAAGAAAACCAACCAATTTGTTATTAACTACAGTGTGGCCAATACGTCATTCCAAACCAAAACCAAAATACCAAACCAAATAGAGCAGCAGCTTTAACCCTTTAACCAGCAGCGCGCAGCAGGACCAGCGTGCCTCTCTCAAACATGTCCTGCAGCCTGCTGCTATTCTTAGCTCTGCAAGATGCAAACATTGAGCCTTTGTGTGAGCACACGATGCTGCAGAGAGCCGAGCGGACAGCGCGCCCTCTTCCCTCAATGCGTCCACTGTCCCGCTGCGCTGCCATTTTCTCTGTCACAGTTACTTACTGTAGTCCCGTGTAGCGTTGTTCGCACAGTACACGATGGTTTACCATCACACGTTACGTTACTCCTCCACTGACTCCCTTCCCTTCTTCCCTCTTTGAAGCGTTCTTCCCTTTGCACCTCATGGTGCCCAAGCCCGCTCACTCACATTTGTCTCCTATTAGCTTTTTGTTGTTTTTAGCAGTGTTTGGGGTAAGTAGGACCATAATAGAACATCTCTATTCTTCTGCTTATTAGATTATGGTGGAATTTACACCACAGCAACCCAAGCCAGCATTCCCTATTACGTTAACCAAAGCAAACCAGCTACAGTCCTCTTCCTGAAAGCCTTTTCCCTTTTGTTGGGGTTAAATGAAAACATGCTGTTGTGATATACAAAGAAATATTTAAATTATGGGTTTATGTTATAACAAAATAAGAGTTATACGTTGTTTCCCTCTGTTTTTATATAATGTTCAAACCGTTTGCATGATTTATCATCCAGATACAAACTGATTATATCTTTTTAACAACAAACTCCCAGATGATCAACTAGAGATAATGAAGTCTGCATCGACGTAAATTTAAAAATCTGAGAATTCCAAAGGTAAATTTGCTGCTGTTTTCACTGTAAACCCTCAACAACAAAAAGCCTCGCAGGCGTGTGAATGGAAACAGTTCTTAACCCGGTCAATTGTAAAAATAGTTAGTGTGATTTTTTCTCCATGTGCACTATTATCCTATACGATTATTCTTTCAGGCAATACGGAGTACAAAATAAGCTTCAAAGAGTCCCGAATTCAGCAAAGCACGTGGGATTAACAGCGGTGAAGATTAACAGCACTAATACTTCTAGGTGGCATATAAAAACGACAAGCAGAGCTGTCACATAAATACAGCGCGGTGGCTTTAACACTCTTAAGAGTCAAGTCCTGCATCCATAATTGTGCTGATTCATTGTCTAATCCCTGAAAACCTCACACACTGAGCTCGTCTCAGTGAATTTAATCCAGCCGGCCCTGCTGCTATCTGCGCCTGTGGAGACACAACACGTGTGGGAGGACGGCGGGTCCGTCTGTAGGAGAGCCGCGTTCCCAGCCTTGACGGGACTCACAATCCTCCCTGCAAACAGGCCGAGCATCACGATCGTTCCTCTCTCAAGCAACAAAAATGACGCGCGTGCACCGGGAACCCGAGGTCAAACAGCACCTGTGGGGTCAGACCTCTCACACGGGGCCGTACGCTCACAATCGCTGCATTCCTGTTTCGGTTTCGACGGGCAAAGAGAGTTTTGGGGAGGTGAAGTTTGAGCTTTCTGGACTTTGGACGAGGTGCCCGAAACCCAAACAGCTCTCCACTGGGGGTAAATATTTGCCTTTACCCTTTGCAAAATTTTAGTCGACAACCTCTTGGTGTATTTACAACAGCAACGTGTCCTCTACTTAATCCTGTTTTGTCCTGTGGCGTAGACTGTGTTGTACTTGAGCCTTTAGTTTACAGGATACAGCCGAGGGATCTGAACCAGACTCAACACAGATAATAAAAGGCACCGTGCTGCAGGGTGTTGAGTCGTACGAGGCCTCTCCAGCCGTGACCCCATGCTCTCAGCTCAGCGGGAGCGAGTTATGATCCGAAGACGACACCGCGGGGCTTAAGCTTCCCTTTTGACGTCGTGCTCATCGTGTCGGCTTTGCTGCCGCAGCAGAACGCAACGGCACAGATGGAAAGGAAACGGAAAGAGACGGTTCCAGGACTACAGTCAGGGGAATGGCTCTGCTTGTTTTTTTATAATCTGATAAATGATTGGCTTGAATTTCAGATGACACATATAATTAATATGCGAGCAAACGTTTTAACACCTTTCGGCTTCTACCACAATTTACCTTATTTTCCGCACGGGACCATAAATTACGGCAGTTCTCCGTTTGGTTCAGTGTGACGGCTCTTATCAGCACACCAAACAGATACAGTTTGATGCAGCAGATGATAGAGACACAGATGTTTTCTTCTTTTATATACCAACAAAGATTAAGGACCTCCCTCCAGGAAGAGCCCTGACTTCTGCGTTAACTGTTAACATTACTGCTTGAAAGTGTGTACAGTTTCAGTGTGTTACACCTCAGTCACCATCACAGATTCATTCACGCTACTTTAAGGAATGTGCATCAGGCAGCCTGAATCTTTTGTGTTCAAATATTCCTAGAGTTCTTACATTTGGCCCCAGGCTTTGGATTATCCAGCCACCTGTAAACTCTTTTTTGGTCTCGATCACATTATCTGATAACACGAACAAATCGGCGCTGAGAACCGCCAGCCTGCAACCAGCAAAGTGACACTTCCACGCAGGATTTGTGCGTTTGGAACCCAGAATATGGCGCTTCTGTTAATGTGTTTTTTTGTGCCCACTCTCTTTGCACTCAACCCCCAACTGACACATTCAGAGAATGTTTTTATTGCAGTCGTAAGAGGGAGGAGGGAGGGGGTCGTCACGCTTCGAAATCCTGCAGAGATCCCACAGCCATACTGGTGCAGGCCCTGGAAACCCAAGCCGCTCTTGTTGACATCCTTCCGGATGATACACCAGCCGTTGCAAAATGTGCGGTGCAAATCCGGAGAGTTAACTGCGGGGGAAACGGAGCAAACATGCACATTCCATGCAGTGGGGGGGGGGGGGTGGATGAAAGTGTAGTGGGGAATGGAGGGGCGGGGGGTGGGGGGTTGTTTGTTTTGTTGCCTCCTGCTCTGCGACCTCCACGGCCGGGAAGGATCAGTGATTACAATCAACACTCATCCCTGATACACACCGACAACAGATATTCTGTGGACAAATCCTGGTGCTCGTTGTGGGACGAGGTGATTTATGACTCTGGAAGGACCGGTGACCTGTGACGGGACGAGACAATACCCCGCTGACGGAGAGCCGCGGGTGTCACCTGAGGGTAAACATCTTAATTCCCGTTAATGGAGCCCGGACGTGCTGCTCAGTTTGGGAAGTAACAATCAGGTCTCGTCTCTCAGAGAGCAGCTAATCGCCCGCGTCTCGGGTAACTGCGGCTGAGAAAAACAGGTTTTCAGGGTGTCCTGTGTTTCGGCGCAAAAAAAACATCACTCACCAGCCAACTGCTTGCTCAGGAGCTTTTTCTCTGACACACACAACCTCGTCTGCCCGACCTGAAGAGATGTTGTCCCAAGCAGAAGTGACAATCCGGCTGTGCGCTTGAATTCGGAGGACAGCCATCAGTTCCTTTAAAGTCCATCCGAGTCCTTGATCTCTGGCTTTGGATGCTCCCAGCATAGTTGGACTAACACTGCCAGGTGGAGAAAATCAATAATTGTTTACGATTGTTGTAAAAAGCTAGCCTGGCTAACGTCATACCCTCATCTCAAATGAGACGTGGTCTGGAAACCACATGTTCATTTCCTCGTATTTGAGGCGGGGTTACGAATGCCCAGAGCCGTTTATTGGGCGCTACGAATGTCTGTCAAATGCGCCTGTTCCTAGCTCATAGGGGCTAGTTGATATATGAGGCTTTTGCTAAAGCCTGTTGGTAGCAGGGCAAAAACATCCTTCTTGGTCACGAAATGTTTCAACGCCAAAAGTTGCTCTTCTTTCAAAGTAAACTTGCGTTCCGAGCTACTTAAAACACTATCTAAGGCTGCGTCGAAAGCTACCTTCGCTTCGGCTGCCATTTTGGATGTAAACAAACTGCTTCGGTGTGTCGCATATTTGACGCCATCGTCTTGCTGCGTCCTCCCCGCTCTGTGATCTCAGGCGAAAATTTGCGCCATGGTATCCAGGCTGCCTTGCAGCGCGAAATAAATTGCGCGCGCAAGGCAGCCTGGGGAAACCCAGGCTAGTAAAAAGCTCCATTAGCCATCCATCTCTAGGTCAGAGTGTTCAGAGAGGCCACACATGGGACAGGCACATCCTATATGTGTCATTTATCATTTATTTAGTCAATGAACTTTATGATGAGGGTGCTAATCGAGCTTCCCATCAATGTTTGCTAGGTGGAGATCTGGGAATCTGACTCATACAAAAAGAAAGGCTGTTGGTATAAAAGGACCAGATCTTAAGACCTCCTTTTTGCCCAATTATTCTTCAAACTACAGACTCAATTGAGATATTAGAAGCATTGGGAGCGCTACTTTTTAGGTTGCAAGAACACCGTAGTGTAACTTTAACATGTGATTTCCTTGAACATTAAGAACATGCGTAGCTGTCTCCTTTCCAATAGACGAATGGAGGAACGCAGCGTCTGCAGCACGGCTGACGGAGCGCCAGGCGGCCGCGTGGACGCACGGGCCCGAGGCCAGGTGAGACAGCTGGTGCTTGGATCGGGCCCGTATTGACTCACAGCTCATAGCGCGACCTCGTCTTGCTAGATTCGCCTCCCCAAACAATCGTGTTGTATTCTGTCTAATGTTTCTCACTTCAGGGCACACGGGGAAACACTGCGTCAGTGGAGTCGGAGGAATGAGGAGCATGTAGGACAAGGAGCTTCAGCACGTGTCTGTTTCAGCTCAGTGGGTTGAATCGTTTTGTTTTTTTTATCATCCGGTACAATGGAAGAATGTGGATAGAAAACCTCATCTCATGTCATATTAAGACCAACCCAATGACAGAAAACCTGATGAAGAAACAGGCCCTTTGCCGTGGTTCAAAATGCAGACTACACCTCCATGATCTGATGTTCTCCTTCACAAGGATCTTTAGAAAAAGTGTGAGATTTGTGAGACATCTGTTGAAAGAACAATTCTTGTTTGTTCAACAATCATTGTCAGATAATTGGTGTTAAATGAATATCCGGTTAGGTTCCCATATCATTTAAACAGCTACAAAGAAATGTTTTTATTTTCTTTAACAAGATGGCTTCCCAATGCTGCATTGTGCAGCTGAGCTGCGTGTGCTAATGCAGCTTACATAGACACCGTATTGTTACCATTGTGCATTCTCTTCACTGTACCATCTGGTGACTCACACTACTCCACCCGCTCCGTCCTTTACTCTCTCGCTCTCTTCCATTGTTTACGGTTTCCTCTCTCTCTCTTTTGCTGGGTGTGCGTTGATGAATGAGGTGGTGACTGTGCAGATGTGGTTCATGACCTTAACGTTCTACCAGCGAATGCTCAGCCTTTTTGTGTCAGCAAATAATGAGACAGCAATAAGACAAAAATTGAAATCGAAAACAAAGCCAAGTGCTGTGCTGTGATTCACATTTAATTAACGGTGTTCAAATCTCGAGGGGGATGGGGAAGATTCTCAGGGAGCTGCATTCGTTATCGAAAGCTGCATCGCGACAGTTGTTTGCGCAATAATTAGACAATAGAACAGGCTGTCAAGTCTCTGCTCCATTATTTCTGCTTGCTATTCCATTTGTGGTGCCACAGAGAAATGAATGGGTTCTCCGACAGTGCGAGCAGGGCTCTGGTGCAATAACTGAGATCAATGCCCTCCTCCATCTGCCTGCTCGCAGGGAGCTTCCACCGCTTCACAGAGCACCGGGGCTTCAGAATTACGACCGCACTTTCCTGACAATATTGCAAGATGAGGAAGTTCATTCTAAAAAGTTTTAGGCGACCTGCTTCTCTACTGCTCTTCAATAGAATCATTGGACTCCGGAGAGCACCGTAGACTTCATCCCACTATAACACTGTAATTCATCCTCCAAGCAGACTCCCTCCCCTTGAGTCCCAGATATTTCCCCTAAGAGGGAGAATATGAAATCACGTTACCGTCAGCCATCTGCTTTCAAGAAGGCCTCACAATCGATCTGCATCCAAACTCATTCAAAGAAACTGCATGAAAGAAACATGAGCAGCAATATCGCACAGATTCCAGGTGTGGAAACCGGGACGCTTCTACCTCTCGATCTCTCACGATGGCGTGTCTTCTTAACAGAGCACCAAATGAGGGCCATTAAACAACATCTGCCGCACTTTGACGGACAGCGCGGCTCCTCGGGTTCCACGCCTACGCCCCGAGGAGCCTCAAAACACATGCCTGTTGTCAGATTTAAACTGCCGCCATCGACGTGCATTTTTTTAAGGTAGAGAAGAAGGGGAAAAAAAGTACAGGGTCATCGAGTTCAGTTCAGATATGCGTATCTAAAGAACACATCCCTCGAGAAGCCGCATGTGTCACATTAAGCTAAGCTAAAGGGCTGATGGCAAGGACTCTCCATGATGACTGCAATCGGGTGGGGTGATGGGGGGGGGGGGGGGGCGACTCTTCAGAAACACAGAGGGAGTTTTTTCAATTAGTCAGATAACTGCCACAACCAAAAGCCCCGACCTGCTCCCCGCTGCACCTCCACCACCGGCCAGAGGCAACTAATCAAATCAAGACCGGAGGGACTGGAAGCACTCAGCGGTATGAGAGGGACGGGGGGGGGGGGGGGGGCGGGGGCACAATATGTCACAATATTAAAAATGTTGCGTTATCTTTGTGACACCAATCATCCACCAAATGACATGAAGATTTACATTCTGACTCCTTCCCTCAGCTTCGGCCATGATGCAACCTAATCAGCTGAGTGTCTGATCCAGATTGGGGGATCCAAGGCAGCGGTTTATTTTATTCTTTTTTGGGAGGGAGGGGGGCGGGGTGTAGGGGGCGTAAAGCTTAGTTATTTGCAGCTCCCTTTCTGATGTCACATTCTGGGCCAGAGGGCGTTTATCCTGACTCGACTGCAGGCAAACGTCCCTCTCCGTTCTTGGCAGTCCATTTTCTCCCTCTGACGAGCAGTTTCGAGGAGAGTCTGCGCCTCCGAGCACTAATTACAGGTCACCATGTCAGCGCAGAGGGGCGCTCCCTGCTTTTAAACCAATGGCTGACTTCATGAGTAGGGAGGACAGGGCTTTAGGGAGCAACATGAGGGGTCTGCTTTACAAGGAATTTATCTTAATAAACATGGAGATGAGGCATGTGCTCATTTGTTGTCCTGTCACAGCTGGTGTCCACTCAGAGACTTACTCACTTACTCATGCTATTTATCTAAGGTCAATAGCTGTGATTTTGTAATACAGGACTAAACTTTGCAAAAAGAAAGCCAATTTGTGATACTAAGCATGTTGTGCATATTATTGCAATTCTCTTCTCTTAGTTGGCACTATTTAACGGCCACCCACTTTGATTTAAAGTCAATTTGACTTTGACCCAACCAAAACCACTTTATGTATCGCCTTTTAGGCAATACAACTTTTACTTCTGATTACGTTCAAAGCCATCAAAGTGGTCAAATGTCTTATGGTATCATATTATTGGGTATTTTGTAATGCTCTTCCTTTGTTCTTGTGAACAGATGTATTAAAGAGGTTACTACGTTTTCATAACGGCACCGGTAAAAAAAAAAAAGGCATATAAAATAACCCCAGCAACATAGTGCTGTGCACACATCAAAATAAACCTGAATAAATCTCAAGCGGTTTATCGTGGCCTGCTTATAACACGCACGCATTCGCCTGAATACGTATTTCGCAGGAGAGTCCGAGTCCGACCCAGTGGGGAGGAATGGAATGAGAGGCAGCCGTGGGCGATACCAAGTGCACATTTCAACACGGGGTGCGCGAGCCTACTCCCGAGATTACCGGGCTTCAGCGCACACATCAATCGGGTCAAGTACATTACTGAAAATGTTTGTTAGCTATTTCAAGATATGTTTGGCTTGTTACTGTTTTGTATCAGATTTCCCGGTTCCCTGATTAATCTCCATGTCCACTCCCCCCCCCTCCTCCTCACCCGCTTGCAGCCACCGCGCATGTGTTCCTATCTGCCCGTTACAGGTCCAGCGGGTGTAGAATGTGGCTCCAGTCGAAGGCGGCAAGAAGGGCGACACTTCTCCCAAAGTTTTTCAGGTCTTTCCGATCTGTGGATTTTTGTTCCTTCCGGGTTTTTTTTGTAAGAACGCCAAAGTAACCTATTCGGATTAACAATTTGTAGAAAGGAATAGTATGCTTTTCCATTAAAAAAAGGTGAGTTTCGCTGTACTCATTTGAGGCTTTATTCCCGTTTGTTTCAAATCGTTCACACTGCGGTTACACGTTAAATCGCTTCGCAGGAATTGTATGTAACGTTTGTATCCGTTTTTAGCGATATCTTTTGAATAGTTTATAGCAGGTTTAAAGCAAAAGTTGCTACATTCACCACCGGGGATGCTGCCAGAACATTTCGCAGGGAATGTCGCCATGAAATATAAGTTCGGTAAACCGAGTCCCTTTTTCCTGCTAATGGAGTCATTTTGTATTTAAGTTACTTCATGTGACACAAACGTACACGAAGGCTAATGGATTCACACCTTTCTTTTGATCGTGTTTACGAACTTTACCCCGCACCTTTTGCTCCTAAAAACGACCCTGCGGCGCTTATGGCGTAAAAGGTTTTAGCATCATGGTGACAGATGAAGGAATCTGAATTCTTTAGGAAACGTACCGACATGTCCTCCCACGTGACTGTCCCCTTGGGGACATGCCTGATCCATGTTGTTGTCCACCAGTCTGAACGGAGTTCGGCACCCGTGCCGTGCATTATCACAACACCTTTAAAGACAGCGTGCCCTCCCCAGTGACGTCACAGATCAGACCTCTATTGGAGACGTTATGCCTTGCTCAAGGGCACTTCAACTGAGAGGATGCTTTCCTGCCTCAACGTGTGTCACTCCTCTCTGCCAAGTCCTGAAGAGGGTTGCAAGATAGTAATAGTGTTACAGTTACATAATGCACTTTGCACAGCAGCTCTGTGCGGCTTCCACAGGAAACACAATCAGTCCCGTCTCCCTGGGTGGGTCACACATGGGGGCCTAATCACCTGCGTTGTGTGGCCCTTTCCCACAGCATTGTGTGTGTGTGAGATGTCAGCCAGGTCTGTGCTCCAGCTGTGTGTGTGTGTGTGTGTGTGTGTGTGTGTGTGTGTGTGTGTGTGTATAGAGGGGAGAAGAACAACACGTTGTGTCTTTGTGATTGCGGCGTGGGCCTGTGTTTTAAACAAAGTGAACAGGAGATGTGGGGGCGGGGGTTGATGGTGCAGATGTTGTCCGGACAGGAAGGAAAACCCAAAGGAAACGTGTGAACAAAGATGGTCGGTATGTGTGTCGGTGACTCAATCAGATGCCTGATGGGATAGCCCGCAATTGCACAAGGTAACCCCCCCCCCCCCCCCGCCGCCCCCTCACCACACACACACACACACACACACACACTTAAAAACCTATTGTGAGTAAATTGGCATCTTTTCTTGCACGTTCAACCTTCCTTTAAATGTGCTTTCGCTCATGAAGACCCTCCATGGCATCACTGGTTGCGTGCAGGTTGCAGACGGAATGCTGGGGGCGGGACAATGGGACACGGGAATGGTGGTGGATGAGATTCAGGCACGTGTGATCTCCACTGTGTCTGCTGCATGTGGTTGTGTGCACGGACGAACGTGGTCCTTGCTGTGAGTGATAGCAAACCGTGTGTCTCGAGGAAGTCAGCTTCTAACCCATTCGAGGAAAAAAAACGTGCGCGTTTGCAGAGACGTGTGTGTTTTCAAAGATGAACCCGGGGTTCTCATGAGGGGACATCAGAACATCAGGGTTGCACAGCGATTCTGCTTGACTCCTCACGTCTTCAGTGCACCAAAGGGCACACCAGAAAGAAATGGGGTCAGCTCTTCCTGCATTTGTCTCCTTTTCTCCTTCTTCCTTGGATTGTATTTCTTTTCTTCTCCCCCTTCTGCTTACTCGGCCTTCTCAGCGAAGCTTGAGTCCTTTCAAGGAAATGGACCAGAGGGATTTTACCTGCCAGGATATTAACGGCTTATGTTGCGCTTCTTACTACAGCTCTCAGTGCTTCCTGTTGGATATTTTGTTGATTTTGGTGGGATTGGTCGCATGTCGGCGTGTTGAAGACAGCCAATTACCCCCCCTCAGTGATGGCTCAGTTACATCACATACGCCTCCTTTATATGTTAGTAACACAACTGTCACTTTGGATTTTGGCATCGGGTGAACAATCCGGCCAAATTATGGACATAATCTTCACTTTGTCTCTCCATTGGGTAATTGCTAGCGGTCGGAGGGGGGACTCCCTCCGGGAATGTTTCTAAACTTAAAAAGTTTTTTTGGGGGGGTTTGTATTGTTTTACTTGTTACACAGATATTCTCCCAGATATTCTGGGATGTACGCCCTTGCCTGTCTTTTGCCTCTCCTCAGGTTTGACAGTGACCAAATATTGACCAATGAAATCCCCTCTCACGCAAAGGGGAAGAAAACAAAACAACAGGGCTCGTTTGGGGTTTTGCTGTAATTGCAGCTCCTTGCCCCCCCCCGCCCCGCCCCCCCTCGCTCTATTTGCAGCGTGCGTAATGGTCGGGTGGACGAGTCCGCGGTGCGTCCTGTTCCTCGCGCTCGGAGGGAAGGGAGCGACCGCTGACTCTGTTCCAACACGTCTCGCAGTCCCGTCGGGTTGGGGATGTGCGCGTGCGCGTTCGCTCCACATGCGAGCCAGATGTTTGGAATGTTGAAATCATTTATACCGTAGGAACCGAAGCTTAAGTTTTTCTCTCCTGAGCTTTAAACTTTGGTACTTCAGCTGTCTGATACGTAAGTGCTGCACAACTCACCTGATCCTTCCTCACATCCCTGAGTTATTATTTTAGAAAGGTGTTTTATTCCTTTGCTATGCAATTTACCAAAGCAATTTATCTCAAAAATGTATTTTCGTTAATGACAAAAAAAGAAAGAACAGTACACACACACATAGACACACACACACACACACGAGTCAATTAGTATTTTGGCTTTCAGCAGGGAAATGGTTGCCAATGATTTGCCATTAGATTTAGTGAGCTGTACTAAACTTTAGATTATATATAATAGATAGATTATAAGATGCTAGATTTCCAGCCTTTATTCTGACATCACATCTCTCTCAACCTGCAGCCGCTGCCAGACGACGCTTCGGGCCGTTGGCACGGAATCTGGCCTGTCGGCGTTTGGAAAGTTGTCGTCGAATAGGTCTCGCTCTTAACTGCATCGGAGGCCGATTCACCGAACGGGAGGCGCTGCGGCTTCTCGATCCGCAGTTACTCCTGAAACACGCCAGCAGAAGCCTTCAGCGTTCACTTGTAGCCCGATCGCCCCCCCCCCCCCCCCCCCGGTGAATGCAGACCGTGTGCATTTACGACGCGGGGCTGTGGTTCCGCCTGAGGCCACCCACACCGCGGCGTCTCATAGCGAGTTACGTAACGCCGCTGCAGCGCCGTGCTGCGTTCAGGCCTGAGCTTCAGGGGTCAAGGAGCGTGTCGTTTGATGAAGGAGGACTTGAAGGCTTCAGATGTTGGATTTATATGAGCAAAAATACAGATTATACTTAGCGTCAAAGCGTCTATTATTCCTACTGGATCTGAGTCGTGGGTAATTACATGACTCAGATGCTTCATTTTTATCAACCTGAGATGGTTTGTTAAAATCTTGTTACGGTTTTCAGACTTTTATCTGGCCACGGTGTTAGCTCAGTGGAAATAGATAAATATCTGTTAGGTGATCTTACGGGGGAGGGATCATGGGAATCAAGGGCCTAAATAGCGCTGTGTGTTTCCCCCTCTGCCTCTGATTAGGCTCACACACACACACACACACACACACAGCATCCAGGTATTTATGGCGGAGAAGCTGAACATGCCTGCAGGCTCTATTAATATCAGCGAGTCACAGTTATTTACTTACGCCATCTGTCCACAGCAGCGAAAGTCAAATGTGTGCAACAACGTTCATCAGCTTCATCCGCCAAGTACAACACACGAGGGGAGCTCGCCTCCGGGACAGACCGCCTCCTGCAAACAACCCAAAATGGACCTTTTGGCGATCCCCAAGTCGTCGGCGTGGGCAGCATGTGGCCTCAGCTCCTGCGCGTAGCGGAGGGACGTCACTGTGGAGGCCTGTGGCCAATGCCACTTGGAGCTCGGTTTCTCATCAGCTGGATAAACGGATCTGCTGGCAGCGAAGTGAGGGAGGGGAGGAGACGGGGGGGGCGGGGGGGAGGGGACATTTAGTACCAGTCGTTGGCACTATGTAAAAAAGTTGTGCCCTTTTGGAAGGCCAGCGTTTAACTGTTTATGCGGGGCACGCAGTGCAGCGTGAGATTATTCCGCCGATGATCGGCTCTATGGAGTCCGTCCCGCTGTACCGTGCGGTTTGATCGGGGCTCCGGATGAGGGGCCGAGGGGGGGCGAGGGGGGATGCAGCTTCGTGGTGCTGCCGCCTCGCCGGGTGCGTCGGGAATCAAAGGCCGCCATTGTTGGAATGAGAAGCAGATGTTAGTGAGGAATTCTCCTGACAGCAGCAGTTTTACACTTTTTTCTCTGAGCGCTGCCTCTCTCCATCCCCCTCACTCCTGCCCTCTCTCTCTCTCTCTTCCTTTTCCTCTGTCACTCTGTAGCCGCACCTGAAGCTATTCTTAAACCAGCGTGGCGCCCCCCCCTTCTTCTGTCCCTTCTCGTCTCCAAGCACAGGAAGCCCTCTTTGGGGGCTTCCAGCGTTCCGACAGTCGGACATAGAAACTCTCCCCCCACGGATGTCAGCGGAGGTGGGAGAGAATGAGGAGGAGAGGGCTGCAGCCGGGACAGAGGCCCTTTCTGTGTCCCAGTGTGGCATTTGGTGGCTCTGAGGTTTGAAACGTTGACTGAATGGCTGTCGAAAAAAAAGGTCAGGAGGTAGAGCAGGCTGCTCTTTGTGCGTGCGCCGCTTTAGATGGACTTTGGTGTTGCATCACGTTGGGGGGGAGAGAGGAAGGGGTGGGAGGAGCGGTAATTTCATTACCCGGCACTCTCCTCTCTCACTCGGCGGGGGAGAGAACCCACACTTTAATTCCAGGGTGGACATTCCCTCTGTGGCGATGCGTCATGCTCGGAGCAGACATGACACAATCGACCTTGAGTCCCATCATCGCGGATGACACGCGCAGGCGGTGTAGTAAACGGGTGGTGCGTGTGTTTCTGGTTGAAAATGCAATATGATATGAATCCTGCTGAGCCCACTTCAAGGGTCATTGACCTTTGGATGGGGAGATTACACTGGACGTGTGAATGAAGTACACCTTTGCTTCGTCAGATGAAGGCAGCGGCCGTTCAATCAAAAGGCAGATGATGAAGTGGGGGAGGAAGCGATGCAGAGGAGATTAGATGCACCTCCCGTCTGATGTGGGCCGAGGACATGCGGTGTCTTTGTGTGCACGTCTGCACGCGCGTGTCCGGTGCAGCCGCTAATGAGAATGTGTGTTTATGAGCGCTGCGCCCACAATGCTCCCTGCCTCTGCTGCAACAAAGCAGCGTTCTACGCCGACAGCAGGCGTTTTGAATGGCTACTTAGTCCGAAAAGGACTCTGTGACTTTCCGAGCCCGCAGTAAAAGCTGCTGTTTATCAGTATCACTGCACGCCTTGTTGAACTCACAATTGACTGATTCTAAAGTTTTTTCACTTGTATTTACTCTCCTAGATTGTAACGGCAAACTATGTTTGACTTCACTCCTCATCTAACAGCCGGATGAGCTGTTCACAAATAACCCTCCTCTACTGTTCTACGTCGTGAATAAAGCGGCGGCTCTCCCTTTCAAAGGCAAATGGGCTTTTTTCACTCGGTAACGTGGTCCGTCCCATCTGTTTTCTAACGACAACACAAGGTGTGTGAGTCTCACTGGGAAGGAGCGACAATCTAGATTGGCCTTTTGTCCGGTCTGACACTTCTCACACGTCCTCAGGCTCAGTTCATGCTGGGAGCCATAAGCTGCAACCAGTACAGTTGTGTGTGTGTGTGTGTGTGTGTGTGTGTGTGTGTGTGTGTGTCTGAGAGAGAAACTGTTTTAACCTGACTTTAGTTTGTTAAAGCAAAAAGCCAATGTGCAGATTTTCTTTCATTTTCCTGCGACACTGCTGTGAGTGTAACAGATGAGGGATTTTGTAATGGCATATTTTAAATACCTGCAGTGATGAATTCAAATCTAACCGAAGGATGAATGTGGAGCTCGACGTGGACAGCGCTCTGCGCACGTGTCCTCACAGCTGTTAAAGTAGGGCTTGGCAAACATTGGTTTTCTTTTGCTGCATTCCACCAGACAGATGTTCATTCAGGCTGAAAGACCATCTCCATGAACACAGACCGGAGCGAAGCCCTGGCGTGCTCCCTCCGCTCCGTCTTCTGTCGCCCGGATCCGACACTTTGGAGCTTCAAACCAAATTGCGCTTGCATTTAAACGTCCACCACGCAGCCATCGCACACGTCCTCACAAGCTTTGTCTTCTCTGGCGTGTCTCCACAGCGGCTGACTGACGGCCTCCCATGCTCCGCCCCCTGAGTGCTGCTTGGCCCCGCCCAGCCCGCGGGTGCTGCTGAGTGTGCAGCGGGCTGCAGCTGAAGCAGGGACACGGCGCCCGGGTGAGGGGAGGTAAGGGGGGGGGGGGGGGGCTCAGAGCCCCGGCAGCAGGCGGAGGGGCCTGTCCTGTCCCGAGCCACACGAAGATGAACAGACTGCACTTCCACAACAACAAAACCATGCAGGACCGCCGCTGCGTCTGCGTCTTTCTGCCCAACGACGACACGCTCAATGTCATAGTCAATGTGAGTGCCAACGTGAGCCACAGTCACTCTTCCCATTGTCTGTATGATTTATTTAAAATAAGATATAATAATATAATATTAGTTAATTAGCTTTAGAAGCCAACTAGCTTGTCCCCCGGTCAGCCGTGTGTTAATGTTAAGCTAAGCTTTGATTTGTTTTCATTCTAACGACTCCATCTTTTATTTATTCTTTGTTCCCTAAAAGACATTTTGTGGTGTAAAACAACATGAGGTACATTAGCAGCAGGGAAGCGCATCATCTTGCGAGACTAAATGCGACCCCCCTGCCCCCCTCTTGTCTCCTCCTCAGGTGAAGACCTTGTGCCAGGAACTGTTGGTCAAAGTGTGTGACCTCCTGAGGCTGAAGGACTGCCACCTGTTTGGACTCAGCGTTATTCAGAGTGAGACTCATCCTTACGTCTTCTCTCAGGGGCGAAGAAACAAATCGCTGCTTGCTAATGTGACGTCGGAAACAGCCCCCGTTTCTGTCTGTGAATAAATGTTATTGCCGGCGATCATCAAGGGGAGGCCGACCGCTCGGATGTGTCACTCGAGTGCGAGTAAACGCAGCCCGGCAGAGTAACAGGGAACAGTAAAAAAAAACACTGCATCACACAGCATCTCTCACCCACGCGTCATGGCCGCCGCCACTGGCTCCCATTGTGCAGCGAGGCCGCCGTTGTTTTCCCGGTGACGGGTCGTCCTCGCGGAATGAGTCAGCGCGCTGCGGCGAGGCGAGGCGGCCAGGGAACTGCACAGGCAGGGCTTTTCCCCTGCAGACAGCCGGCCCGCAGACGAGCCAATGCCGGGCCGGTTGAGCAGGAGCCAACGGGTCTCATTGTGGGACATTCCTGAAGTGTTTGTCTGAACAGCGTGAAATCCCCGAGGCAAACACAGGCCACCCAGTCACCGGCGGCTCCTCACTCAGTTCTTCACTCACTGGGTCACAATTTAACTCTAAATTGACAGATTATTCTATTCTATTCGTTTTGGGGGCAATATTTGGTGTCATATTACTGTCATATTTGGACTCCTACTATCGCTTCCCTTAAATCAAGACGCCATAGTTATGTTGAGTTGGGAGGTGTCACAGATTAATGGCTGACAGAGTGAGATGAAGAAACGATGAGGACCACGAGACACTTGGTACAAAGGGAAAGTTCTTACCTAACAGGTTCCTCTCCTCCTCTGACAGACAATGAACACATCTATATGGAGCTGGATCAGAAAATATCCAAGTACTGCCCCAAAGAATGGAAGAGAGAGGCCAGCAAGGTGAGGAATGCATCATTATCTTGCAGCCCAACAGTTTAACAGCGAGAAGAGGACATTTAGTCTCTGATATTAAGCTGCACCCGTCTGTAGTTTAACTTAACTTAACCCAGCCTGAGCCGCAAACCCAAGGACTTAAGACTTCAAACACAACTTCAAACACAACTTTTACTTTGTTTCTGCATTTATGTTGATAAAATAATGCTGCTGTAAACAGACCGTGAACACCATCTTGCTTTGTACAGCGGTTGTTTGTATTGAAGTGGTGATGTCACAACTCACTCTCACACATTGTATATTTAACAGCGATACCGAACATGCAGAGACGGTCTCGCTCATTTGAACTTTGGTAGTTGTGGATGTAAACTGATGTCCAGCTTGATACGCAGACACGCAACAGTCTCCCATCTGCTGATACAAATGTTAAACGCTTTCCATTTTAGATGATAAACAGGGATTTCCACTCGCTTCTTTTGCAGGGCATAGACCAGTTCGGGCCTCCGATGATCATCCACTTCAGAGCTCAGTACTACGTTGAGAACGGGAGGTTAATCAGGCGAGTGAAGCCCCTCAAGCTCTCGCATCCAGCAGCTCAGCAGCAGTCGACCTATAACCCGCTTCTCTGTGCTCCGCCGCAGTGACCGGGCAGCCAGGTACTACTACTACTGGCACCTGAGGAAGCAGGTGCTGCTCTCACAGTGCATCCAAAGGGAGGAGGCCTACTTCCTGCTGGCAGCCTTCGCCCTGCAGGCCGACCTGGGCAACTTCAAGCGGAACAAGCACTTTGGGAAGTACTTTGAACCTGAAGCCTACTTCCCTTCATGGGTGAGTGTGTGCAACAAGTACTGTGTGTGTGTGTGTGTGTGTGTGTGTGTGTGTTTGGCCCACCATCATCCCGCTGCTTCCTTTCCCTTCCGGTTCACAGCAACGCACATCCTCCCTGTACTCGTTTGTCTCTTGTGTTGTGGCTTATGAACACTTTCTCTGGGTTTTTTGCTCTTTTTTTTATTCTTTCGCTGGGCTCGAGAAGTAGCTGTTATATTCATTCAACATTCACTCGACAAGAACAAAATGCATCAAAACTGTCTTTGTTAGTCCTTCTAATGTTCCAACAATCGCCACCTGGTTGCTTCCTACTGAAGCTCGATATTAGGTGTTTTAATGGTGAACTGGTTGCTGTTTAGATCTAGTGTTAGGAAGTTAAATATTAATCTTACTTTGCTCTCGAATATTTCTTGTTCGCTCGATAAAACGTCAGATAACAATGGGAAATGTCCATCCCGATTCCACAGTTAAAAGATAAATCAATAAATTATGATATTCTAACTGAACCAACGGAGCAAATCCTCACCCTGGTGGAGCTGCAATAATAACGCAAAGCAAACGGTATGACATGCACCAAAGATGTTGCACTATATTTTAATTGCGTTCTGGTGCTCGGCTGAAAAAGATCAAACACACACACACACACACACACACACATGCTGGATGTGTGCAGGCTCTGCAGCCACCTTCCATTAATCACCCTGAGCATGCTGGGTAGTGAGAACTGGGACGCTGTGTTTATTCCTGTCCCTGGAAGGAGCACACGCTGTTGTTGTGGACTGCTCAGACTCATGTTGTTTGACCCCACCCCCTTGTGGCTGAGAGCGCCGCGCCCGTCTGCTCGCCCCTCACTTCCTGTAATTAGCCCCTCGCCTCCTTATCGCCCCTGGAGGCCGCCGGTGACAGGAAATGGTTTGATGATGAGCGCCATCGATTTTGAGTGCTCGGAAAGCCTCCTTGTTACATGCGGAGCTCGGCGAGTGCGTTCCCGCTCGGTGCCTCTCCCCCTCGACATCCGTTTCAGAAGCTTCATGACTCCCCCCGCCACTCCCCCACTCCCCATCAGGTGATAACCAAGCGCGGCCGCGAGTACATCCTGAGGCACATCCCCAACATGCACAAAGACCAGTTTGCTCTCACGGCCTCGGAGGCGCACCTCAAGTACATCAAGGAGTGTGCCCACCTGGACGACGTCACTGTGCACTACTACAGGCTCTACAAGGTGAGAGGCACACACACACACACACACACACACACACACACACACGATTCAAGATCGGGTTCTTCTGATGGATCAGAAGTGACCTGCGTGATATGTATTTGATGATGTTTTATTCTTCACCAGGACAAGAAGGAAGTGGAGGCGTCTCTTACTTTGGGACTGACTTTACGTGGTATCCAAATATTCCAGGTAATCCAAGTTTATCGCACAACAATAAACGGTGTGCCAAATGTAATTCAGCTCGGCTGCCGGAGTCTCTGTCTCTCTAATGTGAACGTGGGTATTAAACGTCGACAGGGACTCAATATTGCTTCATATCTTAAATCATACATTTTTGATGTCAGCAATGTCTCTAGGTTATCGTTTTCCATTTCCTGCAAAATTGTGAAAGTGAAGTGAAAGAAATAAATCATTTTTCTGCAGTCCTTTCCTTAAAATCTAAATCTTACTGTACTGGAAGATAACTTTCTGTTTATTTTAGATCCAAATATTGGAGAAGTAATACTTCTAAAGTCTTCTAATCAGCACGCCTGTATTGATGGATTTCTTGTGCTTCTGTGTTGAAGAATGTCGGGTCTGTGCGGCAACTCCTGTACGACTTCCCCTGGACCAACGTGGGAAAACTGGTGTTTGTGGTGAGTCGGTGAGACTTCTCGTGACACCGACATCGTTTTCACTCAGTCCGCTGATGACGAGCTCTTGGCTTATGGAGGGGGGGCTTATTTACATTTTTTTTAAATTTTTTTTATAAAGCCTGATCCTGCAAGCGGTCGTGAATAATTTCCACCAACGGCTTCCTTTCTGCACACGGCTGTTTCAGCTCTTCTGGAACGAATCAGGGATTTAGGTTCAGGTTTAAGTTTCCTTGCGCACACAGAAACACACACAGGCAGAATCTGTATATTGCATCCATCATTTCTACACCGTATTCACTTTAATATCACTGGCGCTCCTGTGCATTGTAAAGGAAACCCTGTTAAATGGTGTGACGTGTCGGCCTGTGGGAGACTTCCTGTGAGCTCACTATGTATCTGTTTCAGACGGCCGTGTATCACAATCCCAATCGCTGCCGCTGCAAAAAAACCCGCTCGAGCGAGTTCAATGTTCTTTATTCATAAGCAATCGAAAGGACTTAAAGAGCAGGCTTGGCAACTGCAGTGTGAACTGGCCCCTTCACGTCGGTGCTCAACGGCCGCGGCGGCGTCTGCGCTGCGCGTCAAACTCCCCCCCGGTTTCCCCGGGTCTGCAGCGCTGCGAGAGCGAGCCGCTGTGGTCCCACCCTACTTCGGAATAACAGGCTTTCTGCGCCAACCCCACCCGGCAGTCACGTCACCCAACACCGCTGCCACCGCGGCTGGAGACGGGCGGGCGGGTCAATAAACACCAGATGTTTTCAGGGGGGTTTTTCTATCCGGGATGTTTTGGCCGCGACGACGCGGGCTCGCCTTTTTTTTTTTAAAATCAAGGTCAAGGCGAAGGCCGAGCCGCGGGGCTGCGTGCAGGAAAAGGTGTGTGCCACTGATGCTGAAAGAGGAAAACGGCCTGTGAGGGTTTTGGTCCAGTCGCACCGGAAGCTGAGATGAAATGAGCGTCCTGGTGTTCTGAGGCTCGACCTCGCCAGCGGCCACTCTGGATTATTCTGGTCTTTTTAATGGATGTTGGATTGGAAACGGCCCTGTGGGCGATGCGGGGAGGTCTCAATGTGTGTGGCCCGTTTAGGGAGAGGAAGGTTATCCAGCTGTCCTAAGCAGGGAGCATAGATGCAGTGACCATGTGTGCTTCATGACACAAGAAACCTTTCTAAGTGCCGTCGTAACGCCTTTTAATAACCTGCCACTCAACACAGGTCCGCTGCTGGCTTTATTTGTTACATGTTTGAATTTTAAACCAGACGGGCGAAGTACTTATGTGAGCGCTTACAGATGCTGTGCTGTGCACAAATCACATAACGTATGCGGAGGATAACAACATAAAAGCCCAAACCGTCAGATCACCGAGGGTCGGCACAGATGTCCAGCAGTAGAAATCCGCCTGGCCCCCCTCACGCTTTCTCTCTGCCCAGTATGGCTGTTACCGGTGACCACTAGAAGCTGCAGGGAGGCAGTTTGAGGTCGAAAACAAAAACTCAACTTCACTTTCCCACATTGAGTTTTCCTGCTTTCAGCCTCATGGATTCCTCTACCGAGAGAAAACGACAATATATAGACGAGTCAGCTGGTCTTTATGACAACCCAAAGCTGAATGCCTATGACGTACTCCCCTGCCTATGCACAGGCTTTAAATACTGTGATTAAGCTGTTTTTTGTCGCGTGGTGGGAAAAGCTGCAGGTCATTTTACTGCAGCCTTAAACCCACACGTTGCCTTTGAAAATCCAATTCCTCACAGTTCATCGGCCTGTAGAGAAAACATCCCGCTGACACCAAAGACAGCTGTTGTTGAGTCATGAAACCACCATTTTACATCTTCCGTCCCGTCGGCTCTGCGTGGGAAACGCTGAATTTCAGCCTGCAACAAGCGAATGCACTGATTGGTCCATTGTGATCATCAAGAAGTGTGTGGCTCATCTGCCCCCATCGCCTTCAGCACTTAACTCATATTAGTAACTGCAATGGGCCATTCGGTAGCGGGCCGCACAGACAGAATAAATGCCTTTATTTGACTCTCATTCAAAGAAAAGGTCGGGGGGCCGCTGCTGTAATCCACATCTATCTCCTCCAACTGTCGCAGGGGAAGAAGTTTGAGATCCTGCCTGACGGCCTGCCCTCGGCGCGTAAACTCATCTACTACACCGGCTGCCCGCTGCGCTCGCGCCACCTCCTGCAGCTGCTCAGCAACAGCCACCGGCTCTACATGAACCTGCAGCCCGTCCTCAAACAGGTCCGCCGGCTGGAGGAAAACGAAGGTGGGATCCTGGATTCTCATGTTGTTCTTGCATTTCATGTCACTGCGTGTCAAAACACAAAACGGACAGAAGTTATACACCTCAAGTTGTTGGTTCAAGCTCTCCAGAGGAGGGGCCGAGTCTGACACATAACCCTGTGCCAAATGTCAAATTGTAAGGTTTGCTCTTTCTACAAACAAAAAGAGACATTACGTGTCAATCATTGGGATTTAAGGGCTCAGAGGGGCGATTTTGTTTCGTTTTATCCAGGCAAAAGATCTGTAATGAATGAAATGTCTTCTTTGAACTCTATCGGATCCGACGGCAGACAAGAAGCAGTACAGGGAGTCGTACATCAGCGACGCTCTGGAACTGGACATGGACCAGCTGGACAAGCGGTCCCGAGCCAGCGGCAGCAGCGCGGGGAGCGCGTCCCACCACAAGCGCCTGTCCCGCCACTCCACCACCAGCCACGGCAGCTCGCACACCTCGGGCATCGAGGCCGACAGCTTCAGGGCCTCGGGTCAAGCGCCGCACAGGCCGCTGCGGACCTGCAGCTCGTCCACCACCAGCCACGGCAGCTCGCACACCTCCGGCATCGAGAGCAGCGGCAAGGAGCGAATACTAGACGACGACGGTAAGAGCGGGGAGGAAAAAAAGGATGAGAGCTATAAAACAGCGGGGCAGCATTTCTGAGGAGTAGGTGTGAACACATGGTGGTAATATTTTAATTTGCCAAGTGATTCCTGGTACTTGTTGTCCAACCTCAAAAAGGAGCGTAGATTCTAAATGGAAAGCCATTGTCATTTGAGACATTTGTCGTGAAGTGTAACAACATTTGTGTCCCTCAGAGATCGAGATGCTTGTGGACGACCCCAAAGACTACGAGGAGCTCCATGAGATGGTTCTGGACCAGGAGCTGTGCATCCACATCACCGAGGACATGTTGACCATGTCGCCCGATCCCACCCACGGATACTCAGGTACCAGGACTCCTCCGTGTCTCTGCTCTGCTTTTACACTGTACAACCACACGAGTCAGGAGGCTTTGTTTCTTTGCGCGATGAGACCACACAAACCGCTGATTCTTCTGATCCGTTCCTCCCAGGACTGATAGTGAAAGACGTCGGCTCGTCCACTTCCAGCTCCTCTGAGACGGTCGTCAAGATGAGAGGACAGAGCATCGAGTCTCTGCCGCAGGTAACTCAACAGCAGCATGTGCACATGAAAAGACTTTCAGAACCGTGATTGTGGTCTATTAAATGCTGCATGGTAGTAAAGCAATAAGGTACGTGAGAGTGTACTGTGTTATTGATAAAGTAAAGCCTTAGTGTGCTCTGTGGACGTAATCACAGCAGCACTGAAGCAAACCGGTAGAGATTCCTTTGACTGCGGCTCCTTAACCCCATGTGACGCGTTGCTCTCCGCCCGCAGACTCCCGTGTGCAGGAAGCCGCCGTCTTCGACCGACCGCCACAGCCAGTCTCTGGACGACGTGCGTCTGTACCAGAAGGACTGCCTGCACTGGGCGGAGCTGTGCCAGGACACTGCCCACAGCTACACCTTCGGCTGCGCCCAGGAGCTGAGCGACGGGGGCGACGGCTGCCAGGGCCTCGGCGATCAGCGCGCCGGCCTGCTGGCCGAGCAGCACCCGTTTCCCATCAAGAGAACCAACAAGTACTTCTCCCTGGACCTGAGCAGCGACGAGGTGCCCGAGTTTGTGGTGTGAAGGCCGGGAAGCGAGACACGGAAGAGGTGGTTTCCCCGGAGGAGTACGCTGACAAGTCGGCTGGCCGAACAACACGCGTAACAGTAAAAGAAGAAACGCGGAATAAAGGGAACTTAAGGGAAGGGACGCCCGCCTCGAAGAGGTCTGCGCCCACGCAGGGATTTGTGTCGTCTTTCAAACTTACATTGTTATTCAAGTCATCCAAAGTGGTTTTTTAAGAACCACACGTTGGGTCCGCCTGCGCTCTAAAGTCCGCAACTGCGTGCGCGTGTGCGTGTGTGCGTGTGTGTGCGTGTGCAGGGACCCGTGCACACACATGAGCAGCAAATCAAAGACACAATAGAAAAATATCACTCTGAGCTACGAACCAAAGACAAGAAATGGAAATGAATTACGTCCAACTTTTCCTCACTGTGTAGCCATGATGACAAACATTTCAAAGGGAGGGAGGAAGTACCCATAATCCTTTGGGAGGGGTCAGCCTTGTTTTTTTTTTTCTTCTCCCAAGCCACTTCATTTGACCTCAACAGGAAGTGCAGTGCAGTGTGCCAACTCCCACGACCCCCATTGACGTGCCTTCATCACATTGTGCAGGTGGCAAACCGTCGCCGTGACAATCAACACTCCCGCATCGTTGTAGTCATTTCTAAAGACGAAAACACTCTTCCGTTCATTGTTTTTATCTGTCGCCCACCTCGGGACGGTCCAACCGAAGCCTGGAGAGTTTCCCGGGAGGAATGAGGTCGAGTAGGTCCCGGCATGTCCCGACCTGCGCAGAGTTTGCAGCCGCACGAGCTCCCCTGTAATCTGAACTGAAAATGGAGGCCGGTTGGCTGCCGGCCAAAACATAAGAGACATTTTAAAGCATACATGTGCGTCTCCCTTTCTGCTCACTTATCTCTCTCTCTTCTCTCTTGTTGACTTCTGTTTCATTTTATTCGATCATCTTGAAACTGGAATTTCATTTTTTCTCTCCCCTCTTCTCGTTTTACCCGATATTTCATTACCTGTTGTATTTTTGGTGAGCTGTCCAGGCTTGTGTATGTTGAACAGTTAATGTGTTCGTGCTTGATGTCCACCAGTATTACAAGCAAATACATGTGACAGTATTAAGGACGGGTGACTTTTGTGGGCGCTGGTTTTATCTTTAATCGCTGACTGTGTGGTGTGTTTCAGGCTCTTATTCCACAACAGGAGGTTGTTGCAGGTTAAAACAGCTGACCTCTTTTCCTTTTTTTTTTATTCATAATACAAGCGGCTCTGATTTAAAGGTAATCATTAATGTTTTTTTAAAGATTCATCCATATTATGTGTAACTTCTCTGTGTTGAAAACAAGACTTCTTCTTCTCTTTTCTGAATCATGAGGAAAACATGACACCATCATCGCACAATTACGATATTCAGGTTCAATATATAACTTTTCAAGTGGTGAAGACTGCAAATTTAAAGAATTGTTACAAAATCCACCTAATTGTCACCTTGTACTTTTGTTAAGATCAAACAAACCAGACAGCAGCCGATAATGAGTGGGCTTAGTGTTGTGTTGTTTGGTGGATTGTGTGCGCTTTATGCTGAGCAGAGCTAACAAACGGCTGCTTCATATTCACCAGAATCTTCTCAAGAAAGTGGAAGTATTTTTAAGTTTAAATGATCGGTGTTCACGGTGTTCCACGACAGTCAAGCTCACCAACAACTTCACTGGTCACTGTGGTTTTATCCACGTAACGCTATCGCTACTTCAATGCATTACAAAAGCATCTGATCGAGGTAAAAAAACACATTTATGTATCAGTACACAAAGTTGAAACCGCTATGTTTTCTTTCACTGATTTAAACTTGTAATTATTTCTTGTCATTAATGAATCATTTCTAAAGTCATATTCTGATGGACAATGATGTTTGTTATATTAAAATAGTATGTGTTAAGGTACACAGCCATAACCCATGTCCTTAAAAGTCTTCATAAGTGGTTCTAACTCCTTTTTCTGACTTCAATACATGGTTGTACTTACCTAAGAAAGAATCTGTATGTCTCTGTCCATAATCCTTTCTGTGAAAGGAACTCCCTCTTGGAAAATATTAAAGTTTTTTTCTGTCGCCTCTGTCACAAACCTTGTAACCACGTCCCTCCGACCGCCCGCACTCCCGTCATCTCCGCAACCGGATTGCTGCCAATCAGATGGGGAAGTTTTTTGCAGATTCGTGGGCTGCTGCCTTTTGTACCGCGGAGCCCAAAGAAGGCAACTTTGGCAACATCGAAACCAGGCGCACAATCCAGTTCCTGGCCTGCCGCCGTGGTTCCTGCAGGAGACCTGACCATGGGACAGTATGGTTAATAAACAGATACTTGTTCTCCAGTGTTTTGTTTCTTAATTCTGCACATTCTACGTTGTCATTATCCCCCTCAAAAACCTCACCACACATAAAACTCATTCCACCCAAGGGTGGTAGGAATGTAGACAGTCATTTTTAAGTCATTTTTAAGATCAATGATCCACTCCAGTACGGCTAATCTTCAGTTTGGTTTTTCAGAGGTTTAAAGTCATATGTAACAATTACAAACCCAAACACATAAAGTGAACAAGGAACTTCTTTTTCCAACTTTTCTCCCTTATCTGCACAGCTGTCACACTCATCAAATATGTAATTAATTCCAAATGTCTTTTTGGTACTGATGCTTTCCCTCCAGCATGTGGGATTATCTTTTTGTGTGAGTGGTTCGTTAAAACCCTGATGGTTACTCAGAAGAAGCCTCTTAAACCTGCGTCGTCCTCTAAGTGATGATTGTTAGTCTTAAGCTCTGTTGAACACATTTCTAAAGGGTTAAATCCAGCGGCATGGAAACATTTGAACAAGTATTTAATTTCTAGGTCAGACAGATCATGTGTCTGTGTTTAAGTCTGGAGTTAACCTTCCACACGTTGCTGATCCTCTAATTTCATCTGATTAAACCAATAATGTAACACGTGAAGAAAAACACTCTTCCCTTCAACAGTCACGTGCCCCACGTGACACAATTTTCATTTTTACATCCATTTTAACTATGGAAACAGCAAAACATACACGACAGTTCAAAAAACCTCTTTAATGGTGTATTGCTGCCACCAAGGGGATACATGTGGTACTGTAAAGCACGTGATGTGTTCAGGGAAACGTGTATAGGTCTTCATTTTAAACTATAACTATACACTTTAAACTTGTTAGAGCCATGATGTAGTTCGCTTTTAATTTATCTTGGTTTTCTACGCAGTGTCCAAGACGACCAGCAGGTACAACAATTACATTCAAAGTGCGATTTATATCGTTGTGAGAAACTGTTTTAAAGAAAATGTTTATGCTTGTAAGCTAAAGTCAGTGAAAGTACAATTCCTTGTATGTCTGACATACTATGGCCATAAATGTTTTCTGATTCTGAATAGCATTAAGCTAATCTGCTGATGTTATTAGCATTAGCCTAGCCGGTTAACCTGTGTGTTAACGTGTAAGCATGTGTATTTCTGCATAATTGTTAAGTTTGGAGGCCTTTGGAGGTTGTACAAGCACCCTATTAAAACTATTGTTTGTTTTTCGTTTAGGGCGTCTGCTGCCGTGATTGGGGGCGAGCCGCCATCACACGCTGGCAGGAGGTCGAGGTGTGCAGTTCTGACATTAAACACAACGTGGAGCAACCGCGAAAAGGTAAGATCTGGGTAATGAGAAACGGTAATGCGGCTAATTTGCCGCCCCAGGCCGGTTGCTTACTGCGTTTACACCGGGGTCTAAAGTACCGGGCAGATTATAGTCTGTTGACGTTGAACTGCGTGCGACTGCTCCTCCCAGTCTGCGACGGACAGAAAACGCACACCGATCCGATACCACGTGCTTTAATAGAAATGGGAATCCATTTATTGGTTAGCTCCATTGACATTAATTAAAGCTCCGACATCTCTGACACAGTTCTTCTTTGCCGCTTTAAAAAAAAGTTGCGCTGCCATCAGCAGCCGCTGTTTTTTAGAGGGTTGTTCACCTGGCGCCTACAAAAAGGAGCTAGCATAGCTAGCTAACGTTGCGTTAGCGCATAATGTGGCGTGAGCTCCACCAATCAGAAGTCACACCCCCGAAAGTTCCTGAACTCTGAGAAAGTACTACCTCGCCAGTAGGGACTTTTGGAGGGGGAAATATTTACCCGGAACTTCATTTAGACCCTGGTTCCTGCGGTCTGAACACACCGAGTACCTGCCCATAGTTCCTAGTTTCGGGGTAAAATTCCTGCGGTGGAAACGCGGCTATTGACTGTGAGCTGTGGCTTATTTTGGCGGCTCTGTCCTTCAGAGGAACCAGCCTTTGCGGTCCACGTAGGCCGGGTCCTTCAAAGACCGTATAGGCTGAACCGAGCGGTCTTCGAAATGAATTTATTCTCCATAGTCTATTTTCCTGATTGTATAGCTTTCCTCTTAGTTATGCTGCTTCCACCCTGAGGTAAAGATTTTATTTTATTTTATTATTTTAGAGCTTTTAGCCAAACGTATTTCAGCCGTCATGTGTCGCTAGGGTCAATGAAATCTGCCCTTAAGCCAGTGATTTCCAAACCCTTTCTGTCAAGCCCCCCTATGATAATATAGGAACATTGAAGCCCCCCCTGCCCCAATGGGTTGTAAAAAGATGGCGTTTTAATATGTAAACTATAAAATATTAGTCTTTCTTTCCAAAATAAGTACATATTACTTCACTTTTCAACTTCAATTAATTATATTTTTGGGGCGTAAAAATAAAATGGCAATACAATTAACTTAATTTCTGTTCAAACAAGAAGTGCTGCAACTTATTTTGTAGACATTTAGTGGGCTTCATACCACCAGTATTGTAAGATAATTAACACGTTGGAGTTTCTCTTCATGCCATAGTGCTTGCCTTTGTTGTGGTGGTCGCGTCGCCTGTTACAGCTGGAACCGAATATCCTCTGATTTACACCGGTCATCCGTCTATCTTGGCCCATTGCAACTTTAATCATCCCTCATCTTCCTCTCTGTCTCGTCGTCTCTCTCGCTCTCTTTCCTCGTCGTTAGAATACAGTTCATGTCACGTTGATTCTGCTTGATGTATTTTTCTTTAATATTTATTTCTGATGCAGTGTCTGTTTACAATTGTTTTGTAATTTTATTATAAATGTTTAACCAGCGTTTGTAAGTGTGTGTGTGGCTTGGTGATGAAGTTGTGCCCCCCTCTGTAGCTCCATTGCGGCCCCTCTAAGGGCCGCGCCCCCCAGTTTACCGACCACTGCCTTAAGCCTTCAGAATCAACTGTGCGGGCGCCTGAAGCTTGAAGCGAACGGAAACGGCCGTGGTGTTAACCAATCGGCCTTGAGTTGATAATAGTGGGTCCAGCTAGCAGATTGGACGCACGCTAGTGAGAGGTGGAGCTATGCAGAGCTAGCTAAATGGACATGATGACCTTGTGGCGACCCGGACGAGCGAATTCCTGTAAATCGACTAGCTGTTGTTTTCAAACGGCAACGCCTGATTGAGCAGGTAGGACTGTGTATGACATCACTGACGGCCTCGGGATGAAATGCACAGTAATGGTTTTTTAAGTCACTACAACAAATCGGTTTGTATTGATGATGCCATCGCCACTGCCTCTGATAGTGTGGGCCGCCGACTCGTTCCTTTTTAAAAGAAAATCACACATCAAATATAGAGACACAAAAAACACATGGAGGACGAAGCAGAACTGAGAAGAGAGAATGATGGCGTACGATTTCAGAGAAAACATGGACGCCTTCCTCAGTGAGCTCCACCTCTTTCCTCTGACACAGATAACGTGTCTCCCCCTCTTCCCTCCGAGCTCCACAGCTGTACAGGAAATCAGTCATCCACCATCCACTGCTGTCGCCATGGCAACACAGAGGGAAATCCATTCTCTTTCTCCGTCACATCCCCTTTCTCCTCACATTTTTTTTTTTTTTTTGAGTTTTAAAGCAATCCAAATTGAATAATCTAACGACCTCTTACAGAGTTCTTTCCTACAGCTTTCCTTGACACCTCCATATGATTGGTCTCCTTACGTGCGAGTGTTTGTGGGCGATCTTTTGAGCTGATTGTTTGAGGGTATTAGGTGACAGTGCGTCTCCAGCAGCAGCGGTGGTGACCTCTCCATAAATCCCGCGTGGGGCATCGGGGCGGCTCCGGTCGGCTCGGGCCAGCAGCTGCCTGGAGGAGCCAGATGGTCGCAAATCAGAAACGAAATCCAGCCCCCACCCGTCTAAATAACCCCATCTAACACACACTCAAATGAACGCTTGATCATTCGAACATCCCCCGCTGCCTCTCCCAAAAGTACCATTGTGTGACACTTTTAAATATAGTCATGTTTTGAACTTAAAATGAGGCATTGTTTACTACTCCTGGTTAAGAAATAACATTGGCACCTCTCCTGAAGAGCGGACCTGTATTTCAGCTCCAAAAGGTATTACCTTTATCACACTAGAAAAGGCTATTTGGTAATACCAAATGTACAAGTCATCTCATCTGCCCGTCTCCACTTGGATTAACAGCACTTAATAAACCAGCCTATTAACCACACCAGCTGCCCCACACGGTTCAGAGATGATCCCCAGAGCCGATAATAAAACGTAGTAATCAGATCACACATCTCTGGATTCATCCCATCTCCAGTGATGAAGGGAGGGAGGGAGGGTTTCTGTTCCTGTTGAAGCTCAACAAGGCCGCAACACGCGGCCGCTCCCAACCTGAGGTACTCGGACCTCGGGGGATGTGTGCAGCTTCAAGCACGCACGTGAAAAGACGTGTGCTTGACTGAAGGCTGAATACCAAATCAATAACAAATGAAATATTCCGTTTATAATGGTTTGAAATGGTGGATAAATAGTTGAAAGGTCAAGTGTTGGAACTCACAAGTAGTCTTAATGGAAACGCGATCAAACCCACCTAAACATGGGACAAAGGATTGGAATTAATAAAAAGTGGCGTCAGTAACCACCTCTGTATAATTGATGATCCGGTTTGTAGAGGACAAGACTGCGTACCTGAGCTCATCCGATCCCAAAGGATGGAAACTAAGGATTACAGGTACTTGACCTCGGAAACAGAAATGGTTCTTTACTCACTACACAAGACAATCTGGCAGAGGGCAAGTGAGGGACTAACGAGGGGACGGTCTGCAGGTGGGAAGAGCACGAGGACCAGCTGAAGGGAATGAGAGATGATCTCGTGTTAACGACCGGATCTGGAATGAGAGGAGAGTTAATCGACAAGCAGGAAGGCTGGAGGAAAAACTGATGGGGCGGAAAATCCGTGCCAGGAGCCACTGGGGCGGCTTTCGCAGACCATCGCGTTGTCCTGGTGACCGAAGCTCTTTGCGATGCCTCCACAGGAACCGTGACTCACGCGTTCTCCTCCTCCTTCCTCCGCCGCCTCTTGTCGGTTTGCCTACTGTTATCGGAAGTTTCGCGCGGCATCACGTCTGCCTGAAGGAAGTTGGTGGGAAATGTGATTCACAGAAGACGTGACGTAGAGCTCGGACAGTAGGGCGAAGATGAGTAACAGGAGTCGAGTTTAGCCTCGGGCAGAGTGCGCACGTGCGTGGAAGCCGATGTACAGTATGCTCTCAGAAACACGGATACGTGAACACAGAAATGTACAAGACACACTTAAACTTAAACGGAGTACAATCCTTATTACTTCTATACATTTATTCTCTTGCTGTAGATTTTTTTTAATTTGGTTGTAAATATAATGGGAATGTCTAGTTTTGCAGGTATCTTTTGTCATTAAACTATTGAAATCATGGTCACATGGTGCTAAATGAAAATGTCAGACATATGTCTGCACGTGGATCCTCCACATGCAGAAAAATACCGATGCGTTGGTGCACAGTCGGCTTTTCTTTTTGTCTTCTCTTGATCTTTGATGGCTTCGCTGTAGTGTACAAGTGGTTCAAAGACTAAAAGCAGGACACGCGTGGCGTGTGCAGTGCAGCTTGTTGTTGGGTTAAATGCTTGTCGCTTTGTTCCCTCCCGTGCAATGCCTGGAAAACAAGTACAGTAACCCTCATTTGGAGGGAAAAGGAGCGACTGAAAGGAATGCAGGCAACTGTGTGAATATTCATCAGGACGCAGGTGCAGCCATTCTAGACCGTCCGCTGCCCTGATATGCATCTATTTACTGAAGGTGGTCACAGAGACGGTCTTTTACCGCGGACCTTTGGGAGACGGCGGGCGCGTGCGTACCCTGATAGCAGTAGAGAGATGGACGGAGGAGGAGGAGGCGGAGGAAGAGGAGGCGGAGGCGGAGGGTGGTTTCTCGCAGCCTGAGCGTTGGGCTGAAGGGTGGAGACTCGGAGCAGCAGTGAGGAGGGAGGCAGGGAGGATCTCAGCTGGAGCAGAGGGAGCGTACAGAGAGGGGAGTGTGTGTGTGGCTGTACTCCTGCCTGGCTGCCTGGCTGCCTGGCTGCCTGACTGACTGACTGACTGAGCGTGTGCTTGTGTGGCAGAACGAGGGGAGGACGCCTGGATACTACTCCACGGGGCTCCATGTGTTTTGGCATCCCGGACCGAGACCACGCATACAACCAAACAGGTAGGAATTGAATATCTCCTCTTGGCTGCGTTTTGTTATGTGACATTCTGCTGCTTTGGCGTCTGTGTTAATCACATCAACAATCAGGGTGTGTTTCAGAGGGGGGGGAGGGGTTAAATTAAAGCTGTCGTTTTGTCAGCGCTCGAGGGACGAGATAGATGCCGGCTGGTTCACATCGTGGAATCTCCCCCCCTTTAAATTCTCCAGCCGCCCCTCGACCCACCCATCTTCCACCCTATTTCATGTGAGGGGTGAAGAAGAGAAGAGGGTCCCTTCTCCTCTTCACCCCTCCCTTTTCTCCCATCCTGTAATGTGTAGCCAGAGGAATTAACGGCATGTGTTGAGGGTGGGGGATATTTTCACAGTGAAGGAGGCGCAGGGAGGAGGTGGATGAAAAAGGGGGACCGATACAGACCGGGGAGGAATCCCACGATGCTCCTGTCAGGTTTTACACCCATTGACAACTCCCACCCTTCGTACGGCAAGGAGAAAGCAGCCGACCACACACAATCTGTGTAGTGGTTTAATCAGGCAGATGGCCGGTAGAGGAGGAGGAGGAGGAGGAGGAAGGGGGGGGAGGGGGGTTCAGTGTTTTTATGTCGCTCATAGAGACAGTCGCTGACGGCACCATGCGTTCACAGAAAGGAGGGGGAAAAAAAAGAAAACCAAGACAGATGCTCTGTTTTTCCCACTCTCGGCTCGTCACTCGAACGCGTCGTCGCGTACGACTCTCTAAACCGTCCAATCGTGTGTGTTGCATTTCCAGGCCTGTTACAAACGCACACAGCGAGTCAGCATTACGCAAGAGCTCACGCGCCGTCTAGTATTGTATTTCTTTTCACACATGCGTCCAGGTTCACGAGACGCGTGGAAAGCCTCGAGAGGTTCCTCCGAGCACAACGGAGATGGCGGAGTGGGACTGATGGAAAGCAGAGCGGGAGAAAGGGGGGAGTGATCCACTTTGCACTCTTTGCTCTTCCGTCACTGCCTTCTCCCAATTCCCATCCGACCTTTGGCCGAGCTTGGAAGCATAACTCTAGGAGCTGGAGGAAGGAAGGTGCTCTGACCTCTGTGCGCTCCACACACGCTCACAGCGTCAAGCCCTCGTGCTGCGCTTTGTCTGAAAAGAAGCAAAGGGAGACAGCTTTTATTTTTCCTTTATTTTTGGAGTCCTTCGGGATCCAAATCCTGTCAAACAAAGACAAGAAAGTGAAAATCATCCAGTTTCCAGCAAGGTTTTGGACCATATGTATGCAACATAGGTTGGACATACTGTAAATGTTTTTCGGGAGTCATTAGTCTCTTGTTAAAAGTTTTGTCCAAACAAGTCTCAAGCCCTTCGGGGTTGAGCATGAGACTCTGTGGTGGTGTTGTTGTTGTGTTTTAAGGCTTAAGTCAACACGAGTCTGTAGGGAGTCTTGTCCGAGTCAGATAAGTCTCACACCTGTCAAGCTTGACTTCATTTTGTGTCTTGTCCAGCAAAGTCTTTGGACGGCCTCTCAGGTCCAAGTCATATTTTCACTGGTTCCACTTGAGTCTGGCTCACGGTGCCACTGGGACCAAACTACCGCGTCCTCTTTGCTTGGTTTCCTCCGGGACTCGTGTATCCTTAGGAAGTCAAATCTTCTCGCGGTCGTCCACGTCAAGTCAGCATTTTCTTTGCAACTTTCGTCTGACTCGAGTCCAACTCTCGAGTCTTCAGGCCTGGAGGCACGAGCCACAAACGGACGCTCCCGACAGCTCGGGTGAAATCCCTTTCATGACTTTGGGCCAAGTCCTACCGTTGGACAACGGTCCGAGCGACGCACTCCGACTCTCGGCAGAGTCTAAACAAGCCCGGATGTTTGTAATATTGTTAACGGCCCGGGAGTCCGGCCGTGTTATTCTTGGCATGCCGACTGATTCCACAGGAAAAGTGTGTTTATGCCTCCTCGCCCGGAGCAAATGCGGGAAATCCTGCAGCTTCATCGAGGTCGAAACGCTGAGGAGAGAACCGAATGCCGTTTACGCTCTGTGACACGATCATTCGAGACTCCCGGCTCGGGAGGTTAACTCTTTAAAACACGCAAGGAGCCCCCGCGGGATGGAATCCGGGGGAATAAAGCAAACTCACCAGCGTTATGTCGATCAAGTAGCTGGGCTTGTAAGCCGGTCGCACAAAAGTCTTCATGTACGCTTCTACGGAATGGCGGTGTTCCTGTGGCAGCGACGTCGGATGCATTGTTGCTTCTACCCCACATACCACTGCGCTGTTACACAACATGCATTTCAAAGGTTGCACATGCGAGTCTTAAAACGTTTGCGTGAAAGAAAACCACTCGGTCGCTGGTTTAATCTAACAATGAAGAAGAAACAAGCCGGGCCTTTGATTGTTTGATTTGATAACCATAATAGGCTACATTTGTGCTCCCCGGAGCAATAAGCCTCTTCCCTGCTGCTTCCTCCACTCCCAGAGGATGCATCATTTCCTGGGCCACTGCCTTCACCTCTCCCCCTCCCCCCACTTCAGGGACCTCATTCAACCCCAACACACACACATGCACACACACATCGCAGCACAATCTCTAAGATGGCAGGATGGGCAGGGCCTGCTGGGGGGGGGGGGGGGGGGGGGGGGGGGCACAGATGTCCGGGCTAATCGAATATTCATGGGTGGTGGTGGTCTGACCGGGAGGCAGCAGCACAGGAAGGGGAGCGGAGGAGAGTTGAGGTTAATGAACAATTTAACCGAGGCTAATACGCGGAGAACTACACGTTTCATGTCAAACGTTTCCTTTAGGGAAACGATTAGAAATCCACCGTGATCCTCGACACACGAGAGGCGCGGATCAGTTCCTCACTGGGTCTCGGTGGCTGTTCATTTGACCTCAGTAATCACGTTCATTTAAACCCATCACTATTGAATTCAATATAATACAGAGGAATATATTTTGATAATGTTGTAACTATGTTTCTAGTGTTGCTTGTCATATTGAAAAATATAGTGAGCCTCTTAAACAGTATTTTGTGGCCAAACCGTTGCGTGTGGGAGGCTGCAGGTCTTCTATTTTACACAAATGGTGATGGAGAAGGACGCTCGGCTGCCACATTGGCGTCATCTCCCCAGGCGGCCGCGGCCTGACCGCTCTGCTCTCTGTGTCCCTTTATCTGTGAGCGCGGGGGGACGGGACGCCCGTCTCCTATTCAAGGGCAGGGATCCGTGCCGCATCACAGTCAGTCGTCAACATCCACCTTGATTGTGTTAATACCCTCGCAGGCCAGTTGTATGTTGCTCCTCCTTTTCCTCGCTGTAAGGAGACCCCGCCGTCACGTCGCTGCCTGTTTAATAACCCCGATGAACTGGATTGCTGTTCATTCGTACTCCTTCGCAGCCTGTGCCTCGTTGTCTGACGACACACTGAGAACTGAGGTTACTGTCGCTGCAAAAAAGCTCTGGATTTGGTTTTGCAGTTCAGATCCAATATGTTTTTTTGAGCGGTGAATTTGCAGAGTTGAAACTCTATATGCATAGCAACAGAAACTATGGAGGGGGGTGGGGGGGGTAATTGGGCTGAAAAGCTTGCCTGGGTTTGATCCGCGCAGGCGTCCTATGCTGTCTCCTCCCGTCCCTGCAGACCTTTGCAGGTCAATCACTGACTCTCCAGATGACTGAGCAAGGGACATCTTTTTAATTACCACGCTCTGATTTCACACCGAGGGCATCAGAGGACAGAACCTGCCCGGGCCACCACAGGAAGAGAGCGGGGGGAGAAGCGGGCTGCGAGTGCGGTGCGGTAGAAATCCTCCCTCTCGAAAGGCCAGGGTTTATATTTCCCCCCCGCAGGATGTTTCCTGTGGCCCTTAATCACTCTCCAAGTCAGCGACGGCTCTAATCACATCCGTGGAGGCCCTCGTCACCAACACAGAGCCCCCAAAGGGCGCGAGGAAAGGGTTCAAACCTGCTCCAGGTGGCAGGGGAAGGATGTCGCAGGGGGTCGGATCGATCAAGTGGTCGACGCGCGCTGGGGGAGTTTCTGCATCACGAGCCGAAGCACCTGTCACCCACACAGGGAGGGACGGGAAGCAGAAGGTTGGAACCGGGGGAGATAAATGGGTCAGCAGTTCTGTCCCAAAATGCACCGTGGGTTCAGTTCAAGGTGGCACACTTGCATAAAAGCAGGCAGCTTATCGCGACGCAGTTTAGTACGTTCTTTTTATCCCTTTGTGTTGATAGAGACTAAAAGTTGACGGTGAAGAGACGTCACGGCTTTAAATTTGAAAGAACACTTTTAGAGCACAGCACCTTCAGAAAACCCCAGTTCCACCTGAAAAGCTTCATCTTCTCCAATCAACTGCGTAAATCAAGACATCTATTATATTCAATTCAATTTAAGTCATTGTCACAATGTTTTAACTTACAGATAATGCTCCCTTGATCAATGCAAATCAATTTTTGGCCGCAGAAACAAAACACTGACATATTATTACCTTTTTTTTGTTTTTTTTGATATTTTAGAAACTTTATTTTCCACAGGGGAACATTGGCGTTCGGTTCAGGCGTGTTTCTGGCCACCCGGTGAATAGAAGTCCAAAGTTAACTCTTTGACTTTTGAGTTTGAGATGTTCATGTATTTTTATAGACAAATCAATCCTCTCCTCTTGAGTTATTAGACTTGCATATTTTGGGGAAGCGACTCCAAACCACTGGTTCCCTGGAACAATAGAGTACATGCACACAGGGAAATGAAGAAATGAAACAAGGTCCTTAACTTTCAGCACAGAGACCATGGAATCACTTCAAGTTTTAACCTTTACTTTAACAGCAATGCAACTTTCCAAATGATATCCGGCCTACAGTTTTGATAAATAGAAATGGCTCATTTAGAAATGATCCAGCTATTGTACAGGTTGCATCAGGAGGGGGTGATACAGTAAAATCATGACTCCTCTTTGGTATGTTTTTTTTAAACCGTCAAGCCGTTTCAGCATTGCTAACATACTACACGTGTCACGTGGTTCGACTGCTGTTGGCGAGTTGGTTTTGGGTATCCGACGCCTTACTGTAACGTTGTTTTAACGTTGCACGCTGCCCTGATTTACGATGGCTGGAATTCCCTTCCTCTGCAGATCTGCTCATGCAGTATAATTGGCCCATTTATCAGAAACGCCCGAAACTGCGCTGCAGTCAGAGCTAAATGAATCTTTTGGACAGGAGGAAGGGCAGTAAGCAAGAGGACAAGCGGATAATGGGTCAGTACAAACACAATAATTTTGGGAAATGGCATCGAGAGTTAGAAGATGGAGCTAGCAGCTGGTTAGCTCATAACATGTAAGGACTGCAAGCAGCTTCTCTCTGCTCAGAGGTCTAAAGGTAGGCTCACTAGCACTTTATAGCTCATTTGTTTTATCAGTACAAACGCACTACTCAAATGAGAGCATCTTTTTACGGACAGACAGAGGGCCATTCATCTTTTCATCTAACTCTTGGGGGGGAAACACGGGGAGTTTCGGTGCAAATGTGACATTATTCCTTTTTAGAGCAGAACTGAGATCAGGTTTTTGGTTCAAAGCATCGACCGGTCTCGATGTCCCCTTTTCCTGGCCAAGAAACAGTTCCACAGACTTCCTTATTGGAGCAGCCACCATTCCACCGTGCTTCCTGTCTTTATGCTATGCTAAGCTAATCAGTCTTCTAATGTACCAACATGTTGAACTAACATTGCAGCCTTATTTATCCCCTAAGTGTATAGTTGGTAACAGTGAGTAGTTGCACTTTAACACGCAGAGATCCTGCGTGATTGATCAGGCATAGAAACGCTGCGGCCTCATGTTCATCAGCATGTCACCATCATCATTAGTAGTCTAGTTAGCTCCGTCTAGCTAGCTAGTGCAGCCTCACATGATGTTAGTGGGGCTGCGGAATATTTGACATGAAGTAGTTATTACAGAAGTGTGAAGCCTTTCCTAATCACGGCTCTTTCATTTTTTCATTCAATTTCACTCGAACCCTCCTTTTTCTTCCCAGGAAGTGTCCTCTCTTCCTACCAACAGTGTGGCGATGTACGCTGGCCTGTTTTGACGTGTCCAAACAATATTATGGCCTCGATACAAAAGATGACAAAGACTCCTTTTCTACTTTTCTATCAGTTTTGAAATAAGTCTCTGGGGTATTTTTTATTTTGGTGGGAGAAAAAAGAAAAAATCAACTACATAATTCCTTTATAACCAGGATATATGTTACAGAATATGCTAAAAACACAAGACCATTAAGACAAAGCCTGCAGAAATGCCAACATGGCGCATGAGGTCATTTATGACTGGAAACGATTATTTACGTCTTCAATTTTAAACTTGATGAAAATAAATAAACTTCTCAATATTAATCCCCCCAAAAAGACATAAAAGAAAACCAAAAAAAAAAATCTCTGGGGAAAAAAAAGAAGCATCAATAATCATGTTTTATGCAGCGTTTGGGCCTTTTTAGTCAAACTACACAAACAAGATTTCCTTCAGTCACCGACCCCAATCATTACCAGAGTTTAAATTGAAACACCCTACAAGGTGAAATCGTCCTCCGGGTGAGACCTCTGTGATCTGTCAGCCACACTGACTGTAGAACTAATATTTATATTCCACTGTTTATACTGTGCAGTCTGCTGCCGGTGGCTCATAAATTCTCCTCAGATTGTTCTTCTAACAGTCTGTTGAAATTCTCCAGACAGCTTTGAAAGAAATCATACCTAAAAATGTATGAACACTGTGGATTTTTACTTAAACTTCTATTAGGAGTTCCCACCAAACATTAAGATATCACCTCCAGCTCTTTAAGAAATGTTTCATGTAATCGATTGATGGGGTAAACAATTACGCAATTAATCAAAAGTAATGAAATGACTCCACATATTAATCACATTTCTCGACGCGTGTTAAGGACTGTGTAAAGCCACAAGTAACAAAAAGGGAACAGAAGGATTTAACAACCCGATGCATTTGTTTACACAAGCAAACCGCCAACCACGAACGCATCGAATGATCATGTGACAGAACCGTAACCAGGGAGCGCGTGCGGGATCCACTCGCTCAGCTCGGTGTGAACGCAGCACTTCTCCTGGTGGGCAGGTGTGCCACTGTACTCCATCGATACTCCTGCCGAGATCAGTCTCAACCCCACACGGAGTCAAAGTCAAAGCACGGCGCCTGCAGAGGGGGGACGGAGGGGGGGGGGGGATCGATCACACGCCAAGGAGGCCGCAGCAGCGAGGCCACAGCGGGATCCGTTTAATCAGAGCGGCTATAAAAGACACCGAGCTGAGACTGTGTAGCAATACAGGCAGGTGACCAACATGAAATCGAGCCGCACGCAGAGCACAGAGAACCTGGGGCTGAATAACAGACGGTTCTACAGGACGTCGCAGTCACAGAGATGCATCACATGCTGCATTGTTGTCTTAACATCTTCTATTAACGGGTAAAAACAGTGCAAACCATTTAACATACAGGAAGACGTTTAGAGGGCTCTTCATATAGCAGCAAACAACTATTGCTGTATACAATATATTGGAATACATTTGTATCTAGTTGCAGCAAGAAATCTAATTGCGTGTGTGTGTGTGTGTGTTTTAATTAAAAGTGTCCAATTGAAATCCCAGTGTTGTCAGGAATAAATGCATGTTTTCTTCTTTAGTTATCTTTTTTGAACATGGTGGTGGACAAAGCACTGCCCTCATCCCCCTCCCCCCTCACTATGAGGGGCTGCCTAGCAACTGACACCATAAATAATGTGTGTGTGTGTGTGTGTGTGTGTGTGTTCCCAGTGTGTGTTAATCAACAGGCTTATCTGTTATCTGCTTTAATACAGCGCTGCGCTTCATCAGTGAGACACTGGGGACAAACTACAATGCTTAGGCCAGGGGTGTCAGACTCATTCTGGTCTGGGGGCCCAGACCAGTAAACTCATTCTAAAATGACATAGAACTAACAATAAGTCCACTTTCTTCTTTGTATTAGTGCAGAGAAGAAGTAAATTATAAAAATCTTTATATGCAATGAATTGTCCTTTTAATAAATATATTATCAACAACCTAAGAGTTTTTAAGAAAAGTAATGTACAATTTCAACAACATTTTCACCTAGTTTAACATTTATTTAAGTGCATCATGCATAAAAACTGATCACAGTGATTGTGATTCACCTCCATGAACATGTAGGAAGAGGTCCATTTTTCTTGAAAAATCCGACACTGTGTCCACTTTTCTCTTTTTTGACAAAGACATTTCACTGAAGAGGGTGCCAGGGTCAACAGAAAATGCGGGCAAAGCGATAGACGTGAAACAGCGCCACTAGCGGACACTATAGGAACTGCAGATTTTATAGAAGTGTATTCTTATTTTTTTTCAGTAATACAGATTTATCCCGCGGGCCAGACTGAACCACCTGGCGGGCCGTTTCCGGCCCGCGGGCCGTACGTTTGACACCCCTGGCTTAGGCTTTTAGAATCTCACTCTCTCTCTCTCTCTCTCTCTCCTCTTTGTAGGCAGAACAGCGAGGACCTGACCGCCAGCGGCCATGGCGAGCAATAACACGGCCAGCATCGCACAAGCCAGGAAGCTGGTGGAGCAGCTGAAGATGGAGGCCAACATCGACCGGATAAAGGTGCCCAAAAATGATTTGTTTGTGCACTATCGTTCCCCCGGCCACACTTTGTGCTCCATTTAGTCAATAACAGTCAACGCGTAATCTCTGTTGATTTCCCCGGTGAAAAGCACGTCGCCTCTGAAGTGTGAAGGTGATCGAGCGACGGGCCGCTTTCAGGGATCCGTGACCCGGCTACTAGAGAGAATCCAGACCCCTCGTTGGGTCCGGTTCCCCACGCAGAGGCGACGTGACGACATCAACTGTGTTTGTGCGTGTTTTATCTTTCAGGTGTCGAAAGCAGCGGCGGACCTCATGTCGTACTGCGAAGCCCACGCCAAAGAGGACCCTCTGCTGTCGCCGGTGCCGGCCTCCGAGAACCCGTTCAGGGAGAAGAAGTTCTTCTGTGCCATCCTGTAGACTCGGTCCTGCGGCAGCCTGCTCGGTGTGGCACTTTGAACGGGGACGTTCAAAAGACGTAGAAATCTTCTAGTAGGAGGGGCACGGCGATTATTGACCCTCCCCTACTGCCGCCCCCACCCTTCCCTCCCCCCATCCCCATCCCTCTCTTGGACAGCACCTCAAAAGTGTGAAATTTAAAACCCGCAGAGTTTACATGTAAGTGTTAAAAGGGGGGGTTGTGGTTGTGATTGGCAGCATGTTGAAGAGGGCTGTGCTTTTAGGTGACGCAAAAAGGAGGATGACGACAACGACGATGATGATGATGATGATGACCTAGAGAGGTGACGGACGGCCAGTCAATGTACCAAATCTTCAGGTTGTGATGTGTACAAAACAAAACAAAACAATAGATGAAATAAAAATAGTTTGTGGTTCTTTTTGGGACTCAAATGTTGTGTTAAATGGTTTGTTGGTGGGTCGAAGGACAGAAAACCCAAATACGCCTACATGCCACCCCATTCTTAGATTTATTCTGTTTTTTTGTTGTTTATTTCAACCGTACCCATCACCTAGATACCTTTCTCTAATTGTACGTGCAACAGCTTGGTTTACTTTTCATTTTTTAGTTTTTACACCATGAAGTTAGTGACCAGGTGTTTGAAACATTTTACATTTGAAAAAAATACATGTCTGGATATCAAGTCTCTGTGTGTCAACATCTATCTGGCAAATGTGATGCAGTTTGTCTCCTTCAGATAGAAAACCCTCTTTCTACTGTTTGTATAAAATGACTAGCAAGTAAAGCGTGCTGTGCTGTGAGGTCTGAATGTTTGTGTTTGTATCATTAACTATTGCATGAAGTGGACAAAGTCTTTTCTATATCCATTCATGTGGAGATTGTATAACACCGGGGCATCCTCCATCTGAAAGTGCCAAAACGTATTAAAAGCAAGAATTATTTAATATGGACTCAACAAGGACATCTCTCTCATATCAATCATTCTGGAAACGTTGCACGAAATGAACTGCAGATGACATCAGATGTGACAGGTTGGGTATGTTCAAATATATGAATATTTGTACAAACTAATAACACCTATATGTTTTCTACATTTGAGATTTAAAAAAACGAGTCATCCAAAATCTATAACATAGTCCATTCGTAATTACAGCCCTATTGTGCAAACACAAAGAGACATACAGGCCTAAGTTCTCCAGTTATGTGGTCCAGCAGCCGTTACATTTACACGGGTTAGATCGCCATGGTAACTTTGGCTACACACCTAACCTGCTCAGGAGCAGGGGTCCCTTGCATAAAGCAAATTTCCCAAATAAAAAAGGCTTTTTTTCTGTTAGCCCGTCTCATTGTCAGCTTATTTGGTTGCATAAAGCAAATCAACAGTTTGAACTCGGTAACTATGGCAACGTATGCAGTTGAATACGCCTGTTCTGGTGTGGTCTGAGTTGTTGCTTAACCAGAGTCCCTGTAACAGCACTGACCTAACGGCAACAGGGGCCTTCTGGAGTGATGCTGTAATATTTAAGACGCCTACATTAATGCTTCCTGTTTACCTCACCCCCTGATCCCCTCAGCAAACTTCCTGCTCATCTCACTTGCCTGGTTGATCAATCCAATACCCCGGACTTCCCTCCCTCTACTTGTCCATTTGTCCTTCATGGAGTTTTGTTCGCTTCATTACTGACTACTGTTCCTGCCTTATTGGTGGACTCTCTGATTTGTAAGTTCAGTCCTTTGTTAAATAATTTAGTTTCACAAGTTAAACTGTAAATGCAACTTTTATCATTTATTGTACACTGCACAACTCTTTTACCCAGGTAGCCTCATAAGCACGTCAGCAATAACGTGCACCGTGATTGGTCAGGCAGAAAGCTAACACGTCTTAGTATTTAGTAATAGTTCAGGTTGAACCTTGTCTTTATATCGTGAGCTGCTTTCTTGTTATGTGCATATTCATGTGTTAAACTTCATGTAACATTTTATTTCACTTTAAATGTTATAATGTTATGTGAATATGGGGTGGTTACACAAACAACAGCCTGTAGCTGTGGCGTTATAATGAGGTTATTAAGTTATTCAACTGTAGTAAGAGGACACAGAAGGACCAGGTAGAATATGCACGGCCTGCCACCGAGCTCCGTAAACTTTGAGAGGAAGTCAATGAACATATCAAGTTAAAAAGAATGCCTTTGTTTGTCATGTGGCAACAATTGCATTCTTCGAAGACTAGAATCATATATTTAATGCTAATAGTTCACACAATAAACGTACAATTCTTCTTTCCTAAACATATAGAACAATACAAAACATAAAAATTACAACTAAAGCCGTAAAAATATGTCAGAAGTGGGATTCGAACCCACGCCTCCAGGGGAGACTGCGACCTGAACGCAGCGCCTTAGACCGCTCGGCCATCCTGACTTGCAAAACACGCATCGTTTTTCCTTTCAAGCCACAAACGAGAAAACGGAAAGGGCGGCTGTTTTCGTCGTTCAAATCCAAAAACGAGAAAAAGACCGATATTTATTTTGGTAAAACCCTTTGGTTTTTTTTTTTGTTTATGTCACGACCTGGCTCTTGGGCCATGACAAAAATAGAGAAACGCAGGGTCGTAGACGGCACGTGTAATTTATTACCAACGAAATAAAGCTCCTGTGAACAAAACACCCTCAAAACAACCACCAGCCGCAGGAAACCGAGAGGAAGTACTTATATTTTCACAGTAGAAGCATAGATTTTCTAATTTGAATAGATGTTGCACTCTCTCGTTACTTCCGGGTTCTGGACGGGCTGCAGTAACACGTCTCTGTCCATGCGAGGGCGCTCGCAGGCGAGTGCAGAATGCATTGGACCCTATGAGGCTTCACCCCCTAAAGTCCACTTTTCTCAGGATATAATTTTTTGTCAAGCAATTTGAAACTTGCATTCAAAGGGGGGGGGAGGGGGGCTAGAATAATACACTCAGCCGAAAATTGAATTTTTAAGTTCTCTCATCTGCTCTAAAAATCCGTTCAAAAAATGTGATGACGTCACATATTTGCATACTGCCGGAGATGCTGCTTTACGGCCATTTCTTCGGCGATCTCTTCGGCACTCCCGAATCATGGCTTCCTTTCTCATGGCATCAGCAACATGATCGACAACGATAACACCAGCTGCTATTTGAGGCAAACTTCGACAGAAAGTCTTATTCCGCTTTAGCGGATTCTCTGGTCGCAATCGGTCGCAATCCGTCACTGACCAATCAGCATTCATTAACAGAATGCTAGCGTGTTCCGGCCAACAACGGCCCAACCTGTAAGAAATCGAAAGGACATAAGTACTCATTCATTCGACTTTTGGTCTATAATCCATATTGAACTTGCAGAATCCACAATAAAATCTACGTTGATTCAACGACAAGCAGGAGAAAGAGCTACATTTAGCCGTCTAGCTCCATTGAGTCCCATTCAATCTGCACTCGCCTGCCATCACCTCCAGTGGAATTTAACGGAACTGCAACCAAGATTGATACAATGGGCCCGAATAGGGAGCCCAGGCTCTTCGTAGAGGGCTCTGGTAGAAGTCTGTGATGTCCTAAATGGAGCAGCAACATAGAGGCCCATGGCAACCCTGGGGAGGTGGGATAATCAGATTATGACTGCTAGTACTACAAACTAGTACTTCACACATCTGGAAGAGAGGCAAGAAGAAAGACACTTTTGGGGGGAAACCATAAGGAAATCACGTTTTTGCCAAGAAGAATTGACGGACATTTCCAGATGTGCAAAGCTGGTGGAGACATACCCTAAAAGACTTGCAGCCCCCCTCCTCCTACCTACCCCTCTACGATGGACAATGGTCCGGCCGCTCGAAGTGTGCTGCATCTGGCCCGAACCTGAAATGAGTGTGAGACCCCTTCACTACAGTCTATCTGAAGGATGAACTCAATGTGTGGGCATATTCACCACTAGATGTCAGAATTTACTCATCGTCTCTGTCTCCTTTCCTTCTCTTCCTCTCATTTGTGTTACTGCAGTCTCCTCTGTGTAGCGTTGTGTAATCTCTGTTGTATTATCTCTTACCCCTCCTTCCTGTTGTCCTTCATTATTCGAGTGAAAGATTTACTCGTGAAGTCATACACGTGGCAATATTTTACTTTGAAGTCCAATATCTGAGATACTCACTGTCGGCCAAAACGCTTTTATTTGTTAAGGGGAAACCGGAAGCTTCTCTTTGCGTGGTCTCTCGTTGCAACTTGACGATCGTGCCGAGGGACAGCTGCTGTCACACCGGAGTCGGAGCGAGCCGAACCGGGTGAGTAGAACCGTACCATGCTCGCGGGTCCACCGGCCCTCCGTGCGCGCGACAGACAGACATCCGACCCCCAAAAACCGAAAGGCTTCAAAGCTCGAGGCGTCTGGAAGGGGATGAGGTGGGGGGGTTGAACAGTTGAATCTCCACGGGAAGTCTAGCTGACATTTTTCACATTCATATCGAGGCATTTGAACACAGCAGTTTAGTGTAATTCTATAATTAATGTGGAGGAACAGTGAGGTTGTGTTTATAAACTTAATAATATCTTCTTCCATCTAATATTTCCTTGTAGAGAGCCTGTGATCGATAAGGCTCTAATAGGCTGTTTATGTCAAAGGTGTGTCTGCCATTTAAAGCCGAGCTGATTCATTCTTTTAGTGCCAGATGATTAATCGCCATTGTATAAAACATGAGCTTCTCCGATGACACATTTCCATCCAGGGTATTCCTCATGCAAGAGCTCAAACTAAACTAAGACATTATAAGTGTTCTCCTCTAGAATGATGATGATAAAGAAACACCTTTTTGTGTTTTATAATGTTTGGAATAAGTCATGTAAGTGAATCTTCAATTATAACTTCCCTACGATGCGGATGTTGTTATAATCCGTTGGATGTGAGGAGATGGTTGATCAGAATCTGCATTTGGCCGGCGTGCTTTTGCAGCTTACTTGGTCCTCTGCACATCAGAATTACAGAGCAATCTGCAATGTTATGAGGAAGCAGCAGCTCCTAATTCAATGCAGTTTCTCGTATCGCTTCCCCTCGTGCCCAACGTGCTGCTGGACAACCACCAGAAATAAAAGCCTCCCTGTCGCCGCGTCGTCATCACCTCCTGGCGCCTTCGTGGTTCCAGGTGCGGCACCTTGTTCTCAATGTCCCGCCTCCCCGGCAGCGTTCCTGTGATGCCCCAGGGCGGGCCGAGCTGGTTGGGGTCGCGATGCCTTATGTGGACCGACAGAATCGCATCTGCGGCTTCCTGGACATCGAGGAGAATGAGGGCAGCGGCAAGTTCCTCCGCCGGTACTTCATCCTGGACACCGAGCAGGGCAGCCTGCTGTGGTTCATGGACAACCCTCAGGTGAGAGGCCTCCTGGTCGGGTGTACACACACACACACACACACACACACACACGATTTCTCTCCCTTCAGGCGGCCATTCCAGACATGGGCTTACAGCGAAAATCTACTTGTAGGGACTTGAAACCCGTTTTGAAGGAGACATTCCCTCACAGTTATTCGCCTTTGTCTCTCTAGAAAAAAGTCCAGTTCTCGGTGACGCAGACTAAACAACCGTCTGTCTTCATTTTTGTAAACATGTGTTAGTTTGATTTAAAGTGTGGGGCTCAACGTTGGCTGCATTAAATGGAATAAAGCATCTTTCAGATTGTCAGTTGGCCGTGATGAATGCGATGGAAACAGGAAGTGGTGGCCGTGTGGGGCAGGAGAACCACACCGAACACCTTGTGAGAAGCGGTTAAGGCGCTCGGCTTGCGGGTCACATGTGGTATAAACACTCGGGCTCTTGTTGGTTCCTTGGGGTGAAAACCAAATAGACAAACGGGAACCAGAAGAGCAAAGGAAAGGTCAGCGGTCAGCGGCTCTAAACCGTGTTAAACTGTACGCAAACAGTCCTTTTTTTTTCTTTCGATGAGATGAGAAGAAGATTCATGAGAAAATTCCAAACGTAACATAAAATTGAAGAACAGAAACCAGCTGCTGGAGGAATTGTTTTTTGTGTAATAAGACCTCTGACGAGATCCATCGTTCCTGATTTTGTGTATCGCAATGTGATTCATCCTTCAACTTGTATTGAATGTTGTGTCTTTGTTCAGAATCTGCCTAAATGTGCAGAGAAGGTGGGATCTCTCAAACTCGCCTACATCTCTAAGGTCAGTCTTACATACACACACACACACACACACACACACAGCCATTCAGTCTCTGGGACATTAAAGCTTTATTCTACTTTCTGTCCTTCAGGTCAGCGATGCCACCAAACTCCGACCAAAGGCAGAGTTCTGCTTTGGTAGGTTCACCTTCCTTTCCTCCCCCACATGAGCGCTGGACTTCACTGGGGCAAAAAGCCCTGTAGCCATCGAACATCTGGAGGAAAGACTGCAACCCGAAAAGAGCTGCACGTCCTTCTTTCCTCTCCCGTCTCCTTTGTTCCCACTCCTTCCTTCCTTCTTCTCCCGTCTCCTTTGGTCCCAATCCTTCCTCATTTCCTTCCATGTCCTCTTCCTCCTTTGTTGGTTTTACTTTACTTTCCTTTTCTTATTTGCCCCCTCGCCGCTGGTGGTTTGTGTTCAGTGGCCGCAGAAGCCAGAAGCTGGCTGATATTTTTAGGCCAGGATTTGCATGAAGCTGGTGGTGTTTATCTTCTTCCTCCTCTGTTTTCGACTCTGATCCAATGGACATGCTTACATTTCTTTCTCTCCAGTTGTAAATGCCGGAATGAGGAAGTTTTATCTGCAAGCCAACGACCAGCAGGACCTGGTGGATTGGATCATTGTTCTCAACAACGCCACCAAGATTACAGTGAGCCTCAGACGCACACACACACACACACACACAGAGACGGACCCTGCTCCTCCGGCTGTAGGAGGCTGCTGTGTCTTCTGCCTCCGGCTGCAGCAGATGGAGAATTACCCATAAGGCCAGAGAGATAAAGTTAAACTCTTCATTGTGAAGGAGAAAGAGCAGCTTTTTTGCTCCTGAATGTTGTAATACTATAAAGCGTGTTTAAAACATTTTGTTCCATCAATGACGTCTATCATGTCCCTCGAATATAACCTTTTTTAGTGGCTCATTAATCTCCTAAAACACCCCGTTATATATTTTAGTTTTTCTTGGGGGACTATTTCGAATGGCGGATTAATCCACATCTTTTGCTCTAGTGTGTATTTGACTCTAAACGGACCGTCATTTACTCAATGAACATGAACTGGTGTTGACATGTTGGCCGGGGGAGTAGATCAGGAGGGGAGTAGATCAGGAGGGGAGTAGATCAGGAGGGGAGTAGATCAGGAGGGGAGTAGATCAGGAGGGGAGTAGATCAGGAGGGGAGTAGATCAGGAGGGGAGTAGATCAGGAGGGGAGTAGATCAGGAGGGGAGTAGATCAGGAGGGGAGTAGATCAGGAGGGGAGTAGATCAGGAGGGGAGTAGATCAGGAGGGGAGTAGCCCAGCCGAGGCCCCCGAGGCTCACGCTGTTGTTGTGTCCTTAGGTGCCAAAGTCCGGCGAGGGCCAAACGCCAGCCCACACGGAGACGCCGCAGGAAGCGCTGGGAGCCGTGAAACCTGTCTCCTACAAGACTGAGATCATAGGAGGGGTCCCCATCACCACGGCAACGCAGGTAACGCGCTGCAGCAGGTCTCGTCATGTCCGTGTTGGTATGCAGCCCGCGGCGGTTATGTATGCATGTTGTTACACTTTTTACATGTGTAACCTATGAAACTATCAGGGCATTCTTTCACATCATGTATAAATATCTGTGTGTGTGTTTTAGGAGCGGGGGGAGGGGCAGAACGAGGCGGAGCGCAGCGGTTCGAAGCGGGGGCAGAATCAACTGCCCTACTTCCTGTCCAGAGCAGCACAGGACCAAGCCGTCATCAAGGCCGGGTACTGCGTCAAGCAGGGGGCTTTGGTGAGCGCGTGCACACACACACACAAGCACGCACGCACGCACGCACGCACGCACGCACGCACGCACGCACGCACGCACGCACACACCCAGCAGTCCGAGCCATGACGTTTTTAAAACCCTAACCCATAAAAACCACTTCACTAATATCTTTCTTAAGCTGCGTTCTCATTCATAACAGTTTTTAATCAGGGAAGTTAAAGTAAGATACAGATTAAGTTTGACTACAATTATAAAATGATTTGTTTTGTATCTAAATGTAAATTGTAAAAATGTAACTAAGAATATCAAAAGTCTTTTTAATCAGTGAGTGCAAGAACCGTTTGGACTTAACTAATTAGTTGTAGCTAGCAGGCTAAACTAACCGCTGTGTTCCGCTCTGCTCCTCTTCCTCAGATGAAGAATTGGAAGAGGAGGTACTTCCTGCTGGAGGAAAGCTCCCTCAGCTATTTCAAGTCTGACCTGGTGAGGAGATGCATCTTCACTTATTACAGAGAACGGACCATGTTCCAGCTGAGAGACTGCTGTTACCATGGTTACTGAAGTGCACGGAAGCACACCGACTGGTGGCTTGGTGTGTGCGCACATGCACACACACACACGCACACACAGCTGACTCGAACTTAATGTAGCAGTAACGATGTAGAAATGATTGACTCGCGTGTGCAACGTTGTGCGTCTCTACATGCTGTGGCACGTGTCCTGAATACCTCCTCGTAGGATGCACGTGTGCAAACATTAGTCCTAACCACAGCCTGTGTGTGCACACGGACACGCCCTGTGTGTGTGTGTGCGTGTTTTGACCTGCTATGCCCTGTCCACTCATGAATCCTATATCAGTAGATGGGGCTCCCGAACCTCGGGGCTTCGGTGCATATTTGGTGAAAATAAGATTTGCAAAATATTTTGGGGTACGTGTGACTTTAAAATATGAAATTAAACCACTTTTGACAGCTTCAGGAAGTTATGATAAAAATCCTCCATCTTTAGAGCTCATTTGCCTTCATGACGTTTGGTTTGTACAACTTTATTGACTCGTAATACGAGTTCTAACAGCATGATCTTAAGGCCTTGTATCTCCAAATTAGTTCAACAAGCAAGTCCTCTATTGCCAGTCCGTCTTTCATCGCAACTGAAAGACCCCCCCCCCAACCCGAAGAGGAGAGAAACCTGGGGAGGGAGGTGGGGGCAGGGCGAGGCGGGAGTGTTCAGCCCACGGTTGTGAAGCTTGTGTGTGTGTGTGTGTGTGTGTGTGTTATCTCTGCTCTACCTTGCAGGACCGGGAGGCGCTGAGAGTCATCCCGCTGAAGGAGATCCACAAGGTGCAGGAGTGCAAACACAGGTCAGTGTGCACAGCATGCGCTGCTGCTCGCTGCCAACGCGTCAATAACCCGCTGCTCTGTGTGTGTGTGTGTGTGTGTGTGCTACAGCGAGCTGATGATGAGGGACAACCTGTTTGAGATGGCCACCAGCTCCAGAACCTTCTACATACAGGTGATTCAAATGTTAGAAATGCAGAGACGTGACTAAGGATGATGATGATGATGATGAGGTCCGTCTGTCTGGTCTTGCTCTCTCTCTTCATTTTCTCCCCATGAATATAAACGTGTCGGCTTTTTTAATCAGAATCCTTTCATTTATTAATTTATTTTGCAGCCACCATGCAAACCAATCCACCGTACTGTTAGCCAGAGAGGCTCATTTCCATCTGCTGTCCCCCGCCACGTGTTCTCAAGTCAGCCTAAAATAATGGAATCTGATGAGGAAATTGAATTCAAATGAATAGACGACTTGTAGACCAAGCCAACGGACCAGAGCAGACCCAACAGGCTGCGTCTACAGCACACGCACGTACGCAGCACAACGCTGAAGCACACAACCTACACACACACACACACACACACACACGAAGAAGTAAACAACGGCAACACGGAACAAGCAAAACATATAGGTGAAGCAGGGAGGATAAACCGCACAAGCACACCTGCACACCTGTTGGGCCACATTCCTGAAGGTTTTGCAGAGGTTTTGTGCGCGTATGTGTGGTGTCGGAGCATTCCACGAGTGAGCTGCCTTCACGAAGGATCTAGAGTTGCTAAACGAGCTCACGTGAAATGACACAATCACCTCTTGAAGCAGATCTAGTGAGTCTGCTGCTTTGACTCCTGGTTAATAGAATAACGAAGCGTATAGAGTACGAACAAAGCTTTCGCGTGACATTTAACAATGACGCCACAGCTTTGTGTATTTACAAATGCAACTCCAGCTTGTTGTTTATGTGTTGTCAGGCGAACAGCCCAGAGGACATGCACAGCTGGATTAAGGCCGTCTCAGGGGCCATCGTTGCTCAGCGCGGCCCGGGACGCTCCGCCTCCACCGTAAGTAGCCTGTTAGTACTATATGTACTCTGTTAGTGCTGTAAGTACTGTAGTTTTGTATAACTTCGTATGTATTCTTCCATCTTTAAGTATGTATAAGTAGGTTAAATAGAAACACGTGTACAACCATGCATTTGGTTCAGATCTTCCCTGTTGGTCAGTAAATCATTTCACATCCCACCACATGCTTTATGTGCGAGCTGGGGAAGTGGCGCCATCGTGTGGCAGGATGAGTTACTGATGAAGAGTCCGCTTTTAAAACAGAGAGCATTTTAATGACAATATTTAAAACAGCGTTTTAATGAGATTCTCTATATAAATTATTTGTATCCCATAGTTGGGAACATTTTAATATGCCTGTCTATTATTTCAGATCTATGTACATCTGACCTTTCATATTACATAGATTCACTTCACGTTTTGTCTTGTGTTTACCCTTCTCAGGAGTTTCACAGCCTGGTAATTGTTGAAATGTGTTTTTCTCACAAGCAAGATTACCTTTCTCCCTTCTTCAATCTCATTTCTGTGGTTTTGGAAGGAAACTCACGATCACACACGAGTAGAATTAAAATCCAACAATATTCATTATTGTGTATAGAGTTTAAATGTAGTTTGATCAGGAGAAAACTGTTACATCTGAATATTGATGCATTCTTTCTCGTAGTTTAACAGATTTATTTTAAATGTCTCCTTAAGTTATCAAGATGGACAAGTTTTCTCCATTTGAGGAACTTTGGTGCATTTAGTTGAACAATAAGGAGGGAGGGGCCTCTGTGGAAGGAGGCGTGGTCTTCCGGGAAGGAGCTCTTCACACTGTAACTGAGCTGTAAACTTGTTTTTTTAGATCCGTCAGGCCAGAAGGCTGTCCAGCCCTTGTTTACCGAGGTATACGCCATTGTGCGGCGGTGAATGCAGCACGTATGTGACCCCCATGCCCTGCCCCTCTTAACTCCCCCGCCCCCCACACCCCACATTAACCCCCGCCGCTGGCCCCCCCTTTGCCGAGCATTTAACTGGCAGACCCACCAGGAGCTCCCCGGTTCTGTGTCCTTCGGAGGCCTTGGACTTGTAAAGCAGCAGCATTTAGACTCACAACAAACTGCTGCATGAAACCCTCATTTGACCCCCGTGTGACCCCAGATGTGCGCTGCTCAGCTTCTGATCCTCATCCTCCATCAGAACCTCCCCTCGATCCGCCATCGACTCGCTTCCACTAACCACGTCCCGCAGCCTCGGAGGCGGCGGCGGCGGCACACGGACCGTTGGGCCGACCCTTCTTTCTTTTCGTTCTCTAGACACCAGCGTTCTCCTCTCAACTCAGAGTTGTGCCTCATTGGTCGCTGACATCAGTAACGTTTACAGCGTTCCCGACTCCCATCCTGCCTTTCATTACGAGCTTGATGTATTTCCTTTTACCGCTAACCCTCTGTGTCTCTCTGTTTCCTGTGTGTGTGTGTGTGTGTGTGTGTGTTTTCTCCAGTGAGTCAGATGTGACAGTGACGTATTAACTTTCCCCAAATGAGCCCTGCTGCCTCCTTCCCGCCCCTCCCACCGCTGCTCGTCGCCCAATCACCAAGCTCCGCTGCCTCTCAGCTTCCATAGAAGCCGCTGTTCGATTCCCGCCCGGTTCCTTAGGCCACCGTGGCGTCACTCGCTCGTACGTTGTCGCTTTTTTTAACGCGCATGAAGCCCCTTTTGTTACAATCCTCTCCTTTTGGACGCAGATACGTTTGTGACCTGGCTGCTGTTTTTTTTTTTTATTTCCCGACCACCTCTGTTAAAACCTGCACGTTGTCCTTATTGTTTCTGCCTTTCGTCATTCAAACCACTCATGGAAGTTTCAGCAGCAAACATCCCTCTTTGATCTGGTCACTGAGGGATGAACAGGGTCTGATGATGCGCATCACACAGCTGATTTCCAGATCTCTAAAATATAGTTTTCCGTTAAAGGTCCACTATGCAACCGGGGTTGATTTTTCCAGCGGGGCTCCCCCCAGAGGCCGAAAATAAAAGTGCACGGTCGTAAAGATGCTCAGCTGCCCTCCTCGTTTCTCCGGTGTCAAGCCAGGCGCGTTTGTTTTGAGCTCAGCAGACAGGCGAACGCAACGAATCACCACGTCTACTGGTGATTCGTTCCTTTTGCTCTTTCTTGCCTGGGCTTCTGGGCTTTCGCTGTTTTGTTGCTGGTTCCGCCATGATAACTTCACAAATATCGCCACTGCGCTACGGGCCTGCCGCGTCCGACTCGCGATGACGGGACTTCTGAGCCTGTGGCTGCGGGTCGAGGGCTCCTGGAAATTGCAAGTGCAGTATTTCCCCTACAGACCCCCAGGGCGGCCTAGAAAACCTTTGTTCGGCCTGAAATGACTCATTTAATCATCCAAAACGGTATGGAACACATTAATTAACTGAAAAATGTTGCATAGTGTGCCTTTAAGAACAGTTTTTGACGGGATCATTTTTGTCTATCTTTTGTTGCTTATTAATTTATTGTTGTTGTTTTGTACCATAAAATGATCCTGATAAATTTCACTTTTTATTTCAATATCCAACTTTGGGTTTTCTGGAGAACGAGGCACCTGGAGCTCCATCAGCTGCCTTACAAAGGCATTAGATTTCTTTTTTTTCATCCTCATCCATCTCGTCATCGCTGTGCTCCCTCCCTCCATTGCTCACATCCACTTCCTTATCCGCACCCCCAACTCTCTCTCGCTCTCTCTCTCTCTCTCTCTCACCAGGAACGCAGTTCTTCCCCAATGTCCACCTCCACCTTCTATTTCTCTGACCAGGAACTACACCACCCACAATCCCGCTCTGCCTCAGCGGGCCCTCAGTTTCACGCTGGACCAGCAGGAGAACTTCCTAGGCCTCCTTCCATGGAGGCTGGGCGCCGCCCCGGCGGCCATGACGCCCGTCCCGGCGCCGCGCTCCCGCCTCTCGCTGCAGGAGACGGTGCTGTCGCCGAAGTGACGGACCGGTCCAAAATGTCCCCGTCTGGGTTTGTCTCCGGGGAGCAGGGGGCAAACGGTTGTGCCTCTGAGAAAGCAAACGTGCACGTGACCCTAATATGATGACGATGAGTGAGCGTCTCTCCTCCTGGGACCCTTTGACTCGTACGCGTGTGCCCATGTGGAGTTGGACCTTCTTCCTCTGCCGTTTCCTCACTTTGGTCTTCCCAGGTGTTAATGTACAAACAAACGAATGCCACGTCGTCGTGCAGAGAGAAACCCATCTGTGATCTGTGTTCGTAGTCCTGATGTTTTTTCAGGAGCCTGAACTCTGGGTCTCGTAAGATCTCTTCTCCAGTAGAAACTACCTATAAACTACTTTTCTGCTGAAGTTGCAGAGATCTCGGTGGTAAAAACTCCAGATGTTCTTTAAGGCTTTACTGTCATTCACTCTGCTCTCCTCCTGCACTGCTCGGTGTTCTGTGACTTCCATCAGATGTTCCTGTATTTGTGTCACTCATATCGTTGATTAGTTCACCTGTATGTTCATATTTTTTGGGGGGGGGATTTACTGTGGAGCAGAACCTCAGCATCCTTCCTCTTGAGTTCTGCTCTCTGTGATGGAGATCAGTTGTGGGTTTTTATGTTCTGGTTTTAGTTTGGATGCTTTTGTTATTTACACTGTTGGAAAACTGCTTATATTTCTTGTAAAAAATATAGATTTTTATTAACGTGTGCATGGCTGCAGGCCCCCCCAAACCCCTCCCTTCTGTGGGTGTTGTTCTCTCTAACAAGATGATACAATTAAATGACCCTTTTTATTATGAATGTGATTCCAAGACCATGTGCTCTGTTTATTAAAAGACATTTGAAAGTCATTTGGGACTGTATTCGTTTTCTTTGCCAGCAGGCAGATGGAGAGAGAAGCAGATGTTGCTTCTCATTTCAAACTGCAGCTTCGTGGAGGAAGCTTAAACGATGTAAGTCTCTCTCTCTCTCTCTCTCTCTCTCTCTCTCTCAGCACTGTGGATTCGCTCAGCTTGTTGTTTCACACATCTTTGAAAACACACATTCGTCAGTTCACACATAAAAACGTACGTATGGGTGGTTGCATTAGTGGTGGGGTGTTACGGGCGGGCGGACCCTTAACACAAAAGAAGTGACGCACACAACAATCAGCTCGTACCCAAAATATAGGGGTCATTTATTTAACAATGATATTAAAGGTAGTTGCATAGTAAACCATAGTTCCACTGCCGGGTGGACGGCTGAACTCCATCTCCAACAGCAAACACGGTGGTGCAGAGACTTCCAACCACATGTGTGCGCCCTGGGAAATGGTCCGGGAAGCCTTTTGTAGATCCCAAACGGCTGCTGCTCACGCACGTGGATGTGGATTTCACGTTAACAGAAACCTCTGTTGGCTATTTTTGGACTGATGCCTGTTGCGTTTAAACACATTGGAGCCCTCTAAATAGAGACTCTGTGCCACAAAGGAGCCTTGAAGATGAGTTTCTGTGAGACGCCAACATCAGGAGGACACAGTTCATGATGGCTCCTCTCAGCCAAACACATCTGCTCAGACTCTGGTGTCATCCACACATTTACACTTTGATGTTAGCTTCTCCAGGTTGCACATGGGGCCGACTCATTTCATTTGTCATCAGTTAATATGAATATGACACCATGTGAACACTTCGCTCACACACATCGCTCTTTAAGAGTCCGCCTGCATGGTTTCCCTCATTTCTCCGGGATGAATTATGGGAAATGTGTAATTCAGAGCCTCAACTTCCACCACAATGATCATCACGTGGTGGCAGCACATGATTGTGGTCAAACTGGAGAATACATGCGAAAACAAAATGAATGATATATCATAATTATTGTTATAAACATCAATTTACAATGTACGAGATTCATTGTCTCGGGACAATATGGGAACGACATAGTCTGAAAGTTGATAATAAAAAAGAGAGAGAGAGAGAGAGAGAGAGAGAGAGAGAGAGAGAGAGAGAGAGAGAGAGAGAGAGCAGTGATCGACCCAGAGCAGCTCCCTAAGAAATGGGATAAAATATGGACTTTATGCAGACTGTGAATGACGTTTTTCCAAAGCGTGATGTATGAAATGTGTTTGATGCCCGACAGAGGGCACCACCTGTCTGAAAGCAAAAAAAAAAAAAAAACAGATCGGTGTGGAAAGTGCCGCCTCAAAAAAGAAATCTGCTCAGTTGAACGAGATAACATCAGGGAGGGTTTTCGTTAATGCATCAATAACTAATCCATCGATCAAACACTTTTTTTTGCTTTTAACTATATCAACTTTTGAATGCAGGATTATTTCTACATTGTGGTATTCATGCAGCTCAGTCTAACAAATACCCGGATACTAATACCACTATGCAGCAAGAGTGACATTATTATTCACATGGAGATTGCAACCTGTAATAAGATATGACGGACGCTGTGCTGAACTGGCCCGCCTCCCTCTCTCTCTCCCCCCCTCTCTCTCTCTCCCTCTCTCTCTCCCCCCCTCTCTCTCGCTCTCCCTCTCTCTCTCCCCCCCCTCTCTCTCTCGCTCTCTCTCTCTGTGTTTGTGTGTGCGCGGCACTAATCACTTGTCATACACCAGGAGCAGCGTGGTTGGCACAACAAGCTCAGCGGTCGGTCGGCTCGCTCTCGCGCCGCTCCACAGCAGCTCCTCCGCGGCCCACCGGGACCGCGGCGACCCGCCCGGCTCGGCTCCCTCAGCGAGGACGGAGGAATGAGCTCGTCCTCCGCCGCTGCCAGCGCACTGACGTGAGCGTGTCACAGCTCTATTTAAGGGACAGGCACACGCGCGCGCACACACACACTCGTGCGCGTGCACTGAGGACACCGCACCAGATTGCTGTTGGCAGAACCCCCCCCCCCTCCAACTCCCACACAGCTCGGTGTCGGACGGTCCCAGCGACCAGCAGCCAGAACCATGGCGGAGAGAAGCGGCCGGCTGAGCTTCCCCGGGAGCGGATCTCTCAACAGACCGGTCCCCATGAACCTGTTCGCCACATGGGAGATAGACGGATCCTCCCCGAACTGCATCCCCAGGTAAGGCGGCACCGCGCCGTCCTCTTCAACTTTACGGGCTCTCCAATGCGCCATGCCGGCTGCCATCTACCCGACGGCCCCAGCAGCTAGCTGAGAGATAGCGCCAAGCCAAGTGGGTCCCCGCTGCGGGCAGGGAGGCAAGGAGGGAGGGAGGGAGGCAGGCAGGCAGGCAGGCAGGCAGGCAGGCAGGGAGGGTCCATCCTGACATCTGCACTGCTTTCATTTAGGTCGGACAAATGCTCCAGCAGCGCCGCGTTAAATCGCACCATAATGGCTTTCACTCTGCACATCCGTGTGTGTGTGTGTGTGTGTGTGTGTGTGTGTGTGTGTGTGTGTGTGTGTGTGTGTGTGTGTGTGTGTGTGTGTGTGTGTGTGTGTGTTTCTGAATGCGCCTGATGACCCACTCCGCTGTTCAGAGAGATGGCCAGCTTCATGCCACATCCCTGTATCAGCAGGCAGCACCATGGAGACCGTTTGTCTCCTGTGACACGGAGACCCAAAGGCCCCGTTTATGCTGCCAAATTGTGAACCTGCTGCTCAGGCCTGATTGTGTGCAGCTCTGTCCGTCTGACGGCCCTAAACTTTGAGTCCGCTTGGTGGCTGATCGTGAGACTCTGCCGCACGGCCTTCGTCGGGGTCACGGGGGGGCAACATTTTTGAAGTTGTAAGAGAAACTGCAAATAATCATATTTGAGAGGCTGCTTTATTTTAGCTCACTGTGTGCTTTCCTTGATTTGCAACAAACATCCAATCTTTTTCTGATATAGACATAGATAAAGCACATTTCTACTGTGAGGTAATGAGAGAAATCCATTGGATGGAGCTTGTGATTTGACTAATGGCTGCTTTGAGACTTTGGTCAGCAGCTGTCGGCCTGTAGAGAAAGGAGGGGGGGAAAAATGGCTGTAATTAACGAGGGTTGGGGGGGGGAGTTGTGTTTTTTATTTATTTATTTTAAAGTGATGACTGTCTCTTATTATCCTCTTAAGTTAATACCTTCAGTCTGCATCGCATGGCGTTGGCTTTTAGCTGAAGTGGGACGAGCCAGGAGGGGCGTCCGTGGGACTTTATCCAGCAGACGAGAAGGTTTTCTGTGACTAAAACACCGTAAGGGGTTCAATCCCACCGTGACCCCCCCCCCGCGCCTGTCTGTCCTCGACGGGGACAACGCATGTCCACGCTCCCCTTTTTGTCCCCCCGCCCCGTCGCTGCTGCTCTCTATTGATCGCTGTCTGTCAGAGGTCAAAGACGAGGGAATCCGCTCGTTAAATCAAGCTCCTCATTCCGTGAGATCCGCCTCTCACAGCGGACGAGCTGTCAAGCCTTTTTTTTTCCTCAAGTTTTCACATAAAAGGAGTTTCTGTTGATATTTGTAACAATAACTTGAGTAAAAAAAAACCCAAAAACTGCACATCCAAATGGAAGAATCCTGCATGTGTAAATAGAAAATGTAACACTGGTGAAATATCTAATATTTTAAAATAAAAACGAATGTACAGGGTTGTTGTTGAAAAAGTTTGACGTACAAAGTGCAATATACAGAGGTACAAGTGAATTTATTCCACCCGTCTGTTGGACCTCAGGGCGACGCACAATGTGTTTTGGTGAGTAACATTGATGTAATGTATTTCTTGGTTTGCAGGAAACGCTCTTGAGGGCCCCTTAATAATTAATCTTTTATCAAAACATAAAACGAGGCCTGGGGAAGGAAACAAACGGGGGCCTGTGTGGGGAGACCATGGGGGGAAAATGATGAGTTAGTCATGAAAATCAGTCTTCTCAGTTCCTTTTAATCCAAAATCTATTTCTAATTTACACAGTCCTACAAAGCCAAAAGCATGTTATCAGCAATATGCCGGTTCTTTATTTTGTAACGAGACAGGACATTAAACGTGTCTTGAGTAATGTGTGATTATGTCTGAGTACCTCGTGCCAGCAGCAGCCGCAGCCTTGATAAGCGCTGCACTGCCCTGTTTAAATGAATTCATTTTTAGATATAAGCTTTCTTCCCAAGAGTCCGATTTATAGCACTCTGATAGAAATATTGTACAATATTAAACCCCTTGTTGCGGCTTGATGTTTATAACGATGAACATTCCTGATCTTTAGATGTGCCTGGGTTTTAAACCCAGTGAGAACCAGGCCAGCAGTTTCTATCAGTGAACCGTCTCCTGCCCCCAGCCTCACATTCACCTGCACAGACGGCCCTATCAAATGTCCCACGGCAAGGAAACCAAAAGCAGCTCGTGGCGAGCCTCGTCAGCTCGTGGAGCGGTAGTTAACGGAAACTGGAAATGACTGCTTGAAGGCCGCGTTGAAAGGCAAGCACGGACTGTGAAACGGGCCGGACGATGTATTGAAAGGTGGAACGGGTAGACTTTGGCGAGCCACCCTTTCACGTGCTTCTATTGCCAAATGGAACATTTCGATTTCGATGGTGAACCTTTGGTGCCCTCGCCGCTTCCTGGCGTTTCATGACCTGGCTTGGGTCAAACATTCCGGCAAACTACTGTCGGTCATAAACCATTTCAGCGTGTTCCCCTGCCGGTCTGATCAATGTATCCTTCACCCGTCTCGCTCGCTGGGACCCGAAGGCCTTCGTACGAGTGCTTCCTCGGCACTGATCTCACATTTCCCCGGCACGTGCCGCTCCGTGCCGAGATGCTCAATAGTCACCTGTCACAGGCGAAGGGGGAGGGGCATAATCGCCCATCTCGGAGGGCGGTCTGGAAATCCAGATGTCTGATCTGGAACTGGCTGCTGAAAGGAAAATGCGTTTATTGGAGAGTTTATGAGGATGTGGCTGCTGCACATAATGTGAGGTGGGCTGTCAACTCCTTGTTCAACTCCTCAGCAGCCAGCCGTGTGGTGTGTGCGTGTGTGCGTGTGTGTGTGTGTGTGTGTGTGTGTGTGTGTCTCACGCTTACATTCCTTCACGTTTCCTTGAGTCATTTTGAATGAGCGGCCTTTCGCTGCTCGGGGCTCGTGAGCGTGTTCCACCGGTCGCCCACTTCTTTCTAAAGAGGGCAACGTCTCCTAAGAGCCACCGCTGACGCCGGACACCAGGACGCCTGAGCCCCTCTGCCGAGGGCGAGGAGCCGCGTTTCATCTGGCCGTTTCTGGAGTGGGTATCGGTCTGAAGTCTCCCACAGGCGGGAGGCTGAGTGCCGCCAGGGACGGGATCCCTGAGACAGGGGCCGGATTGAGCGGGCCCTCGACTGGCAGCTGGACCCAGCAGGCCGTCGCGTTGGGGCCCGTTGGAGGCGAGAGTGCTGAGACGTCTCTTTGAGCCGCCGGAGACACTCGCCCTTTTGTCCCCTGGCTGCATGGGATGCTCACACTGCGGGAATTTAGAGTAGGATGGATGAGAGGCCGTTAAAGGCCCTCATTGTTTTACGATGTCCGTGTTGTTGTGGTTCTTCTGTACTGTTCAGTGACAATGTTTGGGAGTTTGAGCAAGACTAAGGGTTGTTTTAAGTTTAGATGTTTGTGAGAAAAAAGTCTTGTGTATATTAACTTAATAAACCAACCATAAGTTGATCGTCTCAATCATGAGTTTTGAGTTGTCTTCAATACAACATGTTGTTCATATAGTTAAAAATTGGTCAAATAATAGTAAAAATGGAGGCTAATAGAGGACCGGTTGACACGACATTGTCTTGTCCATGCGTCTCTTTTTAACCCTTTATTTTCTATATTTATTTAGCTTTCGAGAGGAAACTATAAAGGATCACAAAAGGCAGGACAAGTCCCTTGTCCCCTGAGGATTCCTCCCACGTCTCCTGCCTGGCTCATGTCTTTGTGAAGGGAATCTCTGCCGTGCTCTTTGAATGGGCACAGGGCGTTATGTGAGAAATCCACATGTCCTCCATCTTGCTGATGCAGCACATCCTGGAGGACAGATGGAGCAGGACGAGAAAGGGCAGTCGCCCCTTTGCATGCGCGCGCACGCACGCACGCACGCACGCACACACACACACACACATACCGATCAATTTAGCCTCCAGCTGACTTTCCTCATGCCTCGGCGCTGTGTGCCACGCCTTTCTATAATGTTAGTATTTCCCCACAGACAATATTTGATTTTAAAGAACCTGCTTTGATAATATCTGTGCAGCTCTTTTGTTTTAATCCTCTATGTAATATTAGTTTGTGAGTATGGAAAAGCAGCAGCAGGAGCGTCTGTGTTCACTAGGACCTGAAATCCAGAAGCCCCCTCAGAGGGACTGTAAACACGAGTTCAGCCACTTTACTGCAGCTATCATTTTTTGCAAGAAGCAGTAGAAGAGTTGAGGCCTGCAGCACGTTTAACCTGCAGCGGTGGCGTGCTTTTAATTGACGATGAGCAGTTACTAGGAAACCGCACAGCAACATAGAACAATAAGAAAATATCCCTTTTTGGTGAATAAAGACTGGGAAAACTGCAGATTTTGTATTTTTTTTTGTGTTTGCAGCGTTTAGTCCCTCTGGGCTCAGGAGCTGAAATTGTATTGCTGTTAAATATTCTTCATGGATCTTCAGCGCTGACGCTGTCCAAATTAAATCCGCGCTAATTGGATAATGGGACAAATGCACGTGCCGCTTGAGATGCGGCGTCACAAATTCATTTTTCAACCCGGCAGTCCGCTCACTTTGCGGCGGAAAGTGTCGTCTCTGATGCAGCAGAGTGTCTTTTACTTTAAATAGACCTCCGGGTGACGCAGGCGCGCGATAAGAACACCGTACATGTGAGATATCAGACGCTGAGGCGTGTGATATCACCGAAGTGTCACCGAGTACCTTCAACCTCGTGTTTAGCTACCAGTGTCTACGCGCACAAATAAACACAATATTTTAGTTAAAGCTGCGCAATCGAAAACCCGATAAAAGGGGATTTAAATCAATGTTTATCTTTTAAACGATTTTGATTTCCTTTTTCATAAGGTGATATTCTAAAGCTGAGCTTTAGAAAAAGGAAGGTGGAATTACTGTTTGAATGGTCGAGAATTATTAACTTCAATGTCTTTCCTCTAATTAGAAAGGGCTGTGCTGCTCATTGCTTTTATAAATAATGTAACTGGCCATGTATAAGTGAATAACTAACGTAGACCCCATCTCCTCCAGTAATAGATTCCATTTACTGCTGGACGTCATTGTGTGCAGCTGTGATGGTTTGACCTTCTGTTCCAATGTATCTGCAATGATAGAAGCTTCTTAGGGCTTGTTTACTTTGTCACATTGTTCCAGGCTAAAGGGGAAATGTACAGAGACGATCGTTTTTTAATCATCCATCTACAAATCAGATGTTCTGAGATGTCATTGTGGTACTTTATAATTACTTCAAGAGTACTTTCCTTCTTTTCCCTGAGAACTTAATTTATGTTTATTTACAACATGGCCTTTTTTTCTACTCTAACTGCTCTACATTTCCCAGGGAAAGAAATGTTCTTTTTACTGCATTGAGTTTAACCAAAGACTGTTAACACATGGAAAACCTATGAGTTTTATAAAGTAAAGAATTGAGCTACCAATTAATGACATATACACTCACCAGCCACTTTATTAGTTACACCTGCCCCAAATCGTTAACATGGCAGCAACTCAATGCATATAGGCATGTAGACTTGGTCAAGACGATCTGCTGCAGTTCAAACCGAGCATCAGGATGGGGAAGAAAGGTGATTTAAGTGACTTTGAACTTTCCCAGCCTGCCTTGCGCGTGCAAGGCAGGCTGGGAAAACCCAGGCTAGTGAGCGGCAGTTCTGTGGGCGCAAATGCCTTGTTGATGCCAGAGGTCAGAGGAGAATGGCCAGACTGGTTTGAGCTGATTGAAAGGCAACAGTAACTCAAATAACCACTCGTTACAAGCGAGGTATGCAGAAGAGCATCTCTGAGGCTACAATTCGCACAGGCTCACCAAAATTGGACAATAGAAGATTGGAAAAAGGTTCCCTGGTCTGATGAGTCTTGATTTCTGCTGCGACATTCGGATGGTCGGGTCAGAATTTGGCAACATGAAAGCATGGATCCATCCTGCCTTGTATCAACGGTTCAGCCTGGTGGTGGTGTGATGGTGTGTGGGATATTTTCTTGGCACACTTTGGGCCCCTCAGTACCAATTGAGCATCGTGTCAACGCCACAGCCTACCTGAGTTTTGTTGCTGACCATGTCCACCCCTTTATGACCACAGTGTGTCTTCTGATGGCTACTTCCAGCAGGATAACGCGCCATGTCATAAAGCGCCAATCATCTCAGACTGGTTTCTAGAACATGACAATGAGTTCACTGAACTCAAATGGCCTCCACAGGCACCAGATCTCAATCCAACAGAGCACCTTTGGGATGTGGTGGAACGGGAGATTCGCATCACGGATGTGCAGCCGACAAATCTGCAGCAACTGCGTGATGCTATCATGTCACTATGGACCAAACTCTCTGAGGAATGTTTCCAGTACCTTGTTGAATCTGTGCCACGAAGGCAGTTCTGAAGCCAAAAGGGGGTACAACCAGGCGGAATGCAGAAGAGTAACGGCTGCCCAACACGGTCGTAATGCCACTGTGGAGTTGATTTTGTGTGGGCAAATATTTACCTGCAGGGAAATCCTTGCAAATCATCTGTCCCTGATTCCCATAGCAACAGTTTCTGTGTTGCTTCCAAATTCGGCCAGCGGACACGGGGAAAAAAACTAAAACGTGTATTTGCCATTAATGGTTGAACAATGTTACGGAAGGTTTTGCTGGAGTGCGATACCACGTATTTGATCTAATTCAGCCACCTAACGGTTCATTTTGCGTAATGCTCTGAACACACCTTTTCCTCCCGGTGTGCAGACTCTCTTGTGTTTCACTTCTTCCCCTGTGAATTCCGAGCATGCAGGAGAAATGTAGGTCAGCATCCAGCATGAGGAAGCCTGTGCCTGGGAGGAGCGCGTGGAAGGGTATCACCTAACGTAGCGCCTAGGACGGCTGCTGTGCCGCACTCGGCGCCTTGCTCCTGGACGGCTGGCTGTTTTTCTTGCATCGAGGCGTTTTGGCGTCTGATTTGTCCGTAAAATGCAGCTTCACTGTCTCTTTAATCCGCATTTGTTTTAGCAGACAGCGTATGCTCAAAGCTTGGAGAACTCTGTTGTGATCCCAAGCAGGATACAGATGGCCGCTGGACCGAGCAAATCTTGTTTTTTTTTAGAAGTGTTCTCACAGAAGGTCTTCAGACAAAGGCCTTGCTTAAGACTACAGCTGTAACTGTTATTGATCAATCTACCCATTCTTTTTTTTGAAAATGTCAGACTATATGGACAAATGTCCATCGGGTTTCTCTTTTAATGTCTTTTAAACAAACCCGATATTCAGTTTCGCGTAACATGAAGCCGAGAAAAGCAGCTTTTGACAGGCTGAATACTTCCCTGAAAACAAATGCCATGTTGAAATTAAGTCAACTATTGTTGCAGCAGTCCTGAATTACTAGCGTTTGTCCTTTCTAATTTAAAAACCTTATTTTCTCTCAATGTCTTGATTAAACCAGAGTTTTTATTTGTTGGAGCCTAAAAGAACATCAAATAGGCCTGTTGTGTATTTTGGCAGCCGGCACACCGGCGTCACGGAGTCATAACGTTGATGACATTTATAGAGGGCGACTCGCACCGTCCGTCATGGCCACGGAGCCCGGTGTCCCGCAGGTGGTTTTTATACAGTAGTTCCTTTAAACCAACTCCAGACTGGTGGGAAAATCATTATGTAGGACCGTTGCAATGAGATCTGAAGTCTACTGTTCGATCAGCCTTTAGTCTGATCGAACAGTCTGAAACGCCACATCTTGTTGGGCAATGTAGTGACGATTCATTCACATCATGTGCTTCTGTTTTTTTTTTTTTTTTTTATCAGAAGCACTTGTATCCCCGAATGAACTGGCTGCTGTCTCAGTTACGGGCTTCCTTTGAATAGTTCCGGTTGAACGCCTTGCTTCACAATAACCGAAAAGGTCCACGTGAACACAAATCGGCTGATTTCTATTGTATTAACTGTGTGTGTGTGTGTGTGTGTGTGGAGAAACGTGCCATCATGAGAGCAGCCCTGCAGTTCTTTGCATACAAAGTAATGCGCACCTCGTCTTTCTTTCACAAACGCGTCTCCATGGAGATGATAATCAATTCAGGATCCATTTTGGTTTCAAAACTGTTTCTAGGTCACTGTTACTCGCAGCTGATGGAGGAGATGTAATTCACATCTCCCTGTGCTGCATTTTTAATGGATCGCATTCATTATACATAATCTACGATGTCTTTTTGATGAATGTAGCTCTACGTCAGGGTCTTCTACCTACAGCACCGCCGAGGATATCTGGAAGTTTTCATTATTAAAACTCTCTGTGAATGGCCCTTCAACGTGTGCACGGAACAGAAACTGCAATCTGTGTGTGTGTGTGTGTGTGTGTGTGTGTTAAAGTTTGCACATGGCTCCAGATATGAAGGACATCTACGACAACGAAACCACGGCTGAAAAGCAACCGTCAACAAACGGATGAATGAAAAGTTCTGAACCCGAAGGTTCCGAGGTCGTCCATCTGGTGCATCTGTTTTTCAGTGTTGCTTCAGCCAGCAGACAGACTCTGAACGCTTGGTAGACCTTCGTCAGGCTTCTATACAACATCCACTTCAGCTGTCTTAGTCCCGTGTTGCGCCCTGCTATTAAATGGCAGATGAACTGCAGTAGTACAGCGCTTTTCCATCTTTCCCACCACTCGAAGGCTGCGTACGATGAAGGCCGCCATGTAAGGTGCCAGCGGCGTCAGGACGACGCAACATCCACGTCCATTCAGACACAGCAGACGGCACCCACAGGAGCACACGACATCGGGACGGCCCAGCCTGCGATTCAGACACAGACACAGAGGAACTAGTGGGAATGTGATAGAAAGGATGTTTTTTTGGAGAGTTGGTGAACTTCAACCGAGGAAAATACAACCATACCAATTGGATGGCGTCGTATCATGTTGACGTCTTCTGTGTCGTAACAAAACCTGAATTGTTTGAGTTTGTGTTGACCGTAGAACTGATTTCATTCATCTAAGAAAAAACACATGGATAAGGAATCATGAAGTTCAAGGTTTCAGGGCTCATTCGTGCAGCACATAACACAACGTCCAGCCTGGTGGCGTGTCAGTGGTTTTGCAGATGTTGCACATGAATGAATAAAAAAAAATTAGATTTGACCCGATGATGATGAACAAAGAAAAGTTTCATTAAATGTCCCAAATATCGTGGCAGTCCACCCAAGATTCGTCTCATCTGGACAAAAGTGTCTGCCTACCAACAAGTATCGATGTTGTATCGTAAAACGACAACAGTGAATATTACATTGCTGTTTTTTTTTTTTTATCAGAATCCATTTATTACATTTTAAAATGAAAGCCTTTATTTAAAGCCTGCTGAATCGTCCGGCTGCAGAAGGCTGTCTCGTAGGAAGTCTGGAAACTGAGCTGAAGGTCTGTGTTTGCGCGAGTTCACCTTCAATAACTCTTATCTCCCTCCACTGCTTTAGATTTCCTTGAGCAGCTCTGGTGTCTGCAGGCAATAAAGGCAATAAACCAGCGCCAGCAGCAGCAACTGCAGCTGACACAGGCTGGGAGACCGTGAGGGACATGTCATCCCCCCCAGAGGAACAACGGTAGTCTTTAGATTCACTAATACGTATTGGTTTATTAGCTGCTGGTCCCTTGGGAAAGCAGTCTTGTATCATGCATCATTCAATCACACTAGACTGCTGTAAATCGTGGAAGTATACATGGTGATGTCACCAATTGGTTTGTAGACAGCCGCTATGAAGCCTCAAGTTCGGAGTGTTGGACGTCGCCATCATTCTCAGAGGCTTTCATACCATAAGACTTGTTTTTGCAACCGGAGCAGTCGCCCCCTGCTGGTGAGTGGGGGAGAAGAACGTTTTAATCAGCATTTCTGCATGGTTGCATCACTTTGTTTCTACAGAAGCCCAGATCAGACAAAAAAACCCACCTCTGGCAAGAGAGGGAGAGGATTGTTGTTTTGTCTTTTTTTTGGTGAAATATTTATTAGAGTTTTGCTATCGTACAAAAATAATTGTTTTATGATCATTATCTTCCGTCTGCGGCACTGACCTCTGCAGGTTTCAGTCTGTATCAAAGGTTGATACAAGTTATATTTGATCTATTGATCTGTCCCTCTAATGCAACATCTGTGAGGCAATCGAGTTTGCACATCTGAATGCGCTTTCTCTTTGTAATGTCTGATATGGTTTGACATCTTGAGTCTCTTTGAGGACTAAAATAGCCTTTTCTGTGAAAAATAAGAAGAAAGGTCCTTTTCCCCCGAGCCAACCATGTTGGGGGTGATGCTTATGTAAAACAGTTTTCTGCCCCAAAAACATTGTAAGGAGTCCTGAACTGCTACTGTCCTCCGAAGGGGGCAATTTTAGAAAGATGTTTGGAAAAGAGCCCACTCATTTCCTTCTTACCGGTGATAGAAACACTGCACAGAGAGGAGGTGTCTGATGTGAGGGCTCGAGCGGCTCCCTCTATTAATAAAAGATAACGAGCCAATTATTGAGCCGATGGGGTGTCGTTGGGGACGACGGGAGGGGGGGGGGGTCGAGCAGCCGCGCGTCTGAGGAGTCTCATGATTTGAGTTTCAGTCGAGGAGGGACGGCTTGCGCAAAAACACTACACGAGCTATTTGGTGGCTAAACATTTTCCTTCAATCAACCTGCAATCGAGTCTCATTTTTCCCTGGAAACAATCGGTAGAAACCTTTTTACGTTTACCTGCTAATCAATGGATTTGTCCCCCCCCTAACTATCCTCGTTATTACCCTGCTGAGCAAATTAAAAATGTAGATTATCTGACGTTGTCTGAAACACGCACATCTGCAGGTTGTTTACACCAAACCAATTTAAATGCAGGAGAGAACGTTTAACGGCAGCAGAAAGGGAGAAGGCGGCGCCGTATCTGTTGGCCTCCAGAGCTTAATGATCTACTGACACAGATTCAATGAGCAAATATGAGCGTGATTTATAGGAAGCTCAGGACACTGTTTAGACTTTGCCTCCTGTGTGTTTTCTATCCATAAGCAACAGCAAGAGTTAATGTGTGTGAGTCTGTGCGCCCTTTTCCTGCTGTACTCTTATGACCTTCGTCCTCTTTAATTGTTTTAACTCATAAATGAAGGTTTACCTCTTTTGCATATGGCTGTGCGTCTCATTTTTTTTTTCAAAGAAGAGCGCATTAAGGAAGATACAAGGTTTGGCCTGTCACAGCATTTTGTGAAATACTCTTAAATTAGCACAGTTGCCTGAGTGTGCCAAATCAGCTTTAACAGCATTATCTTATCTCGATGTACTCATGGATGCACAGAAAACCTATATGGAGCGTCATTTTGATAAGCAAGCCTCACAGTATGAGACCACTTGGGACACTAAGAGATAAAACGTATTAATTTATTAATGAGTTGGAGACGAATTGGTAGGACGGTGTTATATTTGGACTGAGCTACGCTAACAGGTGCCATGAGAGTAGAATAAATCTTCTGATCTCGCGCACCAAGTAAAAGAATGTGTGTATGTCCCAAAGTGTTAAGAATTGTGTGTGTGTGTGTTTGAACTCTGCACTTCAGCACACATTCATTCTTATGCGCACACTAAGCTTTTCCTGTCAACGCTGCCCTGCTCTTGACAGGTTGAATTCAATCTATTTTAAGACTAAGTATGTCCTGAGCTTCATGACCAACACACACACACACACACACGCAGACACACGCACACCCCCTTCCATGCTCTGCTCTGTCACTTCACGACAGCGTCCCCCCCCTCGGCCGGTAAATCCTACATCTGAATATTGCATGAGCAGCTGAGCGCTGGAGAGCCCCCGGCACACGTCTGAATAATGTGTGTGTGTGTGCGTGTGTGTGTGTGTGTGTGTGCGCCTGCCTACTGCAGCATTGGACCAGTTTCCCCTGCTACAACTACACCTGGCATCGTTTCCTGGCTGGTTGTTATCGAGGTGTTCGCAGGCCTGTGGTGTGTGTGTGTGTGTGTGTGTGTGTGTGTGTGTGTGTGTGTGTGTGTGTGGGGGGGGGGAATCCATCACCAGAGTGGGTCCAATCCCAACCGCATGCTAATGTGCTCATTCTACACTTAAATATGCAGCAACCCTGGAAGTTCTCCATTTCATATCAATCACTTCGCTCGAAAAAATGATCCAACAGAATGGACACGTGGAAGCGTGAGCGTCGCTCCCTAAAGGCTGCATTTACTTATTAGGCTGCATTGGTTTGAGCCATCGGTGCTGCTAATAAACACCTATCTGAATGCAGATAGGAAAACATTTGCTTAAAGGATTAGTAGTGTATTACTTGGCGTTTACATTGTCCGTCGTAACCCGACTAGTTTATTAAAATATCGCTTTGATGTTGCTGTCAAGGTGTCGCTAATCTAAAATACTTAACAAAGTAGATATATAAATGATCAAGGATTGAAGTATATCAAGATTCTGTTACAACTGGAGCAACCAAATCATAATTTGGGTAATCTACAGTCTAAAACCCTCCAAACGTGGCTCCTGTGTGGCATCGATGGACCTCTGCATCTCTCAGGGGCAGAAAAACCAGAGCCAGGTGACTCACTCAAACCACTTTGTCTGAAAGCTTGGATTAACTATACTTTTGACTATGACCCCATGAACGAGAGGTTTAAAGCCTACTTTTTACTTTTTGGATTAGGATTTCATCATAAAAAAAACGCTTTTATGTGGATCAACCGATGGTTCCCAACCGCTGAGTAGTTAATAGTTCCAACGAGATGTGTTTCCTTCAAAGAGTTCAACCCAATATTTATCGAAAGAATAAAAAGGAAAATAAATACTAGTTACAGCTCTGTCCCTTTCCCTTTGATCATGTCAGAACCATTTCTCTTGTAGGATGCACTGCAACAGCCTGACAACAGCTGAAAAACCTAACTGTCATCATACAGTTGCGCCCTCGTACAGTCGAGCGCGCTGTTAACGCTGGCTTTACTATTTACCAGCAGTGATTGATTCAATAACGCCGCAGGAGGTTCTGGGATCTATCGTTTTGTAATCTGGATTCAAAGGCTGGCAGATGTGAGAAACCAAAGTCTGCCTGTGAAATCAAAATTGTGAGCCGGTTGTGATAATAAATAGTTGCTTCTCCCTTCTGTGCTCTGGCGCTCTCTCATTATGGCGCTCTCAGCCCTTTGTGCCTCTGGTCTCCCCCGTTTGAAATCCCAGCCTCACACTTCATGGGGATGTGGGACCTTTGGTCTGGAAGAGGGGGGGGGGGGGGGGGCAGTCTGGGAACCGATCCAGACCAGGACTCTCCATACCCAGGCTCCCTGGCATCTCGCCCCGAGCCGCAGTCCACCAACATGTTGCCAACCAACAGGAGGGCGGAAACCCCAGAAAGGACTGCCCGATCATCACTCTGAGCCTTTTGAGGAACTTGAATCAGTTCATGGCGTTTACAAGTTCCCACCCGCCGGCCGGAGACGGGCGAGCTGATTACGTCACTCTGCTGCTGGAGTGGTTGCTGTTGACGGACCCCTGTACTATTTATATGGTGGAGACCAAAAATAGAGGGAACTTTCTGACAAACACGGCGTCAACTGAACCGCGACGTTGCTTTGTTCTTGCTAGTTGTATAAAAATGCAGGGTTTTGACTGCAGGACTATTTCTTTGACGCTGAATATTTTTACGTTGTAGTAAATACTTAGCCTGGGTGCCATTCCGGACTTAGTCCCGCCCACAGCGTTCTTTTGGTCGGGACGTTCGGTCTGCCATTGCGAGTATTGCTTGCCCGAAATCGGGCGGGCCAGTCAAATTGTCAGGGCGGGCTTTATACGATGATGGACAGATGATCAACAGTAACGTAATCAACCACGTCACCAACGAGCGCTTGGGTTGAACAACGTTGGCTGCCGCTGGAGAATTGAGGTGTGTAGATTCTGCGATCGGATCTGTTCTGAAATATATCAACAGCAAATTCATTTTAAAAGCGGAACAGAGAAACAGGGATCACGGCATTTGTTGATAAGAACGATGTTTTTGGCGCCCTTCCTACGGGATTCGGCAACTAGGCGTCGCCTAACATGCGTCACACACTCCGTTGTGTCTTATTGGTTGTAGGTCTGTCCAATTGAGTGCAGAGGCATTGTTTCTCCTGGTTCGTTTGAAACACGGCCCATAATCACAGCTCCATGGAGCAGCATCAGACTCACATTCTGACTAGAATTGAGTATGACTTCGTCAGGCTAGTAAATAGCCTTTTTAATGCGAAATAGTTCCAAAGCAGTCAAGTACTGTAAAGTACTTTATTGTACATGTCAAAATAGTGTCACATCCGTATGCTGTTTGTACTAATCTACAGTGAAGTGCTTATTGAGAGTCCGATCTGTTCTCTCTCCCTTCACTCTGAAAGTGTTACGGAAGGTGTTTTAAATGGCACGTCGGTCATTCCAGCCCGGGTGGGTGTGAGAAGCGTATTCAGAGTCGGATGCCACCAGGTCTGACGTAAAAAGATGTGTGTGTTTGCATAGTTATTTAAATAACTGGAATGCAGTAGTCCTCTGGGACGTTCACGTCTCAGGTTTCAGTGTAGGTCATGTGACCACTGCTGCTTCTTCTACCCTCTGATCTCAAAGCATGTAGAAGTATCTTCTTTCATGAGTTACATGAACACTATGTGCTGCAGTGTGTGTGTGTGTGTGTGTGTGTGTGTGTGTGTGAGTGACACACTGGTTGCCATGGTGACAGCTAAGCTGTGTGTCCGTTTCCTCATTCAAATCTGTGTTAAGTTTGGAAAAGGTGTGATGAAGAGGCCATGTTGCCTCACAAGTGCGAGACGCACAGATGTGTAAACACACAGCAGTTCCAACCACGTGTCTAATGTGAGGGAAGTGATCGTGTGCAGCTGATGGACATTGAGACAGCGATGAAAAGCTCCACTATTAAAGGTCAGGTTTTGATTAAGTCTGTTCCAGGGATGAAAATGAACTGTACTTGAGAGCGCTGCAGGTTTCCTCCACATCCATGGACACATTTGGTCCACATACGTGACAGATTGCAGTAGAGTGAAATGGAGATTGTTTACTTGCATTTACATACACTTCTCGCGGGTCATTTAATTTTTGTAAGTGGCCGCCGTGATGAGCGCTGTTTGTCCTCTAAATGCTGAGAAGAGGAGCTTCAATGCTTCCCTTCTTAGCTCCTTTAGCCTTGGAACCACTGGACCATCCTTTCTGTGACCCCCATCATGACGTCAAGGAATACTGGGTAGGGATAGAAGTTCGGAGGCGAAAGAATCCAGCTTTCACTTCATTTATGAAATCTATTTTTTAATACTATTGGGAGGAAAGGTGTCTGCACAGAAAGTTTATATGCGTTAGTAAAGGTAAGACTCTCTGTGGGCACCTTGCAGGTGTTTAATGAGCTGCTCCAAGATTCCTCTTGGTACAAAAATCGCTTTAAATATCCTAAACTCGCTGCGAGAGCAAATGAGCGAGTTCTTCTTCTCTTTTTTTTTTTTTTTTTTTTTTTACCCGAACCCCAGGAGGCGTGAGAATGTAGGTCACTTCAACTCATCCAGCATTTATGCAACTGGGAAAAAAGAGGAGCTGGGGTTTAGCCAGGTGCAGGGAGATGAAGATTATACACAGATGTCAGATTAGGGAATGAATGAACACACGCAACAGATAAACATAAGTGAAGAAAAAAATGTTTTCTCCAAGATACACAATTCTGTTCAATCACAAACATGCAGCAGATTATGAAAGTGAAAAGAAAGACATGTTTAGTTTGAATAAGATGTTTCCAGTGATTCCATTTCTACTGGAAGAACTCCTCTTGGCTGGACATCTCAAACAAAATGCAGCTCAGAGGGTCAAAGTGGGAGGCTTGTTTTGCTCATTTTCAGCTTTATACTTGTTTATTGGCTTTCTAGAACATATCGGAGTCAACGCCAACAGGCCTCTGGTGTTTATAACCAACACTGGAAACAGGACTGTGGATTACGTGGTTTAAGGAATCCAAGCATCTAACGCACCACCACACCGCAGCATTAGACCGTAGCAGCCCGAGTGCGCTGCAGATTACCTGCATACTTTGTGCACCATTTGGCCCTTGTCAAAGGCCAAAGGTGATCCGAGCGGAGTTTGAGGAGCATTGCAGAGGAAATGTCCTTAGTGACACGCTAAACATGGGAGCAGTCTGGGAACGAAGCCTCCATCCATCAACCTTGGGCAGTTTTGGTGAGTCACTGTCGGTGTTTGGCACCTCTGACCAGTCGGCCCGCTGCCACACTGCGATGGGGTTTCCATGTGTGCGTAGAAGGCAGTTTGTAGAGTTTCTAAATCAGTTTGTTTCGTGAATAAAAAGTGGCAGTGAAACTCATCACTGTGCTGAGCTCGGGCCTCCTGACTCGTGTAGACGTCCGAACACGGAAATGTCAGAACAGAAGAAGAGCATCGTTATAATGCACGCACGCGCACGCACGCACGCACACACACACACACACACACTGTCTGACTATGCTCTGCTTCATACATAACTGAGGTTTAACCTACATCAGCAAAGGAGAAAAAAAGCATTTCCATGGCAACCAGGGAAAAACATGGAGTGTGTGAGTAGCAAACCTGACCTGACCAAATAGTGGTCAGTTTGGACCCTGCTCTGTGTGTGTGTGTGTGTGTGTGTGTGTGTGTGTGTGTGTGTGTGTGTGAGAGACTGCTTCATGTGAAGCATCTGTCGAGTTACTGCTCGTCTTGTGTTACAAATATTAGAGGTAATCAGATCCTTCTGCTCCTCTTGGTTGGATCTGGACTCATCCGGCCTGTGTGGTCATCAAGTGACCCGAAGGTCGCTGGTTTGAATCCCTGAGACGATGGAAACCGGAGTACAGGTTTTAGAGCCATTGAGCAACAGACGTTGCAGTTGACTGCTGAAGTTAGATAAGAAGTTTATTATTCTCATGTCTCTGTATTAAGTATGAAGTTATGAGGAAGCAGCTTAGCTTTGACCTGCCAGCCGGTTCATGGTAAGAACGGGTTTTTCAAATCCCTATCCAGCCCTTTTCGCTCAATAATTAACTTGTAATGTAACTTAGTTTGACCTTTTTTAAAGGGGAACTTTTATTTTGTTAGTGTTTGTCAGTGAACTTGTTAGCTTACGTGCGATGCAGTAACTCTGGGGCCTCTTCCCCCCTCTGCTTTGGAACAATTCAGCTGTGGGAGAATAAGTACGTTCTGCAGAGGCCTTACAGCCATACTAGAAGACTTTGCTTTGTGAGAGGGATTTTGCCAAAACCTGAACAATTGATGCCAAAAGGTGAACATTGTATTTTATATTCTGACTCTCAGAAACGGGTCGAGATCAGATATAACAGGATAAAACTTGACTTAAAAAACACCAACAAATTGTAGCACTTTAATTGTACGTAGTGCAATTTCATCAAATAAGTCTTTCTTGTTTCTTGTTCTTCAGGGTCCTTTTATGGTTGAAATGCATCTATTGAAAGTTGCCTTTGACATGTATTAAAACCAAGTTTGCCTTCTTCACAACGTCACTGCACTGAATGTAGTACATCATAGTGTAGGATAATTATACTGTTTAACGACACACTCATACTCAATATTAAGTCAGATTGCAGGACGTTTTCCCAATAATATGTGGATGTGCTTGCGAATTACACAGTTCCAGCAGAGAAGTATGACGCCCAAAATGCCTCCGTCTGAATACCAACCGTTCTACGATCGCTCCTCTCATGATATCTGATATGCTATTAACTCGGCTCTTACACCGTGTGCAAGCATCTATTTTAGGTGGCTGTGTGAAGTATGGAAACCTCGTTATGGGTCATGTAGCGTCAAAATGTCAAGCTTTGTTAATGACAAACCAAACTATTAGAAGAACCTGACATTTTGAAATGACGCTACATGATGGTATCCACTCATTGGGGTAAATGCTAACTTTCCAAATTCCCCAAAAGCGAGCGTGCAAATGGCCTTTGGCAGAGTGCAGGGCGGGTCGCTGGCACAGGACTCCTCTACAGGTCCGGGTGTTTGGGCAGACGCACCACAGTTGCCCTCGGGGGGCAGAACAGGGAAGAGCTTTCTCTGCTGCCGTGTGCCTCAAAGTGTGAGGCGTCTTCTCGAAGCTCAGTGCACGAATGCGCTTGAATGATCATCCGATGTATCAAAGGCAAAATGTAAATGGACCAGAATTACATGAACATATTTTAGAGCCAGATGTTTGTGAGACACATTCCAGATAAACCAGCTGGAACCTGGTGGAGTGACTCCACGACTTGCTGTCAGCAGGAGGCGTAACGTCCGGTCCTCGTGTGTACGAGGGTCAGAGGTTATTTTTCAGGTCTGTTAAGTCTGTAACGAGCATTCTATCCCCTGCTGCAGGCTGCAGGCCATCGGGTTTGCACTGCACTGCATAGCCAAATCTAAGAGATTCAAAGCATTATTTGTGTATCTATTAGCAAGCCTTATCAGCACTTGTTTGGCATGTGATCCCTTTAAATAAAGGGTTTAGCGTTAGTCAGCAGATGATATCAGCCAGTCGCCGGTCTGCGGGTGGATTTTCACTATCTGCATTAAAAAATAGCCGACCTCCATTTGTTCCAAGAAAATGTGAGCTAAGTGCCTTGAATATCCTCTAGATATGTGTAATTAAGTGTCAAGGGTTCATACTTTAATCTCTCCTTTAATTTGTAAGAGGAGTAAAAAAAGGAAGAGCTTGAGAGATTTGATCTATTTTCACGTTCTGAAAGTTTCTTAAAGTCTGAACTTTCTTCAGATGCGAACCACAAACCCACAGGTGCTTTATATGAGGTATACTGGGCCTTGTGCAATTGGGCACGTCCTTTAGAAAAGCCTCCCCCAGTAAAGAGACGGCTTTTTTTTAATAGATTTTTACGAAATGGCGCCGCACAGATCCTCTTATGTTCCATTGGAAATATTAGTGCTGTTCCTTTCTGGGGCCGATGCCGGGGCACTCGACACGGCGCTGGTATCACAAATCCGTTGTGGGGGATCAAAATGTGACTCCTGGGCAGAGCCGTGCGGCAGACGCATCACTGCGCCGCCCACGCAAACCGCCACCCAGCCGCCGAGCGTGACTGACATGGATGTTGCTGTGGGCCCTGGGGCCGGGGGAGGAGAACACGGAGCGCGGAAACAAGGACGCGGCGCATTGTCCGCGCCGGAGCAGAAGACAATGCCGGTCTTCATTGGCTTGTGTCCATTGTGCTTGAGGTTTCTTGGGCTTGGCTCAAGAAGAGAAAGGTCTTCATTCAGTCAGCTGTTGGGGGAGGGGGGGGGGCGAGGGGGGTTGGAGGCGTCGTCTCTCTGCGTCCCGATGCCTCGTTGTCCCTCGAAGCCGATTTGATGCGGCGTCGTGTCAGTCAGCAGCACGCCGCCGGCTCCTTCGGTTCCCTGCCTCAGCTCCTCCGTCAGGGTTCCTTTTTGCCTTTTTAGGTCCCAGAATAGGAGAAACGGAGAGGAGCTGAATTGCAACATCGCTTCCTCTGTGGGACAAGAAACTTTGGCTGTTGAAGCGACACCCAACGCTGTGTAGCTGCGTCCCAGAATAATTTAGGAGTGATGTCATTCCACCGTTAAAAAGGGGCCGGCGGAGTTGGATGGTAAATGGACGCAGCAACTAGGCCTCCAGATTGCAGCTTACCCTGAAAGCTCCAGTCAAAGCTACCAAAGAGTCTTTTTCACGTTTAATCTTTTTGAGGAAGTGTCTGAAAGTCGTGACAGGCTTGTTAAAGCAGCCCCCCCCCCCCCCCCCCCCCCCCCCCTCACTCCCCTCATCCCCTGCCAGCATCCAGCTTCAGTGGCTCTATCCGGAGGCCCGTCTGCTGCGCCTCTCAGACAAAGTGATGGACAGAGGATTCAGCTCCGTCTGCCACAAAACCCTCAGCTCACATTAAGGGTCCTAACGAGCGCATGCATCATGAACCGATTCTGTGGTCTGTGGACGATTGTTCTGCCGTTGCTCCGGTTACCGGTGTGGTGTTTTGATGAGAGGTCTTTAGAAGGTGGCCCACTGGCTGCCTCATAACCTCAAGGTCATAATGCTTTGTTGCATTATTTTATAGCAGTTAGAGCTCTATTTTACCTACCTCTTATTTTGGAGCTGATATTCATCCGGATTAGCCTGATGCTTGTTATTGAAAGGTATTCAGGCAGGTGGGGAGATGGACGGGTCTAAAAAAAATGTTCAACCATGAGATCGTGTGAAGAAATAAGTACATTTCGACTCATTTGTCACCATTATTTTGACCCAAACCAAACATTTTTTTAGTAACTGGTTTATTTTGAAAAAGCCATACTGGGTATTGTAGGAAAACGCAATGAAATGAAGGGTAACCTTTTGTGAGTACAGTACAGTGGGCAGAGAAAGAAGACTGATGCAAGTAATGCACGCTTGAAACTTAAAACAAAAATTGGGTATTTGCTGATGTTTTTATGGGGAGCATAACCTCAAGGACACACAAAACCCTTAGGAAAGTTGACTTCTGTTTGTTTGGAAAACGTCACAGGGCACCGTGGTTCTGTTATATGCTGTCGTTCGGCTCTGGAAGAACAGCGACCTCGGCACGGGAGCATCCAATGAATACGTGCCGCATCAGATTAGCTTACCAAAGATGTGACGCGCTGCGTTTGCTGTGAGCGGTTTGTGAGTCTCTCCGTCTCTCACTTCAGGTTGTGCAGTCTGACTCTGAAGAAGCTGGTCGTGGTGAGAGAACTTGATAAAGAGCTGATCTCTGCGGCCATAGCGGTTAAAATCCAGGTATATGGCGCGCACACACACACACACACACACACAGAACAGGTGTGCACAAACAAATAGAAAAATGTCAGGTTTCCTGTGACCTTTACAAATCTCAGTCTGCGATGGAGAGCAGAAGAAAAGGTCATCATGGTTTATATTTTGTTGTTGACTATTTTAAATCCACGCTTGGTTTATGTACCTTCAAGTAACTTGTTTTGACATTCTGAACATTTAATAAGGTCACATGACACTAACTATAATCAAACCAGTCAATGACCAGAGAAAAGGACTGATGCATGTAATATATACTGTGAAATGCATTGCATAACATTTGCAATATGTTGCAAACGACAGGGAACTTGAATGCAAGCTCAGCTCAGCTGGGCCGTGGATGCAGATGGCTGTCAGAGCCTTTGTGATTACCGAGCATATTGATTGCTTGGTCAACTTAAGCCATGTTCAAAAAGCGAGTTGGGCGACTTGTCACAAATAAAAGTTATTACTGCAAATGAAAGGCTGAGAAATAAAAACGTAATTCCAAACTATATTTTAAGTAAAAAATGTCATTTTGTATTAGAAATGTTTGCATGCATGTCTGCTTATGACAAAACAACATTTTGTCGTACATGACGAGAAAAATACAGTTTACAACAAACAATAGTTCCAGTTTATTCCTGTGGAAGGTTTCCAACTTTGAATATTCTGTGAGATGTGCAGCCCTGGCTCCCACTGAATGAAACATGACGCTGTTGTTGTGCCGTTTGCAGGGCTCCAAACGGATCTTGCGCTCCCATGAGATCGTGCTGCCACCCAGTGGGTCTGTGGAGACCGATCTGGCTCTCACCTTCTCACTGCAGGTAAAAAAACAAAATCACCATGCTGATGTTTTGTTGAAGACAAAACCCATTTCTGAATGTTTTTTTTAGTTCTATATTTGAATTTATTTTCGCACTCAGGTGAGTTATGTAGGTGTGGGTTGAGTTTTATAATACTTGTTGCCAAGGCAATCGCTCAAACCTGCATGTCGCAAGATGTGGCGTTCTGTTTGTTGTATTTTGCAGCTGCATCTCCTTTTGTGTGCGCGCACAAATGACAATGATGTTAAACGATCAGGGGTAATAATCTAGATATTCTGTCAACAAATCCATTAAAAAGATCAAAACAAACAAGCTGTCAGTCACCCACGACTCCTCCAGCATTGCACTGAAGAAGTGAAGTGAATGAATACTAATAATAAGTCATTTCCTCGAATGGCAGGGGACAGCCGTTTTCTCTGATCTTCCACTAGAGATGTTTGTGTTTATGTTAGTTCTCCTCTCGCTGGTTTCAAGCGAGAGTTCAGGCTTAGTTTTACAAAGGTGATGTCACATGGTTGGCTGCAGTTAAGACGGCCGTGTGCTCATGTTTTCACTCCGTCCCTACAGAACTAACGCCATTGCTCTATAGTCACACATATTTAATATATTCAAGAATTGTTTTCATTAATAACCAAGGTTAGAGGGGCCTAAAGCACCTTTTTTTTCTTTTTCCAGTGACTATTCCCAGCCTCTGAGTTAATGCTCTATTTAATATTTACAGCAGCAGTTTGTAAATGTCGGATCAACCCCAAAATATCCTGCAGTATCTTAAAGAAGGAACATGTAACAGTGTGGCTAGTTTCTATCTAATTGGCTAGAAAATGGAGGTGTGTGTGTGCGCGCGTGCCTACTAGGCGAAATTAGTTGCTGGTTTTAGTCTTTTTATGGGATTTATTGAGGTAATTTAAGCTCTTCATCAAGCTATTTGAGTTAAATGCTTTTCCTTTTCCCTGTCTCATGTCCTTCAGTACCCTCACTTCTTAAAACGAGAAGGAAACAAGCTGCAGATCATGCTGCAAAGGCGTAAGAGATACAAGAACCGAACCATCTTGGGCTACAAGACTCTGGCAGTGGGATCTATCGACATGGCCGAGGTACAGTTAGGCCGCGCTGCAACAAACCGCCATCCGTCTCGGTGTAGGACATGGGGGGAGATACGGTTTGTGTGGTCAGTGGAGGATAACTTGGTCCATTCTGTCACACTTTGTGCCTTGAAGTCTGAGGAGAGGAGGAGGAGGCACAGAGGTGCATCAGCGCTAACAGGCAGTCAGTGAAAATAATGAGAAATCAGTAGATGTTGAAGCTGAAGGTTGACCTCAAGAGACTTTGTGCTCCTCATCTTCACCGGGGGGATTGGCTGGGCCTCGTGTCCTCTAACTCCTGCCTGTTTGAAAAGCTGTCTTAAAAATTCCATTAGCCCTTTAATTAATCTGGATATAGTATACCTCTATCTTAGAAAGGCTTCAGATAATTTCACTCTCTGTGCAAACCTGCTTCTTTTCAATCTGTGCTTAAAGAAGTGAAGAAAACTTGGTTGTTCCGATACTCTGCTTGTTCGCTGACCAAGAATACGCGAGGTCTTCCTTCAGATGAATATCCAAGTTTCAGTTCACACGCTGCTGATACGGTCAGATGTTCGCCTGCGGCTCTCAACGCTCAGTGGAGATGATCAAATTTCAGTCCTCAGACCTTTTGTTTCAGAGAAGTTAAAACTCCATTGAGCTGGAATAATAAAGCTGCAGAGAAATAAAAATGGTTGTAGATTATTTTACAGGATGATCAACATACGTTCAAATTTGATTGTTCAATGAGTGAAACCGTTTTTCGAGGGTTTTCTTTGCCTCTGTAACTTGAATTACATACAAGGGGAGACATTCCTTGTTTTTTGGGTCATGAAGTGTTCCTCTGTCTCCCACCAGGTGATGCAGCACCCGACGGAGGGAGGCCAGGTCCTGCCTCTCTGCAGCAACCAGAAGGAGCTGCTGGGGAAGGTGGCCGAGATCTGGATCGTTTCTCTGTCCAGCCAGCCGATAGACCACGAGGAGGCCGCCCTGCAGGGAGGACAGAAGATCAAATGCTCCGGTACACTTTGGGCCCTCTGAGTTCAGGCAGAGCAGGGGTTAAAGGGGTTCGGCAATCAGCGTGCTGTACGCCGTGACCATTTAGAGCATCGACGCATCCTGTGAGGCGTCTCTTAATCTTGCCTCTTGTCCTCCTCTTCAGATAACTACTCAGAGGAGGAGTACGAGAGCTTCTCCTCCGAGCAGGAGGCCAGTGACGATGCCGTGCAGGTTCAGGTGAGTCCGCCTCGACTTCGCTGAATCAATTCACCTCATCCGGCTCCAATCTGCTTGTGCGCCACGTCATTTGCTGAGGATGTGCACGTAATGCATTGGGGTGGGTTTTCTCTAAAGGAGGTGGAATTTTATCCTTTATTTTCAGGATCTGGAGGATGACGAGTATGACGTGAGGAAGCCAAAGAAGCAGAGGAGGTCGATTGTGAGGACCCCCTCCATCACCACGGTAAGGGACACACGCATGCAAGCAGGGCCGGCCCGAGGCATAAGCGAACTAAGCGGCTGCTTAGGGGGCCCCAAGCAGCCAGCGAGACCAGATTTGTTTTTCTTCTTTTCACTTTTTGATCGCGTGTCTGGCTGACTGCCGCCCTCCCCCCCCCCCCCCCCCCCCCGACATGAGAGGGGAGGCCCTACAAGCAGCCCTACTTTTGTATTATAACCTTACTGTATTCGTTTATAATTTTCGCTATAACAATATAGCGTGACATTTGTGCCAATAATCTTCTAGCACAGCTGACTCTGCGTGGTGGGAGGAGGGCCCCCACATCAAACTCTGCTTAGGGCCCCCAAGAGGCTCGGGCCGGCACTGCATGCAAGTGTTCCTTCCTGCACAAGGACCGTGGCTTGGGAAGTGACTACTCACTGGAAGAGGTGTAGAGGCCTTTTATAGAGCTCAGCAAACTGGAGCAGGAGATAAAAGCCCCAGGAAGTAGACGTGTGCGCCATGTTGCTTGATTATTGATTTACACGAGCGCACGCAGTTAGGTCGATACCAGCCATAACTGCAAAGTGCATGTACTGCTGGTAAAATGACTGGAAGGGAGCATCCCAGCAGACTGACCGTGTGTTTGCTCTCCTGTGTTTTAGCAGCAGAACTTCAAGCAGCGCGTGGTGGCTCTCCTCAAGCGCTTCAGGGTTTCAGATGAGGTGAGTGTTGCCGGCGCCGCGGAGCTGCTGAGCTACCGAACCTGCTGATGTCTGTGCTTACGTGTGTGTATAAAGGTGCTGGACTCGGAGCAGGACCCCGCAGAGCCGCCCCCCGAAGTGGAGGAGGAGGACCTGGACCTGGACAGCGTAGAGTTCGAGAACCCGAGTGACAGCGGCCCGGAGCTGGACGACGACGACAGCGTCCTCAGCACGCCCAAACCCAAACTGAAGTGAGTGGTTCTCTGCCGCCAGCAGCTCCAGCCTGGACCGACTCGAGCCATCAGGTTCTGTGCCAATGACATTTGGATGTCAACATCTTAAAGCTACTTTAAATGTGTTTTTTTTTTTCGTTTCTAGGTTGCAATACTTTGTAAAAGCAAAACTTTCTACCTCCTCCATCAGTTGCCCGTTTTAATCTGTAAAGAGAAGATTGACTTTGAGTGCCCAGTGTGGGTAAAGCTTCATTATAAGCCGGACCTTTCACTTCATTCATTTCTTTCACTCCTTCTTGTTTCATTAACCTTTTGGTCTTTCTGCCAAGAAAAGCTCCTTGAAGGTTTTGCTTCAGGCCAGATGGTTTCCTGTGTTTCAGGCCATACTTCGAGGGTCTCTCCCTCTCCAGCTCTCAGACGGAGATCGGCAGCATCCACAGCAGCCGGAGCCACCGGGAGCCCGCGAGCCCGGTGAGCGACGGCACAGCCGGTAACGCAGCGTCTGAGGCCATCTTGGATGAGCTCAGCGGCGGATTTACGACACGCCCCCAGTTCACTTCACGGGACGCCCCACTTAGCCTCCGCTACGTTCACTCAAACTAATCGGGTCACTGACGGCACAGGGAGAGAAAACAGAGCTGCCAATTACTGCTTTGAGTGAAGTCAGTTCCAAAGGGAGTTTGCTTACGAAACTCTAGGGCTTCTGTTGAACTAATGATGCATCAGTAGATGTTGAATGTGAAACCAAAGTCGCTCCCACTTATTATCCTCCTCACCTGCTCATTCCAGATGGACCCGGATAAAACCAAGTGTGCTGGCGCCAAGTTTCCAGGTGACGGTGTGTCTGGTAACGTCTACTTTGTGAGTACCAACTCTTCAAGCTGCTCCGAAGATGGTTTTGAATGAATTGGGTTGCTAAGCAACAGATTGGCCCCATGTTTACTCCGTGTCGGCTCGTGTCATTCACATACACACAGAGGATAAGGAAGAGTGTGTATCGCCATTCTACAACCCTCATGATGTCTTTGTGTACGGTTGTTCTTTTAGTGGTGTGCGTGTATCACCTCTCCCTCTCTCTCACTCTGTAGAACTTTAGACGAGTCATAAACCGCGCTGCTTTTCTCTCAGGAGCAGCCGGAGCCGGTGACCCCCACCACAGAGCTGGAGATGGACAACATGGACACGTTTCTAGAGCGACTACCGCCGAGTGGCAAAATGACCAAGACGGAGTCACTCATCCTTTCATCCAATCGGTAGGAAGACGTAAACACCAGCGAGCCGCTCTTTTGAATCAATGATTTACACCTACAGGTTGTTAAAGCTGACAGAAATCATTATTTTGAAAAGCCACAGAGAAGAACAGTATTACTGTATCACCAAAGAGGAGATCAATTCTTTTTTTTACTTATTGATGAGTGTCATCGTCTCATGATCAGGACGGGGTTCATGCTCTGAGTCTGTGACCGTTGCGTTCGTCCTCAGGCAGGAGCCAAAGTTGGCGGGGAGGCGAGGCAGGAGCACGTCGCTGAAGGAGCGCCAGCCCAGCAGGCCGCAGAACGAGAGGGCCAACAGCCTGGACAACGAGCGCTCCCTGGACACGCGCTGCCACCTACAGGTAGGAAGCGAGAGCTGCAGGAGAGTCTCCACGATGTCCTTTCGATTCCCGTTGGAAACAACTCGGTCACTTGGGTTTTGTTCACTTCTTCACAATCATATCAGACGTTTTGGGGTCTCCCAAGTTTTAAAATATGGGACCATGATTTCAACCCTTCCTAGATTCCAAGAAAGACGGTGTATGACCAACTCAACCACATCCTGGTGTCCGATAGCCACCTCCCCGACAGCATCATCCTCGTCAACACGTCAGACTGGCAGGGCCAGGTGAGGAACTCCTGCACGCTGTTATCTGGACACTGGATTGACTGGAAAGGCTGTGGGTTCGGCTGCTTTCTCTTCTGTGGGCCGAACACGTATTTGTTGCGAGTCTAGAAACATATTAACAACATCCAAGCTGGAATAAATGTATAAAGCAACAAGAACAGTATCCTGGGGAAAAAAAAGGGGAACATCCCCACATGTGATTCTTCCTCTCGTGCCGTCTCAGTACCTCTCCGACATGCTGCGGAACCACCAGCTCCCCGTGGTGTGCACCTGCACCACGGCCGACGTCCAAGCTGCGTTCAACACCATCGTCTCCCGCATACAGCGATTGTAAGTCAACCCCCTCGCACGCTGGCTGGGTTTGTTTGTCTTTCGCCTTCATATGATCACACATATTTTCACAGCGGAGGTGCTGTTGATGGTGAAACCGTTCCGCCGTCTGTTTATTTTCTCTCTTAGTTGCAACTGTAACTCCCAGACGCCCATTCCCATAAAGATCGCGGTGGCCGGAGCGCAGCACTACCTCAGTGCTGTCCTCCGGCTGTTTGTGGACCACCTTTCCCATAAGACCCCTGACTGGCTCGGCTACATGAGGTTCCTCATCATCCCTCTTGGTTAGTAGCAGCGGGATGCGACGTTTTTGTCTTTCTAGTGGTGTCCAGAAAAGCAGTATGGGTGCGTCCCAAAATAATGCAACACTGTCTGCCGCCGTTTGTCCTTGATGTGTTTTTGGTTTAGGTTCACACCCGGTCTCCAAATATCTCGGCACTATTGACTACCGATACAACAGTTTGTTCCAAGACGCCGCTTGGAGGGACCTGTTTCACAAGGCCGAGGCTCCGGTCATCGGTGGGCTCCCGGCTCTCTCGCCTCCCTGACTAGTACACGTTTTATCAGGTCTGAAAGGAGCAGCGTGGAGGATTTGGTGGCATCTAGCGGAGAGGTTGCAGATTACAACCACCTGAATGCCTGAGAACTGAGCCGCTCTTCATGATGTTCAGATAGTATGTTATGGTCCCATTTAGAGTTTGATACACCTGAAATACACCTCAAAATAACTGAATTTTGGCTGCCTGTGACTGAATATTCTATTAGATTTCTGCCCAAATCCTGCACGCGACTCCTCGAAGATCAGCCCCAGTTGGATATCTTGAATAACATCTTTGAACATGGAGAGAAGAGGTGATGTTGACAGACCAATGGCTCCTCTGTGCGTCCTGTGCAGCCCAGCAGAACCCTGACGTGGTGTCCCGGGTGACTCAGTACATGGTGGGAGCCAACGGAGCCCACCAGCTGCCCATCGCCGAGGCCATGCTCACCTACAAGCAGAAGAGGTGGGTTTTCTTCCCTCGCTTGGTCGCGTTTTACACGCGGCTGCAGCTACTCGGAAAAACTTGCGTGAAGGGTTTTGTCTTTAACGCAGAGCTTTCAGCAGTTTTTCAACAGGGGAATGAGTTTAACTGTTTGCACACTGATGTGTTAGCGGGCTTTCCAAAATAACTTGATTATAAAATGCAGATTAATGTTAAGATGCCTGCATAATCACAAGTCAAGATAAAGAAATCCCTCCGTGTTTGCCCGATCAGCAGGATTACATTTCGACGGGATCGATGGGCCTTGTCCAATTGAATGGCCTCTGCTTGTTGCCAGTAGCAACAGAATATATAACTGAAACAACTCCTGCTGTTGGAATAAAGTTTGTTCATTTAATTGCGTTTAAACCCCTTTGTGAGAAACAAGCTGAAGGTTAAAGTTGAATTAACGTTGTGAAGTTTGTGTGCGAGTGGCGACGTGTGTCTTTTTAAAAACATTGCTGTGTTTCCATCACTGTGCGTGTGTGTCTGTGAATAACGTTTTTGTTGTATTTTTTCTTTCTTTGAAGGAAAAAGAGCTTTCATTTTGATTTTGCAGTAAGGTATTGTGGTCGGTTGGGTTCCTCTTGTAGCCTGGTGATTAGTGTGCTTTCTGTTTGTTTTTCCCTCCACCCTTCCTCGGAGCTTGCCACTTTAACAGCTCCATCCAGGGCACAGCTCACAGTTTGAAACCAAAACTGCAGGTTTTTATTCAGGACAACTCTTGTTACTAAAACAATGTAGCTCTTCCCCTTTTGTCCAATAGGAATTGTGTAAGGCTCATCAATAACATATTATGTTGAATGAACAAAGAAAACACACGTTGGTCAGTGAGTTGAAATATATTAAAATCAAATAAAAGTCAATCCCTTCTCGATAATCAATATTAAAGATCACAAGTGTTGTTTTTTCAATGTCTGGCATCAATTTAGATAGAATGTATCTGCCTGACAAAACTTAACTTTTTATTAAATTATGTTTATCTGCAAAGCTACAAGTATCAGCTGAGCAGGACGTCTGTGTCCGTCCAAAGGCATCAAAAGCTCTTAAAGCTCCCCCAATAGATCAATTTGTAGTTCTGTGTGAATCCCCATTTCAGAGTTTTTTTTATTTTTTTAAACGTGTCTTCAAGAAGCTGTTGGGCAGATTTCCCCTCTGCTCACAGTCTTTATGCTAAGCTAAGTTAGCTTTGCATCCACCGTGCAGACCGTGAGCGTGAAGAGCACAGATGAGCGGTTTCCTCTCATTGCGTCCTGCAATCATTCCATCGTTTGTGCGCTGTTGTTATTAGTGAACACAGAAAGAGGATCCTGGCGCCGCATCGATGAGATTGCGAGGACACTGAATAATAAAAAGTGTGCTGATAAAGTGGCAAGAGACCAAATCCATCAGCGCTGTGTTCCCTGTTCCTTCCTGCTGCTTCTGCTCCGCGACGTCATTGTGCTTCTGGCCACGCGTGTCTGTCTGTTATTGTTCAGTTAGAAGTCGAAAAGCTGCACAGCATCTATGAAAGGACATGTCAAATAGTGGTTAACACTTTTATCAGTGATGGAATGACGAGCTTGAACATCAGGATAAACATTTAATGACCAACTGGACTGTCCTCAATGTTACATGATATCATGCTCAATGTCTACTTCTAGCAGGTGGCATCCACTGTTTTTTTTGTTGTTTCTTTTTTTAAATCAATTACGAAGCTAAAGACTCTTGTAGTGCAAACTATAGTTTCTACCCAATTTCACACATGTAGTTCTTTCCATGAAAGACATTTGACAGAAAATGAAGTGTTCATCATCATATCTATATGTTTATATAAGAGCTGATGTTACCACCTCCGCCTCCCCTATTAAAGAGTAATAAACATCAACCCACCGACGCTATAATGCAAACATTGGAATTCTACTAATACCATTTATTGTGTTGCTTCACTGGAAGGCGTTATGTGTGTTAAATCCATCTCCACGGGTCGACATGCATGTGCATCTTTTTAGAGGTCACCTCGCACATGCAAGATGACCTGTGGCTTAACCACGTCAGGCAGAAGTCCTATGTGTGCGGTCTTAATCCATCCCTCCAAGGCGCCATGGACATTTAACACTTGCATACCAGGCAGACATCTGGCTCTCTCCCCCTTTTGGCTGCGCCGACAAAAACCTGATTACAGCTCCGACGTGTTTGTTGTGTTCGGGGAGCAGAACCTCGATGTGCAAACTGTGACCCACTGCAGACTGTCTCCTCTCTTCCTCTCTCTGTAGTCTGTCTGTTTCCTCCCTGGGGGGGCGATGGCAGGTTTCTTCAAGGCAAGAGCAACAACCTTTCACATCATGTAGCGCCTTTTGCATTTAGAGTACAAACCATAGAACCATTCTATTTTTCCGGTCTTTGCCAGAAAAATAGTTCACGGCAGGCTTGTACGTGTAGCTGTGCGCTGCCGTTCTCAGGTAGCGATGGAGCCTTTAGGTTGATGCTCTTCCCTCTCGTCTTCTTCTTAATGGTTTAGTTGTGCCCTCCCCTTGAATGCCCTTCTGGTTTTGTTGGATCCAACGTGCATTGGATGGCTGCGTCCGAGGCCCCAGGATCGACCACTCGCTTGCATGTTTTTGCTCTCTGCTTCAACAAGTCTCTTTTATTAGTGGATGGTTAAACGCTCCGCAGCCAGTCCAGCATGCTACGTTGATTCTGTTTGGACTTTGGATGCCATAGTAATCTACAGTATTTCCATTTGGGAAACCACCACACTAATCGCTACATCTCTATTTTGCTCACTGTAGATTTCTCTGAATAATCTGTAATGATCTTTTACTTCTGTGAATGCTTGTAGGAGTCCGTCCTCTTTCATTACTTCTGAATCATTTTAATTCGTGGCCGTCACAACATATTGACTCTTTTCTTGTATCCCTGTCACGTGACCTCGGTGCCTCTCCACAGTCCGGATGAGGACTCGTGTCAGAAATTCATCCCCTTCATTGGGGTAAGTAGCCTCCTAAATAGCAACTGTGTGTTGATTTAGTTTGTGCTCATGTTTGACAGAAATGAAGCTGTCATTCAACAGATTAAAAAAAAATAATAATAATCCTGTTTAATCCTTTGAATTCCGCAGATGGTAAAAGTTGGCCTTGTGGAGCAAACATCAGCAACGTCAGGCAAGCGGGACGTTTATAGATTTTTGAAAGTGTCTAAATTGTTTAACAATTACTCTGCAAAACTACAGCAGGAAACCGGTTTCTTCACGACAGTATATTCTTTTAAAGGTAAATGATCGCGTGTTCCCTCCCACAGGAGACTCTGACGATGCTGCCCCTCTGGCCTCCTCGCTGCTCTCCTCCACCCCTCCACAAGTATCACCGGCCGCCAAGGAGGCGTCGCCTACACCGCCCTCCTCTCCCTCCGTCACCACCAACCTCTGTGCTTACAGGTAAAGTTTGTCATAAATTGACCTTACAAATCCCACAATGCTCACCTCCCTTCGTCTGCCGTAGTTCCGTCGGTCAGGGGGAGCTGATGGGGCTTCAGGTGGACTACTGGGCGGCTCCAACAGAGAGGAAGAAGGACATGGAGAAGCGGGACTCTTCCTCCAAAAACACTCTGAAGTGCAATTTCCGCTCGCTGCAGGTCAGCCGGCTGCCACTGGGGGGCGCAGAGCCGAGCCCCCAGCCCACCATGTGCATGACTGTGGTGACCAAGGAGAAGAATAAGAAGGGTAAGCCAGGCACACCCGTGTGGTCAAGTTGGACTGATGCATGCGTGTTTCTGTGGACCATTTTTGCTTCAAAGTGACATTCTGTTACATTTAAAGTGTGGAAGATGTATGTCAGGACCAATCTGATGCACACCATCTGCCCCATCTCTTGCCCGTCCGGCCTCAAACGCTCTATGTGGTTCCCTCCTGCCAGTCATGTTCCTGCCCAAAAAGAGCAAAGACAAGGAGGTGGAGTCGAAGAGTCAAGTGATCGAGGGCATCAGCCGGCTCATCTGCACTGCCAAGCACCAGCAGACCATGCTGAGAGGTAAGCGGCCCCGCTGCCCGTCCTGACACGTCCGCCTCCTGTCCTCGGCACGCACATCCTGATTCTGATCGCACTTGTTTTTTTCTGTTCAGTTCAGTCCGCGGCGCTCCTGATAATCACTCAAAGAAGCCAGTCATTTTATTCTTACACAGTAAAAGTAAAGTAAGCTGACCAACTGTAAAATGACAACATGGGTTATTTACATCAGTTATTTAAAATAAAAGGTGACATCTTGCTTCGGTGCTGAAATACAAACTGAATAAGCTGACCAATATATTATTATTTAATTTTTCTTTATAGGAAATCTGTTATTTTTCTGTACTTTTGTATTTATTCATCATCATTTCCAATGTTTCTTATATTCAATATTATATGTAATATTTATTTTCTATTGTAGCTATACTTTTTAAAATTAAATTAATCTTGTTATTATATTCCAGACTGTTTTTTTGCAATTATTTTTAATTAAAAACTGACTGGAGCAGTGGGAACAGAATTCAGATTTACATCCAGTACATACACAGATAACATATAAATTAGTTTGAAAATAAGCTTACCTGCATCACATGTATTTTTAGGGGAACTTATTGTTATAATTTCCCAGTAAAAATTCTCCTCATACTTAAAAAAGAAACTACTGGTTAAGTTTGGCAGTTTTTTTGCGCTATCCACTTTGATGGTGTAATCCTAATACGGGATTATTTTATTTTGTCTTGTTTTAGCCAAGTACCCGACTTCAACGTTCTCCTCATTCATCTTATTAAACACATGTTACCTTTTTGGATAAATATGGATTTTTTCGGTTTACCAGACTAACCTGCTATTTTTAAAGAAAAAAAAATCAACCGATCAATCATGCTTACATGACTAAACCTTAAGAATGTATTTGATATTCAGATGGGTTGTATTGACCATTATACATGAACTCATGAAAGCTTGTCCTTCCCTTTGCTTTGCGTCTCTTCCTCTGCAGTACTGATTGACGGCGTCGAATGGAACGACGTCAAGTTCTTCCAGCTGGCGGCTCAGTGGTCCTCGCATGTGAAACACTTCCCCATCGGGATCTTCGGGCACGCGACGAGCCCCTACTAGCAGCCACTGGTACACTGAGGAGCCCCTCTCCCACCTACGCCTCCCCCAGCACACCTCTTCCATCCTGCCATTTTAATTTAAGCTCCTGCTTTCACTGGTTGCATTTGTCCGATTATTTGTTGTTTTTATTTTTTTTAATTTCTATTTATGGAAACATTTTCTCGAGGCAAAGCTTCCAAGAGAAAATATCCTGCCGATGTTTTATAAACATTTGAGAAAAACAAATTAAATAATTAGACATTAATTATAATATTTAACATGCTTGTATGAGGGCCTATCTCCCTCTAATATATATATATATATATATATATATATATATATATATATATATATATATATATATATATATATATATATATATATATATATATATACATAATGACATCATGATGTCCTGTCAAAGATGATGAAGACATTTAACATTTTTTAATTGGGAAACTGTTGATTCATTGAATTGAGTTCTCGACCGTGCAATAGACTGAAAGCCGCGTGAATGTGATTCTTAATAAGTGATTCTTAATGATCACCTGGCACTGATGGGGAATACACACAGCTCTGTTGTGTGTTTTTAGTTTTCGACACCTTCTCTCCTCGATTTTCTCCTCCTTGTTTGAGGTTTGAACTGTTTTTCTCCAAAGTGACATATGGCAAATTAGAATCAAGACAATTCTTAATAGCACAATATGAACTACCTTTCAGATGGTAGTCTGGGCAGAATGGAATAGATTAACGTGTGTGTTGTATCACTTTATTTCTTTTCTTCTGAGAGTTGGATGAGATGGTGAATAAATATAGTTAGCTTAGCTTAGCTTAGAATAAAGGCTGAAAACAGGGGGAAGCCAGGCTCGGTCCAAAGATGATACTAATAATAAAAATCTACCAGCACTTCTTAAGCTCATCAATTAACATGGATGATCTTGTTTGAGTGTATAATGATAAGTTGTGGATTTGTGGTGGGATTTAAAAGAAAAAAAGAGTCATGCAAACCCCCCAACTCCCCTCAAAAAAGCCACTCGTCATTTTATTCACTCCAGTAACAAGAGAAAGATAGTATTACTATATTTGTACATTTTCTGTAGACGTTGCAGTATTATCCACGGTGGTGATAAAGTTATTGCGGATTCTTTTGGCCATGATAATCCTGTCGTGAAAGACCCTCCTCCCCTCTTTCCAGTCTTCATACTCGGCTTAGCGTTTGACCAGCTAGCAATCCACCCACCAGCATCTGTAAAGCTCTCTGACTAACACTCGTTGGGGTTTTACACTGAGCCAGGCTAGCTGCTGCTGCAGGTTTCCAGTGCTACGCTAAGCTAAGCGAAGCTAAGCTAAGCTAACATGTCTCGCTGTTCCTTGAGGCTTGTTTTATAAGATTACACATCTTTCACTGGTTCCTCTGCAAATAATAATTTTCCCCCTACTGTGTTTATTTTATAAAGAACTCTTGGTCCTCTAGCCTCACACTCCTTGGACACACTCCATATCTTTTGCTAAAAAGCATACGTTACTTTTGCCAAAGGAATACTTTTCAGCTGCAGCTCACCAATTACCTGTATGTATTATAGAAGACGTCATAATGTAGAGGTGAATGTATTGAAGGTACCTTAATGTAAAGCACTTTGAAATGTTTGTCCATGATGGTTCAGGGTGTTAAACACTGCTGACTATGGTTCACGGACGCACACAGACGGACACTGTGTCTGCCGTTATATCAGCGGTGACATTGGCCCAGTGCTGTGTAACATCACTTTACGCCCAGCGTGACGCCTCCTTGGATTTACATTTTCCTTTTAATATTCAGTAAAGTTATGTGTATGTAAAAAGTTGTCAGTAGATTTGACTCAATTGTTTAACTTTTAAGCATAAACTAAACATGTTTTTCTTTGTACAATTTATTTTAAAAGCAGTTTTATCATAACCTTGCCAATTTCTTAATAAGTGCCTAAATTGCTTAATTTTGACAAATCAACATAAATAATTTTTTCTTTGCTTACATGGTGCTGATTCTGATTGGACAACTAAATACAGTGGATTAATTTTTGCTGTATATTGGCGCTCAAACATGGGTTTGAATCAATTACAAGACGACAGCAGCCCATTTGTGTTGAGCAGACATTTGTTTAAAATGTTTTAGATGTTACTGTTTTTCATGTTGTCTTAGAGAAAGGCTTGCTCAAACTGAAGGTCCCCTAAAGACTACCACTGTAATCCCAAAACTTGGAGTAATAAAACTACTGTACACACTAAAATGTACTGGTTTTTTTTAATGATCCCCAATACTTAATGGAAGATATTCTGCGGACTGACAAGACCACAAGACATTTTTGGGAGGTGTCCCGTCGGTATCATTCCAACAGTGTGGGGGGTTCAGGACGTGGACCACGTGCCGTAAATGATGGAATTCTGCAGCAGGACAACAAGCCAAACCCCCAGCAGGGTCACAGCTGAATGGCTGAAGAAGCTAGATGAAGGTTTTTGAGCGGCTCAGCACATAAAGTCCGGACCTAAAATAGAGATGCTTGCGCGTGACCGTAAACAAAAAAAGTCTCAGTTGCTGCTGGTTATTAGGGTACAGGTGTAGTACTTTTTCACTTGGGGCCGTTTCGTTAATAAATGCAATCATCATAGTTCTTAAAACACATTCTATACATACATGCTGGACAAAACCAACAATGTATCACTTTGGGTTAAGGGGTAATTGTGACGACATTTGTCAATATTTTGAGAAGTTTCTTACAAACTTGTTTTACAAAAGACAAACACGAATGCATGACTAGGGAAATTATATGTTATGAAATACGGAAGTTATTTTCCCTGACACAAACTAATAAATGAAGTACTTTTACTACATAGTACCTTTACTTAAGGATGTAAATACTGCCACACCAGATATTTGCTTCTCCTCCAAAAAATGCGAATTTAGTATGACTTCATTGGATGGTGAAAGAGAGAGCGAGAGAGAGAGCGAGAGAGAGAGAGGGAGCGAGAGAGAGAGGGAGCGAGAGAGAGAGAGCGCGAGAGAAGCTGCTCCGGGGACTGCCGAGAATACAGAGAGGAGGTACAAAAACAACGTCGACATCTGCGGGGTTTCCACCATAATGTGTCCCCAGCGGAGCATCAGCAGCCGTGCGCCACATCGACCCGACAGCGACGCGATGTCGAGGGCGCGGTGGTGAAAACCCCGACGCGGAGCCGCGTTCTGTCCGTTTTGCTGTTGGCCGGTGACCATGAAGGAGCTGAAGGGCTGCGGTATGCGCTGCTCGGTGGGCTTTCTGTCCCGCAGAGAGCTGACCGGGCAGTCGCTCATGAAGGAGGAATTCCAGAGGCGCAGGATGGCCGGCTGCACCAGCCTCTACAAGAAGGATATGCTCGGTCACTTCGGCTGTGTCAACGCCATTGAGTTCTCCAACAACGGTGGAGAATGGCTCGTGTCCGGTAAGTTGACAACCCCCCCCCTCTCTCTCTCTCTCTCTCTCTCTCTCTCTCTCTCTCGGTCTTTGGCTGTTCTAATGTGTTAGCATGCTAACGCTAGCTTAGCCCCGGCAGGTCAGCTGAAACCCTCCCCCCCCCCGCTCCGTGGGCTAGCTAAGTTAGCCTAGCCTTCTTTTGCTAAGTCGCTAACGTCAAACAAGCCAAACACACCAGCAGCTCGGGGGGGGGGGGGCGGGGGGCCGGTCTGTCCCTTAAGACAGTCGTCACTGAGGCCCCGAAAGTGGACATACACCCCACCCCAATTCATGTGTCTCATCATGGCTGCTAGTTTGATACCTCAAAGCTATTTAACGTGATGTCCTGGGAGGATTAAAGACCATCATCTGGCCTAGTGTGGTGTAGTGGCCGTTTTTTTGCCGACTTGAGCCGAAGATAACTTTTATAAATGTCATTTGATGCGCTTGATTAGTGGAACAGTTTAGTTGGGGTTCATCAGCTCTGACGCTTTGATTGTGCTATGGGCTGCAACTAACTAACTAAAGCAATTGTTGATTTGAAATATCTTATTCAACAGATTTTCATACATCAGTTTATAACAGTTCACATTGAAGAAGCACTCTGTTAAAAAGTAAGAATCATGCATCCAAAATTTGACTGAAGCAAAAAGTACAGTGTTCTTAAAGAACCAAACTAAAAGTATTCATTATGCAGCGTACGCACAGCGGCTCAAACTAATTGGTTTTACTTGTCAGTTCGCTTGTAACATTATTACAAGGAATCATTATTTCCATAAATGTGAATTACATTAAATTAACAGCGTCGCCTCTTCAGGTCTCTAGAAGTGGATTTTAATCAAACGGATCTGAGAAGTGAACTCCGGTCACGTTGAGCTGCCCTGCGACTCCTGGCCGGGTCACCAGTGCGTCAGAGCGACGGGAGGCAGCTGCCCTAATGTGTCCTTTGCTCTGTCCCGTCTCCAGGAGGAGACGACCGCCGGGTGCTCCTGTGGAACATGGAACAAGCCATCCACGCTCGGTCCAAGCCTCTGAAGCTGAAGGGCGAGCACCTGTCCAACATCTTCTGCCTGGCCTTTGACAGCACCAACAAAAAGGTCTTCTCCGGTGGTAAGAGCAACAGAAATAAACTCTCACAACAGCGAGGCTCATTCCTCGTCTGCGCCCTTTGACCTGTGCTGCGGTTTTTGTGGCTTCTCTCTGGTAGGTAAAAATAGGATCTGATATTAACTGAGGATACTTTGATGCGCTCGGGTGAAGTGACTGTGTATCGGCTCTGCTAATAATAATAGTAATCATATATAAAGAAAGCAACAGTAATGAAAACCGACCCGAAAGTTCATTTATTTATTTTTTCCTGTGCACCTTCATTTCTTAAACGCTGCCTCTGCATGATGTTTTGCAGGAAACGACGAGCAGGTGATTCTTCACGACGTGGAGAGGTGAGTAAAATAACCTCAATGGAACCGCGTTGACACGCATCCCGATGTGAATCGCCATCCGTAATGGCCGCCCGCTCCTTCCACAGAAGGGAGACTCTGAACGTATTCCTGCACATCGACGCCGTGTACAGTCTGTCCGTCAGTCCGGTCAACGACAACGTTTTCGCCAGCTCGTCCGACGACGGGCGCGTTCTCATCTGGGACACCCGCGAGCCGCCGAGTACAGGTGAGCGCAGGAGGCGCCTGCACTGCCGGGGGAATTAAAGCGATAAAAACTTGATCCAGTGTGTAAGTTTAGAATATGAATAATAATAATAACAGTATAAACAAACACAGCTTGTCTCTTACGGGGCGCTAAAAACATATTTTTCCCAAAGACCCCCTTATAAATGTAACATGGATCATTCTATGCTTACTACAACGTTGTGCACTTAGATGCCATTGGAACAATGTTAAACCTTTCACTGGTTTCAAAAAGATTTTTGCATTGCCGGGATGTTTTAAAGTCTCACATTTTAAGCAAGATATTTTACAGTAGCTAGACTGTCATTAGTCAAGTTTTCTTTAAATGTTGTCCTTCATCTTGATGAGAATGAACTTTTACAAGCTAATATGGGTGGGAGCAATGGACACCATTGGCTTGTTTCAAGCGCGTCTTCTCGGATGTCCTCTAGTTGTAAATATGCTCTCCGTAAGAAGTCACACAGGGTATTTTAAGGGACTGTTGGACTGAAAAGGTAAGATGTACCTCCTGGTGGGACCAAGTGAGACCTGTTGACTTTAAACATGCAGCGGATCTTCTTGCATGACGTCCACATCCTTCTATTTATGAAGTCCAGCTCGTGACCGAGTTGGCCTAATCGTACATTCAGAAACGTGAGCTGGACTCCCTGAATGTCCGTAGAAACGAGCTTCTGCCGAGATGTTCAGACGCCTCAGATGAGAAGACGGTCACGAAGGTGTTAATCCTAATTCATCGAACCCTCATCTCTTCCCGTAGAGCCTTTCTGCCTGGCCAGCTACCCCTCGGCCTTCCACAGTGTGATGTTCAACCCGGTGGAGCCCAGGCTCATCGCCACAGCCAACTCCAAGGAGGGAGTTGGATTATGGGACATTCGCAAGCCACGCAGGTTGGGCCTTTTTCCCTAACGTGTTAATCTCTTGTCACAGTTTCAAAAAGTCTCACCGTTGGGGTTCCTTGTTGGGATCACTGAGCAATATTACAGTAATGATTAGTTACTGAAGCAGTAAAAACATTTACTTGGTATGAAATAAAATAGAAATAGAAAGTAATTGTGAGGTTGAAATTAATTGAATATCTCTTCACTTTAGTCGTCTGGTTAGGGCCAAAGAGATTATACATCTTTGTAAATTCAGGCACATTACTATCAACTCACGTCATGTTTGATCAAGACTATTTTACTGCCTATTTTAACGCTTACAGTCCCTATCTTCTCTATTGAAGCCTATTAGTCCACCAGGTGGCGCTGTGGTGTCACAGTTAAACTTATCGCCACTTGTTCTCTGCCAAATACACAACGTTTCACTTTTTACCAAGGAAATGAGTGAGAAAACTCTCGCACTAAGTGTGTGTTGACACATATTGAGGCGTGTTTTGGAGGTGTGACCGTTGCACATATAACAGTATTCCGTGTTCGAGGCGCGTCTCCCCCAGCTCTGCTATTTTCCTCCCTCTCAGCTCGTTGCTCCGTTACGGAGGCAGCATGTCCCTGCAGAGCGCCATGAGCGTTCGCTTCAACAGCACGGGCACCCAGCTGCTGGCGCTGCGTCGCCGCCTGCCGCCCGTCCTCTACGAGCTGCACTCGCGCCTGCCCAGCTTCCAGTTCGACAACCAGGGCTACTTCAACTCCTGCACCATGAAGAGCTGCTGCTTCGCCGGGGACAAGGATCAGGTGGGCCGTCTCGCTTACTGCTAGGAGAGACAACAGAGGACCAGCTGGACAAATGAAGGGATTTATTTGAACGCAGCATCTGCGTTGTCGCGGGGAAAAGATGTGCAGCCAGAAAAAGCAAAGTAGACTCTGATTCTCAAGGGTTTTATAGATGAAAACCAACACACGGTGGTTGCCTAAGAAACACAGGGAGACTATTTGAAACGTGGGATCAATAGAAATAGAACTAGGGTGTAATTAATCCTTCTGTGGAATTGGGACTTTTCAGTGTTGGAGGAACACCAGAAGCCCCTGAAGTCAGCCAGCAGACATGACATCACTCGGCAGCCATGTTTATTATGTTAACATGATCCTTAGTGTCAGAGGAGCTTTTAAAAACGATGCGTCTCGAAAGGAGGTTGTTTAAAGGTCACAAGAAGGCGGCTGGTCTGAATCCGCCAAGACCATTGATCTCTGATTGATTGATGGAGGTTGTGATTGGTTGGGTTTTAAGTGTTATTTTAAAACAAGAAATTCTGACGTAGTAATACTGATCAAGCACTCAAGATTCATGCAACGTTAAATGACAAATGAACGGTAAAGTAATTGTGTCTGACTTAAAGACTAAAACTAAGCCTTTTATGTTTTTTTGCTGATAATGTTCGACCTCTTATGAGAAAGATGACTGATGGAAATGCTGATGAAGCGTCGGGGTTGTAGTTATCGGGATAATTTGGGATTTGCTAATGAAAGCCAATCAATAGTCTAACTCACTAATGTGATGGCTGAATCCTCAAAGAGGTTCTCAAATAATGAATGAACATGGGACAGATCTTAGTTCTTCATAGAGGAGTGTAACACACTTTGTGTCACGACCTCCCCGACATGAAAACAAGGTGTGCGACCGCATCATTTAATACGAGCCAAGTACGACGTAAAAATCAATGAAGGCCTTGATTAAAAAGGTGACCAGAAGGCTTTGATGGTTTAAACTGAGGCCTCTGTCCCAGGAACCACAGACGGCATTGGATTTTCTCAAAACGATGTGAACGAAGAGACTCTGGTGGCAACCAACCAACCACACAGGAGTGATGGAAAGGTGGGAGGGGGGGAGTTGTGGGTGTAACATTCCTGCTTGACGTGTCCTTTGGGAACCCGAGGCAGAGCACACCGGTGTACTGTTCTCATTCGCCCTGGAGCCGCAATCATACGAGCAACTATCATACGCCTTTGCATCACCAGCACACCGAGGATTGCTCTTTCACTCCCCCAAAAAAATAGACCGTGGAAAAGTTTTTAAAAAAACCACCAAACCAGAGGAATGTTTACGGAAAGGAAATCGAAGACATGTGTTTCAATCGGCAGACAAAAGCGGCACAAAAATAATTAAAAACTTGACGGTGTCAGAAGCACAGCGCTACGCGTCAAGGACTTAAAACAAATGAAAGTGTTTCCAGACAGTAAAATGAGGCTCGACAGACACTTCATTTAAATACAAATGAGCTTTATGAAGCAAGAAAAAGAGTGGGGTTTGAGAAGGGGAGCAAAGATGGGGAAAAATAAGGAACATTGTGATCCTTCACGTTCTGCGTCTGAATATGTGGATGCTTTTGAAGGCGTCTGCATAACCAACGTCCACAGTGACTTCCTTTAGCCGGCGGCTCTGCCTTTGATTTGGCTATAACGTTAACGTGAAGGTGTTGTCGAGGAAATCCATGTATGATATGATTTTGGAGATTATTGTCGAGCCGTAGTTCCACCAACAACCCCACTGAGAGAAGTTGTACACAGAACCCTTTCATGGGGAGAATTGTTCCACCTTCTCGTGGGACATGAACCCCCCCCCCCCCCCCCCCCAGGTGGGTTTTACAGAGAGAACTTTTTGTGTTCATAAAGGGTTCCTCTTCGCAATCCTTGAAGAACTCTTTCATCCAAAAAGGGTTTTTAGTCCGGTGGAGGAACCCTTTCAGAAGGCTGCTTCAATAGTTCCTTCGTCTCGCTCTGTAGACGTTCTCTACACCGAATGCCACCTGCCGACCTCCCTTTCAACCTTCAGCGACGGCTTTAAGTGGACGAGAAGCAGGAGCTGTGTTTGTGCCTGCTGTTTGTGTGTTGGATGTCCTCTGCTCTGATGGAGAGTTTTGTCATAAGCAGTGCAGGAGACTTCAATCTCTAACAACAGGCATCTATGTGCTTTCCTCAGTATATCTTGTCTGGGTCGGATGACTTCAACCTCTACATGTGGAAAATCCCAAAGGACCCCGAAGCAGGTGAGCTACTGGATTCCATGTGAATGTTGACTTGCTCTGATGTTTGACAAAAGGCCAAAACCATCTAGTTTCCATCGCCATTTCCTCATTATCTTTGTCTTTTTGTTTGTTTTAGTTCACACTGTACGTCAGGAAATCAGGGTTTGTCAACATAACTTCCGAGTAGATTGAGTTTGGGGGACTCCTGCAAGGTCAAAGCGTTCAGTGGCGTCAGTGAGGGAAGGCCAAACGAACCCGCTTGACCTCCACTCCGTAGGTTTTATCCCCAGAAAGAATGACCGGCTCCTTTCTGTTGAGCTCCGGCCCAGACTGTGGTCTGTCCTCGGTTCATCTGGTCAGATTATGCCTTCACGCCCGCAGTAACTGTCGGGTAAATTCTACCAGCCGTTTGTTTTTTCGGGAGTGTTCGTTCGGTACGAGATCTGTCTCGTATCAAACTGCATCAAACTTTGTTTGCTCCGCGCAGGCTCGTTGTGCACACGCTTGAAATCCAATTACTCCGGGGAAAGAAAACCCCAAATAGTCAACATTCCTAGAATGTTAGTAGCTCTGTAGCACCTGACACATTTATGGATTTTACTTTCCCCAGAGTTACTCACACTGAAAATATGTGCACTGGGCCTATTGGGTGTTGGGCTAATGGCCCATATTGAGGATTGTATTACTGCTGAATTTCCCGATGTGTATTTTCTGGAGCGAGTCGAATAACACGGCTGGTGTTTGTTTTTAATGAATCCTTGTCGAGGACGTGTATTTCTGTCACTCTGAGCTCATGTCTTTTTGTCTGCCACTGTCCCATAAAACTAACGCACATCCTGTTCTCCCCACAAGGAGGCCCGGGCCGAGTGGTAAACGGGGCGTTCATGGTCCTAAAGGGTCACCGCTCCATAGTGAACCAGGTTCGCTTCAACCCTCACACCTACATGATCTGCTCCTCCGGCGTGGAGAAAGTCATCAAGGTCAGTGAAGGAATACCTTCAGAGAGCTGCTAAGCTCTGTAAATCAGCGAGGGTGAAGACCGCAATTTAAATCCTTAAAGGTGTTTGTCATCCCAAAACTCCAAGATGGCGTGGCTGACGCTGTGGAAGATGGAAGATAATAAACAAAGAACAACCATTTATAGCAATTGAAGACAATTTTTTTAGAACATTATTAGCGCTCAAATAACAAACGTTTAACGTGTTTTTTTTGGTGGAACGTGTTGACTATTTTTCTCACGCTGTCTGTCTGAATACACCTGCATTCACTTCCTGTCTCAAACGCTGCATTTCAGCACGTGTCTCAAAAATAAGGCTAACCTTTTGAAAAGGTAGTTGCCGAGCGGCATGTTTCCGTTAGCCTGCATGTGATGTCTGGAGAGGTTTTAGTCCAGGCAGCCCACAAAAGACCACCCAAACATACGTGCACAAGCACTGACAGGGTGAGCTTTTTGGGATACACACAGTTTCACAGTCAAAAAGTGTGTCCAAACTTTTGACTGGTACTGTAACCCTTTTGAAAAGGAGCCGTTGTTTGAATAGAGGAGACGTTTCTATGGAACTGAATCCTCTCCAAAGTGGAACTGGTGGTGGAACCGTCGTCCTCGGCAGCGTCAGGGTGACCCGCTGGTCCCAGTGGACAGACTGTATATTTGAGTCTTTGTCCACGGTTGGACGTGCCCTCAAGTGACGCATTGATCCGCAGTGACACAGTGACTGATCCGGAGCGAGAAATGGAAAAAAAAAAGATTTTTTGGATTTGGACTTTCCCCCAATTATCGACTGTCGTCTGTACCGGATGACTTTGGGCAGTGTTTAAAAAGTGAGTCACGGGAAGATACGAATGGTTCCTCAGATTCAGCGTTTCTGAAAGCAGACTGCACTCTGACATACCGCCGACTTTCACAAGTCGAATCATACTTAAATTAACCAGTTATCAGGTTTATCTTGCAGTTTCAAATATAAAAGCTGTTTTATTTGATCTGCAGTTTTAAAGCGAGTGATAAAAACGCTGGTAGCAGAGAACAGCTCTCAGGTATTTGCGGTCTTCATCTTTATGAGTCACTAATTGACTGATTAATAAACCAGCGAGCAGTGGAAGTTGGCGTAATGCCGCACAGGTTTTTGACTGATCCAAGAAACGTCAGTTATTTCTGCATGAGCTCACAGGAATTGAACGCATGTTCTGAAGCTATCCATTACTCCGTTTTTATTATCTGTGCCTCGAAGTGAACACCAAGTAGAATCTGTCAAACTGACATGCGCTCCTCCTCCTCGCTTCTTCTCCGTCCATTTTTCGTTTAATCCGTTCAGTTTCTTTTTTGTCTCCATCCTCATTGTGACTTTGTTCTTCTCACCCCTGTCAGATGTGGAGTCCATACCAGCAGCCCGAGAGTCTCGGTGACCTGGATGGGGAGGTGGAGGACAAGTCCCGCAGCCTCTACACCCACGAGGAGTACATCAGCCTGGTGCTCAACAGCGGCAGCGGCCTGTCCCACGACTACGTCAGCCAGTCCATCCAGGAGGACCCGCGCATGATGGCCTTCTTTGACTCGTTGGTGCGTCGCGAGATCGAGGGCTGGAGCTCCGACTCGGACAGCGACCTGAGCGAGGAGGCCATCATGCAGCTCCACGCCCGGGGACGCCGCACCACCAGGGCCGCGCCGACGCCTCCCGTGGCCGCTCCCGCTCCTCCCAGCGACTCCAATGACGAGTCGTCTTCGTCCTCCTCCTCCTCCTCCTCCTCCTCGCTGGCCGGACCTGACGCCTCAGGAAGAGATGGGCGAGCGGGAGAGGAGGAGGAGGACGAGGAGGAGGATGAGGATGAAGAGCAGCCGAGAAGACGAAGCCGGCTTCAGCGGCACCAGTCCAGCGTCCTCGCGAACGAGGACTCTGACTCCATTGAGTTTTGGCTCAACTCCATGCCGCGCCCCCCGAGCCCCAGGGACAACTCCATCCTGTCCAGCCCCGCCTCCTCTCCTTCACTTCCTGCCGGAGCCTCCAGCTCCTCCACATCCACCTCCAGCCCCAGCAGCGGCGACGAGGAGCGCCGCAGTGCGGTGAGGCGGCGCAACGTGGCGAGGCGGCGGCGCATGCACGTCGTCTCCAGAGCCGGGGATCTCCCAGAGTCCGTACAGACCATGTTTTCAGCCTTAGACTCCTGCAGCTACCCGTCCATATCGGTCAACGACCTGTCGTCCTCCTCTTCAGTCGAGGCGCAAAACTCCCTCAAGCCCGGCGGCGTCAGAGACGAGGAGAAATGTCTCAGCCCTTCTGACTTTGTGTGTCTGAGCCCGGTCATGTTCCACGAGGGCCGAGAGGATGAGGAAGAGGAAGAGGGCGACCGGACTGAGCTGGCAAGGCGCCCGGCCGCGTCCTCTCGGTCTCCGGAGGGACGCGGGACCGGAGAGGTTGCTGCCAGCTGGGAAAGCGGCGAGGCTTGTAGCAGCTCGGTGGCTTTAGACAGTAACTCTCCTAAAGTACGCAGTCCCGGAGTCAACGGGCGCCGCCGGACCGCAGCACGGCACGCCATCTCCTCGGAATCGGAGGAAGAGACTGGCGTTGCATCTGAAGGCGCCAGGCGGCAGAGAGACAAAGGCCGGGCGACGGGCACCCTGAAACGGACTCATGTGGGATCAGAGGAGGGCGAGTCAGGCTCCTCCCCCTCAGAAAAGAAGTTAAAAACATAACGAGACTGCTCTCTCATCCCGGAAAGACATTTGTCAGTTAGGAAGTGGGTATTATTATGGGTTTTTACAACTCAGCCTTTTCATTTTGCGTCTTGTCGTCATGTGACACGTCATATGGACATGCTGAGTATGAGCATAAGACTGAAGGAACTGAAATTGTGGTCAGTTTTTGTTTCTGAACAAATTAATCGGACAATGTCATCAATCTTTTGGTCAAACCAAAGATGGCAATAAAAGATGGAAAATGCAAGTTAAAATTATAGTTTAAATGAAACACCTTTATTTTCATGCAGCATTCATGTTTCCTTCTCATGCTCTGGTTGCAAAAAAGCTCTGCTTAGGATTAGGAACTCCAACAACTAAAAAAAGGTCTTCTGGAGGACAAAAGCTTTGCAGCATTTTCATTTTGAATGTTAAACACTGAGCAAACTTGATTGGCTTTTTTTTTTAAGTGGTTTTAGACCTTGCTTCAGGCTTGTTGACTGTGTGAAAGTACCATTTGTTAAAGCTGTGCATTGAAATGATGCTTTCAGTGTCTTTACCAATTGTTTTTCTTCCGGTATCCAGCTCCTGGGTACCATTACAAGCCAGCGCTCACTTTGTTTTCTTGCAATAAAGAATAATTAGTTCTCCGGTGACAATACGGCCTCTTCTTCCAGGCTGATTCACACTCGACGTTGATGATTCTGAATTAGGTCGGTCTGAAGCAATGGGAAAACCTTTTCTTTTTACTGCGGATGTGGCTACTTCACTAGCTATTTTGGACAGTTGCCATGGCAACTGAGCTTAAATTCTCATATGAAAGATCTGTTAAGCTTGCTCTGCTTTCATTAAAAGAAAAAAGAATAAAACGTAAACATCACTGACACATTAAATAATGATTCACATATACCAGATAGTTTGTTATTCTCTGGGGGAAAATGTGTGGATTTATATTAAAAGGAAAACATTTGAATACCAGTGTTTGGCCGCCCTGAGAAAACGTGTTTAAACCAAACTTTAGAATGTTGAATAAAAGGTCCATTTATATGCTATTCAGGAGTTGGGTTACATGACCTTTTTGCACAGTCATTGAATTGTAGACACTGAATTTGAGAATCTACGATTGCATCACAACGGGGAAAACTCCATCTTAGGAAGAGCATGTGATATGATCAAAAGCTGCAGAAAAACCACTCAATGGACGTTGCACTGACCACTAATGTTCCGTCTTTTATAGCACACCTTCAATTTTAACTTGCACACTTCATGAATTTGAGTATGGAGGACTTTCTGTAACTCCTTTCCTGCTCTGTGTTTGATTGACCACCTTAACCCAAATACCTTTAAACAATCTCTAAAGCTGATCCAAAAATGCAGGAAAAATTTGTCCCAAAGGAATTTGAGTAAATCTGCAGTCTGATCAGATGTAAATAAGATACAACAACATATTTGTCTCACTTCTACACGTCAAAACCTCTACACAGTCGGACAAAAATCCAGTGGACGCTTTACAAATACTTAATCTACATGTTGAGTAGAATGAAATACTACTGAAATACTGCATTTTTTGTATTCATGTAAATATCAGAGAGAACATGCCGTTGGGGTTCCACTTTTTGGCTTTTTTACTTTATAACAATTAGTTCGGAATCAAAACAAAATTAAGCCCCCTTCCAAACAATCTATATTCCAAAAAAAAGATCTGGCCGCACGCACCAGGATTCCCCAAATGTACATTGATTGTCCATTTAAAGCTCCTCTTCTGCCAAGAGATTACAAAGAAGGGAAACGGACCCGATGGTCGGAGTGCTGATCTGAGTGCAGGCAAACCTGCCGTCGAGGGTTATTGGGTTGTTTGCACTGCTCTCTTGTCAAAGTGAGTTCCTCCACTTCTTAGAACGTATCTGCAGGAAGTAGACACCCTTCATTTAACCCCGTGCTTACCCTGGGACACGTACAAGTAGGGGTATTGTATGCGTTGGACTTGTTTGTGTTTTGGGCTTCATGTGCCTTAATGATTGATTACAGGCAACGTGTGCACAACAGTCTTAACTGTTTGCATCAATCAACAGAATCACCTTTTTTTCCACACATTCTCTGAAAGAATCAAGTATATTTCACTGCTATTAAGAAAAATACTCACCCTGGTTTTAGTGGGAGGGGACTCCCACTGACGCTTTTATCTTTATTTGTTCAGGGAAGGTTAAACTGCTTCTGTGTGCTCTTTTGCAGTAACACCCGCCCATAGGTCACATTCCCAACTGGGAGGGGTCCAGTACAACCACAGAGGACTTGAGGACTTCCACCTTGAGGACTTCCACCACAGTGGGCATGGGTTTAGTCACATGCTCCATATTGGTTTGGGACGAGACGCTTTTCTTTAAGGCTCCAAAGATATAGATTCATCAGTCGGCTTCTTACTTTGAGTGTTGTGGACCTACAAAAACACAACTTCTCTGCCTAACTTACAGGAGTTTTTTTATTTTACGGGAAATTTCTTAACCTGTGTTTTTGCCTCGTTTGGCCTCAAGTGCAGATATGTAATTTCCACTGCACCAATCAGGAGTTACCGAGTTTTACATTTCCAAACGTTAAATTTGACCTTGCATATTTAGTCAGGAATACATTTTATTGCATGGAAATACTATATTCATTTAATATATTCAGCATTGCCCTCCTATATGATTGACATTCCCAAAAGATAAGTAAAACAAAAAAAAAGGAAAATTGATTTAAAGAATCAAAGACCTTTTTTTTCCCCACACATTCTCTTGTGTTAAAACACAGTGCCTGCATTACCCACAATGCAACTCAACCAACAGTTCTGATTATTGATTTTCTTTTTACTCAAGTGACCTCCCTCAACGTCAGATTTCAATCTGCTTTCTCAGTGGTCCCTTGCCTACAGGATGCTCCCTTTTGGCCCCAGAAGGTGATTTGGCTGAAGTTGTGTTTGACCACAAACCCAAACACATGTAAGACTCAATGGGATTATCCTGTTTGTTCTGCACTCTCCCATACATGGTTTAGCTTTAACAGCAAGGACGGCCGTTTGAGAATTCCCCTCCCTACATGACTGGAATACCTTGGGAACCTGCCAGCGGACCAGACAGAGCCCAGTGTACCGGCTCTTCACATGACCTGTGTGCCTCAGAAAGCAGGCTTCTTTGCACCACTGACTCTTCACAAGATATTCTGGGATTCTGCTGAATCGTATTACGTCAACGTCCACTAGCTGGACAGGGGTGAAAAGACGAGTCTCCCCAAACCAAAGTGCAGCTCGGGAGTGTGGCACCGGAATGACTATGTACATTTCAGTGGCTCATTGTAATGAGTCAAGTGATGCGTTAAAAACAAGCTCCTATTATCAGTGTTGAGGCCCTCCTTTATCCACTGGACATTTAGAACTATTGGTGCTCTACAGGTAGGGGCGCTTTTTTTAGTGCGGTCTATTGGCTTTGTTTAAATGACTGTATGGAAAAACTCAGCAATTTAAATAAAAAAAGTTTTTATTTTGCCATGCTAAAGGCATGGCTCTATATAACTGTGGGTCCATCGCTTTGGTGTCTACTGACGTTTCTCAACAACTATTTGATGAATCACCACAAAATTGTGTCAAGACATAAATGGGGCCCATTGACTTTGGTGATCTTGTTAGTTTGCTTTAGCTCCCACAAGCAGCAGGTTGTCATTTGTGCTTCTCAGTGAAACCGGGATTTGGTATGGACTTTCATCTTCCCCTCAAGATCAATTGTAATACCTTGTGACCTCTTAAAGGCGGCACTCCAACATTTAAGTGTTGTGATTCTGTGTCGTCCGGATTTAAGCAGCCTGGGCCCAGATATCCTGACTCTAGTCCCTTGTGTGGCCAGGCCCCTAAAACACTCAATACACTATATATTCTAGCGCAATGGTGTCTTTTATTGGCTGCCCCTGCTTCCTGAACGCCCCGTACATGCAAACCTACACCTCGGCAATGTCGGTTTTGTTGAAAAGCTTCACCAGATTAACAGACGCCACTATTCATCTTATTTATGGGGCATTATAACAAAACACAATTTAAGCTTTAAAGGAAGCTGCTATTAAGTGTTATTAATTACAAAGGTGATTAAGTAACACTGTGGGTTTTCCAATATGCTATTAGCCTAAAGAAAACAGAGCTATGCAAGTTTTTGGAGCTGTGAGTAGCTGGCTGACGTGTAGACACAGTGCTGACTGTTTAGTAGCCTAAAAGCTTCCAAATTCACAAGTTTCCTAAAACAAAACTTTTGAAAGTCCACAACTTGTGTTGAACACAGGTCTTATTATGGGCATCTAAAAATGCCAAGGAAATGACAAGGAAACAGGAAGTGAAAAATTGCTGGGCCATAACCAGTTGCATTATCATCATTCATGCAGCATTATTTTATGACCAAACACCCGATAGACAAATGACACTCAGTTGTTTTCTGTCAAGTCCTAAATAGCTAATATTTGCATTCTAATAAACTAAACAAAGATGGTTAATGCAGCGACACTTTACCTACTGACATAACGTTAACAGTCAGCTCACAGCAATACTTTGCCTTTGTAGCCACAGCAGCTAGCATGACTGTTGACTTTGTTGCTCTCCTTATTTTGGTCTAAATAAATCCAAAATAACCGTTTTAATTTTTGAGTTTTATGTTAAGCAGACTTTTATGTATTTTCATTGTAGGATTGTTACTACTGTCATTATCTAAACTTTCTGCTCAGATCCCTGCTGTGCTCGGGTGCAAGGTGCAGGGTGCAGTTGCAAGGCGCAGGATCCAAGGTGCAAGGCGCAGGGTGCAGGGTGTAGGGTGCAAGGCGCAGGGTGCAGTTGCAAGGCGCAGGATCCAAGGTGCAAGGCGCAGGGTGCAGGGTGTAGGGTGCAAGGCGCAGGGTGTAGGCTGCAAGATGCAGGGTGCATAGTGCAGGGTGTAGGGTGCAGGGTGTAAGGTGCAGGATGTAAGGTGCAGGGTGCAAAGTGCAGGGTGCAGGGTGAAAGGCGGAGGGTGCAGGGTGTAAGGTGCAGGGTGCAGGGTGGTGTCCATGCTCACATGATGCTACGTTCCCCAGCTCAATGTCATCTTAGTGTGAGACATATAAAAGACATTTAAAAAAGCTTTTTTTAATGTTCCAAGCATTTTTCTTTTTCCCACAGTTAAATGAGGAATGTGGGTTTCTCTGGGTCAATATGTTGTAATCACACTCCACCTAAATTGTCAATATGCTGCCAAAGACTCAAGACTTCAGTAATATCTCCAGTTGCTTAAGTTTTTACATTTTTTTAAAGCATAAATATCACTCTTTTTGTCATTTGTACCATACACGATCCCTGCCAATGTTAGTTTATATGAAGAGACACAGATGCCCTGGGAGGAGGATCCCAGTGGCTGCTACTGGGGCTGCAGACTCCAATACATTCTGCAAATCCCTTTATGGGCCAATTAGATCATTCATTATTTAAAGAAAAAATAATGTAATTGAATCTAACAATTGGCACACATAATGAACTTTTAGCTAACACCTTAATTTAAAGTTGGTTAAGTTGAATCACTTTGTTTTTCAAATGACTGTAGCTTAATTAGCTAATGGAGTGGGGGGGAGACGTGTAAAATTATCTCCAGACACCATTACGAACTAGCTGCAGTCAGCTACTTTTGGCGACTTTCATCAGCACCGCTGGGCTGCCGTTGGGCCCTGGGCCCGCTGTGAGCTGGCAGTCAGCTCCCGGTCCGTGACATCACTTTCCCAAACATTCACGCTTGGAAGTTTGTCCATATATGGAAGAGCGCTCCACTTTTTCCTGACTGCCGGGGCAATCCCATTTGTCTTTACTGTGTGTGTGTGTGTGTGTGTGTGTGTGTGTGTGTGTGTGTGTGTGTGTGTGCGTGCCTGCGACAGGCAGAGAGAGAGAGAGAGAGAGAGAGAGAGAGAGAGTTGGTTTACCTTACAAGGCAGACAGACCTGGCATTCCCCTCACATGTTCAGAGGAGCCTCGCTAGCTCACCTCTTTTCTGAATGAGTGGAAGTCTGCTGTGAGAATGTGCAGTGCAAAAGCTGTAGGATGGAGGAGGTCAACGATGGCAATGCCCAAATCTTACATTACAATTTTGGTTAATGCATTTACTAAAAAATGTGTATAGAGTGTAGAATTTTAGTGGAATTCATCACCAGCAATGATTTATAATCCCCTGAAAATAAGATTGTTTTTGTTACCTTAAAAGTGACCATTTATAATCAACATATGCAGATGTTCTTTACAGCGTGACTTCCATATTTCTGAAGTAGCCCATCACGGCCAAACCGAACACTGGAGCTTTTTTTTCTTCTAGTCGCTCAGCACAGTTCCCCTTCACGTTCATACATGCTCAATACCACCCCACTAGATACCACCAAAAGATACCAATTCCACACACTGCACCTTTAAAGAAAAGTAAACTGCTGATCCTTCCTAAAGAGTTTTGTTATATTCAGCATATCTGTAAAACATTATTCTGGATTCTTTGTCTCGTTAGTATCAGTATGTACAATATTTCCCGTGGACATGTAGTGTGATGTACGTAGAATACAATTAATTTACTCAAGTAAAGTCAGACTGGCTCAGTATTCTAGGCGAGTGCACTGCTTATTTGAAGTACACATTCAGAACCTTCAGGTGAAATATTGTACTTTTAATCCGGTACCTTTATTATATAATTGCCCCATATTCTTGTAATATGTACCGACTCATTAACCATTATAATATATAAATATAGCTTAAAATACTACTAATATGATATATCCTATGTTTACTAAAAGTAAAGAATAACTACTCTTTCACTTTAAGAAAAAACTTTTATTTTGTATTTCTTTGTAGAAACCTTTATAAATGTACAAACACCTCGCGAAGTAAGGAAGTAACGCGTTACAGTATCCCCAAACAGTAGGCTCAACCTGGGTATTAAACCTACGCACTGACAGCCAAACCAGCCAATCCACGTAAAGAGGCGGGTCATGTGTCCCCGCACGGCGTCCAATCAGATCCCTCGGTCGGTCACCGACTGAATTTGTCTAAAGCAAAGTTTTTTTGCGTCCGTCGCTCGTCTCCGATAGACCTGCCGTGGGGAACAGCTGCTGGGCGAAAACTAGCGCCTGTACGGAAGGACAAGAGGCAGAGTGCGAGGTGAAAGAGGAAGAGAGAGGGGGAGAGAGAGAGAGAAGGAAGCCGGCGGCGGACCGTTAATTTTATCCGCACAACGTCTTGAATGCGTGGCGGAGAGTAGACCGATAATTTACCGCTGCGAAACCTCCTCGCGCCGATCACCGGGTGGACACGGCTCAATAACAGAAGCGGAGGGCGTCTATATTTATATTTATATATATATATATACACATCCAGCTTTACAGACAAATGTACAATATGGATAATTATGATGAAGAAATGAAATACATGCACCAGGAAGACGACTGGGATCGGGATCTCCTGCTGGATCCTGCTTGGGAGAAGCAGCAGAGAAAGGTGAGACCGACTTCCTTCTGACGTTACCTCCGGGCAGAAGGTGCGGAAGTGGGCCTGTTGCTCGTGATGCTGATAATAACAACAAAGAATTCATATTGATTGATCCGCATGTATTCCTTTGACGGCGCAGAGGCAGCCGACCGCCCCAAACCCCGCTTTAATTATAAAGCTCATCATCAGCACCTGTTGGGGTTTCGCTCTGCTGCTTTTTGTTTCCTTTGTGTTTTTCTTTTTATACGGTGAGCCCCAAAACTTTTCTCGCCCCCAGATCTCGCACCCATATGCTGTGTAGCGTTATGAAATGCCCCGCAGCAAGAGGGAAATGGTGGGAGAAGAGCCAAGGGAGGGGGGGGGGGGGGCGAGAAACTATTAAGATGTGGACAGGACCTTTACAGCGCAACAGATGTCAGCCATGCGCCCGGCTGCATATGGTGTGTGGCCCCTCCTGTCAGCTGGCCCATGATGCGACGTGGGGACGGGGGACCGGATTGTGTGTGTTTGCGGGTGTGGGGAGGGGAAGGGACCCGCAATAACTCCCTCTTTTTTTATTGCGCTGTTTTGGCGCCTTTACGCGCGGGTTCTGCGTGTTGTTGAACGTTCGTTTTGAGTTGCAGGTCGTTTTGTGTATCGTGGCCACCGGCTGGAATTGAGTTGGTTCTTTTTTTTAAACCATCAAACTACATGCATATAAACCCTAAAGCGCTGTAATCCATCCGCATATTACCTTTCACAAGCCCCAATCACCTACACGCGTCCAACAGCTGCTGCTCTTTTTCTGCTCCCCAGACCGAGCATGAATGGTTGGTTTCGATGGGGGGGGGGTGTTCCTCTCCTCCCTGGCTCCCCAAACGTTTGTCCTCCGCTTTGAAACGCGCTGTGGAATCTGAGTAAGCGCTGCGGTTTGGGCTGGGCTTGCATGGGAGCTGGCGTGCCCAAAAATGGTAATAATCGGCCCTACTCGCTGCCGCTGGGAGACTCCCTCCTCCTCCTCCCCCCCCCCAAAAAAGTTACTTGCTCTTAAACTCCTAGTTTCCTGGATTATGTCATCGGAAGGCTGCTACCGGTCGAAAGCGAATATAAAGAAAGGCTTCTGTCCGATGTGTTCTCTTCATGCTATGAAGACAATACTTTGCCCCCTTCATCACCATAGTAACACTTTCCTCCTGTGATGATTCTGATCACCCTCGGGAGAGGTGGGGATGTTTTATTCATCCGACGCGAGAAGTGTTTATGTTGAGAACTAAGTAGACAACGCAATCAGAGTGTGAGAGGGAAGACACACACACACACACACACACACACACACACACACACACACACGCCGAGCTTCAGCAATCAGCTCTGCTGCTGCAGAAACGCAGGGACCTTTTTGTGTTTGCTGACGGGTTTCCCCATTAAGAATGTACTAAATGGAGCCATTTTTGCCATGAATCCTCCTAGCTTCCTAGGATGCGTGTTGGTTCAGTCAGTGTCTTCTCTTTGTGCTCCCTGTAGCCTTTAAACTACTCCCAACATGTTAACAAAGTCATCCTGTTTTTTTTTTTTTTACCAAGAGATGAAATGGACTGAAAGATGACAACCAAAAATAAAAAGTAGAACTAACAAAATCGCAAATCATTCACTTTGACGCACACAAACCCAGCGTGTCAGAGGGTGTTTAAAATATTTTGCGTTCGATGCAAGTCTCAACCTGAGCCCGAGGCCTAAAGAGGCTGGTCTCCTCTTATCTTGGAATCTTCATGTCTTTCTGCTGATCCAGGTGTCTCGGGCACACTGCTCCAGATGTTACTTAAAGCCGCAGCTCACACTTGGTTCCGCTGTGACAACGGGAGGTTTTGTTTGTGTATTCGTCACGTCGCACCTCTGTTGCACGGATACACGCAGACAAACACTTTTTTTTCCTCCACTGTCACGGCTGGAAGGTGGAGTTCAGGTGGTAGCTGCTGGGGCTAATTTGTCCAGGTCCTTATAAGGAGATGAGCCGCAGTACCTTCGATCGGCCTGTAACCTCCCACACGCCGACCACATGCGTTCCCTAATACTCCCAACACGCACACATTCCCCTGCTCAGACTGTGCGTCGGATAAGATCCACTCGCTGCTGATCCGTCCCACTTTTTCCCCCCCAAATAGGTTTTTTGTGACTTTGAGTCTCGAATGAATCGGTTGTGAAGCACATGGACCAGACTCCTCTGACACACCCAAGTGAGGCACAAAGAAAGCGCACAATTATGGATTTTTTTCCTCTTTGAGATCTATCAAGATCTGAGCGTTGAGCTGAAGTGTGTTGGGCAATACATTTCAAGGAATCATGACGCGAGACCACGGGAGGCTGCCTTGTGTGGGACACATTCGCGGGAAGTGTCCGCTTAGCGACTCCGTCACCAGACTCGTCAACACTTCACTCTCCCCACTCCCTGTGGGCGGGACTGTCTCTGGCAGCAGGCGTCCAAACTGTACATCTCCACCAACATCGTTAGTGACGACACCTCTTGTTGTATCTGCATACGCATTACGTTACATGTCATTTAGCTTTCAACAACCGTAAGGATACAAACTCACAAAAACAACGTTGGAATTCTGGAATGAAGAGAAACCTTTTTTTTTTTTTTGGATCCTTTGAACTTGCAGCATCAGAGTCAACGTGTGAATGTGCGTGTGACGCCAGCTGTTTACTGAATTGCATAAAGGGATGTGTAATGTCAGCTTGAGCCACCTCACAAAATGCTTCCTGTCATCAGATTCCTCTGTTCCCATGATGCACCTTGCATCACAGAGCCGCCCGGACAAAGCAGGGAATGTGGAAAGCGTGAATCTCCCCCCCCCCACCTCCCTCTCTGACTCTATGGCAGGTGGCTCCGCTCGACCCGGATAAAGCTGTGATGTGCTGAAATGTTGCTTCTTTTCAGTACATGAAACACTTATGTGAAGTGTGTCACATTGAGCCCCGTCTCTACTGTAAATTCTTTCCCAAATAAGGAAATCTATTCTGTCTCAAACAAGGTGAGCCAGAGGAGCGACTTCTGTCGACTTTGGTGCTCTTCCTACGTAGGCCGACCCGGGGGATGGGTGGGTCCAACTACACGAGACTTTCACCCAGCAGGCAGCGGAAGGGGTCCCATGTGAAAACACTAAAAGTAAATGTGTACTGTAAAACCATTTGTACAGGAATACGCTGCTGGCTATGACCTCAACAAGAAACACAACGAGCGTGCGGAACAAATAGAATGGGAACAGGTGGGAACCTGGAGCAGACTTGTATCCCAGATGCCTCTTTTAAGTATTCATCTCTTGCTTACTTCGTCATTGGTGGGGCAGCTTATGTGCCCTGTCAAATGGTGACGAGTGAGAAAACGTATCTATATATTGTCTGCATGGCGTAGTGCTCTACAGTGCCTGTCGGCCAATAAATCCCAACTGGGACCCCCTGGAGAGCGGATCCTCCACGGCCCGGTCACGCTGTCTCGTTTGTCCTGATTGATGGGGTCAAGGTCTGACCTCACAGCTGAGAGGGCGCAGGCGCATCCAGCCGTCCACTCGTCCCACCGGAGGAGGTTTCATGTGTGCTCAGAGTTCTCTAAGAGGGGAAAGAGGGCAAGATTTCCCGAATCGTCCAATGGAGATGCAGATTGTTGGTTCGCTCGTGAGTGTCTTTGGTGTCTGCAGCCTGAAGCTCCTGGCGTGATGGATGGATTGTATGATGCTTTTGAGGGAAATTGGGGATGAATTTGAACAACTTTGCATCCTTCATCAGGTCACAAAACGGCCTCCGCTGTAGTCTCTGGTACTAAATAACAAATGCTGCTCGGCTAACAGGTTTAACTAATGGGAACGTTTCAAACCTTCTATTTTTTAGTTATTTAGCGTGTTTTTTTTTTAGCACATCAGCTCAAAGTCCAGCTGCTGAACCACTGCTGTTACCGTAGGTATGTTATCTTCATGAAGACGTTCTATTGATCCAAAAGTAAAAAGGAGATCACAAAGGTAACATTTATTGGATTGGTTGCTATCTTCTGTTTTCCAAAACGCTTTGCCAACAGATGTCTAACGAGGATGACACAACATTGTCCTCTTTTAGTATTGGCTAACTGCATCTCGTCAGTTTCAACACGTCTGTTTCTGTGCCAATGATTAAGAAAGCAAGTCCAAGCGCTGACCTTTGAGTGTCTGAAGAGAGTCTTTCAAGTTGCAGCTCTGAAAGTTTCCCCCTTTTTTTTTTTACTTCTTTGAGGAAGGTGAATGCTAATTCTTCATCAACAAGCTGCGCACGTTCTTCTTGTTTTGAATTCACTGTTTGAAAAGTCAAATGTGAGCTATTACCAGGTTCTTATCTGAACAGCTTCCAAACGCCAGGCCTCCGAAGCAAATTCTTGCATAGCTTATTTTGTTGGGCTCAAATTAAAAAAAAAACACGCAGTACTCCACTTTCTGTTCTAGGTCATGACGATGAGGCCAAAGTGCGACGCGATTGAAAACCTGGAGTCAGGGGTTTGGATAAGTTTGACTGCTGTTTTGCTTTCCAAATTTGCGTCTCCTCTTGGGGATGTTTGGGGATTCCTCATGCACCATGGGATTTGGGGTCATAGTGCATTTCCTGGGGAGCAAAGAGTGCTGTGCAAAAAAAACCAAAAAACCTGCTTACTGCTCAAAACATGTCTGGGACCGCCACACACCAGTGGTCCCATGTCTTCAATCGCATGCGACCCAGAGGGGGTTTGTGGACGGATCCGTCTGCATGTTCCCGAGGAATTTTCCTGCACCACATGGGACGGATGTAGCCGGGTGCCTCCTCCACTAATGCTATTAATCAAGCCACATGCATTCTCAAGTGCATGTGCTGGCTGCGAAGCCTCGCTTTGAAGCCAGAGGGGGGGCTCGCTGTGTTCTCAACGGGTCTGTGAACATGTGAGCGTATTCGCTGTAAGCCTCCTCGCAGGAGCAGCTGCGCTGCGTCGCATTCAGGCTACGCTCAAAGCCAGGTTTGCGTGAACGGACACTGCGCCAAAAAAGCAGGCAACAGGCCCACCCCTCTGTCCAGTAGCTGTGTGGGTGGAGCTCTGGGGGGGGTACGGGGGCAGTGAGTGGAAGAAGAGGGTCGCACAGAGGAGCTTTCAGGTCTCTGTACAAAGAGCGCATGTTTTAGGAGGCCGTCCTTTGTCACGTTGTCACCCGGGCGTCAATAATTTATCAGTCACTGAGGTATCGAATTACTCTTCACTCTTGGGTTGCTGCAGGGTTTCCCCCCCCCCCCGAACCCTCTGCAACATCGCTGCCTCGTTAGCGTTAATCTACTACTCTTGTATATTAAAGGTAATCCCTTTACTAATGGCCTGGTCAACAGGAAGTTAAGGCGTGCACTCATAACTCCTATATGTGCATTTCCAGTTAAATTAGCTTAGCTTAGAAGGTACCAAGGGACAGTTGGCCTCAATGTTGCCAGGCAACCAACGGAGACTTCAGCATATGTAATATATAATAGTACAAGTATGCTAATAGCCTGACAGTGAGCATGTAAAGCCATCTAACTGTTTCCGATCTTTATGCTTCGCTAATCTTTATGCCGCTGGCTTTGGCTTCATATTCACCAAAAAGTATATCGCCTATCAGTATTTTCTCTAGATTCCCATTTCCCAAACATCGGAGTAAATGGTAGGCAAGACTTTATGTTTTAACAAGAGGGGAGCATACGCAGGGAAGTATTTATTTGGTGCTTGTCAGCGACGCAAGGGAAATCTGTGAGCTCAAAACAGTTTCTCGTGGGTGGCGATGGATAAAGAGAGAAATGTTTTCCTTGCTTCAGCGTTGAAATCTCCCGCTGTGGTGCGTCACCATGATTTTCTCTGTGTGTGTGATACATAGGCATTTGCAGCACAATGACGGTGTCCCTTATGGTTTTTGTTTACACTGTAGGCAATTAGGTCTCTTTTTTTTCCGAGGGAGTTAAACTCGATGTGGGGGATCAGCCTTCCTAGGTGGCCAATGTTGCAGGCGAGCAGTGAGTAGAAGACTGATTAAAGCCACAGTGCACAGAAAGGAGGGGAAGCCAGAGCTTTGGACCCGGAATGATGGTAATGTTGGAAATGGATCAGTCTATCAATGTGCGTTAGCGAGTGCTTATGTTCGGCCGGAATCCAAGGCCAGAGGCTATTTGTACTCTTCCACTTTTCTAAAGTGGGACAAGTATTGAACGCCTGACTTTCTATCAGCCTCTGCTATCGATCGCCCGGCCTGCGGCCACGATCGGTTTGAGTCAAGTTGCGTCACGTGCCGATGACTCCGTTCTGTTTGTGAGACAGTTAAGCTGACTCTTCCCTGCACTCCTCTGTTTCAGTCTGCACGCTCCCGACCTCACTTGATTTGCAACGACAAACCGCTTGAAGTGCAGCGGCAGGTCTGGTTACCAGTCGTAGGCTACCCTCCCTCAGACCCCCACCCCTCCCTGAAACTGCAGCGATGCCACAGCGGCTGGTTTAGCTGCTCGTGTGCAGCTGTGGTTTACTAAGAAATGCCGGAAGAGTCTACTTCGTCACGACTGGGCCCGTGACTCGCCTTCTTGTCCTAACCGCAACCTCTGGGACCTTCTGGTGATCCAGCCCAGAGAAGGGTCATGGGTGACCCTAAAAGTCTTTATTTGCCTAGCATGAAATGGTTTCCCCTTCAAAACCTGAGGTTATGAGACTGTAACACAACTCTGTTAGAAGCTCGTGTTGGGTAAAGCTGTTACTGTGCACCTTCACATCGTCTGCATGTTGCACGAGTTAAAATATTCCACTTAACTGAAATAGTCCAAGCTGTACAGGGTCTGGAGAAGGTCCTGAGTTTAGTTTTTTTCCAGAAAATAATGAATGTGCTGCTGTGATTTATTACAGCACATAACATTAGTGTTATCGATCGATCGCTGATTCGCATTACTGAATCAGAAAGATCCTCCAGCTTTTAGCTTCAATATCAATTATTCTGTAACAACTATCTCAGCCATTAAAAGCCTTTCTTTGTGTAAAGCAGACCCACTGCTTGTTTTCAACGACACTCCTGAATGGAACTGCATTTTTTTACGTTAAGATTCTGTATGAATGACTTTGCACTAAAGCAACATACGATAAGTACAATAATCGGATCTCGACTTGTGCTTTTTCGCGTTAACTTTTACCAATAAAGTTATTTTTCTATGATGACGTCACTGTTTATATTGTCTCTTCTTGATTGCGCCTTTTGTGATGCAGATGTTGGATGTGCTCGATCAGAACTCCGATTAGTCAACTTTAGTTAAAGAAAATGTTTTTATTGAATTGGGTGGAAGTAGGAACAGTCAGTCAGTGTACCTCGTCATGACGGTTTCAGTTGACATGACGTCTGAAAGCTGTTCTCTCCCAATTTACATGCGTCTTTTTGCAGATCTGAAACCGTTTCGCTTCTCTCTGACTCGCATGCGGAGCTGATGATCGGGAGCTTCATTTTTGTGTTCGGATCCCCGCGTATAAGCAACTCAGAGGCTAAAGCAACAATCCGAAAAAAGCTTCCAAGACACAGCAGACGTAACAAGCTGGAGCAAAAACATAATGAGAGAGAACGAATAGACCAACAAAGTCCAAGCCAATATGAAACGCAATTCTTAACATTAAGCCTTCAACACATGAAACACCTTCCTATGCTGTTAACTGATCCAAAAGTTATTGTAATGCAATAATAAATGTATATAAATATTGTAAACGTGTGTATTGAACACTTTTACTTTTGGTTCTTCAACGAGATGTTGATGGGAATACTTTTACTGAAGGAGAATTTTAGTAAGACCTTTTTTAAACTATTTTATTTTTAACTTTTAATGAAGTAAAATATCCAAGTACTAATTATAGAGAAGATGTACAATAGCTTTTGTATTTGTAATGGCCAATGGTCAGAATGAACTTTTTCAATAATAAGTGTTTCCCACAGAAAAGGATACTTCTATGTGTAGAGAAATGCATAATGTTGCACGTTCAGTGGCGTGAACAGATACAAATACAGTACAGGTGGTGTGTTGAAAGCATCCATTGTTCGAGTGCGCTGTAGCTCCTCCCAGCTCGGCATCTCTCTGAGTCAGGAGACGGTCAGCAGAGAAAACCACTGCTCGTGCACAAAGCGACACCTCCTGTGGGTCGCACACTTCCAACCACATGACCGCTGCAGGCGCACCGAGCTGGAGCTGACTCATGATTCTGTGTTATGACTCGGGTTAATAGGCCACCGCCCATCCCATCATGCTGCTTAGATCGGCATCCGACCGCTGTCAGAGAGCATGACTCGGGAGTTCCGGCTGTGCCGTGTTGCTGTGAAACGACTTTCTTCCAGTGAAGTAGAAAAGACATTGCTTTTGTCTTAGTTTTATGTAGATTAATTTGTCCCTTTTTTTAGGTAGTGACCCCGGTGTGTCCTAGCTGTACCTACGCTGTGTGAATGCATAGTCCTGATGGACACGTCGGCCCCGTTGCCTGGTAGCTCCAGTGTGAAAACGCTTGGAGTGGTCGGAAAACTCTCTAACTTTCTGAAGACGTGGTTTGATGCGGTTTGGACGCTTGCAGGGCAGCGGGGAGCTACGTGCTCACTATGGGCTTTGGATGACCTGCTGCGCAGTACGGCCTCTTTGATGCTCTATTTGAATATCATCTGCACGTGACTTTGCATCCAATTTGTGTGCTAGGAGATAACCAGAAGCGCTTCATCTTCTTATCGACTTGTGTTGTCTTCAGTTTGCCCTTTGCCACCAAATAAGGACGCTTAATGGAGGAGATAAAACACCACAGAAGTACTGTGTACTTAATTTTTAGTCGTTCCATTAAAATATACTAATATGACCAATTTCAAGAGTATGCCACAAACGACCTAAATTACTACCATACCGTCATTTAGAGAAAAAAAAGATCTTCGCAAGATTACTTGATCTAAAGTTCCTGGAGTTCCACTCCCTTGAAAGTTCACACAACAGGCGAACTCTCACCCACACAGACGTTTTCATGTTGGAAAACTGTGTGTGTGTGTGTGTGTGTGTGTGTGTGTGTGTGTGTGAGAGCTGCATTCGTTGTTTTTTTTTGTTTTTTTTAAGAGCCTCGGCGCAGCCAAGCTGTTTGCAGCTTCTATTGGTTGTCATAGCAACCGCCCAGTGTTTGATGCTCTGCGGCATTTTCACAAACGAGCCACTCTTTGTTAAATGAACTGTGCTGAGGAAAGCACTACTACCACTCTTTGACTTCACACTAACACACACACACACACACACACACGCACGTAGCAAGGACTGGACTGCTCACAGCGGCTGCCATTCTGTCACTCTGCCCCTTTTGGCCGTCTGTGCTTCGTCAGCACGCACTCCGACTGCGTACAGCGTTTACATTATCGTGTGCAAGTGTATTCGCTGCATGCAGACAGGCTGCACGTGTGCGTCTTTGATAGCATACATTTTTTGTCTATGTTCACTGGGTGCTTTTTTGTCCACACTCTCACGTGTGTGTGTGTGTGTGTGTGTGTGTGTGTGTGTGTGTGCTCTGAAGCAGCAGCCAGAGCGATAGATGAGGAGTGTAATGGGATCGCTGTGCTGAGTCGGCAGTTTGCAGTAACAAAGTGCATACTGAGTGCCTGGTTTTGAGGATGCTGCACCTGAGGGGCTTTATGACTGCAAGCTGGAGGAAAGAAGGCTTGGTGTGTGTTTGTATGTGTGTGGGGGGGGGTGGTGTGTGTGTGTGTGTGTGTGTGTGTGTGTGTTGGGTGGGTGGTGGGGGCCAAAAAGGGATTTGCCGGCAGCTATTTTAATACGGAAACGGCTAAATTGGTATTTCCGACTGTTGATTGGACAGGAATAGATGTTGCAAGAGGACACCTTTGACCCTGGGAGAACGACATCATGGAGACCAGAAAGCTCATTGATTAATCAAGAAAATGAATCGTTAAAGGAAACAAGATTTCTATCGGATTCCTTTCGTGATGCGTGGTCACATCTGTAGGCCTGCGTGCTTATTCGTTTTTTTACTGATACTTTTTCAATTTGACCTGATTGTCTGTTTTTTTTTATTTTGGTGTACTTCTTGCTTTCAACGGTTGTGAGTAGAGCAGCTTGTCCGAATTTCGTTGAATTTCAAAAAAGGGTTCACATTTGATAGTATGAGCTTTCAAATATGATATATTTCTGGCACTGGTACTAAAACATATCAGCACAAGTATCCAGACATTTCATCCCAATTCGTGGTGTAAACTGAGAGAAACCTCAAATCGAGCAAGACGTCCAGCTGAGCAACTCTGAGTAAGGAGCCATAATTATACTGACAGTGTCAGTTCAACAAAGCCGACCAGCCGCAGTGAGCCAGCATCACACACACACACACACACACACACACACACAACCTGACGCTGGCTGCTTCTTCTTCTTTGGAGCCAGAGAAGTGTGTCCGACTGTACTATCCAGTGAGCTTTAGAGGAAGGAGACAGCGGGGGAAGAGCGATGACCGTTGACCCTTTCAGCGCACTCCCTTTGCTAGTTGGCAGGTCCTCAAACTCCTGTACTTCCTGTGTTATAGGACACACACACACACACACACACACACTTCCCATTCATCCCTCCAGCGGGTTGAGGAGGCAGAAAGGTCATACTGTTCCTGTCCATGACTCACTTTGAGCGGAATGGATGGAGCGGGGCTTTTTGGCCGGCGGTGTCTCGCTGTTCAGGCTCAAGGTGTAAACCTTTACGTGTTGGTGAGAGCTGCTGAAAAATCATTTTAAAACAAAGAAAATCTAGTGGTTTATTAAAGCAATACGGTACGAGAGGCTGTACTTTATTGTGCAATAATTAATCATTTATTTATTAATTAATAATTTCATCTACCCGTTTTATAATGAAACATATGTAACAAATTGAACTTCAATGACATCAAAACTCCATCTCAACCAAGCCGCTTTATTTTCAGGGATGGTAATGTGGTGGGAATAATCTTATAATTACTGACCGTAGTGGTGGTTAAAACGACACAAAAATCAAACCAAAAATAGTAGATGTATAGAAAGAACTCGTTAACAAATGCTGTGGATATAAATTGTGTTATTTCTGTCCTCTCATTGTTTCCGGACTAGTTATTTTAGGATGTAACGCATAACTACACCATGCAGAAATGGTTTGGCTGTCACGCATCATTTCTTTTCACCACATGCACTTTTCTAGCTTTGTTAGACGTAGCTAGACGTTTTTTTTTACTTACCAAGTGGAGGAATCCCGAATGAAGGCCTTCTGTAACTTTCAGGGAATCAACTAAAAGTCGATGGAAGATTCATTCCAAATCATTTCTGAGAATACTTCAAAGAGTAAATCCACAGATGATTTTTAGAGAAAGAAGTTGATTCTGCTGCATCATATTTTGCTGTATTGATTACTGGAATTACTACTATGCTACAAATCAAATCCCCAGAAGAGTCTGGAAAGTCTTGGCAGGAATAAATGGCAAACGTTCTCCCCTTGTGTGTCGTTTACGGAGGCCTACGCGGCTCCCCTTCCCACCCAGCGCCGTCATTTCAGATCACTGCGCGCTCGGTGAACTCGTCTGGTTGAACACGACGCCCACGATCCATCACACATCTGGGAGTATTGAGAAGGAGGAAGGGGGGCGGGGGGGGTGTCAGGAGGTTGGTTTTCCTGGCACCGCAAAACTCTTTCCAGAAGCACTTTCCTGCCCCTGACGCAGGCGAAGGCAGCCAAAATAGTCTGAACAGCCGAGGAACGACCCCCCCCCTCACAGGCCCATTTCCCCCCCTCCTCAACTCATCTCGACAAGTTTTCAATCTCGGCCGTGTGGGTGGCGTTGCGGTTTATTAGAACATATCTGCCAGTTCCTGGGGTTTCACAGGGACACGAGAGGCCCTCCGGTACCCTGAGCTGGAGGCTCGGCCATGAGAAACCGGCCGCGATGTTGAGAGCCGCCTTCCTGCGTCGGACGCCAGCAGGATCTGCCTTTCCTCCCGGCCGGTACTAATGTACTAATATGGTACTAATATTGTACTAATATGGACTTGGCAGAGAAGCAGGAAACATTTTCCTAACTGAGGCGGATTAATGGAGTGGACGGCGGGGGGGCAGGGCGGGTAAGGAGCAGAAGAAAACCGTACGTGATGGTTTAAGGCTCATTTGCGATCGTATTCAGATAAGAAGGTGGGTAAGTGCGTGCAGAGAAAGTTTACACGGACATGGGAGTGGTTTCTCAGCAAACTCTGCAAGGAAATTGTATTTTCCAAAAGATGTTGAACTACACAGCTGGTTGAATAAGGCCAAACTGGTTGTAGCTACTTAAATATTAAGGCTTGTGGCCTTCTGTAGCAACTTCAACTGGGAAATTGTAATGAAGTTCATAAATTGAATGATATGATAATGAAAATCACCAGTTGTCTCCTCCGTTAGTTTGTTTGCTGAGCTTTGCATTCTTTAGTTGCCATGGGAAAAGAGCTGCTATAATGGACGCTGACTGGCAATTTCCCCTAAAAATTGATGCAGAGCAGATTTGTCTGCCTCTTGACCCCCGTAGTTTTATTGCAGCCCGCCACGGCTGGGGGGGGAGAGAGGGAGAGAGAGGGAGGGGGAGAGCAGGCGACGAGAACAGAGCAGAGGGGCTCTCAACATGTACGACTCCTCGCTCGTGCTTTCACTTTGCTCTGTCACGCGACATGTTGGTACTTAAGCCGAAACAGACTGTGTCTAAGTCAGCGTTCTGAAAGGGATTCTCAGTGGCACGTTGTCGTCTCCGGGAGTCCTGAGCAGACATTTGACCAGTTTAGACAGATTAACAACACGTACAGAAAGCCGGACCACACAGGGATCCTACGGCACACGATATACACGCAGCAAAGTACTGTATTTACACAGCAAGTAGTCTGTAAGCTGCTCTGGTGCTGGAGGCGTTGTTCCAAACACTTGCACACTGGCAAGCAGCTGTTCTCGATGTGCATCACGTCCTGGCGTCTGTTTTTGCGGTTTTAAAACGGATTTATAGTTGATACGGGACAATTGGTCAGCGTTTTGTGGCCTTGAAAGCAGTTAGGAGGCCTGCCATTTCTCACCCTCCTCTTGAACAATTACAGACTTGAATCTATTGAAGAAATAGCACAGCGATTGCTTTCCCCACCAACCTCATTTAATGTATCCCCAATACCAACAAAACATCTGCATCCGACACAGTGAACAGTTGTTGACTTTGTTTTTACTTGATCTTTGATCTGACACGTCTTCTTGCAATTAGAATACGTGTAATTAGGAGGTTTTTTAATAATACAATAGTAACCTTTTTTTTTTTTTTAAACTCTAAAAGTTATCAAAAGTGATTCCTGGAAGTTGAGGACTTTCCATAATTGTACATAAGTAGATAATCTGGCTGATATAATACAACGATTACCACTTGAATGCAGGACTCCTCGCGGCTGATCAACACATGCGCTTTATGTGACGGTTCTGTGAAGCGTGTGCATGATGAGGTAGCTTCATTTCTCGTTTGGCTGTGAACACTTTGGCCCCGACGCATCTCTCAGAGGGTGTTTTTCTCTGGTAGCTCCGCCAGTTCATCACGTCAATTCTATCCTGCTGGGGGACAAAGGCACAAGGTCACAACTCTGAGTTACTGGTCTACTGAATGCAGCAGCAGATTACTCCAATCCCACTAAATCTATACATACTCTGAAAATACTATCCTGTAATAAACTATAAACTTCAGGGCTACATGCATGATGACGTGCTTAGCAATTCATCAATTAATTCAGTTGACATATTTCTCACCCTTTTCTGCGCCGATTGTAGAGATTTAGTGGGATTGGGCCTCATGCAGCAATCTGCTGCTGCATTCGGTAGACCAGTAACTCCGTGTTGTGACCTTCCAACAGCCCCAGAACACCTGCGGGGCTTGTGAGTGTTGACCAAAACACAGCCAGTGGGTCATGTGACGGCGCAGGTGGCTGCCAGCCTGCACGCCGAGCGGCGGCCAAGCTCCCCGGTGACCCAGAGAGTTAAAGGAACCTGCAGGAGGGCCGGGCTAATTCCTGTCGCCCAGCTCCAGAGCAGCCAGACGTACCCCCCTTGGAGCACGTTCAACAAGCCAACATTCCCTCTGTAAACTTATAGTGGTTTTCACAACTTGACTCAAAGCCTTTGGCCTTTTTCAGCCTTCCTGGTCCTGCTAAGTAAAAGTAAAAAAATGGGCTCATTTGGTCCACTTGAAACACTTGGTCTCATTCCCACTTGCAGATAAGGCGTCTTTCTTTTTTCTACCGTTTGTGTATGTGCGTTGTGATGATTACATGTTAACAGGATAACGGCATATTAAGGGTCAGTTACTCTCTTGCTGCCAATTGTAAAAACCCCCCGTCAGCAGTTTGAGTTTCCCTTCTGTCATTCCTTGCAGGTGGTTGTTAACTGTAGTGATAGAAAAGTGAACCATACAAGGGAAGGGAAAGAAAAGGGGCGGACGATTGTCGAATAATTACATCCTGGATAACAAAACCCCAAATTTCAACCCTAAGCACCTGCAGAGGCAGCAAACACTCTTAAAGTAACACTTTGATTTAATCAACGTTATCGGCGCGAGCTGCTGACACCAGAGCCCTCGCTCAACTGAACTCCAGGGAGTACACTTTGTCACGGGCACATGAATCTACCGCTGGAGAGAAAACGCCATATTATCTGCCTCTCTCCCCCTCCGTCGTCCACAGTATTCTGTATTTCCCTTGAAACTCCCACCACATGCCAGCGAACTCGCACGCATCTGAAAGACCGGCCCTGGAGTTTATTGATAGCCGTTTTTAAACCTCACAACAACACCCCGTTCTCAGAGTGATCTCAGTTCCACGCGTGCTCCGAGCAGCTCACCAGTGACTTTGAAGTGGCGTTTGTTCGCTCCGTCAGTGGCGTGCGGCCTTTCGTGAGCGTTCCGGCTCTGCTCCTGCACGTCCTCCGTCAGCTCTCGTGGTTTTCGGGCCCCGGGTGTAATTGACCCGGGGAACGCGTAAAGAGGCGTTAAGCAGCGGGGAGCATGGCGGGGCCTGCTCCTGTTGGGGGGGGGGGGGGGGCTGGGATCTCCATCCAGATGTTTTCTCTTAGGGTGTTGGCGTGGCCGGCTGCACCTACTGTACACAGCACACAATGCTCCGGTGTGCAGCGCGTAAGCCTGTTGGCATCACAGGGAGCGGTGTAGTGTGTGAATGAACCAACAGGAAACCCAATCATGAGTCAGCAGCAACGTTAAGCACCTTTAGTGGCAACGTTAGCCGACGGTTGGCCGATTGTCGGTTCTTTCCGGCTTCCCCTCACTTTTCATCCAGCGCCATCTTGAGGCAGAGTTTTTCCGATTTTCCGACAGTTGTCTGTGACATACGTCACCAACTGTTAGGTGTACTGCAAAGACATTCGGATCAGACGTACATCGAACATGGTTCCCTCAGAATGATCTTTTAACAACTTCCTTCCTCCTCAAGCGCCATCATCAACTCTGACGATGCTTTGGTGTTTTAAACAAATACCCGGCTCGGTTTTTCTTTTGTTTACCTCTAATCAGCAAAGCGGTCATGCTAACACGCTAAACTGAGATGGTGAAAATGGTAAACATGAGACGCGATTGTCAAAGCTGTTGTTAACGCGAGTGCGTTGCTGTGCTAGCATTCGTGTTTAACATCACAGAGGCCTCTTTTGGTGACCCGCTTGGGACAGAACCTGTATCTTCCAGTTAAAAAAGAAGTCAAGCAGACAAGCAGCCCTAATTCTTACCGACCTCAATACAGTCCTGCTTGTGATTATGTCGGCATTGGACTGGTGCCACTGTCAACAGATTGTGAAGCCGCCTGAATGCACTAACTGCTGTATTAATGAACATAAAGAGACTCCTGTGGCATCAAAGTCCGAGTTGATCACCCAGCAAACATCTGGGCGGCTCATGTGGACTTGCTGGCTGAACAGCACGTAATTGTGTGTGTGTGTGTGTAAGTGCTGTGATTGATGAGATGCTTTTTTGTTCTTTCTCTCTTCAATGTCCGCAGACATTCACAGCTTGGTGTAACTCTCACCTCAGGAAAGCAGGGACACAGATCGATAACATCGAGGAGGACTTCCGGGATGGACTGAAGCTCATGCTGCTGCTCGAGGTCATCTCAGGTAGACGGCGCTTTTTACGCTCTGTGGTTCGGATCCACCACTCTGTCACGTGTTGAGTTTATAGAAGTGTGTAGGGTCAATTTATGAGTGGGCCTCAGATTAAATCCATGGTCGGCGGGACTTTCTAGGACCGTTTAAGTTAATCGGCTCAAATGTAATATTGGCATTAGTTATCTTGGTTACTCTCGCTCTAAGAAAGCAAATAAGAGTATTTATATCCCCAAAGTTTCAAACTAATTATTTAAAACAATAAGTCACAAACACTTTAAGAAGTTTGTGAACTTTAACTTTGTTCAGTTGGCCTGGTCACAATTTCTCTTCAGTACCAATGTTTTGTTCATTTAAGGAAAAAGAATTGTCCATCCTCTGGATCTGTCGTGTTTCCCCGTCTAGGTGAACGCTTGGCCAAACCAGAGAGAGGCAAGATGAGAGTCCACAAGATCTCCAACGTTAACAAAGCACTCGACTTCATCGCCAGCAAAGGAGTGAAGCTGGTGTCGATCGGCGCCGAGGGTGAGTGGCGCCACATCTCCTGTCACCCGACCTCCCCTAAATCAGTTCACCTCTCATGTTGTCACCCATCAAATCGAATTGGACCATCAGCCAAATCATTAGCTTCTTCTCTGCCTGTGACGGCCGATGGAGTCCCACCTCGGCTCTCGTTACTCTGGCAGCGCCGCCGGCTGCTTAATGAGGTCCTCCCTCCACAGCGTTCCGCCGGAGGTTGTGCTGCTTTGCTGTGCATTTTCTGAGTAGATCTCAGGATCAGCAAATTCCCTCAAGGGCCGAAGGCTGCTCATTGTTCAGCCGAGTAACTCTGGGAAGTCCGTCCTCCTCCCCCCAAGAGAGCGCAATTACTCTTCAGCAGCACTTACTCTTAAACTACAAAAACCCTCTCTGTCTTAATGGGTTACGTCAGCCAATGTATACATTTTTCTAGTTGACCCCTTCCATTTTCCTCATTAATCAATGAATCATTTAACATAAAGAAACCCAGAAAATAATCAAATGCCTGTAAAAGGATGTCCTGAAGTACTTTTTTGAAGCACAAAATATTTGATCAGTCATCCTTAAAGAGAAAGAAAACCAGTACATTGTCACATCTGAGAGAGAGGAACTTTTCAATTGTGGTTATGATCAACCATCACCAAGCGGTCATTCATATAACCGTACTCGCACTTTCCTCACTTGTTTTAAGAAACCACGATTTTGGGCTCCAAAAAGGACGACATGTGCTGTAAGATGGAGATTTGTTGTGCAGCGCGTGGAGGCGGGTTTTGGCCCCTAAACCAGACCAGCATTCCAGACGGATTAGCCCAGCTCGCTGCTAGCGGCCGCACGCGGCTCATTGAAGGATCCGAGCCGTGCAGCTCATCGGGGGGGCATTCAAAGGGAATTAACCGGATTTGTGCCCCTCCCCCATGTTGATCAGTCATGTTCATTAGCGCTTAATCTCAACATTTACCAGCGCGTCCTCCCCGATTCGATCCCGGGCGTCACACGAGCACACACGGGACCGACGGTGGAGCTCTCGCCCCGCTCCTCATTGGATTACAGGGAGAAACAAATGATTACTGAAGGAGGTCAAACAGGGGAGCCGATTGAGGGGGGGGGGGGGTTTACATTATCGACAGAAAGGTCTGTTCATTTACAGCCTCCGACTGATTGATTTCAGCCTGGACTTGTGGGGCTATCATTCAACTGAATCATCACATGCTCCTTTCATTAGAGCTTAGTGCTCACTGTTTCACTGTGAGCTCATCTCAGCAATAATGCATGACTGCAGGGCATCATTTTGACTTTCCGCACCTCAAAGGCCTGTGAAAGGTGTTTAAATAGAAAGCGTACTGTCTGCTTTGTAAAGGTTGGGACCGTTGGGGCCTTCTTTCTTTCTCCTGCACTCTTTCTTATTGACAGATTGCAAAAGTGAAAATCTAGAAATGGAAATCTTAAATGACTTTTAATCACACCGTGATTTAAATCCTGTGTAGTTGGTATACTAGACGTTTTCATTGCTATTAAAACAAGATTAACAGTTCATAGCTTTAAAGATATAGGTTTCCTTTATTGTATAGATTCAAAAGCCTGTTGAGCCATGAATAAAATGTAGTTGACAAGCGGTTCTGTGAGGTTTTACAAACAGATGGATACTTTTTACCATCATGTGAAGTCACAGAAACTGCAAACGGATGGCGTTGGTCTCAAGGAGAACAACATCTGTAGACTTCACGCTGTAGGTCGGTGTCGGTTTCTACACGTAGACCTGGAGAAGAGCACCGCTAACGCTTCACCTTAAGGAAGAAGGAATCTCTTTGACAAGTCTCCTTGTTGTGTCCATGTGAGAGAATACGAGATGAGAGCCAGAGATTCACTCCCATCCTCAGGGCCGCACAGCTAAACGGCTTTCAACCACAGTCCAGTTTGAACGTGACTCACCTGGACATCTTTTCACATTGAAACACCCAAATCAATGCGTCTCAACACTTCTAGAACAATGTTAAAAAATACAAATTATGAGTGCATGCTAAATGCCTAAACCCTCATTTTATAATTGTTATTGTTTTGCCCTTCTTTCAGAGATTGTAGATGGCAACGCTAAAATGACCCTGGGAATGATCTGGACCATAATTCTCCGTTTCGCCATTCAAGACATTTCTGTGGAAGGTAGTGTGTGTGTGTGTGTGTGTGTGTGTGTGTGTGTGTGCTCCGTTTATTGTGTTTAGATTCCGTTGCAGAGTGAAGTATAGAAGTTCTAATGTTTTGGGACAGCAGAATGAACCACCTGTCGGTATCCGCTGGAAACAAGAGCAATCGCACATGGTTCCCATTCACCTCACCTCCACCTAATCCACCACTAAACCGGGATTAGCGGAGACTTGCTCAAAGTAAAAGCCTGAGAGTTTCTTGAACTTCACAATGATCCCTCCCGCCCGACCACAGAGACGTCTGCTAAAGAGGGCCTCCTCCTGTGGTGCCAGAGGAAGACGGCGCCCTACAAGAACGTCAACATCCAGAACTTTCACATCAGGTGAGCAACACACCATAAGCAACATCAACTCACCTGCCGCGATGAAGTGATGGCACATGGCGCAGAGTCTCTGTCAGGCGAAGAGAATACGGAAATATTGTGAAAATGTTGTGAAAATCAGGTCTAATTGATGTGAAAAACAGTGAATAGTGCATAAGTGATAAATGGTCGTCACTGGTTGAGATTTTAAACTCCAGTTGAACTTGTTACTTAACCTAAGCAGTGTTGAGACGCAACTCTGCAACAGTTTTTCTCTCGCCGCTGTTCATTAAGACGATGTGAGGAAAGAGTCCATCAGAGCAGACTCTGCTTGTCAAGTCATTGTTGTTCTAGCTTATGGGGCACTCAAACTTTCAAACTCAAGTTTCACTTTTACAATAGGTCACTCTGCTTGTAAAGCAATACAGCAATAATAACATGCGTTAATAATCAGGCCTTCCATGTGTGAAACATAAACACAAAAATTACATTAGACTTGCATTCTCTCTAATGCCCATCAGGGGGCGCTGCTCATGAAAAAGAAGTCAAATTGCAGTTTTTGAGAAAAAACACTTTCCTCTTGATTCTTGCGTTTATGGTCTCGTCACTCTCTCGTTGCAAAGTGTCCCTTAATACAGCAGGACGTTCGTTGAGTAAACGATGGTCCGGGGGCTTTAGGGACAAGCTTTTTTTTTTAACATTTTCATCGACTAAGACGTATGACAAAATTTGGGACGTCCTGGTAGCCATAACGACGTCCACCATTTGACTACGTCCCGGGAGCTGGGTTTTTGGACCATCTTGGTTCATATTAGTAGTATAAAAAATATTGTCTTCATCCAACCAAACAACAGACTTCAACAGAAAGCCTGCAGTTTGAATAAGAAAGTGCATCGAGGCCACACGTCTGCACTGGGGCACCAGGAGGGCGCTCTCAGTACGGTAGTAGTTCTTGGTAGAGTGTGAGACCCCCAACCATCTCTGCAGGACACCGCTTTACATTAAATTATCATTTTCATAAGAAATACATTTGAAGCGCACCAGAGTGGCATAAAATATCAAAAGGACAAAAGGCCTCAGACTGCTGATGCTGGACAGAGGAGACCTGAAACCAGGCAGAACAGACCAGCAGACACGTTCCCTAAACCAGACGGCGAGGGAGCGGATGTGTTGGAAATGACATCAAACCGCATGAAGTCGGCCTCCTGCTCTCCTCCGTCGGCTCCTGCCATCAGCGGGTTCATTTGCTCCGCAGTCCACGTCACAGGGCACCTTTTGCCGGGTTTGAATTATTGAAAGAGGACCGCTTTGATCCTCAGATGTGGATGAAAGCCAAGCGAAAAATAACAGAGGAGAAGGTAAAGGGAGAGCCCGGATGGGGGGCGAGGGGGGGCTTTGATGGATCTCTGTGACTGCAATGTACATGAGATGAGAGGGGCAGACGAGGAGGGGCATTGCAGCTGGACGATGACTCACCTCTCGTTCTTTCGCGGCACTTCGATGGCAGGCAGTACATTACATTATTCCATCGCACTCATTTCTTAGCGGGCAGAAAGAGAACAGCAGTAAAAATTACAAATACTAATACCAATACTCTTAAAAATTAAAAAAGGGGCCTTTTAAGTATTCAATAGCAAACCTGGATCTGTAAATTGATACTAGTAATACAGCCTGGCCACTTGGCCAATGAACCTAAGCGGGCCAAATTCAGGATATGTCTCCTACCTGAACACATGATCATTGAATACACAGCAACGACGTGACTTAAATACAGTGTTTGCAGTTGGATACTTTGTTCCAAAACACTTTGCCATCTTACTCCTAACGATATTCTTTTCTCAAAGGAAAGCTAACGTCCTATGGGCTCTTCCAATTCCTCTTCTTTAAATTAGGGGCTTGGATGGTGTGTTTCGCTGGTCGAGTGGACACGCCGCGCTGCTGGGAGGATGGGGGCGTTGCATGAAACTAATTAGGGACTCCGATGGAGGAGTCAACTTCTCGTTTGTTTCCTTCCCTCCTCTGCTTATTTCCTCTCACTTTCGCCCTCATCTCAACTACTGGTCTCCGTTTCAGCTGGAAGGATGGTTTGGGCTTCTGTGCACTCATTCATCGACACCGTCCGGAGCTCATCGACTATGCAAAACTGCGCAAGGTGAGCGATCGCTGCCTCACATTTAAGAAATTCAGTACAAGGAGAAAGGAGATGAGACAAGTTTATGATTTACTTATTGAGCAAATATTAATTTACGGGTAAAAAAAAACGTATTCAGTCAGTCTGTTTTTAAATTAAATGCGCCATGGTGACGTGGTTGCCCTTTAGAAGCAGGGCACCAAAACCGCGTTGTAAAGTCTTGTAACGGTCTTGATGGTCTGCTGTTGTCAGGACGACCCCATGACCAACCTGAACACGGCCTTCGACGTGGCAGAGAAGTACCTGGACATCCCCAAGATGCTGGACGCAGAAGGTGAGCAGGCGGGGAGGAAGACAGGGACATGATGAAGAGGAGCAAACAGTTTTTACTGCGTTGAAAGACCAAAACATTCTCTCTCGGGAGTCTGGATGTGACATAGACGCATAGAGTGAAAGGGTTTTGCAGCTGACAGCGATTTAACCGGGTCGCCAGAGGTGTGAACAAGAAAACCGCTAAATTGCAACCAGTCACCTCGCAGCGCTTTAAGAGTTAAAGCGCTTTCAGTCCCAAACAGCACATGGAGAGGCTTCCTTTTACATTGCTTGTTTTTTCCAGCCGGCTTAATGATTTCAAGGCACCAATCTCTCTGAGAGACTTTATTTTGGCTTAACGCTCACACATGCAGCTGTGCACACAGAAGGAGACACGGGTCCTCTTTTCCATTCAGTGTAAAATATAATCTACACTCTACAAATTTGATGGAGCTGCTGGACATCGTGGTGAATGTTTCTGCTCACGTATTGTTGCTGTTTTCAGGAAATGCGTCTTGAGAAAATCCTCCCTGTTCGGCACATCTGGACGGTGACGCCGAGTGTTTTTCTTTCCTCTCTGGATGTTGTGTTTGTGGAGAGCTGAACCCCAGCTCCACTTCCTGCTTCGTCGTCGTTCTGTGCTCTGTTTAACGACCTCGACGCCCCCCCCACCCCCCTACCCCCTCCCCCCGACCTGCTCTCTTCCCCCGCAGACATCGTGGGCACTGCCCGTCCGGACGAGAAGGCCATCATGACCTACGTCTCTAGCTTCTACCACGCCTTCTCAGGCGCCCAGAAGGTATCCCGGATGCAGCGTCTCCTTCCTCCTCTTCTCCTCCTTCCTTTTCCGTGTGTTTCTCCTAACAGTACCACTTTTCTCTCTGCAGTGCACAGCGCTCCCCCCCCCCCCCCCCCCCCCCCGACCCCCGACCCCTGAAGGGTTCACGCTCTACTTTCTGCATGGTTCACGTTACCAAATGCATGACGGGAACTTTTTTTTTTTTCTCCGAGGCCACGAGCATCTGCAGTCCATCTCGTTGGTCGTGGCGCTGCGGCGTTCGTCCCGCTCAACAGGAGCCGCGCGGGGGGCCGGGGGGCGCCGGGGGGGGCGGGACCGAGCTGGTCTGATAAATGCCGATCAGAGCCTGGGATGAAAGCCGCAGTCTCTGATGGGGAGAGACAAATTAGCCTAAAGTGTTGCATGGGGAGGGAGACGCAACCATTACGAGGGATGGAGGAATGAACAGAATTAAAAGTGGCACTTCAAAAGCGAGCGGCAAGCTGTCTTTGGATTTGAATGGATACGCGCCGTTTGTTTCCTCGTTTTCCGAGCACGAGAGCAGGTACCTATCGTACAATAAAGGATTGTCTCCCGCAGTTTGATGGCTACCTGGAGGCGCAGCAGAAACTCTAGGGATGGCGTTGCGCCTCCTCTCTGACAGTCGGGGAGCAGCAGAGCGTCACAAAGCTCTGGTTACATAAGAGTCGGGTTCCTTTGAGAGGCCCAGCAGCAGAGCGAGCGTTTCAACACAGCTGTGTTTAAGCAACTCAGGATAGGAATTAAAAAAAAAGTGTTTCTGAGTGAGGAGCACGGAGAGGCGGGATCTGCCTCCCGGAGGGCAGTGAGACCACAGCTGGACTCTGAGAGGTGACATAGCTGCTTCTTTAATTCAAGTTTAATCACAAGAAGAAGTTTCTCCCCCCCCCATGCAAAGTAAACGCCACAAAAAGGATTGAACTTTGCTCCCGGTTGCACCGACTTTGCCCTGCATATTTTAGTTATTGGCTGTATTCTGGATGATTTGGCTGCGATGTGTTAATTGATTTTAAACTGCTTAATGAGCGAGCGCTTCAGTCTTCATCTGCTCACTTCAAAAGGACTCATAAGACGACCTTCTAGGTGGACTGGAGATGACTAAAGTCGTGGTCGTTGCCGCCTCTTGTTATTGCCCCCCCCCGCTTGCCCTTTTTGTCTCAGCACTTTTACTCTTTTGTCTGTCCTCTCTCTTTCCTCCCTCTGTTCCCTGGGCAGATATCATTAGCACCTTGAGGCCAGACGAGAAGGCCGTCATGACTTATGTGTCGTGTTACTACCACGCGTTCTCAGGCAAGCAGAAGGTGAGAAATGAAATGGCAAAGGAATTCTCCAATCAATGACCGGATACCTGCCAAAGTGCCCGGACGACAAATAATACGCTTTATCCAGGATTCTTTTAATGTGACTTTAAAACACTGTATAATACTATAAATACTATACTACCATCAAATCCATTACTATATAATACTATAAAATATCAACTCTTAATCTACCTTTTAAAAAAAAGATTGCCCCTTTTTCTGCAATTAATTGTTCTCATACGGCAATTCTACTGATGCAATGTAATCTATGACGTGAGTCTCTTCAGTAAGGCTATCAAATATAAACGCTAGATTCTGAGGCCATTAAACTTATCTTTTCTCTCAATGAAATTTGTTTTAGTGAACTTTTATCAGGCTGTATTCAGCTGAAGGGTTCACTAAAATATATTTCAATAACTAATTTAAGCCAGAACAAAGCAATGCAGCAACGTTTTGATTCATATTTGATCAGCGCTGCCTGGTGTGATCGGAGTTCAGTGATTGATTGACAGATCTGATTTTCTGTGACTCGCTTCAAATGGCGGCAGAGGAACCGGACGTTTTGACAGATTTTACTGGAAATATTTCTGGAAATTATTATATTATCATCATAGTTATTATTATTGTCATAGTTAAGTGGTAGTTTGAGAAATTCTTATACATCTTCATAAATGTTACCAACTACGGCTTTAATAATGGACTTGATGACCGACCATAATGTTATCATGACCCAACAGACGGTGTTCTCCTCCGCTCCATCTTTCCGCCGTTGGTTTAGTGTTCTAGTTTCCACGGCTCTGTCGAGTGTGTCATAAATAAAATGTATTATTATTGTTACTCTCATGGTGTTGATTCCAGCTTCAGTGCAAAGCGGTTGTCAGCAAGAGAAATATTTCCAGTAAACTATTTCAATTCAATTCATTTTATTTTGTATAGCCCAAAATCGCAAATTACAAATTTGCCTCGGAGGGCTTTACAGTCTGTACACATGCAACATCCTCCGTCCCAAGACCCTCACATCGGCACAGGAAAAACTCCCCAAAAAATGAAAAAAAAAAAAAACCCTTCCAGGGAAAAAAGGGAAGAAACCTTAGGGAGAACGTCAGAGGAGGGATCCCTCTCCCGGGATGGACAGACTGCAATGGATGTCATGTGTACAGAATGACTCATACAGATGTAGAATACATTCATTATAAACTAGAGGAGATTATTGCTGACCTAAAAAGAGACATAAGCAAATCTCCAAATAAATGCTACGGTTCCTCTTTAACCTGAATATGCAAATAAGCCGCTATTTCTGGTCGATTCCTCACTTTAAAACATTTTAAACGCTCAAACTCTTTACTAGGACCCACTTTTTAGTGGAGCCGTTGGGTGTCAATAACCACAGCAGGCTGGCACACCGTTTAACGCCACAGGAATGGCAAATATGGAGCAGTTTGATGAAGCTGATCAAGTCAGGAGATGTGTCACTTCTGTGGTCCTCCTTTGGATTATAGACACAGAACTTGGAAATAAAGCAAAGAATCTCTTTTTAATCTGCAGCTGACACCATTTTATTACCCTAGAAGTCATTTGAAAATGGACATTATTAAATCGTTGCTCAGATCTATTACTAGAGACAGTCAGACCAGAGTTTTTTTTTTTTTTTTTTTTACCTTAATCCTTCCCCTCTCGTCCACCTTGGATGTCGGGACGAGGCAATCTGTGGAAGAGGTCGCCAGTGAAAAGAAAGCCGCCTGCAAACAGAAGCACGACCTGCACGTCCTGCCCCTCCTTATAAGGCCGCTCGCCGGCTGCTCCCGCCGGAGGCCCCCGCGGCATTTCCTCCGCCGAGCCAAGTTTCCCCCGTGATCTTCTGACAAAGCGGGCTGACTGCGAGCAGGCTTCTGTGGGGGAAAGCCGCTCTGGGAGCGGCGGGAAGATTCACGCCTATGCTTTTGAATCTATTGGTCTTGATCGTGTTTTGTTGAGAGGAATCGATAATTGTGCAGTCTGGGTTGATTCATGACAGTTTCTCACGGCTTCCTTTTAGTATTTTAACTGCAGCACTTTAAAATACTGCTGTAAAGTCTTGCATTGAGCTGACCTCAGACTTTCTGCCTGTCTTACTTAAATCTCCCTCTAATTCCCCCCTCTGCTTTTCTAAATGAGCTTTCCTGACCACGTTTACTCTTCTTGATCCCAACGGGCGAACACACTACATGTAGTCATGGGAACCCCGCTCTGCTCATGCATCGGCCGTCCAGTGAGGAAGACTGTGAGGCCAGTGTTGAGGAGGTGTTGTGTCAGTCTCTGCAGACCTGCAGCTCTCTGTGTGGAGCAGACTTTTACTGAGGCCTGTGAACACACCGGTGCATTTATCGAGTCTGCTGAAGATGAATACATGGATAGTTTTTTTTCAAATGCTGTTGAGACATAAATCCTTCAATCCTTGATACATTATTCAGGGGATAGAAGGCTGATATTTATAGAAGTAACCTCAGAGTTTACTTTCTTGCAGCATTGTTGCTGCTGAAATTCGTAATTTCCAAATGACTCCTGTGGGAAATTCCTTGTGCTTGTGTAGGCGTGTAGATGGCTGGATTCCGTTGAAAGTTGTGGCAGAGATGAATGTAAATGTAAAAATAATGGTCTGCATAGTACAGAACTACTAAAAGCTAAGTGTGCGCAAAGTAGCAAAAGTACAAGTCTTGTTACATTATTAGTATTATTGTATGACTATTACAATAGTATTATTGCTTGTTAGGCATACAATGTAAATTTAATAGAAGCATTTAAGAAAGCCACACATATATACATGTGTGTATTTTGTCATGCCATGTCCAGATGCCTGTGAGGCTGTCCAGTGTTGTATAGTAGAGGTTTCAACACAAGGGAAGCCAATAACATGACCAAATTTGATCTCCCGTTCAAGCCGCTAGCTTAATCTTTTACCATGTGTTATATTCAAAACACATGATCGCATACAATATATCGTACCCAAAAAGGAGATACAACCGTCATATCAAAACTAAAAACCTAAACATTTTAACTATTTAAGAGCATAAAACTGAAATACTCGTGTAAAGTACATATGCAATACCGTAACATTTAAATACAGCACTTTACATTCCATTACTATAAATCCATCACTTCTTCTTAAAAAGTGTGTCCTCTCAGCTCTGCGTCTCACGCCGTGTCCCTCACCCTGCAGGCAGAGACAGCGGCCAACCGGATCTGCAAGGTGCTGGCTGTCAACCAAGAGAACGAGCAGCTGATGGAGGACTATGAGAAGCTGGCCACTGATGTGAGCTCCTCTCCCAATTGTTCCTAGAATTATCTTGCACCTCCTCTGCCCTTCTATCTTCCCGCTCTCCTCCTCCTTCTTTTGAAGCTGCTCCCTTGCCTCCCAGCCCTCGGGGGAGAGGATGCTCCGTGCAGGATCAGGAACGGGGAGAAAGGGCTCCATACAAACGCAGCCGGGGAAACACTGCTGATTTGAGGCATAAGCATAAAAGAGAATCCTTTTTTTAAAAACCGTTTTAATGCACTTAACTTACTTAAAATAACACATAAGTGGGATAAAACATACAAAAACTAAATTATAGTCCTTTCTTAATTGAGACATAAAATGTATTTACCGTAATTTTCGGACTATAAGCCGCACCTCTTTTCCCATTTTTCGATTCTGTGGCTTGTACAACGGTGCGGCTAATCTATGGATTTTTACAGGTAACGGCCACTAGGGGACATATGGTAATTAAACATTAAAACACCTGCGGCTTATAGTCCAGTGCGGCTTATATATGTACACGTCCTTCAATTTAGCTGCTGCGGCTTATTCTCCGGTGCGGACAATACGGTAGTTTGGTTGTAAGAAATGAACAACAAACCAACTAGCTAACCATCTGAACCTGTATTCTTTCTCCTCCTTTCACACATTGATTACACCCCATACGCCAACATTAATTTCCCTCTTTTCCTTTTATCGGCATGGTTCTCCTTTGCATCTTCCATCTTCTTTCCTTTGAATGGTTCCCATTTCTCCTTCATCCTCCCTCCCCCTTATTCTCACCCTTCAACACACACACACGCACACACGCACACACCACCCACACCAACATGGACACCACAGCTGCTGGAGTGGATCCGTCGCACCATCCCCTGGCTGGAGAATCGCATGCCCGAGAACACCATGCAGACCATGCAGCAGAAGCTGGAGGACTTCAGAGATTATCGCCGCCTCCACAAGCCGCCCAAAGTGCAGGAGAAGTGCCAGCTGGAGATCAACTTCAACACCCTGCAGACCAAGCTGAGGCTCAGCAACCGGCCCGCCTTCATGCCCTCCGAGGGGAAGATGGTCTCGGTAGGTGGCAGAAAACCAACACAGGGGTTTGAGATCCAAAGCACCTCTGTGATGCAATTACAGGGTGCATTCCATTTCTAAACTAGGGTCTCACTTGGTTGCTTGTTCACTTTAAAATGACTGTCTTCATGCAGCCCAAATATAACAAAGAGTATTGTGACCTTTTAATGGAGAAGATTCAGAGCTCTTATGTTTTGTTTCTGTGATGTGGGTACAACCAAATATATGGGTCTTTTTGTAGCTTCCATCCAATTGGTAAACAACATTTTTACATTTACAATGGATCCAATGAAAGCCTATTGTGAAAGGGGTCATTTGTAGACATAAACTGACCTAAAATGCTGCTCCATGTAGCGTTTTATTGTCTTACATAAACATACAAATGCTGACAAATGAAAAAATTATAATTTTCTCCGGAGCTGTTAAAGTAATCCGGATAAAACTGATCCAAATGTACACTTGAATGTGTGATACATAACTCCAAATCAATGGTGATGAAAAAAGGTTGGTTTTATGTGGCTGCTTTCTCCTTCGGCCCATGCAGGACATTAACAGTGCCTGGGGAAATCTAGAGGGAGCAGAGAAAGGCTACGAAGAGTGGCTCCTCAACGAGATCCGCAGGCTGGAAAGACTCGACCACCTGGCGGAGAAATTCCGCCAGAAAGCCGCCATCCATGAAGCCTGGACTGATGGTACTGAAAGGAGGAATATTGCCTGGGTGTGAAGATCCTGCTCCTGTGTTTTACCTTCATGGGCCTGAAGTCGAAATGGAAATAACGGCCCTTTTAAGAAATTGTCCTTCTATTTTAGTATCACTAAATAAGCGATTCAAATTCAAGGCAAAAGTCATTTAGACTTTTTTTTAACCCCCCCCCCCCCCCTCTTGCAGGCAAGGAAGAAATGCTGCAAAAGCACGACTACGAGACGGCTTCTCTGTCAGAGATCAAGGCCCTGCTGAAGAAGCACGAGGCCTTCGAGAGCGACCTGGCGGCCCATCAGGACCGAGTGGAGCAGATCGCTGCCATCGCTCAGGAGTTAAAGTAAGACGCCATGAACTTGCAGGAGGAAATGACGTAGGTCAAAGGGTCGACGTCCGTACCTCCCCGGTTGATTCATTGATTGCTGTTTGCGGTCACCTCTAATGGTTTGGAGTAATTTATTATTGTCAAAATCCAAAAGTCACTCTCTTGAGCTTTAGTTCACTTGATTTTCACAACGTGATGAAACGCGGAAAAAGCTTGAGGGACTTGTAGAAATATTTACATCAGAGAGAAGCAAAGACCAAGCCGGCTCATGAAGGCTTTGAAGTGCATCGCAGAACGACAACGGCGGAAACCGAAGCTTAAGTGAAAGATGTAATGGAAACTGCTCCGGTCATAATGGCGCTTCTGTTCCCTTCTCTGTTTGTGCTCCAGTGAGCTGGACTACTACGACTCCCCCAGTGTAAACGCTCGCTGCCAGCGCATTTGTGACCAGTGGGACGCGCTGGGAGCTCTGACCCAGAAACGCAGCGAGGCTTTGCAGGTGAGACCAGTTTAGAAAGACTCCCAAAAGAAATGGCTTCTAACATCTAGAATCACTTTGTCATCCTTGTTTTCAAGCCCTTTCTCTCCTCCTTGGTGCCGGTTAGAGCAGTAATAATAACCGTTGACGGATGAAAGTGTGTGTGTGTGTGTCCGTCACACTGAGAAGCTGTAGGGAGATCCTGAAAAGTTCGGACGACCTGTGAAAAACGTCCATTTATGCCCCGGCTCTCTGGAAGATCACAAATATAACAAAATCCCACTCAACAACTCTTTTACGGTCTTTCTTTTTTTTTAAGCCAATCAGATTGTGCGGTGACCTTGTGTTTTTATGCTCAACAGAGAACCGAGAAGCTGCTGGAAACCATCGACCAACTGTACCTTGAGTTTGCCAAAAGAGCGGCTCCGTTCAACAACTGGATGGAGGGCGCAATGGAGGACCTGCAGGACACCTTCATCGTCCACACCATCGAGGAAATCCAAGTGAGACCCAGACGGCCTTTTGTTTGCACAAAAGCCGACTGGATCTTTCTCCCTGTTTCCAGTTTATGCTAAGCTACGCTAACATTTACCTGACAGATGTGTCTTTTCAACATGAAGTTGTACAAATTTGATTCAAGTGAAATGTAAAGGGAGGGCATTGGAAACGCATGAATAGCTAAATAACTATTAAGATAAGTAATTGATTCAGATTTACTGGTTTCGTTCCAAGTGTAACAAGGGAAAGTACGTAAGGCTTACAGGATTTAATAAAGTGTATGTGATATGAACTTTTACAAATGTGTAAAACAACAAAGGAAAAGATTCAGTAAATGTTGGAGCAGCACTAATTTTAATAAAACATGACTTGACTAGCTGTTATTATCTTCTGCCGTACTATATAATCATTTTTTGGGGTGTCTTATTTTATATATATATTTGATTGTTGTATTTTTTGTGCCTAAGGGGTTAAGCACAGCCCACGAGCAGTTCAAAGCCACGCTTCCAGAGGCCGACAAAGAGCGCCAGGCCATCCTCGGCATCCACAATGAGATTGCCAAAATTGTGCAGACCTATCACGTGAATATGGCTGGCACCAACCCCTACACCACCATCAACCCCCAGGAGATTAACTCCAAATGGGACAAGGTAATTACCATCAGCCATGAGCAAGGAACGTTCGACTTCAAGAATATTTTGGATCTTAATTTATCTAAAGAAGATCCGATGCAGCAGTCGAGTCTGCGAGGCTGACGCTCTCTTGCCTGTTGGCGACAGACATGATCAAATTATTTTTTCAATAGCAAAGCATAAAAACATGTTCTAGTAGAAATCCAAAACGGAAGTGGAAACCTAAACCTGAGATTGATATGTTCTCTTTAATGTTCGGCAGAACACTTGATATTTTTGTATTGATACAGGAAGTTGTCCGTTATGCGTTTAAGCCACTTTTTGCACGATGGTCTGTGAGGCTTCTCACAGTTACAATAAATGAGGCTCGCTACTACCAAAAATGCACTTTTTAATTTAAATGGAGCAACTACCTGTTTTACAAAAATCTGAAATACTGAACGGATCATCTTTCAGTCAGACCTCTTCCTTTGAACGCCATCAACAATGCGTTTGTGTGTTTTCTTGACTCTCCTGCCGGCTGCAGGTCCGGCAGCTGGTGCCTCAGCGCGACCAAGCTCTGATTGAGGAACACGCACGGCAGCAGAACAACGAGCGTCTGCGCCGCCAGTTTGCCAACCAGGCCAATGTGATCGGGCCCTGGATCCAGACCAAGATGGAGGTCAGTGCAAATGACCTAATGACCCCATTGAGAGTCCAGTGAGGCCGACATCAGTGCGACCTGTGTGTCATTTCAGTTGGTGTTTGTAATTGTTGAGCCAAATCTTATCATGACCTCCTATTTGTAATGATTCATTCTTTTCTAAATAATCAGTATTTGCCTCTTGCAGGAAATCGGCCGCATCTCAATCGAGATGCACGGCACCCTGGAGGACCAGCTGACACACCTGCGCCAGTACGAGAAGAGCATCGTCAACTACAAGCCAAAGATCGACCAGCTGGAGGGAGACCACCAGCTCATTCAGGAAGCCCTCATCTTTGACAACAAGCACACCAACTACACCATGGAGGTAATAGTCTACCAAACTCATCTGATCCGACTGGTTTTATGTTTTGTTGGTGTCAAACGAATGTTCGAACGACTACAGAAACGCCCTTTGAGGAGCCTGCATGTCTGCAAGGAATTATTTGTACTGATCAGTAATTCAAATTCAATTTATTTCTATTTCTGATGCCCAAAATCGCAAATTACAAATTTGCCTCAGAGGGCTTTACAGCCTGTATACATGCGACGTCCTCTGTCCCGAGACCCCTCACATCGGCAGATTGAAAACTAGACATTATGAACATTTCCTCCATTGATGTATTTTGTATGCACATGTAGCCACAAACTCAACTCCAGCTACTGTAAATCTGAAACAACTGAAACTAGTCCTCTCAAAACTAACTGAAAAATGAAGAGGGCAGCTCAAAGTTGATATAATATCATGTTTTTTGGGATTCACCAGTGTGGATGATACTGGTTCAGACTGTTATTGACATTTTTTTCCTCCAGTCAAAGTGCTCCATGGCACTCGTGCAGTAAAATTCCAGTCATCTGATCCTCCTTGCGGGTTAAAAGAAACATCTGTTTTCCAACCTCTGATGGACCCAATGATAAATCCCATCTAAAACCAGTGCCTCTGAGATTTATTTTTACTATCCAGCCATTCCAGCTTCAACTCCTTGCATCTCCCTCTCTTGTGCAGCACATCCGCGTGGGCTGGGAGCAGCTCCTCACCACCATCGCCCGCACCATCAACGAAATCGAGAACCAGATCTTGACGCGCGACGCGAAGGGCATCAGCCAGGAGCAGCTGAACGAGTACCGGGCTTCCTTCAACCACTTCGACAGGGTCAGTACCCGTCCCGCGTCACGGTGGAGGTCACACACACAGCTCATTTACACTCGGGTCAATGTAGGAGAGGAAGGAAAAAGCAGCTCGGTTTTATTAATAGTCGACATTTTGTTTATTTGGGCTCTTGCTTGGAGTTGGATGAGCAGATTGACTCCTATCCATCAAATGACATGTAATGTTAAGCCGAGCCAGCCTGTTGTTAGCTTAGCTTTAAAACGTGGGTAAACTGTGTCCAAAAGGTCAACCGACCAGCAACTCTTCACCCCAGTAATTAACACGCTTGGTTTTTGTCTTTTTTTAAAAAAAAATTAGTCGTACATTTTTGAGGTTTTATGCCCAACGTAACTAAAACTAAAGGGCTATGCTAAGCTAACTGTCCAGTGCTGCCTCTGTCTTCACATTTAGACATTGGTGTAGCATCAATCTTCTCATCGAATTCTCAGCAAGTATGTTTATTTCCCAAAACCTTGGACTTAAACAGGTTTGTCTTTTATATACTTAGACTGCATCAACAAATTAAAGATGTGACGGTGAGAATACATCAGTTCTGGGTATGTCGCGTCGTGCTGCCCGACATCCCTTTAACTCCCCTTTGACTCCAAAACATTAAATGTAACAGTGTGTGTGTGTGATGCATCAGGCTGCGTATCGACCCTACTGCTTAGTTAAAAACGACTTTTAGTTCGGTGACGAGATTTGTCTTTTAAGGCTCAGGCTTTTCAGCCAGTTAAGGGAAAGCGGCATTCAGAATTGGCCTCATGCACCAGTGACAATCTTTTCAGAAGGTTGAGATTAAAAGCAAAACAAATACTGAGCAGGATAAATGGAAGAAGAAGAAAATCTCTCCATTGAAGGCTGTTTCTATACAAGCGCCCCCCCCCCCCTCCTACCTCCAGAGCATAGTGTTTACACTGCGCCTCACCGTGTCAGAAACCGCACCAATTAAGGATGAGTTTTTATTTAGCCCCCCTCACCCCTCACCCAGGCTCTCCTGCCGACTCCACCATTACCTCATGCATTTTTCCAGAGTTGGCCTATTGTTAATCAATACCTGAGGTGCCGGGTCAGAGCGCACATCAAGCGCACATCAAGCCAACCTGAACTCGTTCTTTTGTATGATTTTCCATTGTTTCATGGTTGGTTGGTTTGCGTTGGAGCCACAGCACCAGATTAATCTGATGTATTGATTAGGGAAGGAAAGCTGCTTTTACCTTTGTCTACTCGGGAAACAATCGGGCTGCTGTTAGCTCCCCAAAATCTACGATTGGCTGTTTGTCACCTTAGTTAAACCTGAATATCTCTGGGTTTTACTCAACTGTCTAGGGAGCAGGGACTGTTTTCTAACACTTAAAAAATAAAGCATTCGTAGGACAATCAAGAAAATTATCAGGAAATGAATAGGAATTAATTAATCTAACAAGAGAACAAGAAGATGCACAAAATGTAACTCTCACTGTATTTGCCGACGCCTTAAATGACTGAGATTATACATGTTTAAGATCCAATTATTATTTTGCATTGATGCTGTACATAAAGGTACAGAGATGTTTTGTACACGTGCCATCGATGATATGAATAACCTCCCCAGAGGGCTCCGTAGTCTGCCTGCCACAACGCACATTAACTCCTGCGAATGCCCCCTCCCCCTCCCCCTCCCCCGCCCAGCATGGCAGCACTGCTGCCACCGTGTGTTAACCTGTCACATCCTAATGAATATGCACTGTGTTCTCTGTTTTCTATCTCATGCATGGCCCTCTCCCTTCACCCCACCCCTCCCCTCACCTCACCTCTTTTTACTCCCACGTGCATGGTGCACTTCCTCCCCCAACACCACCTCACCTTCTCCCCCTCACCCCCCGTTTCCGGCGTCTCTGGCACCGCTGTATGTGTCGCTGCATGTCCCGTGGCCCCGACGCCTCGCCTGGCTCTGGCCTCCCACCCCCCAGGACCACTCGGGCGCTCTGGGCGCGGAGGAGTTCAAGGCCTGCCTGATCAGCCTGGGCTTCGATATCGCCAACGATGCACAGGTACTACATTGTGGCCACGACCCCGCTGTGAGAGGTTTAACTGGTTTCTTTCTTTTTTCCCTGTACTTCCTATTCACCCTCTCTTCCTCTTCATCCCTTCTACCTTGCAAACGTCCACGTTGGGGATTATTGCGGCTTTCCTCCTTATTTCTATTCTTTTTATTCCTCCTGTTCTGTTCCAATCATTTGCCTCGGCTATCCATGCCACTCTACATCTTTCGCTTCCTCCTGGTTTCGTTTATCCATCGCTGACCTTGTAGAAGAGATCAGGAATCATGGACGCTGAAGACTTCAAAACCTGCCTTATCTCCGTTGGTTACAACCTGGTAAAGCCACGAGTGCTCTTCAAGTATAAAAGTTTGTTTGCATGTGATTAAGGAAAGCAGTTGAAAATGGTGATTGATAGATGTAACCATTTTATTGATATTTTATTCTTCCATAGAGCTTGATAATAAATGGAATATATCACAGAATTTTAAATCATGGCTACATGGAATGCATTCAAAGCTCACTGGTGTGATATGTGTTTGTGTTGAGAAGTTGAGAAACCCCAAGTCGCATCTCTTTATGTAGAATATATGCCCGTTGCTGTGTTTTTGTTGCCGTGGGGACTGTCACCATGCGGACCGAGCCTCACAGTTTCTCTCCGTTGCCACTAGGGTGAAAACGAGTTCTCCCGCATCATGAGCATAGTGGATCCCAACCGGATGGGCGTCGTCACATTCCAGGCCTTCATCGACTTCATGTCCCGCGAGACGGCCGACACGGACACTGCCGACCAAGTCATCGCCTCCTTCAAAGTCCTGGCTGGGGACAAGGTACGGCCGTGTGTCGTAGTTAGAAACGCTGGGACAAAGGATGGACATTGTTATACACAAAAATTAGAAAAAAAAGAAACGAGCAGTGCACTAAGCTTTTTCACAGCGTTTTGTTTGGTTTTCCTGCAAATGTTCCCGTTTCACTCGCACTGCTCTCATCCATGTTGTAAAAAGCAGCGGTTTCAGTAGAACAAACCTGCTCAGCACCAAATGGCAGACAAGTCAACGTTCGCAACTAGCTGGTCAATATTTTTAGCATTTAGCGGCCAAAGTGTCAGATCGGATTAGAAAAGCTTTATTAATCCCCCAAGGGGAACTAATTATCCACCAAATTGACTCTTACAGACAACAATAGACAGTTTCCACTGTGCAAAACAGACGATTAAACAATACAATAGAACATCATAAAATGCCATATGAGACATTAACGTCACAAAGATCTGAAGTGTGTGTGTGCGTGTGTGTGTGTGCGTGTGTGTGTGGATATTTCCCTCAGGAGGGGTTGGAGACCTGAAATAGAGCTAAAAAACAGGTGGCCTTAGAGTTCACTCTAAAGGAAAAGCTCATGTTACACCATTTTAGAGAGATTTGTAAAAAGGGGAAAAGTTTGTCATATCAACCTTTTTTTCATCAGGATGGAATTCTTGTTAAATATCACCAGAAACCAGAAATGACCAAAGACCTTGTAAAGCCAGTGAGCTTTACTGCCAAACTGTTCATAATTCACTAATATCCCACCAAAACTACATTTATATACAGAATGTACCGATGGCGTGAAGGTGGAAATTCTATATTTAAAACCAATTTAATTGAATGTTCCTCGTCCTCGACAGAACTACATTTTAGCCGACGAGCTGCTGCGGGAGCTGCCTCCGGACCAGGCGGAGTACTGCATGGCCCGCATGGCCCCCTACACCGGGCCCGACGGCGTGCCCGGAGCCCTCGACTACATGTCGTTTTCCACCGCTCTGTACGGCGAGAGCGACCTCTGAACTGTCAGTCGTCCCGACTCGGGACACCCGGCCTACCTGCCCTAGCTGCCCTGATCACCGCCACATCCTGCCGACTGCCCCATCACCAAACTCTTACCTGCTACGCTCATTTTTTGTACGTCTCTGGCCTTATCTTTTTGTCATTATCCTCTGTCTCCTCCTCCTCCTCCTCACTGCTCCTGACACTCTCTCTCCGTTGCTTCCCACGCAATGCAGCAGCTCTCTAGGTTTACCAAGAGTGAGAGAGAAAAAAAATGTTTGTTTCCGTTTTTATTTTCTTGCCATTGTTTTACTTCATAAAATGAATAAAGTTAACATATTTTATTATACTGAACAAAAAAAGTATTTTTCTTCACCTGATTGAAAATGAGATAAAAAAAATTGTAATAAAGAAAAATTGCGATACTTTCTTTCCTTTTCCTCTGTTTGCTGCAGACGTGTTTTAATGGATTTAATTGGTATTTGCATTGAGCTGGCTTTCTGAAATGTAAATGCCTACTTCATAAAATTAGGCAGTACTATACGTGGCCCCTTCAAACTCTGTCTTTACGGGTGCTGTGTGCGCCTGGACAAGCACCACACATTAAAATGAAATACTCCCATGTAGTTATTACCTGCATAATGTGGACTTTAGAACACGGCACTGAGGACTGGGGTTGTGACCCATTATTGGTCCTTCTGGGTTAAATTTATGGGGACATTTTCATCATTTCAGGATCTGGGATTAGGTATGTTTTGTGTCTCATTTCCAGCAGGCCAGATGCGTGACATTACGTGGGACTTTTCGAGGAATCTCTAAATTTGGACAGTAAAACTTTCATTTTTAGAGGAGTAGTTGGAGAGGTCCTTAACACATGGACATTGGTCTTGGTCTGAAGTTATTGGTAAATGTGTTTTTATTGCAGCTCAAATATGAAGAAATGTTGTTTTTGAACTAAGCAAAAATAGGACTTATATTATGGTGAAATCTCTCAATAGCGCAAAAATACGTCATATTCAGCATCCTTTGTAGTCATTGGTCTGTCTGTGATTATTGAGAAATGGTCTTTTTGAATTTTGAATCGTTATCTAAGTTGTACAGTAAAAGTATTTCCATTCCATTTGTACAACAGTAGTGAGAATGGTCCTGAACACACGGACTTCAGTCAAGTTTATTCCGGTGACTTGTTCAATACCGTAAATATCAGCATACACGTGCACTAAAATTCAAGCGTCTGCTGCGTTGACCGCAGTAAAGATGGTAAGTGAAAAATAACTTGAAGTTAAACGTCCTAAAACGTCACATTTAAAAGTGCGACTGTTCGAGGAACGAGGCAAAGATGAGACGCAATTAACAAACGGTGAGAAAATAAAACACCGAAAAGAGTTTTGAGATTTATCAACAATATTTTCTGGAATGTTATTCTTGATTTAAAAAAACCGCAGCATTTTTCACCGCCATCACGGTTGCGGACGCAAACAGGAACCTTCAACCGCGGCTTTGCGAATCTACGGACAACTTAGCGCGCTGGACCGCTGCAGGAAACGCACCCGGGCTTTGACCTCCTCTTCTTAATATGAGCTTCTAGCTGCAGGGCAGTCATGTTTAACTTAAAGGCCTTACAGAAAAACAAAACAATCAAATATGGAGTCCCTATGCTTGTAAGTGTCTTCTATTTTACTTTTAACCAGCGTTTTGTAAGGTTGTTAGCGTATGTAGCCCACGTTAAGCAGGTATAACGTTACATGACACTGCTGTCATACGTTAAAGCATGTCCGTTTCCTGTTTATATCATGTAAAAAATACAGTTTCTTGTACTTTTCAAATATGTACCATTTGTTATTGTAGCAGAAGTTATTCCTAGCTATTGCTTCCTGTTCCTCACCTCGTCATGTCCACCTTTTTAGTCTTCATCTCCTTTAATGGAAGTTAAACAGTATGTGCTGAAAGGTAAGCTTGGGGTTTCCATGTAGATACTTTAGTAAACTGATCAGCAATAGGGTTTTAATAGCTTTAAAACAATGATAATTTGTTCAGTTTATCAAACACGTTCAGCTTTAAACGGCTGCTGTAAAAACAACACACCAAGACACTAAAGTTGACGTATTGGCTGCTGAATCACATGCTTTGCAATGCCCAGATATCAGTTTCCAGCTGCTGCTGCTGCTGCTACTACTAAATGAACTCACCACATGGACTCAATGTTTTTTCAGCTGCTCGTAATTGGAGGTTCCTTCGGCCTGCGAGAGTTTACACAAATACGATATGATGCCCAGAGAATCAGAAAAAGGGTTGGTAGTGAATTTACTCTGACACCACACATATACACCACACGGCATATTACGTCCATTTCTACAATCACAAGGAACCAGTGGACACTAGTGGTCAAAAACACGCTCTCACCGTCCAGCCAGTGTGGAATGACGTCTCCCAGTGGTCGGACACAAAGTTGCTTGTTGCTCGTGCAGGAGAACAGCACTGACGGGCTTTTCTAATGCATATAGTGAGTCAATAGTGGGAACGAGCTCTAATAATTAAATGAAATGACAGTTCAGTGGGGGGGGGGGTAACAGAAAATGTCTAATATGAAGAGAAAGGGCACTCTGGTTACTTCCGGGTTCTGGACTGGCTGCAGTAACACGTCTCTGTCCATGCGGGGGCGCTCGTAGGCGAGTGCAGAATGCATAGGACTCTATGGGGCTTCACCCCCAGAATCCACTTTTCTCAGGACATCATTTTTTGTCAAGTAATTTGAAAGTTGCATTCTAAAGGGGGTGCTGGAATAATACACTCAGCTGAAAATTGAATTTTCTGTTCTAAAAATCCGTTCAAAAAATGTGATGACGTCACATATTTGCATACTGCCGGAGGTGCTTCTTTACGGCCATTTCTTCGGCGATCTCTTCGACACTTCTCAATCATGGCTTCCTTTCTCATGGCATCAGCATTTGAGGTAAACTTCGACAGAAAGTCCTCCTAAACTTTATATTTCTGATTCTGCTTTAGCTTCAGCTGCCATCAGACGGGGTCTCTGGTTGTAATCGGTCGCAATCCGCCACTGACCAATCAGCATTCATTAGCAGAATGCTAGCGTGTTCCGGCCAACAACGGCCCAACCTGCGTGGAGAAATACATTTAAATTGCACACCTTTTTCTGTTATAACGGTAGGGAAGCACTGCAGTTACAAATCAGTAGAATGTCAGAAGACGAGCTGATGGAAATCTGATGAGCTGGCTGCCAGAGGGGAAGTGGCTGTTGTGCTATTTTACTTTGACAAAACCTTGATGCACATCATGCGGATGGGAGCCAGATGGCAGGGGGCACTTCTCTTATTGTTGTCGATCTGAGGCGGCACTAGACTGTGGCTCCCGATGGTGGAGGGAGGCAGCTGCACAGCTCGCTCGCTTCTGACGGGGCCTCCGGCGGACCGAGCCTCGCTCCTCTCAGACCCCGTGGAGCAAAGATCCCACTCCACTCGGCGTGTGCGTGTGTGCGTGTGCACATGCAATTTTATGCATGGAATATCTGAACAGTTGTCAGAATGCGCATGATTTAAACCCCTTGTGTGCTTCTTACTTTGGAGCTGTTCTCAGACTATTCTGTTATTTGGTTCCCAGAGATATTCACCCGCTTAAATCATCAAACCGTTTGTATTATCCAATGAGCATTTTCTCCTCCATAGCCTGGAGTAAGAGATGGACTTTAAGAGCTTATATCTTTGTTGTAGTTGTCTGTCTAATAAAAAATCAATGATGGAATTTTGAAACTCATCAGTCAGCCGAGCCTCCCTGGCATGATTTCCGTGAAGTATTAGAACTCATTAAAAGTAATGATTTAGAATGGGATTGATTTCTGTCCCATTCTCGGACTAAATGGATTTGAATTGCAAATCCTAAATAGCTCCATCGGCCTCCGCTTCCCAAAACCCTTTGACACATCATTTTGTCTCTTAAACTAATTTATACATTAAAGTAATAATAAACAGGAAAGAGGAGGGAGAAGCTGATTCAGTCGAAAATCGCATAAACACAAACCGCTTAAACGTTTTGATTATTCTTACGTTCACACCGGTTTGAATTCCGCAAATCCGTCTCTCAGACAATGAAAACCTCAACATTTCCCCTCATCAGCTCGTGAATCAGTGCATGCCTTTGCATCAGAAAGCTGTATATCATAACATGTGTTCTCTGTCGCTCAGCTGGATCCTTCACTAGAGGCCAAGGTGAACATGGAGAAGCAGTCCGTCATGCTGGAGGAGGAGTACGAGGTGAGGAGACAGATGGACAGGCCCCCCGAGGGGGAGTAGGTGAAAGGTTGAGGTTGTTGTCCGACCTGTTTCTATTATTGATTTAAGATGAACTTCAATCTGAGAAGCTGTTCTGAGGAAGCTCACCAGCTGCTCAATTCTCACCTCCTTTCACCTGTGTGTCCACACAGATGGTCAGAACCCTCTACAGACATCTCAAAGCATGTTTTGTGTTCATGCAGGAAAATAAATCCTTAACCCTTGTCTGGTCCAAATGGAATGATTGCCATCCGGATGTTTTAAAGCTCATCTCCTGTTGTTGAATCTTTTTCCTTTCTGTAGAAGATGAAGCAGGTGAATCTGGATGAGTGGAAGAACATCCGTGGTCCTCGTCCCTGGGAGGACTCCAAGGAGTACCAGGAGCAGCAGCGCACGCGGCAGAGCAAAAAGGAGTGAGGACCAAGGCGCGGGCGGGTGGAGCGGCCTGAAGACGCGCTGCAGCAGGGCGGATATGGGGAACTCGCGGGCGCCGTCTTGTGGCGACGGCGCAGCCGGGACCCGGTGAGCAGCGGACCTGCGTCGTCACCACAAGCGGCGGACTCGACTTGTGCGGTGTTGGTTCTTGAGTTGAACTTTCCTCGTCCGTAACGAGCTGTGGTCCCCTGTGGTGTTTAACACACTCCGAAGTTTAAGAGGTTAAAATGGCGCCATATGATGCAGGATGGAGTCAGCTGGGCTCTCTGGTGCTCAGGAGTGTGTGATACAGACCACCAGTAGGGGGCACATCTGTGTGCTGCTGCACCTCAGCTTTCCCATGCAGAGCGATGTTTGTGTATGACTTCCATGTTTCAATAAATGATATTCTATTGATCCAAACTTTTACTTTCGTTTTCATTTAGTTTCTGACAATAGCTTTTAGTCTTTGTTTGCACCGGGGTTGCATTGAAAATAATAAATAACAGTGCAGCCTTTCCTCAGGCTTTATAGGTCTCAACAGTAATCTGTTTTTCTGACAGTTATTATTTTGAAACGCAGTGGATTTATTACGTTTATAATGGAAATGGTATTCCTTTTTTTGCTTTTTTTTTGGTTCCACAATGCAGAAGAACATGATGTTGGCTGCAAATCTTGTTCGTGCAAGCAGTGTTTGGTTGAGAGACGGATAATGAATGCACTGCCTCGCCTCGTTCCGATTGTGGAATGGGATGTCATGAATATATAGTTCAGCTTGAGAGGTCTGTATGAAAATACATGTCCTAGGAAACATTTTCAGTAATCATGTTTTTCGAGTCACTCTAATATTCTGTGTTTCTCTGGCTCTGGATATTACGAGGCACAAACGTGAGGATTATTTTTTGTTTTCGTGCACATGTTGTGCAGATGGAAATCTTCTTGTTAAGATTTCAGGCTGAGGCTGCCATGAAGACGCTTTAATCCACCAAACGTGTTAATCAAGCAATTTGTCACAGACTCGGCAGATCAGATGAAAAGGTGTGTCGTGTTCGCTTTCTGTCCATGAAGACTTTGCTCTAAATTTAGAGTAGCCACATGTTGGTGCATCTGTAATCCTAGAGGTTGCTCACACTGTTATTCTGGATGCTGCACAGGCCCGATGGCTGTTTGTGATTAGATAGGTACTGTCTGAAAACCCCAAATACACCCTGAATGCTGCTATTTCTAACCGGCATTCCGCTTACAGGCTTTTTCTTTTACTTTCAGTAAATACTACAGCTGAGCTTAGGTTTATTTTTTTGTAAAGATTAGACTTGTAGTGCGTGTCAAGTTTGATGGAGGTCCAACACCACCCGACCTGACCCCAGGAGGAACCGGCTTGTGTGTGCTGCAGTGGTGGAAGAAGTTTTGGACTTTTAAGATAATTCCCTCAATCCCTATTTGTTCCCACGGCGACTATTTGTTTGGTCTAAAGTACTTCCAGGGACGACGGTTGAAAAGGTGTATGCAGACTTTCTTCTTGACGGATTGATTATATTATTATATTGCAGAACAATCTGTAAACTACCGTAAGCTCACTCGCTATCAGAGCCGCGCTCCTCTGTGTGAGGGAGCCGTCAGTGCGCTGGAGCGGGGGGGGGGGGGGGGGAGCTGAGGGCCTCATTTGAGGAGGGGGAGGGGGCCCTGTGGCGGCCCTCTCACGTGCTGCTAAATTTTTCATTTGGAAATGCAAGAGACCGGCATCGAATATTCATTGGACCCGGCTAAGAAAAGAGGCACAAAAAAAAGACTTGAATCCAATATTTACCACTGCGAACGAGCGGGAGAACTAATGAGCTCTTAGAAACAAGAACCGTGTGTCTGGGTGGAACACTGAAGGGCCGTAATAACCCTTTGCATGTCCGTGGGCCCCTGAATCAGCCACATTCTCACTCCTGATCTGTGGCTCTGCGAGTTGGTTCTGCTGCTGCCAGATCCTCACAGCTCCGAAGCGGAAACGGTCGGTCACTTTGGCCGCTGATGAATGAAAACACACACACACACACGCTCACACACTCCACATGAAGAACAATGGCCACCGGTATTATCTCACGGGAAGATTACACGAGTGATTATTCAGCCTCACGAGGGATCTTTGATTCTGTGAATGGAGCACGATCCATTTTGGTATCTTTTAATTGACTGTGAAAGAAAAGCGCTTTGATTTAACGGCAAAGGCAGCAAAGGGACATTGTCCAAAGAAATGTATTTATTTACTTAAGTTAGCACCCACTGATGCAGCAGCGCTAAAGATTCACTCTGAAATGTATTTAATGGGATATTTAAAGATATAAGCCTTCGAATGAATGACGTTTTGATCGTATTTTTTTTTTTTTATCACTCTCTATATAACGCATCTACAGGAGAACCTCAAGTTCACTGTTTGCAGCGGCTCCCTGTGTGAGTCACTTGTGTGACACGTCTAAGAGTTTAATACTATTGTGGGTTGTTGGTTATTTATCACTGTACACCAATTCATTGTCAATTCATTTATTAATTGGAATAAAACAGTTTTGCTCCCGACAGCCCAATTTGTCGAGTTGTGATGGTTCACATGATCTGAAATGTTATGGACTCACAGAAAAGCTGCAGAATCAAACAACAGAGGATGGACTTCTTCTGCTTGGAGGGGGGTGAGCGGGAAATGGCCTCCGTGCTGTTTCTTGTCAGTCTCTCTCTCTCTCTCTCTCTCTCATTTCTCATTTCTATAAATAGACAGACGCTTGGCAGCTGAGGGGAAGTCCACGCAGAACAAATTCCCCCCCCCCCACATCCCCCCGACTGTTTCACTTCATTCCCCACATAATGAGCCATACTGGAAGGCGCACAGATCGCCGCCGTACCCCCCCACTCTACCCCAGGACGAGGCAGGGGCCACAGGTCGCCATGGCGATGTGGCTGTTGGGCCTCGCTCTCCGCCTCATCCACGTCTTCCCTCCTTCTGCGCTTTCGTTCAGCCCTTACGGCGCAGGTGGAGATGAGTAGATCCGGGTGGAGTCCAGGGTCCTTCGCTCTTCCTCTGTGTGTCTGTGACGTAGTGGAGTCAGTGCGGGTATCCCTCGCTTGCCCATCTTCCTCTGCAAATATATTCCAGACCACTGAATGCCCAGCGCCAATGGCTGCAGCTGCAGAAGGGGCGCTCTCCATAGACGAGCAGCGCTGCGCGCGCGCGCGTGTGTGTGTGTGTGTGTGTGTGTGTGTGTGTGTGTGTGTGTGTAAATACTGGGCTATGTGATCTTGTTTGAGCTAAATGGTGCATTCAGTTGGAAAGCCTTGCTATCTGCATTGCACTCTGTATATCTGTGCAGGGGATTTATTTGAAGGGAGGATTGATTGGTGCAGGGTAGTAAAGGTTACGTGGCGTTGTGTGAAGGGAAGCCAGCGCTTCTCCATGTGAGACGACGCAGCCTGTACGCGTATAGAGGACGGGGGGACAGTGAGTCTGTGTGGTTTTATGTCCGTCCGTGGACAGATGAAGTCAATGTGATGGTGTAGCGGCGGAGCGATCACAGCGTTTTACAAGTGTGTGAGAGCGAAATGGAGGCCGAGGTTGAAGATGCGTGTGTTGGGGAGTACGGCGCCCTCGGGCTGGAGTCGCCGTTGTGGCTGGTCGGATCGCACCGCCAGATGGTCTGTAGTTACTCATGCAGCGGCTCCTGGCCTTTTTGGCTTGTCGCCCTGTAGAGGGAAGCAACGACTTGTGGTTACATGTTGTTGCCAAGGTTAAAGCCAGGGATTTTATGGCGTGATCTAATTTAGGACGGTGTTCTGGAGCGCCTTTCCCCATGGGAGACACAGCTGAGGGGATCGGTGAAACCTTAACATCAAGGCTAAATGTGGTTCAGGAGACTACTAGAGCAGCGTTTTATATTTACAACGGATGACAAGTTGTGGCACAGCGATAGCGTCCCAACCATGTCAGATGCAGTCATGAAACTTCACAGGTTTTTACATGAGTGGAGGTGAAGTTTCCGATAGATACTAAACTGGTTAAGACTGGATCTCTACGAGCACTGTGACTCCCCAACTTATCCGAGCTGTGACAAGAGCTGCGAAGTAGACGTGTCATTACACAGACCTGTTAGGCACATGGGAGTTACATAGGACTGGGTGGGACAAGACGCAAAGCTATTGCCCGAGAGTAACATGGGCACCTTCTGGAAAGCAGCAGTGAAATTAAATTCACCTGCATCACAATGTGGAGGAAGCAGATGTATCAAACCAAAACCAACATGCATGAGCAGAAAGCACCAGAAGTAAATGTCCTCCTTTTAATTCATTTGGTAGTTTGGGCGAACTGCCTTTTTTTTTTTTTTTTTTTTTTTTTTTTTCTTCACATCCTGATGCAAGATGACGCTTCACCTTCCTCATTTCACAACTTCACTGTTCATTGCTGACCGTCGTAAGCGGACGTCGCCCAGAGGTGGAGTCAGGTCCCCCCCGCCCCCCGCACCTCCCACCGCCCCCCCCCCCTCCCTCCACACACACACACACACCTCCCTTCCAGGAGCTGTTTGCTCATTTCATCCCACTGAAGTTGTGGCGAGCCACGAATGATCAGCAGGAGCAGAGTGCCGAGCGCAGCACGGAGGGGCAGAATGAGCATCACAAAGTGCACGAGCAGCTCTATTCCACGCTCAGCCCGGACGCTTTTTAATAAACCCGATCCAGAGAGACGCAGCCGCTGTCAAGTGAGCCGTGGCAGGAGCAGGAGAGGAGAGGAGAGGAGAGGAGGGGAGAGGAGGGGAGAGGAGAGGAGAGGAGAGGAGAGGAGAGGAGAGGAGGGGAGAGGAGGGGAGAGGAGAGGAGAGGAGAGGAGAGGAGAGGAGAGGAGAGGAGGGGAGAGGAGAGGAGGGGAGGGGAGGGGAGGGGAGGGGAGGGGAGGGGAGGGGAGGGGAGAGGAGAGGAGAGGAGAGGAGAGGAGAGGAGAGGAGAGGAGGGGAGAGGAGAGGAGAGGAGAGGAGAGGAGAGGAGGGGAGGGGAGGGGAGAGGAGAGGAGAGGAGAGGAGAGGAGAGGAGAGGAGGGGAGGGGAGGGGAGGGGAGAGGAGAGGAGAGGAGAGGAGAGGAGAGGAGGGGAGAGGAGAGGAGAGGAGAGGAGAGGAGGGGAGAGGAGAGGAGAAGAGAGGAGGGGAGAGGAGAGGAGAGGAGAGGAGAGGAGAGGAGAGGAGAGGAGAGGAGGGGAGAGGAGAGGAGAGGAGGGGAGGGGAGAGGAGAGGAGGGGAGGGGAGAGGAGGCGTTGCTCAGCTCCCACAGGATCAATGCACCCGGGCGGTCTGAGGGCCGCACGGCCAGCGGGAAGCACAGGCCGGCCCGGTGTGTTGATTACGGGGTTTAATCCATTAATCATCGCAGAACGCATGGAGGACTTTGATGAAGGAGGCGAGAGCGGCCGTGGAATTCCACGCGGGCTGCAGGTGCACTTAAAAGGGCTGCGTGCGCCATCTGTCCTGCGCCTCCACCCTTTTTGCAGCAGATAAGAAAACTTCATTAAAACATTCAGCCATATTCTCCATACTAATTACACCATCGCACAGGGAGGGAGTGCAGGATGGCGGACCGGATGGGCCTGTTTCTTCCCTCCCATCCATTTTGAGAAGTGATTTGTTTTTGAATTTAACATGGAAATATGAACAAGATAATAAGATTCTGTCCCATGGTTTATGTAATTAATCATTCTTATTTTCCGATTTGCGCCCGTGTGCAAATCGGAAAATAAAAATAATTAACTTACTCCCCTTTCCAAAAGAAAGGCGAGTACGCACACTGACATACGATGGATTCATAACGGTCATTGATTGTCGATTAACTGCTAATCAGTTTAAAAGACTTCAGATACCCTGTGTTTAGCCCTGTAACTCTTTAGAATGTATTTGTACAAAGCTTCAGGCTTCTATGATCCTGTAATCGAAGGTGGTGACAGTGTCAACCTCGTGCTTTGCTCCTGTCTCTGGGGCTTTGTGTGTCTCAGGCGCATTATCTATTGGCCAGTAATGTATCCAGCCCGGATGAAAGATCCTTGGGTTTTCCAATCCAACTGCGAGAAGAGAAACAATAGCCGTGTCCCAGATAAGGATGCACTGCAGCTGCACCATGCAAACGTAGGTTCTGTTGCATGCGTAGGTGGTATCTGACATGGGGTTAGGGTCAGGGCTTTTGGTCAGTCGCTTCTCTCCGTGTTCGGTCAATGTGATGTCCCGTCTGCTGCACTATAGATTGTGGGTCAGAATGGTTGGTAAATGAGCCACCTGATGCTGTTTTCATTATCCTAACATCCCAGAATTCTTTTGCATACTGCGTTATACATACATACATACACTAAATACTTACAAATACTTCTATAATGCATACTAGCTTGTACATACCAGTAAGAGATGCAGTCAGCTTAGAACAAAGACCGGCTTTGTCTGAAATGTTCTATTTGTGCTATTCAATAATAAATCATGTTATTCAATCAGTATCAACAGTCTCATGGGCATGCAGTTCTTTGAGGTATTTATTTGCTGTGTGCCGGGACTTGTTGCCAGGCAACTCGCCACTTTTCAGAAAAACAACACTTAAGGATTTGGTACACAATGAAAAAAATAAGATGTAACCGACCACGTTTTCTTAACCTTTGGAAGGACTCACCTCAGCTGTGACCCCACGTTTTCACTATTTGTGCTAAGCGACTATTTAATTAGCACGCATGACAGTGGCTTCTTCCCATGAATCAGAACACAACAGTGTATTCCTCTAAAATATGACAAAGTGGAGCATTAGGGGTTAACAATTGGCAGACATGTTATATTTTAGTAGTGAGTGTATGAGCACCTGAGAAGGGAACTTTAATAGATCTACAGAGGGGAGAGAAGTATTTGATACACTTACAAAGCCCACAGGCGTCTGTGATTTTTATTGTATCGTTAGGTACTTGAGTGACGGAATCTAAAACAAACCCAGAAAATCACACGTATGATCATACAATAAACTGCAAAATATATAAATATTTGATACATCAGAAAACCCAAACTTAATATTTGGTACAGAAACCGTTACGTTTCCTGTAGTTCTTGACCAGGTTTGTGCCAAGGAGGTAGCACGTGAGGAGGACTCAGAGAAGGTTCGACTGCCAATGGTTTATTCCCAAACAAATAACCCCAAAAATAGGGAATACAGTAGAAAACAAAAAGGGGTGGAGCCCAAAACGGCGTATGGCCAACGCAGCATCCTAGAATAAGGTTCAGGATTTAACAACAACATAACATGGACTTGATCCTAGCTAGAGGCTGGTGTGGGAAGACATGAAGACGCGACACACTGGCACAGGACAAGAGGAGACGCAGACTATAAGTACCCATGAGGGAAGTGTGGGAATAGGTGGACACAATCAGGAAAGACAATCTGACAGGTGACACATGAGGAAGTCACAAAACAAACATGGAGACAGGACAAAAACCCTGACCTGACATGCAGGTATGACAGTTTGCACACGCTGCAGCAGGGATTTTGGCCCACTCCTTCATACAGACCTTCTCCAGATCCTTCAGGTTTCAGGGTGGTCGCTGGGCAACACAGACTTTCAGCTCCCTCCAAAGATGTTTAATTGGGTTCAGGTCTGGAGACTGGCTGGGCCACTCCAGGACTTTGGGACGCTTCTTACGAAACCACTGCTTAGTTGGCCAAGCTGTGTGGTTTGGGTTGTTGTCTTGATCTTCAATGCTCTTACTGAGGGAAGGAGGTTGTTGACCAAGAGCTTGCAAAGAATGTTGTTTCCACCTCCATGCTTCACGGTTGGGATGGTGTTCTTGGGGTTGTACTCATCCTCCTTCTTCCTCCAAAAACGGCGAGTGGAGTTTAGACCAAAAAGCTCTATTTCCGTCTCTTCAGACCACATGACCTGTGAGACTGTGGTCCCAGCTCTCTACGGGTCATTGACCAGGTCCTGCAGTGTCGTTCTGGGCTGACCACTCACCTTCCTCATGGTCATTGATGCCTCATGAGGTGAGATCTTGCATGAGACCTTGAACATCTTCCATTTTCTAATGATTGTGCCAACAGTGGTTGCTTTCTCACCGAGCTGCTTGCCTATTGTCCTGTAGCCGATCGCAACATTATGCAAGTCTACAATTTGATCCCTGATGTCTTTTAACAGGTCTCAGGTCTTGACCATTGTGGAGAGGTCGAAGTCGGTTTGATTGAGTGGGTAGACTGGTGTCTTTCATACAGGTAACGAGTGGAGAACAGGTGGGCTTCCTAAAGACAAACTAACAGGTCTGTGAGAACTGGAATTCTTATTGGTTGATAGGTGATCAAATATGTCACGCAATAAACTGCAAAATAATGTTTTAAAAATCATACAAGTGATTTTCATGTGATTTGGATTTTTGTTTTAGATTCTGCCACTGACAGTTGAAGAGATACCTACGTACATATGGAATGATTCCCCTTCATGGAGCAGGCCGACACATTTCTTCAGTAGTTCATCCAGCATGCGGGAGAAGCTTTCAGTTGGTTGCGATATGCAACCTCACTGCTACTGTAGGTGCCGCTGAATCCTGTTCTATGTTTGAAAGTCACATTTATACTATAAAAGGCTGGTTAAAAATACCAATCAAGCTGTCCTTGATCCTAGGGGGGGAAAAGCTCTCTGACTGACACTCCTGTCATTATTACGGTGATATAAAATGAGTCTTGCAAAATTGTTGGTTCTGTGTGTGCATACTGATGCACATTTAATACAAAATCATTCAGATTTAAATGGCAAATTTCGTTTGAATTATGAAGCTATTTGTCTCATCTGCTGTGTGTTTGGTATTTGTGGCCTGTGGCCAGAATACGTGACTCTGCGATCCGCTTCCCATTTTGTGTCATATATTAGCAGCACGTGACCAGACGGGCTGCCCCGTAGAGGTAAATAACCGGATGAGACTTCAACAATAAGCTTATCGTGTCCACCCCCCCCTTCTTATCCCTCCCGCTGTGAACCCTCGCCGTGGACCTGGATGACAGTCGCGTTTTGTGGTGCAGGTTTCTTCTCTCAGCGGCAGGTGACGTAGTTGCGCGCCTTGTCGGTGTGACTTTCAAAGATGGGAGGCGGAGCGCGGGACCATTTCACACCTCCACCGCGTGAGAATTAGCCCGCTACAAATATATGATCAATAATGCGCGGATGATGACAATGTGTGGCGGAAGCACGTCTCCAGCAACCAGCTGCGGAAACGGACCCCGCGCAGAGGAGAGACGCGCCGCGCACATTCCGTTGGTGCGCAAAGTGCCGGTGACAGCCCGGGGAGCTCCGGCGCACAGCCTCATCAGCGCTTCTCTCACGGAACACGGTGGGTAATATTCCGTTTTGAGCGTTCCCGCCCTGCAAGAGAAGACAGCCGGGAGAAAGCGTCTCCGCGGCGGCGCCGATCTACCAGAGCGACACGAGAGAGATTTCCTGCGCTATCGCCGCGGAGAGGGAGAGCGAGCGAGAGAGAGAGGGGGGAGGAGGCGAGGGCTGATTCACGGCTTGCAGGAGGAGGGAGAGCCGTGCGGACGGGCTCTGAAGACCCATCTCTGATCTTAAAATACCGACCCCCCCCCCCCCCCCCCCCCCCCACCCCCGCTCCGTCCCTCCGTCCCTCCCTCCCTCCCTAACCCACCCCTCTCCTCCCTCGTCATTGACAGCCCTGCGACCCGGTCAATCCGTCAGACAGGGAGGATCCGGGGAGGAGAGGACGAAGGGCGATCACCTCTGGCCAGTTTGATCAAATACCGAGCGGGGACCAGCCTCCCCGTGCACGAGGACGACACCGTGGCTCCACCGGGGGGGGGTTGTTGGTCCGATCGAGGAGCACGTTTGACTCAAGAGATCCAAACAGCGATGTTGCACTGACTCTAGACCGGGGGTGATCTGGACGGTGAAGGAGCCATAAAGGGTAGGGGGGTTGGGCAGGGGGGGAGAGAGGGGGCGGACAGGAGCTATTTCCGCGGAACACAAATCCAGGTATGTTACAATGAACAAACGCATGATGCAAACTCAGTGATTATCTCAATAACCAGGCGACTGTGTGATGCAACCCGGTAAACCATTTCCCGAGGAACAGCAAGACGCAGAGTGGCACTGTGGCGACAGCTTGTAGTGGACACATTACATGCAAAGCTGCAAATACAGTCGCTAAGTGATGTTAGTCCAGAACTCCGGCGCGCTTCGTCCTGCCCGCGTTTAGGATCCTCATCCTCATCATCATCATCGTGCAGAGAAGATCCGTTGCAACGATGGATTCGTGATACCCTCTATTGGGTGTGCCGTTCAAATAATTGGCGAGTGTCGGATAGTGGCTGTTCCATTCCCGCTGCTGATTGGCTGGGCACCTGGATTTCCAGTTTATTTTGAATCCGAATGTATGCCTCTCTCAGCTTGGGTTGCATTGTTGGCTTCTCTTGCACTGCCTCTGCAATGGTGTTTCCTGAGGTCACGGTGGGTTTTGGTGTCTGAGAGGAGCAACATACAGGCTCTGTGCATTAGACCACATACACCCTGGATGTTACCACCGTGAGGACCTATGGGTGCTCCAGCCGGGGATTCCCCGGGCTGGCCTTCTGATGATTAATCAGCAACAGCTGAGGCTCTCCGGGGGTCTGCTGAGTCCGTGTTTTTGCGTGTGTCAAGTAGCCTTCTATAGGTGGGACCCTCTTCCCAAAATAAGTAAAGAGATCTGAGCCGAGCAGCCTCTCTCTCCTCTCAGCAACTGTCACAGGCATGTTGCTGTCTGGATCAGTCACAGGCAGGGTGATCACAGTCAACATGCCACCAAATCAAATATTAATAGGGATTATTTTTATTTAAATCCGCTGTTTTGAAGTCAAGTTATGTGTGTGTGTGTGTGTGTTTTTGCCTTGTGTAAATCATCAATTAGGTAATCGTTTGACCCATGAAATTTTAGAAAATCATAAAAAAATGCACAGACCATGAACATGTACATACACAGACCAATGAAAATGTACAATGTCGTAAAACCAATGTTGATCCTTGATTTATGTAATATTTCCGCTGTAATGTGACTCTTTAGTTTATATGCAGTTTTTGTGGACAACTTTGTCCTATTGGTTGATTTAGAAAAAATATATACTTGTTGGCAGCTGAACAGTCTTGATTAAACTCGTCAGGCCTCCTTTACATTCACAATGGAAAATAGAATCCTTAAAACGTTAATTAGAATGCAAATTGTTTTGTGTAGCTCCTAATTTAGGGGTCGCAGCTCAGGGACAATCGTTCGTTCCGCATTGGCTGACAGCATACAATTCTCTTAGTGCTGATTAGAAGTCAATATTTAAAATGCAAGATTCTTGTAAAGGTCATATACCTGGACCCTGTTACAGCTTGGATGCAATCATTTAAATGAGCTTTAATTGTCGTTCTCCCTAAAGGCTGTTGCAAGGTTTTGCAGTTGTGTCGATGGACTCGTTTCAATTCATGGTTCAAAAAGGCTTGCGCGTGTTGCAAAGCAATTCACCGCCAGAACACCAGGCGGAGTAACGCTTTTTGTCAAAGACGACAAAGAGAATGACGTCTTTGGGTGTGGAAGTCGTTGGTTTGTTTGTTTATTTATTATTTATGTGTGGGCCCAACCACGATAGGGATACATAAAAAGCAGAGACTTTTTTTGCCCCGGGCATCAACACTGCTGCTTTTCATTGCCTTTTTTTCGCGAACATATTTGTCCCATATTGTCCTCCACAACTTTGTGCCCCCCTCGACCGGCCAAACGGTTTTTGGGGAGATGTCCCTCCACGAATTGGAGGCCATCTGCGCGTTCTTATAGTCCGCCAATGACGCTTTGTATAAGTGGTCAAATTTACGGATTTTTTCCGACAAAAGGTCTTCAATCGGATTTATAAATTGTTGTTTTAAAAATGTATAAAGTATATTGTAATAAGTAATAAGTATAGTATATATTGTATAAAGTATTATGCTGTGAAACCGGAAACTTGAGACTCCGCAAAGGATGTAGTTAGCAGACCAATCACAGCCTTGATGGCTGCGTGAGGCTGACGTAGCTTTTGACGCTAATTTAGAAAAATTGGTCGACGCAGGCAAGCACGCAAGAAGGGGTAAAAAAGCATGCAACGGTCTCTTGCGTGTGCGTGTCCTTGCGTTTCTCTGAAAACGCAGAACCATAGACAAGGCTTTAGGTTTCTTCCCTTTTTCCGCATGGAATGGGTTTCGGGACAGAGGGTGTTGCATGTGAACAGACTGTAAAGGCCTTTAAGGCAAATAGGTATTTTGTGATTTTGGGCTCTACAAAAATGAGTTGAATTAAACATGTAGAAATATGTCTTGAATAGGTTCCCAAACTAAACCAATCATATCTATCCATCCATATTGCCAGCATTTGTTTTCTAATAAGGTTTTATGCTTCTGGAGATGCCTAGTGGACATTTACCAGTCACTGACAGTCCACTTAAGAATAAATATATTATTATTAGTAGTAGCAGCACTAGTATAGTAGTAGTTGAGGTGAAGTTGGTCGCAGTTTTGCAATGTTAGTTCTCCAAGTATAGTTATGCCTCATGGTAATAGAAGGCAGTAGTACTGCTAGTAATGTTAAAGGTGCACTATGCAACCGGGGTTGATTTTCCAGCGAGGCTCCCCCCAGAGGCCGAAAATAAAAGTGCACTGTCGTAAAGACGCTCAGCTGTTCTCCGTCAAGCTGAGGTGAAAGTAAGCCGGTACGGCAGTCTTCTTTCTCTTTGAGCTCTCGCCATTCGGAAAAGGCTTGCCCGATGTTCACCCGTGTACGAGTCCTCTCTCTGTCCAGAGCCCTTTTCCTCTGTCTTGCCTGCTCCAACGTGGGCTCTCGCTGTTTTGTCGCTTGTTCCGCCATGATAACTGCACAAATATCGCCACTGCGCTACGAGCCCAAGAGCGTATGGCTGAAGCCCGCAGGCTCCCGTCTCATGCCGTAAAGCAAGACCTTCCCGATGACGACACGTCTGAGCCTGTGGGGGCGACCCGACGCCCCTGCAATTGCAAGTGCGGTATTTCCCCTACAGACCACTAGGGCGGCCGAGAAAACCTTTGTTCGACCTGAAATGACTCATTTAATCATCCAAAACGGTATGGAACATATTAATTAACTGAAAAATGTTGCATAAGTGGCTTTAAGGGCTTTTTTGAAATTGAAAATGGAAAACTTTTTAATGGAAAACAACCAAAAGACAACTGAATAGCGCAAAATCATCTTTTACGTCTTTTGGGAGATGGTCAAAATTAGCACAACTTTATTTTCAAATAATCTCTAAGCATAATTCAGCTGATCAGCTGTATATGGCTGATGGTTCAAGGCAGAAGATGTTTAGCAGAAGTTACCGGGTGTCATTGTATGGTTTTCATATCCTTAACATGATTTGTGTCACTCTAGTAGTTTGCTCTTGGATTTATAGGTATTTGGCTCATGGGCCATTTTGTTTCACCTCTGTTTATCCAGGAGGGGGTTGACGGAGCACACTTTCTCTCCTCCTTCCAAACTCTTCTAACACACTACAGCAGGTTCAGCTCCAGCTGTCTGCATTAAAGCTACAGTGCAGTGCAGCTCATTTTCAGCTGCTGCAATCAGTCTTTGTATATTAGGAATGAAGCACGCGACTTGCATGTAAAGAGGTTGTTTGTAGTGATGAAACCACAGACAACTGTTGTTGGTCTGGTCTGGTCTTTTTCTTCACCGTTTTGGTTCTCTCTCATAGTGTTGTTTGTACAATGTATAGGGCAACTGTTTTAAGTGAAAAAAACCACACTACACCACATTCCCAGCACTAACCTCTAGAGTCTCTAGACACACAAACTGAGCCTGGCTAGCTGGCTAGCTAGCCAACATAATGTAGCATTTAGAAGATATTTCCCTTTAGGAGTCGGTGTAGCAAAACACAGATTTAATAATGCATTTACTGTCAATCATGTGACAGAAACACAACTCCAAATGAATGCCTATGTTGCTTTTCTCAGGATTTGGAAATCGACTATTTACTTTTTACTCACTTTTTTCCAATACTGTAAAATTGCCATTTATCGGAGTAATCTTAAATCACGTTCCTTTTTTTAAACAATAAAAGTCTAAAAATGCGACCCGGGTTACAAATGAGGATGTAATAGTTGTGAGCGGGAAATATGTGGGTTGATTTTGATGTGACACTCATGATGCTGATCCTTGTGTATATCACCTCACTATTAAATGAGAAGTCTTTTAATCATTCCCTGCCCTGTAGTTGTAACATACTGAGAGTCTCTCTAGCCTTTAAATTCTGTTTCTGCCTCATTGCAGTTTCTGCCCGTGCACCCCACCGTGCAATAAAAAAGACATGGCGAAGCTCGCAGGTCAGCAATGCTGCTCTGATACGAAACAGAATGAGGCGCTCCATCTCGCCTCTTTGGAAAACGTATCCCGGCTTTCACTTTTCCAATGCAGGTCATTTTCAGTATGGTTAAGAAAGGTTCATGACTGCAATTACACACAAAGCAGTACACACATCCTAGAAAGTTCTTGTAGGTGAGTTTCTAGGTTCAACTTTAATACTGACCAATCCATAGTTTTTAACTTAAACTTTTCTCTCATTAAATAATAACTTTGTCACTCAATTATTTCCCTGTTGTTGTTGTTTGTGCTCAGGGTTTGCATAGCTGCCTCCTGTTCATATAAATGGCTCTGCTGATTAAGTTAATATTAAAGTTTATATATTTCTGAAGGTTATCGAGGATTGGATCCCTTAAAAGAAATCATGACATTATATAGCAATTATTTGTATCCCTGCAATATAAATAATCATTCATTCCACACTATATTCATTGTTTTTGCCAGAGTCTGAACTTGACCTCAACATTTGGAGAAACTGCCTTCTTTTACAGACATGTGTACCAGGTTCCAGAGACAATATTTGGCTTTTAAGTTAGTGTGAGAGTTTCAAATATGCCAACTGGATGATGGGTGTCATTTCCACCTGCGAGTTCAAGTTGTAGTTACTTTAAAAATATTCAGATCCAGTGTACTGCACAAGGATAACAAATCAACATTTCACAGCAGAAAATATGCCATCCAATGGATGCTTTTATCCAAAGTGCTTTATAGCGAGTTTAAACTGTACACATTTTTGTGCGGGCGGCTCCAGAGGTAATCAGCCCGTTAAGCAGGAATCCGAACACAAAGATGCACTTCAAGGTAGAAATGTGGAAACATTAAAACCACATTTAGCAAAACAAAAGCTAAGGGAAACAAGTGGTAACAACTCAGATCAGACTGTCAAGGCCTTCCTCGGGAGCCAGGAAGGTGTGGTGAGGGCTGCAGGAGGGCCCCACACATTCTTTCTCAATCACAGAAGAATTCCAGGTATACCACTGAGAAAAGAGCCTCTAAAATAAATCCCATGTGTTATCTCTTTATACTAGGTCACATCTTGGGTTGGTTCACTTTTTGCTCCCATTGCCTTTTCGTGTCTCATAAGAAGAGTGGCTTAAGTTGCTTAATCCGAGTGGTCATGAATTTGGACAATGTCGGCTTTATTGTAATGCTGCTCTGTATTGCAGAAGTGTTGCGTTTGCATTCAGAGCTCAATAACTAATCAATTTGTACGGGACATACCTTTTGTTTCAGTTCGCTTGTTGACAGTCTCCTGCCTGCCCTATGCTGTTTTATTTTTGCCAATGCAACATTTTCACAGTGCTTAGTTTGGCAATATTGCGCGCCTGCTGAACGGGCTGTTTGGTTCAGAGCTGCATTACCCCGGAGGTCTCGGAAAATCTCGCTAAAATCCATGTTATCGGGCGCACATAAAAAAAAAATCAAGATAAACTTTATGATTAGAAATGAGCCCACGGGCTATGATTTTATTGAACTAATGTTATCTACATTGTTCACAGAGTGGTTGAGAGACCTGAACAACTTATGATTTCCTAAGCATGGGAAAGTATTTTGCAGCCAGCTCTTCATAAGTAACATAAGGGGCTCAATAAAGGAGGTAGAAACTCATTGGCGTTTTACAGCGGCATAGCGGGATCACTTGAATTCTTGCTTTAGAATTGGTGTGTGTAGCTCAACGTGAAATGCAAACACGCACTCACATAAGTGAAATAATACTACTCCTCAAACTTGGGGTTTTAAACAAGATGACAGAAATCAACAACCATACATTATATAAAAATGCACGCGCTATTATGTTTATTGATCAAAATGCTTTCATCTCATCAATAAATGTTTTCTGATTCTGATTGTGATATTCAGTAAAAATATGCATATTACCCTCAGGTTGTTGTATTATGATTGTTTCGCCGACAAAACTCTTTGTGTCTTTTCTATTTCAACACGTATATAGACAGTACAACATCAGTATGATCTCTGTTTGTCTGTTGTGTTCAGGTGGTGGGTGGAGAAAAAGCACAGCCCAGTGCTGGATCCCTGGGGGACTGTCAGTGTGGTAAGGACCCTTGAGACGAAGGAGGGTGCATGGAGGGTTCAAGGCCTGTGAAGCCGGGGTCGACAGCCTGCCTCTGCTTTGGGCTGGTCTCTGTTGCTGTCGCCTTCCTTTGTACAGAAGCCCGGACGACACCGAGCCCTCTGCTAACCCCCAGCAATGCCACCTGCAGGGGAAATGCCAGGTGTCGTGCGGGAATCATCCTGCCCATCTGGTATCCCGAAGATCCCTCCATGGGAGACAAGATCGCACGGGTCATTGTCTATTTTGTGGCCATGATCTACATGTTTCTCGGAGTGTCCATCATTTCTGACCGCTTCATGGCGGCAATTGAAGTCATCACCTCCCAAGAGAGGGAACTTGTCATCAAAAGGCCCAATGGGGAAACAAGCACCACCACGATTCGGGTGTGGAATGAAACTGTCTCCAACCTCACCCTCATGGCCTTGGGCTCGTCCGCCCCTGAGATTCTGCTCTCTTTAATCGAGGTTTGTGGACATGGATTCAAATCGGGTGAGCTGGGGCCCGCCACAATAGTCGGCAGTGCAGCCTTCAATATGTTTGTCATCATTGGCCTCTGTGTGTCTGTCATTCCCCAAGGAGAGGTACGCAAAATCAAACACCTCAGAGTGTTCTTTGTCACTGCGGGCTGGAGCGTCTTTGCTTACATCTGGCTCTACATGATCCTGGCTGTGTTTTCTCCCAACGTAGTCCAGGTCTGGGAGGGTCTGGTCACACTGGCCTTCTTCCCCATATGCGTACTTCTGGCGTGGGTAGCGGACAGACGGCTGCTCTTCTACAAGTTCATGCACAAGAAGTATCGCACCGACAAACACAGAGGCGTCATCATTGAGACGGAGGCGGAACGATCCAAGGGGATCGAGATGGACGGCAAGATGCTCAACTCTCACTTCATGGACGGAGGAGGGCCAAGCAACCTCATTGGCCTGATCGAAAGCAAAGAGGTGGACGAGTCGAGGCGCGACATGATCCGCATCTTGAAAGACCTGAAGCAGAAGCACCCAGAGAGAGAGATGGATCAGCTGGTGGAAATGGCAAACTACTACGCTCTTTCGCATCAGCAAAAGAGCCGCGCCTTCTACCGCATCCAAGCGACACGAATGATGACGGGCGCCGGAAACATCCTGAAGAAACACGTCGCAGAGCAGGCGAAGAAGAGTGTCAGCGTGCAGCAGGTGCACGTGGAGGAGCCAGAAGAGTACGTGTCTCGAATTGCGTTTGAGCCCGCCGTCTACCAGTGCCTGGAGAACTGCGGCGCCGCCATTCTGACCGTCACCAGAAAGGGCGGCGACATCAACAAGACGATCTACGTGGATTACAAGACGGAGGACGGCTCGGCAAACGCCGGGGCAGACTACGAGTTCTCAGAGGGTACGGTGGTGTTCAAGCCTGGAGAGATGATCAAGGAGATAAACATTGGCATCATAGACGACGACATCTTTGAAGAGGACGAGCACTTTTTTGTGCGGCTCAGTAATCTGCGAGTCCTGGAGACGGAGGACGAGGTGCTGTCCCCCAACAGCCTCCAGTACCCGAAAGCAATGCTGGGCTTTCCCACCGTGGCCACCGTGACCATTCTGGACGACGATCACTCGGGCATCTTCACCTTTGAGAGCAACTCGGTGCACGTCAGTGAGAGCATAGGCATCATGGAAGTGAAGGTGCTGAGGACTTCTGGAGCAAGGGGGACGATCATTGTGCCTTATCGCAGCATGGAAGGACTCGCCAAGGGAGGAGGGGAGGACTTTGAAGACACCTATGGAGAGCTGGAATTCAAAAACGACGAGACCTGGTAAAAAACTCAACTCTTTCTTTTCTCTCATGGTTATATGGCAGTTTATTAATGTTTTGTTGGCTATTTACTACTGCAGATTTGTTTTATTTTGGAGTTGCACTTGGACGGTGATAAGCCGCCACGAAACGATAGCTTAAGTGTGTAAGATTTGAGCGCTAGCTTCAAAGCTTATTAGCAATCAGCCAGACTCTTTTCAGGGTTTTGCTTTTGATACAAATGTCGTTTTCCTTCCCTCTTGACATAATTCAGTTTTAGAACATACTTTGCTAAGCTATTCATGTGCTGTTTGCACTCATCACTGTGAATTTGAACGCTTCTTTCCGTCACATGGTTAGACGGCCTACCCTTTCATCTGAGCGTGCACTCCACATCCCCTTGTTTTCCTGTCAAGAGATGTTGCTCTCATCGGAGCGCTTTGGTAGAAAATCTATGTGCATCTGCAATAGGGATTCAACTTTGGGATTTGTCACACAACTGTGGAAACAGGAGGTCCTAAAGCAACACATCCATGCCTCTCTAATCCCTGCTGTTTTTGTTTAGTGCAACTCTTGATTTCTGTCCTTTTTCTTGTTGTTGTTTCTGTGTCACGGCTGCTTCAATTGAAGCAAAGACAGCATGGGAGAATAGGAGCAGAGAGAACACAACAACAAAGGTCAAAAGGCTGGCTCAGTCCCATGTATTAACAGAACTTGGCAGTCTTTTAGGTTAGTAGGCAGAGCTTGTGATAACAAGTGGTATGACTGGAGGTTCAATGCTAAGGTGCTTGCTGTGGGGTCTTGTCAGCTGTACCATCTGTGTACCAAACTACTCTACAACACACAAGCTTAACACGGACATATTCCACAGTGTTGCAACAACAGCAACATACTGTTCTGTAGCACAATATAGCATCAGGGCCATGTTTTGAATACTACAGCGTTTTGTCCCGTGAATGTAAGGCAGCGCTCTGGGTTACTGGAATGTGTGCTTGAGAATATTGATTTGTTTATTTCGCAGCCTGCATCCGCTTGCATCTCACACATCGGTCTGCGGGCACTGAATCAAAGTGACATGCCTCCGTGACATCCCCTCTCCCGACCAATCAGGACCCTCTCAGCCGCGCTGTGGCTCACTGGCAGGCTCTGTGCTCCGGCGGTGCTGAGGCAGCCCGGGGGACCGGTGGCAGGGGACTGAGGGTGGGGCGCCGGGTGATCAGCATGCTCTTGGGGGCCCGCTGAGCTCTGAGGGTTTTGCTTGATTTATGTGAGAGATGCTTTTTGGGCCAGGCCTGAAGTCGGCCATGGGAGTGCAGGGGAGAGATGTGGAGAAACACTGTTATTCTGAGACTGCAGTGTTGTGGTTGACATTGTGAGAGAACGCTGGTCTATTGATCTGCTCATTGTGTTGCGCATCGTGCTGCGAGCTGGATGAGTGCCGCGCCGCTCACTCGCTGTGAGCTGATACGTGCTCCTGCTGATCGGGGGGAAGAATCGGACTTCGTGGTCAAATCATTTGGGCTTCAGAAACCCGCCACTGTCATAAGTGTCATCAATCTTCTCATCAAACAGAAAACAAATCAGTGTATTTCCCCCAAAAATGTGAAACTATTCCTTTGAACCAACTCAAAGCAGCAGCATTATGGGATAGATGTAAGTTTTATGTATAACCTGCTCTGCAAAGAAACCTCTATCATGCATGATGGAGGTTAAAGGCGAAGCTCATACCGTTCACTCTTTGATCCTTTTAGGAAAAACTGAATTCACATTATTGTTCATAAATCAGTTCTCAGAGGCTGTGTGATACAGAACAAATAATTTGATGAGGGAAGGAGGGAGGATAACAAGGGTTTCGTTGACGTACGGTACGTGTACACTGACACGGTAGCAACTAGGAAGATGTGGCTTTAACGGCAGAGTGGAAATGAAGCTAAACGCACACGGTCAGCTCTGATTAATGCACTAACTGTAGAGTAATGATGCATATCTCTGAACATACAGAGCATTATTTGGCAGTAAGAATGAAAATTGTTCCGATGCATCAACGCGCCCGGGTATTAATATGAAAATCTTTCCATCCCCCTTCAGAGGCTTCTGAATCTTTTGTGGAAATGGCAGACTGCTGTTACAGAACTCCCGACGAAATTTCCATAATTACACTCTGATAGTGATGAATTTGATTCTGTGTGCATCCGTAAAAAAAGACAAAGAGGAGCAGTGGAAGTGACAGAAGCATACTCGAAGATTCATGAGAACATTTCCATCCACAAAACAAAGGGAATGAATGTGTAGAATATTCGCTAAAAGGCATAATTACAATGATGTTTCTTCTGCTGCCTTGAAAGCTCTCCTCAGGGTCGTTTTCATGCTCGCGACATGAAAAAACACAGAATTAATTTCCCTCCATTGTTTTCACATTCATATTCCAACTGAAATTGACAATGGAAATGTTGTGTTTATTTCCATTTTGCACGGTTGGCGCAGCGCTGAAGCAGTTCTCCTGCCTGCTGCTAATTCAGCGGTAATTGAGACCAGCAAATGAGGGCAGAGTTTGCTTCCCGCCCAAAGGGCAAGGCTTTTCTCTGGTGTCCTTTCGGACAATTAGACGTCACAATGCTTCAGCTCTCATGCCCTTCCTTTCTCGCCCACCGCGTTCCAGTCCCAATCTGCTTTGACACACTTTGGGCCCATTGTTATCAATCACAGTGGAAATGTATTAGCGTCCTAATGTGGAGCTCTGGTATACAACTCTGATTCTTAGTCAGACGATAGTTCTCCTCACCAAAGCATGAAGTTGATTTAGTTTGTGTTGCAGCTCCTCTGCTCCTCGCTAACGGATGTGAACCTCATCAAGCTTCTTTAATCCGATGAACATTTTGAATATTATGCATTCAGGCCACGTTCCCGGGGTCCAAGTGTATTTCCTGTTTCAGTGTTACCAGGAGGCAAGCCTGGACCCGACATGTTGCCTATAGCAGAATTCCATTGAAACGCTATGCAGTGCAGTTACTTCACCACCATCGCCAATTAGTTTACGGGTCACACTGCACCTTCAGAGTAACGGAACTTAATGTGTCGTCTATTATGACTAATTTATTTATTTTCAAACACCAAAATGTCATTAAGTTGTGAAATATACTCCTTATAATTTCCTACAGCACAGGGTCTATATTAAATTAGCTTAATAAGTCAAACCACCAGCCCAGAACCTAAAGATATTTAATTTAAGATAAAACGATCAAAAGAGACCCTGAATTGAATGATTAATTGATGATCAACTGTTGCTGTTATTTTTTGGGTTGGGGAACTTATTGATTGATCGGAAGGTTCAATTAGCCAAATGATATTTGAAAGAGTACTGAGGCATCATTGATTAACTTGCTGCTTTCCCCGATCCACTGTGTTTGCAAACTGAATTTCTCGGGGACATGCCAACATTTTATTTAAAAAAAGACAGCAAGTGGCAGTCAGGTTGATCAGTCATATTTATTATAAACATCCTCTTTAGAACACTTAGACCCTTACGGCGGAAACTGAAGATTTAGAGCCAGTGTGCTTCAGATAACATTGCGGGTCTAGCGGTCGCCGGCTGCTGCTTCCTTTGACCCGGAGACGACAGCACAGCTGCAAGGCGGAGCAGCTCCATCCCTGGAGACGCAGGTTGTTTAACCAGGCTCTGTCGGATTCATAAACAAATGAGTGGTGTGCAGCGGACAGACCGGAATCTGCTAGAGTAAATGCTGCTGTGGTCACGCTGCTATGAGCACGACTGTCCTGTGCTTGTAAACCCGCCTAATGTTTTTATAAATAGCATCGAGCGGTAACATTAAGCTCATGATACGATGCACGGATATCCCCTTTAGGCCACACCTCCTCCAGCTCATGCAGCCCGCATTATTCCCAAATGTGTCATCAATGTACTCTGTCACTTCTCTGAACTTCACAATTGACAGATCGCACGTTAACACTGGTCCTCATCCTGCTTTCCACTCAGCGTTTACGCTTTCCAGCACTTTTACAGAACTGAAAGGATTTTGCAACCCCCAGGAGCATCTCAAGCTCAGCTAATCCTATTCAAAGCTCTACTTCTCTTGTTTTATTCATACTTTCTGTTCTCGCAGTAATTGGAATGTGTCTTTGTTGTGTGAATTTCTTTTACTGTGCCTCGGGGTACGTTGTCGTCTTAGTTTTGTAGTATTTGCTATTTGCAATGACGTTTTGAATTGACGATGGAATCAAAACAAAATCATTTCAGTTGCTGCAGCTCAAGAAAAGCACAATGTAACGACATGGGGACGTGCAGACATTAAAATATGTATAGACAAACTACTGTCTTGCAAGTGAACCTTTTGTAGACGTCCAGGTTACATGTTTACAAATGATGGTTACCATGGTTACTTTAAGAGCAGCGGACAGGAAGGAACCTTGAGCAATGAACAGTTTGTAAACCGCGTCCTCAGTAGGGTTTACGGACCGTGAAACAAAAATGATTTTACAGAAGTTTACACCTTCTGCTCTGATACCAGATTCATTACACTTTATTACACATAACAACCCAACACATGCACAGACATGCAGCGCTGGAAGATTCATGAGAACATTTCTTATCTCAGTAAACTCATTGGGTATTTTGCACTTTGGTTGGCTCCTGCTCACAAATATTGTGCAGGAAAACACACACATACACACACAAACAGACTCACGCACCTGGGTTGAGTGGCAATAAATATGCTGGCCCTGCGTTTTTCTCCCAGTTGGTTGAATGCAATTAAGTTGCAGCTTATTTATAGCAGGGCTCAGTGCAGGCCGTGTCGCCAGCTGCGAGCCTCCTCCTGAGAGTTTATGTGTAAATCTGACTGAGGATCTTACATTCAGGCCTCCTACACGTGTGACCGTGTCTCCGGCCTAATAGAGCCGAGGTGGAAGTAAGAGCATCAGTCGGTTTAACAAATAAACACGTCAGTTATACAACTTGGTTTAAATATTTAAAAGAAAAGATGACACACAGCTTTTGCTTGAACACAATGCGTGATAGAGCAAACTTTTAACACTTACATAGTGTTATAGAGTTATTTTAAGTGAGGAACTTCATGGTTATATTTTCAGACTGGATCTTCCATGTATACCGAATGTTGCATTTTAGGGATTTCCCCCCAAAATAACTGTGCGTCAGCATTTAAAGCATTCAAAGGAAAATGTTCAAGTAACGAAGACAAATCACTTTACGATAGAATGTTTATTTGACCCAAAGAAATATTCTGTTGTACATTTTTATCAACTCATTTTGGGGGAAATAAAGAGTATAACATATAGCAACCATTATCATAAAACAATTCAACTCAAACAGAAGCCCAGATTTTCCCAGAACTCCTCTCTGAACGTGAACCAGTGTGAAGGGAGCTGCCCGAGGCCTGAACGCTGAGTGTATCTGCTATGCTTCTTTAATTAGCGGGAGCTGGTTTTTAAGAAGACGGCTCAAGTACTCTGAAGGGCTCAAGTGCTCTGAAGCCTCCGTCAGTCACATCAGATGTGCTGTAAATAGTAACTGCTGCCTGATGGGGGAAAAACTTCTCATGTTGTCCTCTGGAAGGTGACAAGTAGGATACCGTGGCAACTTCTTATTGGTCGAGACGATGACGGCTTGATGTCACGAGCTGCGGAAGTGTGTCAACAAAAAGTGTGAACCACGGAAAGCACAATCGGGTTCGTCACATTTTAAAACTTAAGGTGGTGACGTGTTTGAAGGTCATGGGTGCTTATCAGACAGCATTGTGGGAAATGTAGGATCTAGCCTTGTGGGAGCCTCATCCGATGTAGAAACTAACACCAAAAACAGCCTAGAGCGGCGACGCTGCCGTTTAAGTATGGCAGAGATGGGGACTCGAGTTTGAGACTCGGACTTGAGTGCGACTTAAGTCGCACACACCGTGACTTCAGACTTGACTTGAGACTCGTCCTCGAAAGACTTCAGACTCGACTCGGACTCGAGCTGTGGGACTTCTGAACTTTTTATTTTTAGGAAACATCTGGTGAGCTCGCTCTACCACTCCCTCCGTTACGTGCTACGTAACACGCACTACGTACATTGACACATGTTGCTGGCTGGCTGCGCCCGTGCCACACAGAGTGCCGGCACACTCCGTGTGGAACGCTAATGCTAATGCTAACTAACTAGCTAGACCTTTACGCACGAGAATATGGACTCCAACTGCTTGACTTGGACTCAAGCTCAAATACTTGAGACTTGACTTGAACTCTAGCTCAGAGACTTCAGACTTGACTTGAACTCTAGCTCAGAGACTTGAGACTGACTTGAACTCTAGCTCAGAGACTTGAGACTGACTTGAACTCTAGCTCAGAGACTTGAGACTGACTTGAACTCTAGCTCAGAGACTTGAGACTTGACTTGAACTCTAGCTCAGAGACTTGAGACTTGACTTGAACTCTAGCTCAGAGACTTGTGAGCATCTCTGATGTATGGACTCCATGCCGATTCATGTATCAAAGCATTTATTCCCATCTGATACACACAAACACTGAAGAAGAGCGTGTTGTGTTTTTTGTGTTGTGTTTTGGCCCTCCAAGTAGACTATCGCAACCTTTTACTGCTTTTTTTAAAGAAAGAACACTCTCCCAGAACACTGGGATGCTGTAAATGCGGTAACTTTTAGTATTTTTAGGTCAAGTGACCTAAACCATTAATCAACTATCAAAAATGTTCTCCCCATTGAGGCCCTGACGGTTTGCTCGGTTTGGGACGTAAGCGAGATGAAGAGCGGTGCCTTCCGAGCAGGGTCGCTGCTCTCATTTCGGCCCTGTCTGCCTGCGCGACGGTCCGGGGTGCCGCTGGGGGCGCCCTCGCTGGCCCTGCACCTACCTCCAGTATCTGCATACTTTGATAAAGGTCAGAGAGGCGTTGCAAAGCGCCTTCCACCGCGCACAGTGCAACAGCATCCAGGCTGGAAATCGATACCACTCGCAGCGAGACCAGCGAAGGTTGCACAGCGCGAGCGGGGCTTTAAATGAGGAGAGAGAAGCTGTTTTTTTGTTTTATATTTTGGCAGACCTGTTGTCTTTTCATGCCTGAAACAATAATAGAAAAGCATATGAGAGCGTTTTTTCTAATGTTCAACTGTAGAATGAGATTTGAATGGGTGAATGTGGCTGACGGCACTTAATGTCTGACCGATATAGAAAATGCTCCACTGAGCAACCCTGCAGGGGGGCGGGGGACGGGGGGGTGGGAGGGGGACGGGGGGTTGGGGGGGGGGGGGGGGCGCTGGAATGCTGAATATATGAATTCGAATGAGGATTTAAGAAAAAAATTAAATAAATTGATAATCGTCCCCTTCCACTTCTGGTGGTGCTGATTGTCTGTCATTCAAGCAGCTTGGACGGTAATGTGTCACCTGCTCAGTATTACATGGTTGTGACGCGCTTCTCTTCTTTTTTTTTCTGTGGACAGAAAATTAATCTGCTACGGTTTTGACTAATGATTATTTGTGTACAATGCAAAATATTTGCTGGTTCCAGCTTCTGAAATGTGAGTAAGCCATTAAACCGAAAAGGCTTTTTTTTTTATCAATTTTTTTTTATGGATCCAGCGGATGTGGAGATTTCCTGCTTTTTGTGTAAATAAGCAATCAAGATTTCTAACTTTCATATTTGGAGGACTTTTAACAAACTATTAGATTCGAAGACTGAGAGAATTGAATCCTTGCATTTAAGTAGCTGCAAGAATTGACTGACTGGATAATCAAGCTCTTTCAGCTCACTCAGCTCTGGATTAATAAAAAATGCAGCAGTGATTTGTTACGTTGACCTCTGAGAAAGGTTTAATGGAGCTGCAGTAAACATTGAGACAACAGAGATAGTGATCAAACAAAATCATTAGCGTGGCTCTTCATTTCTGATGTTCTGAACCGTATAATCTTTTATTTTAAGACTAACAAGCTAAGGGATGTAATGTTTTTATTACTGTGTCCATCCTTTAGATAGAAAAGACTCCTTTTTATAGTTTTGTCAGGCCTGTGTTATCCATCGCTGTTCTCATCTGGTCCAGTCAGTCAGTCTCGGTGACACACAAATCAGTGCTGTGAACCCTGCAAAGAGCCCTTTGACCTCAGGCCACAGCCGTCCTGTCATAAGTCGGGGCGTCATTGTGGGTTTCTAACATTTAAGGATGCTCAACATTATTTTTTTCTGTTTTGTGTAATTGACAAAAATGCCGGTTTCCAAGTCTAAGAACAGGAGTCAGTGGCTCCTCGCTTAGTTCAGCAAATGGGGCTTTTTCCCCCCCTGCCTCTTTGTTGGGCCTGTAGCAGCCCCCTCTCTCCATCTCTGCATCGAGGGCCTTCTTTCTCTAGACCGACTCCCGCTGTCATCTCACTCCAGTTTCCCTCTGAGCACTCTCCACGCTCCCAGGGCCTCTCCTCTCCTCTCCTCTCCTCTCCTCGCCTCTCCTCGCCTCGCCTCTCCACGTGTCAGGCCAGCCAAGCATGCTTAGAGGACCTCCTTTACTAAAGGGGGCGGGGGACTCGCTTCTCCATGACTTTCCTCAGGTGCTGCAGCAGAAAATGCGCCACAATGCATCAATAGTTCTTCGCTACCCTTCTGTATTCTCTTCCTGCACGTCATCCCCCCCAGCCTTCATCCCCTTTCTTTCCCATGGCCCCTCCTCGCTCTCCCCCTTTTCCCTCCCTACTTCGTTTCTCATCGTTTTCCTGTTGGGGCAGCATCTCTGTGCTGCAGAAGCAGGCATAGATCTTAACATTCATGCATCAGCTGTTTGCAAAAATCGCTTGATGTGTGTTTCCGAGCTAAATGAACGTAGGCAGCGGCTCTTGCTTTTGCAGCGTCTTTCACACAGCAAGCAGGATTTCTTACTTTTATTTGCAATGAGCTTTTCTATATTTAGCCGGGTTGTCTGGTTCAGATACCGATATCATGGATTCTTTGTTTCTGCTGAGCACCAGCTCCCGCCCTGGATGGGAGGCTGATTAGTGCCGTTCATGACACTTGTCACGTGGCTCAGAGAGATGGAAGATAGAGGACTTGTAATCAATCGAGGGAATCTTTATTTCCCAGAGGCACAAGCCAGCCAAACAGCCAGACAGGCTGCATGCTCGACACATATCGGATGCTTATGTGTGTGTGTGTGTGTGTGTGTGGGGGGGGTTATTTCTCCCTCATGCATCTGCACTGGTGGGAGAACAGCTTCTACCCAGGAGAGGAAAGGTGATTTTTGTGTTCCTCCTAATCCTCCCTGTTGATACTCGAGTGGGAGACTTATTAGGCGACTTAGTGAGCGCTCGGCGGCAGCGTGAGCGTCGCTCTCCGGGGCTTTCCATGCTCTCCTTGCATGATCGTATTTACATCTGACTATAAGGCCCGGGTGCGTGAGGAGGGGTCATGCACAGCGGGCCACATCCCCTAAGACGTTGCAAAATGAATGCGATCCCCGTTTGCACTCACAACAGGGGGATTGCTGGCTGATAGCTTCCAGCCTTGAGGATTTTGGCAGACAGCTCAACACAAATAGTGGCGGCAGACGTCGCGCACAGGAGGACGTCCATGGCGTCTTGACAGGGAGGCGTAGGCCGAATCCACCGGGCAGCGTAAACAAGCTGAGGTTAAAGGTTAACTGAGAGCTCGGCAGAACAGGAGGATGACGCCTTTCTCCTACCTATTATTATCTCAGCCTCAACTTTTCAGCAATTTATTTGGTTGGATTTCTATCCTTGTCGTGGTTGAGCTTTAACATCGTGTTTTTCTCTCGGGATGAAAGGCTTTTAAAATTCCCTCTGGGTTTCATCTCTCACCTGTGGAGTTTATATTTATGCACCTCTCTGGTTTTATGTGTTTTTAGCCTTTGTTTCTGAAAACGAAGAGGTTTTTATCTGCATCACCTGCCCCAAGTAAAAGACGTCTCTGTTGTTGTGTCAGGGTTTGACGGATTAGTCTCTTCAATGCAGAGATCAGGTCCACATTCGACAGCGCTTTATAGATGGAGATGAAATGCCTCCGTGTTGTTTTATTGTTGACTTCTGGGTCTTGTCATTTTGCTCTCTTCATTTTATTTTGAAATTTGTTTATTTGGAAAAATTTAAACAAAAAGAAAGTATTGCACGGGTCGGCCTGTGTTATAATGGTTGCACTTATAGTTATGAACGCACAGAATTATTACCCAATCAAGCAAAAGAGTATTTAAAATGCAACTACAACATCAACATCAACAAACTAGCTGGTGAACATACTGGCGCTTTAACAAGTTGGTGGAGACCAAAACAGAGCTGAAAAGAGAAAGAGAAGCTGGATTCTTCTTAAATAATTACTAAATAAATAAATAACTATTCTTTTTTTAATTACTGATTGTGACGTCATTTGTTATCAAAACAACTTTATAAGTTGATGGTAAAGTTGCGTTTCTAACCTGTTTGTAAGCGTCACAGCAGCAAAAACAGCCTGCTGCATGAATGCCTAACTAACTGTTCATAGGTCTTGTATCAAACAAGTGTTCGTGACGTTAACTGTTCACAGCTATGAAATGACACCGTCCAGCACATTAACTGCCGTGTCGATTGCAATGTCGATGCGGTTGTTGATCTGGACCAACCTTGGGCCGGCATGTATGCAGGACGGCCAGATATGCCAGAGGCCTGGTGATGGAGGTGTAGGGTGGTGGGGGTGGCGGTGGGGGGGGGGGGGGGGGCATGTAGGGTCAGTTTGGCAACAAATGTGCCCATGCTGCCCCCCTGGGGGGCTAGGGATGGGTGGAGCTGTCATGTTGAGAAAGCGGTTACGCTGCCTGGATCACAGCTCTGCCAAGGCCTCCGGGACCTTTCTCTTTACAACACTCAACCTAATCTCCTCCACTATCGGCCCTTTCATTTCCCTCTCCTCTTCCTCTTTTCATGTTCTTCTGCCTCTTATCGTGTTGGGGGTCCTTGTTCCTGGCTCGCCCTGCACTTCCTCTTGGTTTTAACGCTCTCAGGCCATTTTGAAGCAACCTTTCTTCGATTTCTTACCATTATTTCTCTTTTGAATCCACCCTCCTCTGTCTTTTCATTTCAATGGTTCTTAGATGGTTAACGTTCTTTACATTGTGTCATTGCATAAAATACAATACATGAAGCATATATTTAAGCTAACATACATTGTGACTGAAAAGGTAGACAGAAGCGTAATGCTTTTATATTCCTGTCCTAAATTCTTCAATCAATTTTGATTTTTTGTTTTTGAATGTAAAATAAAAATAAAAACATACATATCAATACACATTTTAGTGTAATCCTCAAATAGCTTCATAAACATTCATGTATTTTTGTTATTTATGACATATTTCATTTCATTTCTTTTCAGCCCGCCACTGTTCATATGTATTATTCAAACCCTCAGCAGTGCTTCCGTATGTGCCTTCCCCTCTTTGGAGATGTTGGCCTACTTCTGTCTCAACCTGTAATTGTGATTTGGATTGAGAACTCTGGACGTCTCTGACGTCCCTCAGACTGAGACGGCGGCGGCGGCTGAGGCGTCAAACCTGCTCCAACTGGTTATGTTCACATAACAGTTCATGTGATCACAGTAACTTGCCTCCTGTGCTGTATTGCATGGAGGGCACTGATGTATGTGAAGCGTTCTGCATTTGCAGCTGGACGCATATTAAGAGATAGGAGCGCCTCAGGTTTAATGATCACTTAAGTATTTGCACCGAGAACTTGTTTTTCAAAATCACAGGAACACAAGAGATCAAGGTCACTGTGACTTCATAAAAGTCACCCTAAAAATCACTCTTGGCTTTAACTCAAGCAGTAATATGCCCTTTATGTGAATAATTCCACACAATTGTCTCATTGGATAGGAAGTAAGGACATTAAACATCAATGTCATATCAAATGAGGGCTGTGTCTTCAGGATGTAAACAAAAAACAAACATTTGCCTCCCTGCCGTAGTTGTGGAACCTGTCATGTTAGATTTCGGACAGATAAAGAGGCAGCGAGACGCCATCAGAGGGAGGAAGGTGCAAAAAGATAACGATGGAGACACAAAATGAGAGTCTGAGAAAAACCGGCCGAGAGACAAAAGAAGGAAAAACGCAGCGTGTTGAAAGAGAGGAAGACGGGATAAAAATAGCGAAAAAGAACCAGTGAGACGGATAAAGAAAGGTAGAAACAAGTAGAAGGGAACAGGTGAACACAGAAGGAGAGAGAGAAGGAGACCCGAGGCCCCACCACTCCTGTGCTGCTAGTTGGCAGATTTGATGGGCTTGAGCAGGTGTGGAGCACCGGAGGAAGGAAGAAAGGAAGGAAGGAAGGAAGGAAGGAAGGAAGGGGTCTGGCTGGATTTGAGTGAATTGATTATAGAAGCCATAGCTGTCAAAAACTCCAGTTATAGAGATAAGAGAAGGCACTCGGGCCGAATCTGCGAGAGCTCAGCGAGGTAACGGGTGGGAGAAATCGTTTGGAATGAACTGAAACCCCCCCAGGAAGACAATAAACTGCACACCCGACAGATCAGTAGCTCTATGTAGCCTTCAACAACATATAAACACATGTACGGTGGCCCTGAGGCGCGTGCAGATAGACGAGCAAACTTCATTCGACGCAACGCTGCTGTTCCATGAGTCCGTTGGTTTGTGTGCGTCGAGGAAACGGACGGCGATCAGGAAGGAGCCAGTTTGAGACCAGCAGCAGACAGGCGGCACGTGTGTTCTTCTTAATCCTAATTAAAGCTTGCAATGCTATGAGTTCTCTTTGATCTCCCTGTACGGTCCCTTTCCCATTGTCATTTTTCACTGCGCTTCATTGGTATGCGTGTGCGGAAGTCTGCTTTCTGGGTAAGAGAATTTATAGGAATCAGTTTTACATGGGTAAAATCTATTTCTATTAAGCTTTTACAGAGAACTCTATTACATTTCTTACCAGTTTGAGCGAGAGCCCCTGGGAAACGTGCAAGATCAAAGGGCCATTCACACTGCAGATCTGTTAACATTAGCTTACACATTCTTTTCTCTGACTTGAAGCCATTTGTTCAGAAATTTAAAAAAATAAATAAAAATAAATATGTCTCCGGAGCCAGCAGACGTCAGCTTAGTTTAGCCAAAAGACTGGACACGGGGAAACCGTGTGTGACGGGGTGAATGATGACATGAAGCGTTGAAGCGCTTTGAGTAGAAGAGCACAAGTAGAGTCCATTTACCATTTAATCCTCCGGACGGTGGGTATTCTAAGCGTTAAACAAACATGTTGGTTACGGAGTTTTGTGGTGCTGCTGGTGAATTCCGTTACCTTTGGACGGAGCCGTGCCATCTGTCTCCTCTTGTTTCCTGTCATGTTCTTAGGCTGAGCTAACCAGCTGCTGGCTGACGGATGTGTTACCAAACGTCTCGTCTCCCTCTACGCCAGAAAGTAAAGCGGAGCATTTCCAAAAAATATCTATCTTGTTTAACGTGGAAAGTTTTCGCCTTCATTCTCAATAATGTATAGAATAACTATAATAATTTCAGTCTTAATGAGTAGTTGATTAACACCCTGAACTGCAAATTGGACTGACTCCAATCCTGCTTTATAGTATTGCTGCTAATTTCTTTTTGTGCAAAAACTCAATTTATAAATTAACCCTTGTAATTATTATAATAATCTTTATATAACACAAAAACGTGTACTTGAAATATATCTGAGTTTTTGATGGCTGGTATCCAGGGATCCATTCTTTTTCTAATTTATTCGTTAGTGACAGAAAACGACAGGAATCAGAGGTTATGAAATGCAGCAAGGAGCTGGACTCAAACCCGCGCGCCGCCGCGAGGACTCGCCCTAATTGATGCGACCTGTCAGGGATCGTATTTGAGAAAAACAAATTGTTGTTTCACTTCTAGATAAAAACACCAATGTCTGCTCTGACTTGAAGATGTTGAAGATGAAAGTGAGCAGAAACGAAGGCATCTCTTGCTCCCCACATGTTGGCGAGGGAGAGGGCGCCCCTCCTTCAGCCTTCATTTCGCCGTTTGCGAGTGTCAGTCCTCCGAGATATTTAAAGCACCTCGTTTTGAAGCCTGCGTTGTTTTTCATCTATTCTCTTGTCGAGATCCGCAGCCTCAAAATTGCTCTAATTCCCTTTGACACTATTTATGAAACTGTTAATTTAGCCATTACTGCAGTGTTGATCTGTCAAAAATTAGCATTTGTAGTGCTATACGTGTTCTTTTTCCTGCGCTGGCTTGAAAGTGGTCTGCAACCTCATTTGAGTGCAAACGGCAACGAGAAAATCTGGTGATGAAGGCCGAAGCAGATACTTTTAATCTTGTGATGTTTGAAGTTTGGCCTGTTTCTGAGCCCAGATAAAAGTGTGTGTGTGTGTGTGTGTGTGTGTGTGTGTGTGTGTGAGGAGACAGCTAAAGGTGCAGGAACCTCTACGTTGACGGTTCCTGGTTAAACACGGTCTATCTTGTCTTTGAGAAGCAGCACACTGCATGGCAGCCCCGGCTAATGGGAATCTGCTGCCTGTCATCTGTGGCCGGGGCCATTTCATCAGAATGTCAATAGGGGGGGGGCAGTATGGAATTTCTGTTGCCCGCTGATGAATGCAGCAACGGAGGAAGCAAAGAAAGGAGAACAGAACAAATGCGGCGCCCGAAGGGGAGAGAGGGGGCCAGCCCCGACTTGGGGGAGATACAGATTGATGAGGGATTGTTCGCCGGGAATGAGATTTCATAAGAAGCTGTAGATTTTCTCCCTCCAGCTGCAGATATGAAACAGAGTTTTGTCACAAAAGCAGTAATACAACCCCCGCTCACCCACACACACACCTGATGTTTACCATCAGCCACACCGATGGGGCCCGGCGTTTACCGCCGGTGTGCGTGTGAGAGCTGATGGGGCTCTTTTGCCTGTGACTAATAAATAAAAGCCTGAAAGAACTGCAGCTGAATAATTGAGGTATTATGTAATGATGATTGCGGCCCATGAATAGGGATTCACCTTTGGCAGAGCACACACTCACATTTCCACGCCGAATCAACGGTTTGCAGCTCAGCTCTTTCTGGAAAGACTCTCCTTCAACTCATTATGTCGCTCTCTGGCCGTCTTCATTTCTTTCTTTCTGATTTTTTTTTCCTTTTGGTCTTTTCATTCTCAACAACCAGACACACACACACGCACACACACACGCACACACACACACGTAAGTGACAGTTTCAAAGCGCTGCCTTGTGGAGGAGCCGGTATTGAACAGGAGCCTCGGTGAGATTGGTTGCTTTAATTGCTGTCGGAGGAAAGATGGGAGTGGCAGCGAGCTGGAACAGCTGAAAGGTTTCCTTCCGAAATGCTGTTTTATTAAAAAAAAAAAAAAAGGACTTGCCAACCTGAAGCTCACCTATCAGCACGACATGGTTGATTCACCGACATTACTCAAATTAAATGTATACTACTCCCAAGAAGCGCCGAACAGATCCACTCCTTCACAATAAAAGCCCCGCACATGAAGCAGGTCAAACTGCTTGCACTCTCAAACCCAGACATGATTGTGGTGGATATAGCACTCAAAATAATGGGCCCTGGATTTCACACAGGCAATTGTTTGTTGGCTTTTTCGCAGATTTTAGAAGCTGCACATCAACAAGCCACACTGGCCCGTCCCTGCGGTGTTACTGGAGAACTCACGTTTTTCCTCGCACTCTCTCTTTACAGATTTTTCTTCTCTTTTTATCAACTGTTTCTGGTATTGTACAATATTTTCAAGCTCAAAATGTACACACAGCTGCAGTTTAAATGCTTAACTCATATATTTGTAGCGGCAAGATGTATGCATTATTTTTATAAAAACCCTTCTTTTGTACATACGCAAGAAAAGGCTCTTTAAGGACTAAACAATGGGGGCTAGTGGCAGCCATGAGCTCACGATGCACCTTCCGTCCTCCGTAGTAACGCTGCGTTTGTAATGTCGGCAGGAGCAGTGTCTGGACTTCCTTTCGCCCCCAAGCAGGAGAATAGTCTGCGCTCCGTCGGCTTTCCATCTGCCTCCTCCCCCGTCCCCTCGGCGTTCCACCGCGTGGCTCTTCTCCACGGCAGCTGATCCGACACGGCTCTCCTGCCGCGTGCGTGTTGTTACTCGTGTGTGTGTCGTGCTGCATTTGGGTCCTCACCACGCCCGCTGCGGCCCGTGATCATTTTCTGCTTGTTTTCTGGCCTCTCTGCGCCCACAGCAGGGCGGTTGTGTGTGTGTGTGTGTGTGTGTGGGACCAGACGCCTGACGGGTCGCTGGGTCTTTACCCATCATGCACCACTTTCTGGCGCTTCTTGTGTGCTGCGTGGCAGGGATGCCCTTCTTTGTCTACGGGCTCCCACCACTCACTTACGTGCCAAAAAAATGCAGCGACAGGGCCTTGATGAATGTCTGGTTCATAACGTTGATGTGACTGCGGGATGGGGGGATGGGGGGGGGTTTAATCATCGTATAATGGATGGAAGACATCATTCGGGCCCGCATTAGTGCAGGTGTTCGCCACCCCAAGAATACTCGGGCTGATGAATCTTGATGTCAGCGCTGACGGAGATGCTGTGGTGTAATCCTCACTCTGACCTGCAAACAGAAGCTCTTTTTCAGCGGTGTGCATCCAGCAGCAGACGCACGGGAGCTCCACTTTTGTGATTCCTACTCGTACGCTCGACTGGCGTTTTTTATCTCTCTCTTTCCTTACTGATTAATACATATTTTCTCATTTAGTTGATTGTTTCAGAAATGTCAATCAATCACTGGCGGAACAATGCTCATCACTCACGTAAAATACGAGATTTGTTTCTGAAGGTCGTGTTTAGTCCGATCAACAGTCAACACCGCAAATATGTTCAACAATATGCAACAGAGCAAATTTCCCTTTTCGCAATGCCAACAGCTAAATACATATTTTTCTTGAAAAATGCTAAACAAACATTTTTTTTGGCTCCTTTGCTGTTTTTTGACTTACTCGACCAATGGACTAATCTTTATTTTTACTATTTCAGTTTGGTAAATATTCCTGTGTCAAGCCTCCACATGACAAAGTAAGTTTATGGGAATTTAAATCTATTATTGATAACGATGTAGATTGCATTTCTTTTCAAATAGTGCAGGAAAGGGAGGCAAGAGCCACCTCATCCCCATTTACTGAGGACTTCACTGTCTGTGAAACAAAACAATTGATGGATTATTGTGTAATGAAAATAATTTAGTTGCAGCCTTTTAAACACACACATTGAAGTGCCAGTATTGTCAAATTAATCAATGCAGTCTGCATTTTTTTATTTGCGAGCATGAAAAACACAAACAACACAAACTCATCATTATTTTTGACATTCGCACAAGATATTATACCGTCCACAAATTGGGATGATTTCCTTCTCATTTGGGAATCAGTTAGATGCTCCTGCAAAAACAAAGGATAAAAAATAAGAAGAGAACAAACACACAGGACTCCCAGTCAATTTGCACTGGCGTCAAAGTCATTTTGGATGGAAATGAAGGGAAAATGAAAGTGTAGAAAGTGCTCTTTGTCTGAGAGTCTGGTCTTTGAACGAGGCTATAATTGGAGAACTAGAAAAAAGGGGAAGCAATGACAGGGAAGAGCTGGAGGGACTCAAGCCTCTTGATTTAGTTTGGAGACCGGCTTGTTTGACAGAGAGACAGAGAGACAGAGAGAGGGGGAGGCAAACGTTTGATGTGGTAGGCTGACACACAGTGGGACCAAACCTGGTTTGGTACGAGCTTCCACTCCAGCTTAAGGTTTCCACTCCAAATCAGGTATTTTTCTTTCGGTCACTATGTCAGCCAACACATGTCAACGTCTTCATAAATGGCTGCCCGCGCCGCTCACAGGAACCGACCGAGCCGCTTTATTCTTTAGGGGGTGAAGAGCTCCGTCCTGCCTACGTGGCGTGCGGGTGTCCATGTCTGCGCCTGCTGAAGGCTGGAGGAGTCACTTTGGGAGGAGCAGTAAAGTGTGTGGACGGGCGGCCAGGGGAGGACGCCTTTGGGAAGCCGTCCAAGCCTTCGCTGGCCGCAAGACACGAAGGGGGGGGGGGAGGGGGGGGGGGGGTTTGCAAGGGGAGCTCCGCGGTTACAGTTACGCGGTCTGTTCCTGTAGGAAGAGGATACGTGTGTGAACGCTTGTGAAAGCGTCTGTGCGCTCTGTCTTCATGCCTGCGAGAGCTCAAGGGCCTGATGGAGTAAACTCAGCGCATTCCACGAGCGAGGGGGGGGGGGGGGGCTGTGAGGCGATGCGGTTACCAGCCGTCCATAGCCGCCCCCCTCGGACCAAATGTGGACGGGTTTTCGGAGCAGATTCTTGGCGAGGCTTCATCATGTCGGCCGAGGATACGGAGCCTCGCAGAGAGCAGCTGAGCAGCGACGGTTTAAAACAGGCTTTCTCTACTGCAGGCAGGGCTGTTGTCTTCATACAGTGAGGGGGGGTTTAGTGTTCCTTCATGCTCCCAGGATGGAGGTCCTACGGCCTCAGGGAACCATGAATGCCATTGTCATGTTGTGTTTGACGCGGCTCTCCCAGTACGTGGTGCTTGACGTTTCTGTGCAGATTTTTAACACCAATTATCAGTGTTGATTTGTGATTCCACCCCGTTCGCGTTGTGGGCTACATTTATTTTTTCTACTTATCAGCTGATTCACTACAATATGAAAATATTCAACTAGCAACACCAAACACTCACCCTCTTTAAGTGGAAGGGGGACCTCTAAAGTCTTTGGCTCTCTGCTTCTTGGGCCAACAGCAGTGAGGACAAAGCCTCGAGGGGAAATAAAGTTACTGCACAACAGAAGAACAGAAGTCTTCTCCCAGCCAGTTGTTTCCTTCTAACAGATCACAGATATGGTTTCTTTTTAGAATAGCGTTAGGGTTGGTTCTTTATCAAAATAGCTGAACACTGTCTTTTTTAGCAAACTCACACAGGAGTAGGTTTACAATAGCAGGATAGTGTATGAGGGATGGACTACAGATAAGGCACATTTGTGGTTAATCAATGTGTTTCTAATCACATTGATTAGAAACAATCACAGTGAAACTGTAAATTGGGTCATTTCTTTGTTGTTTCCACTAAAACAAAGAAGAATATCAAGGGAATGGGTTGCTTCCTATTAAATTGGATCTTGGAGAGCTGAAAAAGCCACAAAATGGTTAACGAAGCAGACTCATTCTACATCACAAGAGTTGTTTTGATCTTCTTTATTCATGTATCATTTTAAGCACATCCAATGTTCTAATGGAGCCTCAGGACAGCAGCGGCACAGCAGTTGTTGCCAGGTGAGTGTGTGTAAATATAGGCTGTGTGAGGGAACATCTACCGAGCCACTGTTATTTGGGGAAAGGCACTGAAGTGATGTGAATGTTGGCGTTTGAATGAAAGCACGCGCCCTCGTTTTTTGGGGGGGGGGAATGTGCCATCCGTGCCCCCCCTGCTAATGTTACCGGGATGGATCTCAAAAACAGATCCCTTCCCTCCACGTGGCCTCGCGGTCCCCAGCCGGCCTCCTGATGGAGAGCCGATGAGACGAGGAGGAGCGGCGCCTTGGTTCCCAGCCTGTCGGGCGCTTTGAGAGATGGATGGAGGGGAGCACATCACAAGCAGCGCATGAGGAGATTACTGATGGAGTTGTGAGTTGGGGGGGGGGGGTGAGAAGCAACCTCAGCATAGCTAGCAACGCTCCTTTGGAGGGTTGATGATGGAAATAATGAATAACCTTTGCAAGAAGATAAGATACAAGAACAGATGTCGAAGGGTTGGAGGAGTGAATGAGAACCAGAGGAGAAGAGAGAACGTGACGACTGAGCAGAAGGGCCAGGAGGACGCTCGCTGCCATGGACGTCGTTGGTGGGGGAGCGATCCAGGAAAGTCATCCCACTTCTCCTCTCTGTCTGAAGGAGGCTGTGTCGCCATAGCAACCGCGGAGAAACCTGTGCCCATCCCCCCGGCTTGCTGGGCTGTACGTGCGCACGCATGATTGTGTTCGTCTCCTCCGTCGTCGCATGTGTGCGCCTGGTTCTAATGCGTCACTGTCATTTGGGTCGGTGTGTGCGTGTACGTGCGTTTTGTTTTTGTTTAGCGCGAGCGTGCGCGTCTCTGTGTGTCCACCCACGCACAGAGCCCCACATTCGCCGTTTGTACTGCAGGCTTTATTTTTAGCACGTGGCACTTATATAATCAGGGTGACACTGGGGGGAAATAAAAGGAAGTGGGGGAAAAAAACATCTCCGGCGTTTTCTTTACTCAGCTGCTTTCCCGCTTTGTTTTTGCTCGTCTACATTTTCCGCTTCTTGCTTTCTATCTCTCCTCTGATACGTTTCCTTGTTTCCACCCTGTCTCTTATCCTCCCTGCTCTCTACCTCTTCTCCCCGTTGCTCCCTGCCTCATTATATATTTGACCCCACATCCTCTCTTCTCCGTGCAATTTCTTTTTTCAAGCCTGAATTCAATCTCCCACTTTGCTAGGACGCTTTGCAGCCAGGCCAGAGAAAGAAGCAGGGAGGACAGAAATGACGACAAGTGGTGTAAGGAAGAGAATGAGAAGTAAAGACAGAGAGACGGGCGGGATGAGGGATAGCGGGATAAGAGGGATACACGACACAGAAAGCAGCAGCTCCACTCGTCTGAAGAGGACACCAGGGATCCTCTCACGCTGGCTTCCTCGCTGCTTTCAAAGACCCCGATCCCCAAGCGGCCTGTGCTCCGCTCTCCAGCTCAGACTCTCGTTTTCTTCTCCCTCTTCCCCTGTCCTGGCGCATTCTTCAAGGCAATTTGAGAATAGATGACTTGTCAGGATTACTTAGTGGCATCAGTGCAAACTGGGCTCCAGGAATCCCCGCTGCCAAAGCGGTGGGAAAAACCCACTCGGCCTTTTTCCCTTTACGTTCAGCGGATCTCTGCTGCACCTGGAGAACGCGAATTAACGCCGCGCCGCAAACAGCCGACACTCGTCGCACAGTGTAGCCGAGGAGTCTGATGTAATCGAGTGCTACGCCAGCTAAATGCCACATCTGAGGAAAGGAAATGGTTTCTACTGTATGCACAGCATCCCTGGTACCTGTGTGGGCAATCAGCTCTCATTACTGTTGCTTAACACACAGGAGAGGGGGGGGGGGGCAGGATCTCAAACACTGTAAGCAGCAGGATGAAGATAGAGGTCCCAGAGTCTAATCTATCTGTGATCTCCAGTGTGGAATGGAGATTGAAATATTTAGAAAGCAAATATACGGTAACCAAATCCAAGGAAATCACAACGAGTCAAGTGAAAATCCATCACCCCACCAAGTGTTTCTGACTTCCAGAGCCTGTGTCTGGGATCCATGTAAGATGTATTGTGTCACAAATGTATGATTTAATCTTTTGAAAAGACTGTTATTTTTTTTAAACTGCTGGGAACTGTGTTTTTTAGTAAATCTTCTGTCAAAGTATCTATTAGCAGCATGACAGTGCATGCCTAATTGTTTAAAAATTAATAGCAGTGCACCAGATATTTCTTTGCAAAATAGTTTCCCTCTTCATATAAAACATGTTCTAAACTCCGTGATTTTTAAGAAATGCGACGCCGTCAGTATGCTATCATTTCTAAAACTGAAAAATGTTTAGCTGCGTATGCAGATTGCCACTACAACTGCTGACCCGGTTCCGACAGGCCGGAAATACTTGTGACACCAGACGGCAGCTGTGTCCATCAACCCGTGCACACTTCCGCCACCTACTGACCCCCATAAGAATCCTCCGCCACCTACTGACCCCCATACGAATCCTCCGCCACCTACTGACCCCCATACGAATCCTCTGCCACCTACTGACCCCCATACGAATCCTCCGCTACCTACTGACCCCCATACGAATCCTCCGCCACCTACTGACCCCCATACGAATCCTCCTCCACCTACTGACCCCCATACGAATCCTCCTCCACCTACTGACCCCCACACAAATCCTCCTCCACCTCCTGACCCCCATACGAATCCTCCGCCATCTACTGACCCCCATACGAATCCTCCGCCACCTACTGACCCCCATACAAATCCTCCTCCACCTACTGACCCCCATACGAATCCTCCTCCACCTACTGACCCCCACACGAATCCTCCTCCACCTCCTGACCCCCATACGAATCCTCCGCCACCTACTGACCCCCATACGAATCCTCCGCTACCTACTGACCCCCACACGAATCCTCCGCCACCTACTGACCCCCACACGAATCCTCTGCCACCTACTGACCCCCACACGAATCCTCCGCCACCTACTGACCCCCATACAAATCCTCCTCCACCTACTGACCCCCATACAAATCCTCCGCCACCTACTGACCCCCATACGAATCCTCCTCCACCTACTGACCCCCATACAAATCCTCGGCCACATACTGACCCCCACACGAATCCTCCGCCACCTACTGACCCCCACATGAATCCTCTGCCACCTACTGACCCCCATACGATTCCTCCTCCACCTACTGACCCCCATACGAATCCTCCGCCACCTACTGACCCCTATACGAATCCTGCGCTACCTACTGACCTCCATACGAATCCTCCTCCACCTACTGACCCCCATACGAATCCTCCTCCACCTACTGACCCCCATACGAATCCTCCTCCACCTACTGACCCCCATACAAATCCTCCGCCATCTACTGACCCCCACACGAATCCTTTGCCACCTACTGACCCCCATACGAATCCTCCGCCACCTACTGACCCCCATACGAATCCTCCGCCACCTACTGACCCCAATACGATTCCTCCTCCACCTCCTGACCCCCATACGAATCCTCCGCCACCTACTGACCCCCATACGAATCCTCCGCCACCTACTGACCCCCATACGAATCCTCCGCCACCTACTGACCCCTACACAGCGCCTTCAGAATGGGCGACGCGAGGGACGTGGCAAGGTCTGTTCCAACTGAAGGCAACATTTACCCAATTCAAAGTATGTTCTAACCACAATGGACTCTGCTTTGAGGGTGGTCGTATTAAAGGTTATCTGACCGGCAAACGATGGTCAATACAGAACACGTTGCTGGTCCTGTTGCGCATTGGGCCTTTACAGAGGTAAACAACATGGGTTCTGCTCCTTTAAACAGTATTTTTGCTTGGTTTGGTTAAGCCAGTTTAAAACCGCAGCCGGTGCAGCGAGTGCCAAACTTCTGTGTTGCTGGCTCGGAAAAGCTGCCTCTTTCAGATCTGGAAACTATCTCAGGTCAACCAGGAAATGACATGTGGTTCCCGTGGTGGGATTACCACAGGCGTGGACAAAGCAGTGTGGTTATTATTGTTGATCTTGGATCACACAGCGAGGCAGCCTATCACACTGCTGTTGATACAGCATTTTGCTTACGCCGGTCCTGCTCAGTCATGGTCATCAGTCATCGCGTGAAGCCTGGTTCGATGCTAACTGTCACAGACGAGTCGAGGGAAAGCGCCGGCGTCACGGTGGGAACGCTCTGCTGCTCCTCAGTGGTGTCTGGTCACAGGCGGCTGCGGACGGGGTTGTGTTTGTTTATAGGCCCAGGAGATCAAGACAAACTTGAGTTTGCACGGTGAAAAGCACGACTGAGTAGGTTCGATGTGTGTGTGCAGGTGCCGTGCTGCTCAGCCGTGTTTTTTTCTGTTCGGTGGTAGAGGAAAGGGTGGGGGGGGGGGGGGGGGGGGGGACTGACAGCCACAGCGAGGGTTTTCCAGTGGTTGTATTTTCGACAGCTCAGTGACACATCATTACATATTGCTCAGGGCGATGCAAGCAGCAGTGACCTTTTATGCTGCTGCTGAGTTCCCTGCACACGTGTGTTCTAGTGTGCATGTGTATGTGTGTGTGTCTGTATGTATGTGCTTATGTCCATCATATGTTTGTACCATCTACTCCTTAATTAACTTTCCCGGTTTATACCTCCTCTGACATTCACCACTGCTCTGGTGGCGTGTATTAGTATTATGAACGGTTTGCACGCGCGCACACACTCGCGGCCCATTTCCTAAGCAACTTCTGCAAATCCTGAAGCCTTCTTGCCCTATTTTACATTCAGTGCACTCTTCCTACTGAGATCCACACATGGCTTACAAGGTGCAAGAATGATGTTAATAACTGAAGATTCTTACCACAAATGATTGTCTGTCTTCTCTTTAACACAAAATAAAGTGAAATAAAAAATTTTTTAACTACCGCAAGAAAAGCTTCGGTGCACTTTGTCTGACATTCAAACGCCTTTTGATCTCAAGTGAGGCGACGCAATGTTTCCCCATCAAGTGTTTTGATGCTGGTGGCGGAAAGCGCTGTCTAATACATTAGCACAAAATCCGTTGAAGCTTTGCCAATAATAAATGCGATAAATAAATACATCCTCGCTTTGCAAAATCCAGGTCATTTCGCCTGCTCAGCTTTTTTTATACATGTCACAGAGCACGCCAGGATGTTAATTGCTTAATTGCATTACACGCTACATCTGTACGGAGGCATCTGTGTTCGTTATGTTTCAGGTCTTAACAGGCTACACAGCTCAGGGGTCAGGAGAAGTTAGCATCTGACTAGCGTCTCTGATGCTACAGTCAAAGAAGAAGATCTCAAGTCAATAGGTTTGGTGGAGTTGGTTTGAGTTTTGTGTTTTTTGTCTAACCACTTTTGCCTTTTCGCTTTTAAAAGATAACGTTAATAACGTCCTTTTTGTCCCCTGAGAAGGTCCTGGTTGGGTTATACTTGGCACCGTCCTCTTGTGCAGCTTCAGGTTGAATAAGAATAGGATGCCGGAGTCGACAAGCAGTCAGTGACGTCGTGGTGACTACGTCCATACCGCCTTTGCACAATCTGATGGCAAAAGCCAGTTATTTTATCTTGGAAAGAAAAAACACAGTGTGTTTTATATACATTACAGTTTTTGTACATGTTAAACAGATGTAAAATATTAATTGCTTGGCTTTAGAGGTGCCTCAGAGGCGGATTGTGTTGCTTTCAGGCAGAGCAAGTGCCAGATGTTTCACCATTTTTCTATTTTTTGAATCTCACCCGAAGCGAACAGGCTGCTGAATGTATCTTTATATTTACCACGCAGACATGAGAGTGGTATCAGTCGCTTCCTTTGACCCTCATAAAGTATAAAAAGAAGCATATTTCATAAAATGTCAAACCATTCCTTTGAAAAAGCAAAAATAAATGCTCATGGCGGACATGGGAGAGACACTTTCATAAAGCTCTTTGCTCTAAATGGTTTCCCTCCATCATTTCACTCAGACACGACTGATCTAATATTTTGCACGTGAGTAGTTTGGTTAGCGTGCTTTGTGAAAATGGAAAGCGCATATGTGTGTTTCTCCCCTTTGTCATCTTCCTGCGCTCCTAGCTGTCATTATCTGTCACTCATCATTTTTCTCACTGGCTATTGTCCAATGAGAACGAAAAGGCGTTTTAACTTTCAATGCAAAGGGGAGTGATGACGGGCACTGGATGAGGAGGGGAAATAAGGCGGTGAGCGACTTCTTGAATGAGAGGACGGGGAAGGAAGGGATTAAGGGAGAGAGGCACATTCCTTGGAACTGCAAGCACGGATCATTTTCATTATTGATTGATCTGTCGCCAGTGGAAGGAAGTGTATCGAAGTTTAATCACATCATTAATATAGTTCATAAGAGTAAATTCTGGGTTCTCATACTTACTTTAATATGGAAAAAAAATCTCCATTTCAAGTTCCATTACAGGGGGACCTCTGTATTGCTTGTTCTGCCTAAAGTGAAAAAAAATAATTGTATAATGATATAAGACAGAAATAAGCTGCAAATCCTCACACTACAAAAACTGGAACTTGGCTTGATAAATTACTTAGTTAATTCAAATTGATTGTTGTTACCATTGTTCATAAGTCATTCCTTACTATTTATCATTAATTAGTCAATCTGTATCACTCCTTCAGTTTACTAATCATTTCAGCAGGATAGGCAGGAAGAAAGTACGGAAGATGAGGGGGAGGAAATAAATCAGATGGAAGGCGGGGATATATTCTATAGGACCAAAAGGATACTGATTGTATGTGTGCACACTTATGAGTACACGTGTACTCTGACACACAGACGGGTTCCAGCCGAAGCAAATGAAGTACATGTCATCCCTCTTGCGTCCTGTGCTATGCTAATTAGCCGTCTAATGCTGCTGCTCTCTGACTTCATGTGGCGAATGTAGCTTGAAAACACACACACACACACACACACATACACGAAACCACACAAACATAAACAAGTGTAAACAGGGGCCACACGCACGTGTATACTGGCAAAGACATGTGCCTGCGTACACATGTTGGCCTGAGCAGCCTTATATAATCCTGCATGCACACTCTTCGCATGGTTGCACAAAATTTGTGGAAAAGAAGCAACACCCCTCCCCCACTGCTTCAGTCAGTTTTCATTTGGAAAGGTCTCCACGTCTGCTGATCAGATACACACTCCATTACTCATGTTTGTTAATGGAAAAGTCACTGGCAGTGACTGACATTATCCTCCTCCTCTTCCCTTTCCTCCTCTTTACATTTTGCTGTTGGTCGCATTACATTGTGTCACTCCTTGAGTCAGGATGTGCAGTCTGAGACCCGATTTGTTGATGGTTAGAGGCACTAAAAAATAAAAGCTGTTGTTTAGTTTATAGGGCTTGTTTTGTGCACGGCCCCACATACTGTGATGACTAACTTTAACGGCAGGAAAAGGAATAGCTTCAAACAATATATTTACACCATAAAATATGATTCATCTATGGCTTGTGCATACTTTCGCTTAAATCGCTGTGTCTTTTGGTGTCAATTGGTTTCTTACATTTTTCAACAACTTTCCGTTACAGATGTGTGTGTGTGTGGCATCGGTTAGATACGTAGGTTTTTCGACCAAAACTACTTTCAAACATGCTTTTACAGTAACACGATATCGGCAGTGTTCCTGTTTTAAGTGCACAGGCCACTTTGGTCGACACGTACAGGTGGGAGGCCAGTGAGGGCTGGCGTCCTTCCCTGGACGGTGTTGCGTCTGCAGAGGATGTTTGGTTAGCACTAGCCTATCCCGCCCACATCCTCCGATGCATGAAAAGGAGCAGCTGGTGCAAAACAAAACCTTCCTTAAAACAGTTGTTTTTAAGGAAGGTTTTATTTTGGAAGAGAAATGACTCCTTTACAAAGTGCCACTTTATAAAGGAGTCATACCCACGTAGCAATAAAAGATTAAATGTTCGGCGATTTGCATCGTAAAATGTGACATTTACAAAGTTAAGAGAGTTGCTTTACTGTGAGGGACGATGTGTACTGTGCGCACGCCCACAATCACTTGCAAAGCGTTTGAACATACGTTTTCACCCTCCATTTCATCCGGACTTTCCGAAGGTGGTGGGAGGTGGTGTTCCGTCGGTGGGTTCGTGGAGGCCTGAGATAAGACGGCCGGTGTGGTCATGGTGGTTGACACGGCGCTCGCTTGAGTGGGCAGCAGCGTTTGTTCAGCTGTCAGAGGGAAGTTCCCAGTGAACGCTCATTCATATCTCGTCAGTCATAATAACAATTTGTGCCAGGGTTTTTTTTTTTTTCTCCTGCTTTCTCAGGCAGAAAAAGGTTGACATGAATATGGCCGATAGGAAATGTGTTGTGTGTGTGTGTGTGTGTCTGTGTGCACTATAGAGAGAAAGAATTACCCGGCGTGTTTGAACGAACGAGGAGAGTTGCACCACTGCGTCACAGAGAGGCGAGACCCCTGTGTTTCACACGCAAAATATGCTCATCAAACACAACCATCGATGGACTGGAAAGTTGACCTCAATATCTGTGTTTATACATCTGTGTATACATATACACAGTGTGTTTTTTTCCCCTGGTGCTACACTTAAGTTGCTCTCTCTCTCTCCCTGTTGAAGTGCTCATGAGCAGTCTGACAGCATTTACCTCATTGAAGTTGCCAACTGCTACAATAGTGAGAACAATGTCTGAGAAAAATAATAGATTTCCCGCGTATAAAGAAGCAGTGAAACCTCACAGCACCTCCTCCTTTTTTAACCAACGTGATGCGTTTAGCACTGACAATAGGATGCTGACATTGTCTGGGTTTTGAGCCACAGTACAAAACACATTTATTTGTAAGAATTTTTCAATGAATCAAATCGCCATCTTTGTTCGTAGTGCTGTTTTGTGTAAGAGGGAATCTTGAAGGACAAACCCTCCTCCGATCGGATGACACTCGTTCAAAACATGTCAGCCAGCTCGTCCCTTTGGGCCACGTGTTCTTTAGTCTTGTGTTGTTTCTCTCCCTCCTTGTCACACGTCATCCCCGTTTGTGTTGATTTAAATCAATCTATGCCTCGCGGCCTTCCTGCGCAGAGACAGACACACAACTATAATGTTAAACTAACTAAGAACCCCTGGCTCCGGATTCGGCTCGAATTGAATGAACAAAAACCTGCGTGCGACCAGGAGAGAATCCAAGCTGCCGTCGCATGCCAGACCGATATAACACGCAGTGTGTGCACCTCCGCATTAGACTGGAAGAGGAGATGGGGGGGGGGTTTGGATGTGTGAACAGCTGATGACTGGATAAAGAGGGAAGAATTCAGTGCAGCGAAGAAGAGGAGGAAGAGATGAGAGGTCAGGAGAACTAAGCAGTAGCCTCGAAAAGCTAATTGTGCCGGGCGTGACTGTCTTATACACATGGTCCTGCCAACATTCTTCATTTGATCCCTTTTGAGTTTATTTTCCATTGAGCTAGTGATCAGCCTGCAAAAAGCACTGAGCGACTAAAAGGCCGATGAGGTTTCTAACAGAGGTAGTAAACCTTGAAGCGTCGGAGGAGCAGTCGTGAGAACCGCTGGTTGGATTTGGTTGACTTGATACTAGAGAGTAGAAAAAAATATATATATATATATATATAAACTCCGTAGCGACTTCTTTCCCTGCCGTTTCCTGCAGGCTAATAGACGCCATCACCGATTGTGGAGACGGACATCTGTGTCAGGAGAGGTTGGCACTCTGAATCACGAATGCCTCTTAGCGTTAGTCCTGTGCTGCACAGTCTGTCTGAGTGTCCCACCTGCTTCTTAGTCTGCGAAAAGCACGCAAAGAACATTCAACATGGCACTTGGCTTTCGGTACCTTCGGCGGAGCAGCACTTTGAGCTGCGAGAGCATGCTAATCGCACAGCAGGTATCCACCGACCCATTAAGATAATCACCCACAGGCGGCGTGCCATCGACTCCATCACCATACATTCATCTAAATTAAAACTATTACTTCCAGAAATATCTAGCCCATGGTTGTTTGCATTCTGAAGGAAAAGGCTTCATATATTATAGCAGGTCCCTTTTTGTCTCACAACCCATCAGAAGAGAGAAGTGCACATTGACTCAACCGTCTCCGGCTGACTGGCAGGTCTCACTGCGGGGGCGGGAACAACTTCTCCCAACTGTTTCCTTCTTTCCCTCCTCCCCGCCTTGCTGTGCCTCTGTGTTCGGCTGTGAACGGGGGGGCTGTGAACAGGTGTTATATCTACTCTCAGCCGCCGCACTTGAAGGAGATGACGGGCATGGTGTCGGCATGGAAATGACTGGGAAACCAGGTCGGCATCCTCAGCTCACACGCGGACGTAGCTGCCCACCTCCTAAAGTGTCTAAATATAGCGATGTCCCCGACGGGGAGGGGGGGGGGCGGGCAGGGACATAAAGTAAATGAGAGCGGAAGCATTACCCACAGTAGAGGATGTGATGAGCACATGGGTGGCCCGGGGAGAAAGCAATATAGAGGTGGAAGATAAAATGACAGCGAGGAGGAAGAGGAGGTTATTGGGAAAACGAGGCAGGCGATGAGGATGGAAAAGGAGAAGCTAGTTGGCCGAGGCGAACCACATCCCTCGTGATTGTTCCTGCCATACCTTGTTACGGGGTCCTGCTGCGATCTCCGGTGCCGACACACTGTGTTCCTGACAAGCACAGCTGGGGGGGGCACGGGGAAGAGCCGCAGGAACGGCGGCTGCGGGAGGCCTCGGCGCATCGTTCTGGCTGAATTCCACAGTCACGCAGGATGTGGCAAAGAGGGGAAATCGTGACATGGGAGCAAAGGAGACGACACGTACTGTAAAGATGGATTAGCTCAAACAGTAGGGGAGGGGGATGAATATGAAACAGAGTCAGACTGGGGTCAGACGGTATTTGCAAAAACTTTAGCTTAATTGAGCTTTAACCGACCCGACGCGTGGGAGGCCGCTGTAGTACTATGATAATGCATTTCTGCAGAGAAACAAAAAAACATAAAGCCGTAACTAAAATGCAGAGAGGCTGATTTCACTTTTCAACCTCGGAAACTATATCTTTACTTTGCTTAAGTTGAGGTTGTATTCCTTCAAAATTACATTTCCATGTAATTAATCGGCACTCACAATTGGGTTTTGAGGCATATTCTCTCCCAGGTCACATGTCGGGTTTTATACGCTGGGATTAATGTTATGGATTGAATCAAAACCAGCAAAAGGGTGAAGTATGACATGGTTTGGCTTAAAATATGGATTTGTCAAAGTATTCCAGTTGTGGATGTAATTTTGGTTTCACATGGACTGTTTTTTTTTATCCACCCAGATCACTTCCCTAAAAGGACTTCCACCTTTGGCTCAGAAAAATATTTGTTATCACAAAAGAAGATGGCGGCACATGGAGTGGAGAGGGTGTGCTGGGAACCGCAAGGGTGGTGGTTAGAATCCTGGCTGCCTCATGTGCCATGTCGAAGCGTCCTTGAGCAAGACACCAAACCCCTAATTGGTCTCTGGGCAAAATGTATAAGCCATGCGTTAAAAATGCAACGTAAGCGTCAGCTAAATGACATGTAATGTAAAGAAAACTGTGTTCCCGCACATTTGCTGCCTTTTTTAGGCAAAGAATTTTGACTGTAAATGGACTTTAATTTACAGAATGAAGACTTGAAACTAGATATTGAGACATCAACAATGTTTACTGAGGTTATAAAGCGAGTGAGGAGTTGAGTCATTTTGGATTCTGTACAATCTGACTTCCTTTTTGTAACCAGCCGAGTCTCCTCCAAATGGCCATTCGAACAAATGTAAATTTAAGGTACTTTCATCTTTGGTTTTCCTTTCACAAACCCGGGGATACCGCCTGGTCTTATATGCACAACCAGAGATAGCAAAAACAATGCAACAATCAGGGTTCTTTATCTGGTAAAATTGTGTTTCACCGCATCCTCTTTTTCAGACGTAAACTCGTCGAGCACCAAACAGCTATGTACACAGGTGACTATTTGATCAAAACAGCCAAGGGAAAGATGCAGGGAGAGTGAGATGGAGATGGGGAAACTAGCCGAATAAAAGCTAAAGATCAGCCGGGCATCTTTAATTGATAAATCATGTACAACTGTAGAGCCCATCCTCCAGAGGTTTTCCACAAATGTCACAGTGGATGAGGAGAGTGATGGAGGAAGGTATTGATCGTTTCAGCTCCCACTGATTCTTCCACCTCTCCTGCCGTCCGTGCATTCCCTCTTTGTACCAAAAGGACTTAAATAGTTCTCGACAGTGAAGCCAAAACGCCATCTGAGGCAGGGAGAGCCGTATCAGACCTCTTCCCCACCCCTCATGTCCGCCGGTGCCTTCCCTTTGCATGCTCCTTCTCCATCTCCAGCTGTTTGAGACTAACGGCTACACACCAGCTAGCCATGTTAGTGCACTCGAGCGGCAGGGAAATGGACGTTGAAAAGGTTAAATGACGAGAATTTAGCAGTGCTGAACATCTGACAGTCCTGAAGGGTTAATGTGCACTTTGCATATTTTGCATTTATCTTACTGTGTGTGTTTTTTCGGTGGTTTTCGTTCCAATAGGGGAGGATTTTGTTTTAGCGTCTTCCAAGATCTCAGCTAATAGTATTGTTTTCAAATTTAGCGTCTCTGTGAGATGAAGATTTTTACTAGCTAATGCAAACCCATCCACGTCGTTGTTATTCTCCGAGCAACGGAACATAATGCCGAGGGCAGGAAAGTGTGACGTGGCGTGATGATCTTCCTTCCAACAGTTAACAGTTAATCCTTACGTAACCAGCCCTTGTTGCCAAGATACCAATTAAAGCTCCTGCAAAAGCAGCGAAATATGACGAGTAGACATGAAATCACGTTGCTTACAAAATGCATGAATGAGATCCATCACAAATTCATCATATCACATTCATGACAGAAATAAAGAAAACATATTGTGTTATTCATTTCGAGCTTTGATCAAATATACCACTTTAGAACAAAATACAAAGTACACTATACCTCAATCTATCGTACACATGTTTTTTTATTGAAAGAATATAATCCACCCTGATGAGACGATGCTCCTGTGATTTGTTTTGAGGCTGATGGATCTCAATGTTGGAGTGAATCGTCACTAATTTGACACGGTTCGTGATATCAGCCCGCGCAGCGCGCTTATTTTTTTCAATCAGCCACAGTTTCCGTCAAAACCTGTCAACCTCTTACACCGACTGATAATGCCGCGCTACCAGGCCCCCGCCCCCCTGAAGAGGTAAAATACAACACATCCTTGGTGGAGGGATCGCATGGCGCCAGCGTCCAATCCGATCCCCTGCTCCGCTTGCCGATGGTAATGAGGATGCAGGAGGACGGGTGATGCCGACGCGCTGCGTGGGATGGAATCAGCGCTGAGCATTTCAACTTTCCCCGTGAGGCAGCGGCCCTTTTATCCCGTCATTATTGGCGGGGACGGTGATGTGGTTGATCTTCTTAAGGCAACACAGCGGCGGGCCAGGAGGGAAGGAGGAGACGTCCAATAATCTCATCAGAGACCAGAGGACATATACTGTGATGGAGGAGAGTGCCTCCCTTACATGTTGAATCATCTCGCCGTGTGTGTGCGCGCGCGTGTGTGTGTGTGACAGCGTCCTGTCTAATGTGTCGGGGGAGCTGTCAGATGTGCGGTGTACATGTTAGGGGAAAGTATTTAGGAAACGGAAGATGTGTTGGTGCGGAATCGTGCGGCACATTTACGACGAAATAACCAGGAGGCATTTCAGAACGTTGTGTTTACACATCCGTTCCTATCCTTAATTGGTTAGTATACTCCATAGAATGTTTGGCTTTTTACGCCCCCAAGCTAGCAGCAGGTGGCCCCAGGCATCATGTTTTCGGGTTGTCCTGCCATCTGTCCGTCCGTCCCATTTACGTTATCTCAAGATCGCCTTGAGGGACATTTCTGCAAATTTGGCACAAAGATCCACTTAGACTTGATTATGCATGAGCCACTATGACCTCACAAACACATTTTGGGCCATCCATCAACATTTAATTATCCAATTGTGAGAATGTCACACAAACGTCTAATAGCATAACATGAAAAACGGACATTGATGGACACGGCCACTTAACTCTTTGTCATGTTGTAGTTTGATCGGCGTTCTTTTCTCACTGCAGATACCTGTTGAAAAAAATCAATAAAGAAGTTCTGCTTCTTGATCAAACTGTGAAAAATATGCCCTTTTAGAGCGACCCTCGGGCTGAACACTAGCACACTATGAGATAATGAGTCTATGGGAAAAGTTTAAGAGGTTAAACTGCACAACCTCTGATGCATCGTCTGCTGCCTTTCTCGCTTAGCTTCCAATCACGCTCCAGGTTTCAGCACCTGCTGGGACAAGAATATATATAATATAGAAGAATATTGACTCAGGGGAGGTTAACCTTCTTGTTAACACCCCATTCCTTCACCCTGATCCTCTCCACGGCTGACCCTGACGGCCAATCTCGCACCTGCTCGCCGCACTGGAGTTTACGGAGTGGACAGCACGGGCGTAAATGAATGTAAAGCAGGAGTTCACAGCCTTTGTTTTTTGGCAAGCAGCCATGTGTGGAGGCCAGAACATTCGCCCGACCCCAATAACTGGAGATGTTTAGGTTGAGCCTTCGCTCAACATCCAGTGTTTTTTAATCCTCCACGGGGGGAAGGGAGGAGACGGCTCTCACAAGCCGTCCGTGGGAATTTATTGGCCGGCCGTGTGACGTTTATGGCGCCGCTGTGCAGCCTGAAGGCCGTCGGAAGACGTTTCACAGTCATTTCTGTATAATTATGAGTTTATCAAGGAGCCCATTTTAACATCAGAAGACGCTGCATCGGTTGCCAGCCCGAAGGTTGTGCAGCAGTGATGTACTGTAGAGAACAGCAGTGTAACACCCGGCCATGGGCCTGGAATGTGTATGTGTGTGTGTGTGTGTGTGTGTGAGAGCATTGTGTTAACGGGACCCCGGGCTAGTGATCATCATTTTACCGTGCATTTCAAATGTCTGTGTTAGCGTGTGCTAATGTGTGAGGCTGTGTTATGTGTGTGCGTGTACGTGTAGCCATTAAATGTCAAAAAAGTCGAGGTCTCCGGCTGGAACACACACACACACTCAAGAACACACAGCCCCCTCAAGAGAAAATCCATGTCCCTGGCTATTTTTAGAGCTGTTTGCCTCTTCTTTATGCCATCCACTTCTCTCCATAAGTAATGTCTTTCTGTCTTTGCAGAAATCGAATGCACCTCCCGTCGCCAACCAATCATGTACACAAATACACACACATTGACCCCCGCCTGTAATCCTTTACAGTTCTTGGGTGATGGATTTTTCAAATGTGGTTCTCAACCTTTTTTCCCTGTGACCGTTTTAGACAATACAATGTTACAGTGTAATGATTTTCTCCTCCCAAATTGCTGCATTGTTCCTGCAGAGGTAAAACTATACAATATTAGATCAGAAAAAGGTCAATAAAAGAAGCACATTGCATATCAGGATATTTGCTTGAAATGTATGTTACCGAGCGAATGGTGCAAATATTTGCCTTGCGTTGCACCAAAGCAAAAAGTAGGGCCACTTTTTGGGTTGGAGCCTTTATTCAGACTGTTGCTGTTATCGCATGAAGGAAATGAAGGGGCTGCGGTTGAGGAGCAGTGCTAATGCGCGTCTAAAGACGCCTTGGTGCCATAATCTGAACCCTAAAGCCATAAGTACAGGGTTTGGATTGAAGGGAGAGTTGGGAAAGGTTCCAATGATCACAGCGTTAAGCAAATCAAGACAGACTATACACCGTAGTGCTGTATTGGTTGTATGTGGGTTTAATTACCTTACACAATGGACTTTGGCGGAAATGAGTGATCCACGTTTGTTTTTTGTTTTTAGGCATTGTGTTATTATGTAAGGGAATTGAATAGTTCCAGAAGTCAGAGTTTAAGATTTGACAGTTAACATTAATGTTATTAAGCCATATCACAGGCTTTTCATCACTTCCGAACCCAAAATATCCTCACTAAATCCTCCCCTTTCCAAGATGTCCTCAGATGGCCAAGATGGCCCTCACAGAGACAGCAGGTTTAATGGCTCACATGCATACAGAAACACACTGCGACCCCCCCCCCCCCCTCCTCCACCTGCTCCTTCCACCGTGACTGTAGAAGTGGTGACATCCACAGAACGCACAAAAAGAGGTAACGCATAAGGACATTTGCACCGAGTCACACATACTCACGCTCATGAATGTGCTCTTGGTTGCTTGATCCCTCCTCCGTTCTCTGCAAACGGCAGAAATAATGGAAGCCCGTGTAGTTGCACTAATGCGCGCAGCAGAGGACGGTCTGCCTAATGCGTGAAACGTGGTCCGTGGGCGGGTCAGCTGCTCGCGTCCACTGGACAACCAACGTCACACACGGTTGTAGTGGTATGGTGAAGCATGTAGAACCGAATGGGTACTTATTATACGTAAATGGAAAACAGCAGCGGTATTTCACACGTAAGAGTGCCAACGCTACAGAGCACTCCTGGGTAAACGTCCTGTCTTTGGTTGACCCGTCCGTCCCTCTTGATACAATGTCCCTTGCTGTGCACGTCACTGGTTGTGTTCCATGCGTGGTTTACAGAAACCTCGTAGGCAGCCAACGTTGTTCCTTGGTGACTGGTGGCGGTTTCATTCATACGGAGAATAGTCGTCCGTGTCTTCTTGCAGCAGGAGGCGTAACCTTGTGGGCGGAAATGTTAAACCTCTTTGAGCAAATCTGTCAGTGTTTTGTGATAAAGTCACTGTAAAGTGTTTCTGTGTAGCCGACCCTGCGCTGTGACCTCCCCCGGGAGAATGTCAAAAGACTATTTCTGCACCGGCATCAATAATGTATAACATATTGACCCTGTGGACTGTAACATGACCTTTTATGTTTGCTTTGTAAATTGTGGTTGGTGTAATGGAGGTCAAACATCTCGGTCTAGTGTTGTTTTATGCACATTTGTGGTCCATTTCACAGAGGAATTGTGGTCCAGAATGAAGAATGGGACTATGTTTTATGCCTTTTTTTCTGGTCCACGAACAGTGTGATGAGGTGACTTTCAATCAAGTGGAATTGAGGGTTGGTGTCCTGCAAATCAGCGTTCAAACTAAACCAAACGACAACTCATTTGACTAATTCCAACACCAACTTCAACCAGAAAAAAGTTATTCGTTAGTGAAATCAGCCATTCTCCCATGTTAGTGGAGCCACGGTGGAACATGGTACTTGGGCATTTCTCCATCTTAATCCTTGAAACTGGCTGATGGGCTTCAAGGTGAATGAAAATGACAAATATATTGAATTTATTAATACTCAAATTGTGAGAGATTGTATGATAGAGTGATGGATGTGTGTATATATCTATATCTAACATATATATAGACATACTGTATACATATATTGTGTAGGGTATGTATGATTGAGACATCAAGCAGAAGGGTCTAGACTTTAGACCTGCAGCCAAATTAACTGAGAAATAAAGTCTGAAAAGAGATATGAATAGCATAAAACTACAAATGGCTTCATGGAGTGCCGCTGCAGCTTTCGCTTCCGAGGCCTGAACGCGTCCTACTTCCTCCGTTACTTCTTGTCTCTCCCTTTCTTGTCGCCTCGTATCAGACACTTGCATCTCTGAGTGTTTTATTGCATTGTGTCCTTGCAGAGGAGGACCTTTGGGCATCTCCAGAAATATAGCTCACGTCCCTCTCTTCCTGCTCGCCTGGCTCTCGCCTCACAAAATACGGAGCTTGGCTGTCTGTCTTTTCAAATGCTTCCCTGTCCTCTCCATTTTTTTTTTTTTTGGTTTTGTCTTTTTCTCCTTCAGCGCTGGCAGTCAGTTTGTTTTATGGAGACAGTGCTGCTTGGGTGCATGACAAGTGAAACCGACCGACTGCACTGCTCCTCCCCCAAAAGCCCGGCGTCTCGGTTAAGCTCAATGACAGTCTCCCGGCTCTCCAGAAAGTGCACGTAATACTCAGCGTCTCAGCCCGTGTTCTCGCGATTTTCTTCTTGGGGTCTTTGGTTTTGCCGTGTTGGGACAGAGCGTTTAAGGGCTGGAGTGTCAGCGTGTTATCTGAGGAGACACAGGAAGCTGCTGCTCATCCCTTCCTCCAGCCGCTGAGGTGCATTCGTGTCCGTGGGTTTCGTCTGGGAAGCGTGCAGATGGAGTAATAGACTTTGTGTCAGCAGACAGTTGGGACTTTTTAGTCCGCCCAGGGACAGTTTCCCTGCTCTGTTCAGCTACGTGAAGCCAAATAGAAAATAAGTGCATGGAGATTGTCCAAAGTGGTTTTTTTTTGTTGATCTGGGTTTTGTTTTTTTACGGAAAGTGGTTGCATGTCACGATGAGTCACATGTAGAGATGAAGTCAGGCAGTTGAAGGAGGGTAATTGTATCCATGGCAACAACTAAGAGAGAGAGAGAGAGAAAGAGAGAGAGCAAATGGGGGCAGGTCTGGGAGCTTTGGGAATCCAACTCCTGAGAATGTGAGAGATGCGTGGGATCAGGGAGGTGTCTTGTCAGCGAGGGCCACATTCGCCCACGCCACGCCACATCCCCCTCCCACCCTCAAATCTAGCGTGCGCTATAAGCCGACCATCTGCACACCGGGTGATGTCACATCAATAGTGAGGAGATTTGCTGTTCCCACAGCGACAGGCGCAGGTTGGGGAGGACCATAAGGCAGCGTCTGAGAAGGTGAGAGGGCCGCGAGGAGACAGCTGCAGTCCTGCCTTGGAATTCAGCTACTGTGCCTCCTTGCCCAGCTACCCACGATCCCTCTTTGCAGCGGTATTAATAAACCTGGCTGTGAGCGCTCATCATGAGACGCACGTCCCACCTCACCGCGAGGGTCCATCTCTCCATCTGGTTTTGTGTGTCCGTATATTTGTGTGTGCGTTTTGTGACCCTGATGAGACATCCTCCGCCTGTGTCCTCTAGCTGATATTGTAGAGTCATATTATATTGTATTGATCCTTCGGTTGCTTTGACCCCTCACCCTTCCTCCAGAGTCAAATACAGCTGTGTGTCGCCTCGGTTCTGAGTGGTTTACGGGGTCGATTGCTCGGGTTGAAGGTTGAACGCTGAAAGAAGTCGCTGACAGTAAATAATGGTGGACAAGGTGAATCTGGCATCAACACTGGTTTTGAAGTTAAAGGGCTTTTCGAAGAAAGAGGCAGAAAGATCAGAGAGCAGATATAGTTAACTGTGAGTGGAGCTCATTAAAGGGCTAAAGATTGTTTTTATCAGTTATGAGTCACATTTTAACAACGTGGTGATTTTAAATGACAGTCCTGGAATGACACCTCATGATTTACCTCATGTAACCTGCACACATGTTTTTAGCTTCCATATTATAATCTTCGGGTTAAAATAAGTGCACCTGTCCCGTAAAAAAAAATTTGTTAAAGTGGATTGAGTCAAAGTTACTTGGTTTCAAGTAGAGATGATCTGGTACCATTTTTTCCCTCCCGATACCGATTCCGATACCCCTCCTGTGGGTATCGGCCAGTGTCCCCTTATTAACTTTGGTAAATTCGTCGTGCTCTTTAGCGTGATGCGTCTTCAGATGTTTGATTAAGTTGCTGGCGTTGAAATTTGCAACACTCGTGCCACCCATTGAAACTGCTTCTTTGCACATGTTGCATGTCGCTGTCTTACTGGTGGGAAAAGCCACTGTAAAGTACTGCCAAACCGCCGGCATGATGCGCTAACGTTAGCTCCTGAGCTAACGTGCAAATGACGCCAATGACGGAGAAGACAGACCGAGCAGCACCGAGACCAACGGCCATATTTCTATTAAAGTGCGTGGTATCGGATCGGTGCCTGGACTCCAGTACTCGCCGATACCGATGCCAGCATTTTCGGCAGTATCGGAGGCATTTCCGATACTGCGATCGGAATCGGAACAACTCTAGTTTCAAGTCTGTTTGACCGTCCATCGACCCTCCATCACTGCTCTGACCCCGATAATGACGCGGATAGTTTGCCGTAGTTGACGCAGACACTTAAGGTGTCTCGGTATCAGAAGGTCTTGGCCACTAATCAACGGCCATTTTCCAACACGTTTTGAGTGTGAACGTGTGACTTCTCTGGTGAAAGAGTTCGACAAGAAGTCCAAACATTAAAAAATGTTTTCGGATATTTGATTTTCAGAAGGATCAGTTTACACAGTCAGGAAGTCGACTTTCTAATAAAAAAGGTACACACTCAGTTAAATGTCCTATCATGTATGTATAATAGTTTGGATGGTTTGTTGAGGTAACTAAATGCACAGACGTACAGAACATAAAGAACAAACACTAATAACAGTCACAAACGTATTGCTTGCATAGTATTCTCATATTAACTCCAAGCCTGCTGTTTAATCATTTTCTACTTCACTTTTTGCCACCATCAAGTGAACGTTTTCTGTTTAGTTCGATTCATGTTAATGTCACTAATGAATGCTCATTGACAGCTACTCATAGTCTGTCTTCCATTTGTTCTGTTCCTAAATCCCTCCAATCTGCCGCCTGCTCCGATAGGACGGCAGACATAAAACAAGAGTGATTCTTCAAAGTCCATTAACGGCACACAAATCTATCGATCCCTCTCTCGGCTTCTAAGGAGGAGGACGAAGGAGGCTCACCACCAAAGCACGGCTTGAATTCGGGTCCTCTGGAGGAGAGACGCCCTCCGCCTCAGCGAGATTGATCATACCAGTGGGTGCTTCCATCAGGGCCGGTAGATTGGGGAACTTGTGAATGTAGTGCATGTATCTCTTATTTGATCTTTCTGGGTTGAGCGTAAAAACCGGGACTCGCTTTGGCAGGCATGTATTATTCAAACTAAATCTGGCGCTGTTGCACTTACTCTCGTGTTTTTTCTTTAAACAAGTCGCAATCACAGCTATTGCATCTGGCTCAAGTTCGGCCAGGAAATTTGCAAGTGGCCCGAGTGGAGGGAGAGTTTCTGTGTGATTGCGTGACTCATTTTGGTTTGGTTTATGTAATATGAACGCCTGACCACCGCAGGCCACTCACCATTTGGATGGAGATCTTCCTTCATTCTAGATAAAAGTTTCAGCTCTTCGTCAGCTGCTTTGATTTGTTTGCTTCGCTGGACAAAAAGAATTACAGCAGACGGTGAGCGAACGGAGAGAAGGACGGGGGGGCGTTCAGATTGGTGAGAGAAATTATTGACAAATGTGTTTACTGTTGTTTTGTTTTTTTCTGCGATTGCTGGAGAGAAGCAATAATCAGGACTATAATGAGCCAGGCCCATAATCCCTGCGCTTGGTGACAGAAACCAGGCTTGCCTAATTAAGGCAGTGATTTCCCACGAGGCACTGGGGCCTTTTTTCCTCTTGTCCTCCCCTTCTTCTTTATTGGCTTGACTTTATTTATTTTGAGTGAAGACCTCGCCATGATCTCACTGCGCTCAAATGGTGGTTTGATCTAGTTTTCTAGTCGGTTCACTTCTCGCACAATGCGCATGAGGTTTTTAAACTTTTTAGAGGAACAGAACTTCTCGTGATCTTGGGGCCATCGAGCCTCCATCCTGCCGTGAGGTGAAAATAATGCTCAAAGCTCAAAACCCAAAGGCTTCAGCAGTGATGAATGCAGTACTGCGTAAGGGTGCAAAGCAACTGAAAGTAGTTTAAGGAGAGAGATGGAGGCAGCAGGAAACTTGCAAGAGAATATGGAAAGGTTGTGTTTAGTTCAAACTAGAAACTAGAAAGCTCTTGGCCGGGGTCGGAGGCAACGGGTGTTTTATACAGAGGACCAGGGCGGGAGAAGAGGGTCGTATTTAAATTCCCCTTTTAGCTGTTGCTCCATCTCTAGCCTGGAGTGCATACAGTAAGTCTTCTTAAATCTTCTTGAAAGTCTTTTCCACAGAAGAGAGGTTTTGTAGGGTGAAAGCTGTGCGGTTGGAGGTTCAGTCTGCACTGACAGAAAGGAGGGGATGGGATATCACAGATATCGCATCTCTCTTTCTGGTGATGTGCTCCTCCTCCGCAGTGGTTTCACACCTAGCGGTTGCACAGTATCCTTTAGCGTTTGTGGAACGAGGGCGAACAAACGGTAAATCTGCTGTGGGAGAAGAGGCATTGGGGCATTGGAGTGGCGAGGGTGGGTGGTGAGGTGGGAGGGGATGGGGGGGGGCTAGCTTGAGCAAATTTTAGGCGCACTGTGGTTTTTGGCCGCGAAACTGAGGGAGAAAGAAACACAGGATCTGCCTCTCCATCTCTTTCTCTCTCTGGCTCCCTGTACCACCTCCACTTTTGTGTGTCAGTCCCCTCACCGTTTTCCCCTCTTAAAGAGCACCATCTCGGCATCGAAAAGTAATACGGTTCTCAAAAAATCAACACGCAGCATCCAAAAATGTGCTACATTGCCTCTCTCGACAATAGTCGGATGAGATGATAGGTACCGCTCTGAGAGTAGAGTACGGAGCTGAGGTGAGGTGATAGCTTCACTTTACATGAAGACTGCAAGCAGGGGGAAAGAATTAGCCCAGTCGTGTCTCTTTTTCGGCATGTAGACTTATGTAGCATTGCATATCTATGAAGTTTATTTTATTTCTAGGAATGTTCATTCACGCTCTGCAGGAAGACCCACCATCCACCTCCTCAGGGAGCAAGGTAAACAATAAAGTTGAGATTCAGTTGTGTTTACTTGAGCGGTTTGGAAGTTAACTGCAGTTCCACTGAAACGCCACTAGGTGTCCAGAAAGCCCTGCTTCATGCGTTTGATGGGAAACCATCTGTTGCCATGGAGGGAGTGAAGGCCGGATATTTCTTCTCCATCCCACCATCCATCATACGCAGTGATCAGGTATAACAGAACACCAGTTTTTCACCTTGATTCCAAGGTCTCTTTAGACAGCGCCGACAGGTTTGCTTGGTTGACTTCATCACATTGATGATGGTTCTTTTGTGTGTTTTTTCATCCAAGAAGCAGAAACTTGTGAAACAGTTGCCATTAGAGAATATTTGTCTTGAAACAGATTCACCTGCTCTTGGGCCAGAATTTTTAAATAATAATAAATTTAGAATTTTTGCAACACTAGTAAACCAAATCCTCCTTTATTTCCTAAAAAGTTCATTGTTAAAGATGATATTTATTCACATATATCTTATTCTGGTCTGCGTCTTAAATTCAGGTGAGAAATTAGCCCAAAAAACCTTTGCGTCTCTGCCAAGTACATCAGTAGGATTAAAGGAGTGTCGTTAGAAGAGGTGATGGAGGTGACGATATATGATATATATATATATATATATATATATATATATATATCACATACACATACATGTATACACACATGTACATATACACCACAGAAATGATAATATTGTTGCAACAAAATATGTCTTCATTAGTTATAGTGGTTGTTAAATCCTTTCCAAAAGATATAATGTTTTTTTTAATAACATGAAGCATTAATTACAACACGTACAATATATGATACACGTGTTTCTAGAATCTGTGTAAGCCATAGTGTGCACGTGAGCATGCACATGAGCATGCACATGAGCGTGCACGTGAGCGTGCACATGCTTGCGGAATGTGTACAACCTCCTTCCTCAACCGAGAGACTCTTCATGGTGGAGAAGGGAGAGAGGGTCACTCTGCAAAAGACGCCGGCAGAGGTGAAACAAGTTAAAAAACATTCAAAGAAAATGTTCTTAACCTGTTCAAGTAAGATAGCAGAGCTGGATGATTCTCTGTGTCCTAGAGAACTGGACTACGACCTTTTTGCCTCGTCTGATGGGACAGTCACCAGCCGGTACGGGGTGGGGAACATGAAGCTCTTCCTGAGAGTAACCAAGAACATGAAGGGGGTGGACCTGGAAGAATACTTCTCGGACATGGAGAAGTTCTCTCGCACTACTCGACAGGCGTGTAAGTAGGAAGGGAAGTGGGAGATACACCCAGCAAGAAGTCTTCCGCTTGAGGAAGATAAACCTAAGACTGAATAAAGGAAGTCAAGATGCTGCTGGGGACTGAGAGCGGCGTCCATTTGGTGGAGGATCCTGGCTGGCTGAGGAAAGAGGAGACACTGGTGGAGAGCGACCTGAGCGACCTGAGCGACCTGAGCCAGAGTCGACATTTAAAAAATTTAGACCTGAGGGTCATCGTGTGTGACATGTCTGTCTGTTTGTTTTAGAAAAATAAAGTTTTTTTTCAAAAATCAAAAAATGTCTTCCTCTGTCTCCCCCTAAAACCCAGAATTTCAAAATAAACCCACCATGGAGTGAATTATTACTACATACACAGACACACACATACACACAGACACGCACATAATGTGAGAGAGTGTGTGTGTGTGTGTGTGTGTGTGTGTGTGTGTGTGTGCGTGTGAGAGTGCTTTGACTGGCAGAAGCCACGCTACAGGTCGCGGTGCTGGAAGTACATCACCCGTGTGCTGCTCACGGGGAATGCTTTCCTAGTCCTAAGAGTCATGACTTGTCTTGAGCTGTTGTTGTTTGCACGAGTCCAATTGAATTTAACAAAGCTTTTCCCTCGAGGAGTTCCTGCTGTGATATGGCGAGGCACGGACACATCTGGGTACCTACTGACCACTTAACTGCCTGCACTCAGTCAATAACTCTTTAAAAAGATCAATTAGGGCGATCAGTGGCGAGAGCGCCACGGGGGCTGGGGTGCCATATTGAGCTGTTTCTGTGAGAAACACGCTGCTCTTCCCGGAGAAAGAGTCTCACCTCTCAAGACATTTGATTTCATTAAAGGGGTATTCTCCTCCAACCGGAGCAATAAACTCGCCAATAAGCTGCTTCGCCCTTACCTGCCTCGTCTGGGCCTCGAGAGGCGGGGACTTCTCGCAGTGTCCAGCCAGCTGTCTCATTGAAAGCGTTGTGACTGAAACATCGAGCCATGAAAATCGATTTCAACATTGCACAACCTGATTGATTACACGCTGCTGTTTTCAGTCCACCGTGTTCTTTTATCCTCGCCGCCATCGAGTGCTGTTCGCTCTCTGTTCCCCTTCTGTCACGACGCCGCGGCTGCCATTGAGCTCACGTGACGGTGTGAGTGTGTCGAGTCCAGGCGGTGACGGACAGGCCCGGTCGATAGCGAGCTGACCTTTCACCTCTCCACTTTTCTCCCATGCTGATTATTAATCCTACTTACAGTACACTTCCTGTGTCCCTCCATCGCAAATTAACCTTTCTGTTCTTCTCTCTCCCACTTCCCCGTCCTTATCTGTCCCTTCCCTTTCAACACCCCGCACCCCTCCCCCCCTCCCCTTCCTTTTATTCCTCTTGCAGCAAACTTATTCATCTGAAAATTATTGATGATGAGGAGTATGAGAAAAACAAGAACTTCTTCCTGGAGCTGGCTGAGCCTCGCATGGTAGACATGAGTCTGCAGAAAGGTGCAGTACTGAAACTCTTCTCTCTTCTCCTCTTGTCGTTTTCTCTGTCTTATCGCTTTCACGCGTTGTCAGTGTCTGTTTTTCTCCCGCCGTTAGTCCGCTTTGTTCACTTTCACCTGCCTTTTACTCTGCTGTGCCCCACCCCCGCCCCCTCCCCTCCCATCCCCTCCCCTCTCCTGCCTCCCTCTACTCCCACATGCACCACCGTGCGCCCAAGAACTCTGTGTCTCTACGCCACGCTTTCGCATTACAGCTGAAACGTAAATCACTAACGCTCCCATCAGCATCACAATGACGGCCTCCCTAGGCGACGTCGTCATCTGCATATGTGGGGAACAGGGAGTCTCGATCGTTGACCACCTCCATGCGGCATGAGTCCAGGGATTTTAATGTAAAGGCACGTTTTATCTAAATGCGTTCTGGCAACGATTTTGAAGTGCGTGCCGGTTTGGTAGAAAAATACAAGCAAATTGATGTTGGTGAAATGAGATTGTTGATTTACTTTTTCGCCGTAAGGATGTGCAGCTCACAGGACTGTTTGGATTGAAAAGTTTGTTTTGAACAAGCTCTTCTTCCTGATGGTATTTGGTGCAGCGCATTTTGAGGTCATGGATTGTACTCCTCTGCACGCCAAACTTGTCTTTAGGCATCTTTTTTGCAGCAAGGTGAATATAGCAATGAAAGTAGGGCACAGAGATATTCAAATCAAAGTAAGTTTTCATCATAAGTTTTGTTTGTTTTCTTCGTGTTGTTAACGTCTGCTGAAAGAAGCCAACAGGCTTTTTGCGCACCGTTATCTAATGCGCTGTTATCTAACCATGCTCAAGGCCAGGGGACGGCAGAGGCTCACAAGCCGCTGTGCAGGGTGCAGGATGTTATCGGGTCTGGCAACGCTGGGTGAGTCGTGTCGGCTCTCAGAGTAATGAAGAGGATTTAATAGGCATGTGTTTATTACATTACCTGTTATTTAGCTGACGCGTTTATCCAAAACGCCTTACACCCTATGGGTTGTTTTTTTTTAACATTTTACCCAGGGAGCAATTAGGGGTTGGGTGTCTTGCTCAGGGACACATGGACATGGGACATGGAGCAGCCAGACCATGCGGTTCCCAGATCACCTGCTCTACTCCAAGCACCACCATCGAGTTTAAAGGCACACTATGCAACATTTTTCAGTTAATTATTGTGTTCCATACCGTTTTGGATGATTGAGCCATTTCAGGTCGAACAAAGGTTTTCTCGGCCGCCCTGGGGGTCTGTAGGGGAAATACTGCACTTGCAATTCCAGGAGCCCTCGACCCGCAGCCACAGGCTCAGAAGTCCCGTGCATCGCGATGCACTTTTATTTTCGGCCTCTGGGGGGAGCCTCACTGGAAAATCAACCCTGGGTGCATAGTGGACCTTTAAGAGTGACAGCTGCATCCTTCCAAACCCCCCTGTGCTGCTCTTCCATGCTTTTCTTTTTTTAATGATCTTTGTGCTTCGGTGCAGGTTTTTATAAACACGCTGATATGCAGACCTGAAAGCTCTTTTTAGCGGTTTGTGACATCAGTCAACTCGGATACGTTGAACATCTGCTTAAGATGTTGAACAGTGTTCACTTCTTGGAACGGAGGCCCAACTCAATTTATTTAATGTGACGTTGAATGTCAAACATCGCAAGACTCACAGACAAATGCACACATTATTCTATTGGCTGGTGTCTTCATTAACACATGTGACCTTATAGAAAAGGCTGCGCTTCGCCTTGTTTTCAGTGTTACTGCCAAATGCGTAGTTTAGAAGTGGACATACTCCTCTTGACGTCTTATTTATGTCCAAGTCAACCAAACACAGAATAAGACATTTTCAGGAGACCAAAAAGCTCACAAAGAACTTTCATTCTCAATCGCTAGGCAGCCCCGCCCCAAAGCATACCCTGCTCCATGTCTTTTACTCATCATTTAAGCATCATTTACAAAAAGAACCTCATGTTAACAATGTGTATTGACACTTGATTCCCTCACATGAGATAAAGGGTAATTTTGTCATAAACATAGTGTCAGACTTATTTTGCAGTCGGGCCCTGATGGTCAGTAGCCTGGCTAACGCCATACCCTGATCTCATTCTCATTGCCGGCGTCGGCTCCGCGCACCTCCGCGGATACGGGCACATAAAGCCGCATTCGGGCCGTAGTTTGGGGACCTATGGTATATTTGGCCACTCTACAGACATATTTTTATCGAAAAAAGAACACAGAGTTTATCCGAGAGGTTAGCGTTGTCAGGGGTGACAGTCGCACAGCGCATATTCAACGTCATCGTCTTGCTGCACCCTCCCCGCTCCGTGATTGGTGTCTCGATTTCTGGGGCAAATTTGCTCTATGGTTTCCAAACTGTCTTGCAGCGCGAAACAAATCGCGCGCGCAAGGCAGCATGGGAAAACCCAGGCTAGATGGTCAGTAGAAAGATTGTAAGTTTAACGCTCTTTCCCTCACTGATTGCTGCCCTGACAAACTAAGCTACATAAGCTGTCTGCTTGCTGGAGCCTCATATTCAACACTCAGATATGAGTGTGAGTGTGTTCTGGATCCTTCTGAGAACCCAGTGGTTACCTGCACTCTCTCCCTGATTAAATCTTTTTTTTTTCTCACATTTAAGTGTAAGAAAAAGAACCATGCAAAAAAACAGACATGGCAGATTTCCGCCGCGGGATTGTTGCGTTCAGTGCAGCGAACAGGAGTCGGGATTGTTACAGACAGAATAGCCGTGGAGGTAAGACGAGGAGGAGAGGGGTATCTTCCCTGACCGAGGGAGAGGTGGATAGGCAGCGACGGGACGGAGCTAAAGGTGACACATGCCAACGGCATGCAGGTTTAGTCTGAGCAGATGAAAAACAAAGCTTCTCCGTATCGCTCATACACTGACGGGAAACCTTGAGCGTATTTAACGTTTTCTGCAGGCTCCCGGAGCCCAGTGCATCCTGCGATTGTTGCTTATGGGGAAATGATTGAGCGAAACACGGAGAAACACTGTTGCACCCGTTTCCTTGTCGTCGTGTTTGTGCGTATTTATAGCACAAACTGAGTTTCTCACTCCGATACCAGAACGAGGGCAACACAACTTTGGCAATAATGAAAGTGCAGACAGTGTTGACAATGAGTAATACCTAGATTTATTTTAATGCAGAAGGTAATGAATGTTTGATCAAGGGTAATACATGTTTGATCCATATGTGATGAGGAGGTAATGAAAAAGCAGGATCATCTTTTATGAATTTACTCGTGCTGATGAAATTGCTTTGATTCCAAATTATAGGAGAGTCGAGGCGGTGTTTAGCAGTGGGGTTAAACATATTACCCTGTTGCCACAGTGGGTGCGGCTGGATTGCAGTGATGATATGAGAATTTCTCACTTTTTATATATAATGTGGCGATAATATTGTTGTTCATAACCGCTGATTAGGTTCGTTTTTCTCCTTATTAAAGCCGGAGTGGGGCAGCACGAATGATGAATATTCCATGAGAGTCTTTGTTTTATTTGGCTTTCCATTTTCCAGCGCAGCCTTTCAATCAACAGCACCGTGCAACAAAAGCCTCTCGCTTTGTTTGTTTTTTGAACAGATTATTTCTCTATTACAGATGACTGAAATAGAAGCACCAAAATGATTCTCAGATCTCATTTTAGCCCTCTGATGTTTTCATGTATTACGAGCGGTTGCATCACTTATTGTAACTTCTACATATATAACCACTTGGGATGCCGACAGCAGAAGCTGGCCGACGTGAGCGAGTGCGATGCTGGCAGGTCTGACTTTGGACAGCGTGTGTGTAATGGAAGCTATCAAGCTTCCAGTCACCCTGACCTGTCAGTCTGAAGTGGTTTAGCGACGGCTCCGGCGATGCCCTTCTCTCACACGCTGAAGTGGTCAATACCATTAGCACCTTCTGGTGAGAGACTGCAGAGTCAGAGAGGGAGCCGCTGTCTGCACGCGTTACAGGACCTCGTTCCGCAGACACGTTGATGACGCGGCCCGATGACTTTGAAAATGTCTGCAAACTTCACGTACAAGCACAATAATAGAAGTGATAAACATTAGGAGAAGAATAGGCCGTAATAATCGATGGACTCTTTCTCACTGGCAGTAGGCCGGTGAGCCTTTCCACTTCTTTTCTGGTGAGTTACGTTCACCATCAGAAATGCTTTGATTAGTAAACAACTATAATGTGACACTGGGTACTTTTTTTCTTGCTACCTGGCCCTCCTTCAGTTTGTCTTTCAGCTGCATTTCTTCTCAGTGCTGAATAAGCAGCAGTAAATAAATAATGAGTCTTCTTTCTGATGCTCACTGGTGTCTCATGGCCAGGTCTGAAATACGTAAACGTGTCAAGAATGGACAGAAAAAGAAGAGAGGGAATGTCTGAAGAAATCATTTAAAGTGTTTCTTGGGCTGTGAAGTGTAGGACCTTCAAGTGACACTGCAAAAGGTCTTGTGCAGAGCAGTCGTTGGCATCGTGGTCGTTCTCGAAGGCCTTGTGCAGCTCAGCGCCTGTCTTCTGCTTGTGCATGAAACTGAACCAGAAGCAACACTAAAGTGAGCATGTGTATCAACGCATGCCTGTGTGTGAGCGTGTGGGTTCACGTGTGTCAGCACATACGTGCTGCCACTTTACATTGACATCCTGCCTAGCGTGGGGGAAGGTGCCACCCAGCAGCCTCCTCTCTCAGAGTGAGCTCCTGTGGCATCTGAGGACACTTCACATGCTGTTGTTTGAGCTCGGCTGGGTTCTTCTCGCAGTCCATCTCACGCGCACACACACACACACACACACACACACACACACATCCATTACCTCCAAATGAACTGTGAGTCACATTGTTGAGGGATTGTGAGCCAAAGCAACTCTGAACTCCAGCAGCGATGTTTGGAACATTATTGAAAACAAACTGGAGAGGCCTTTGCAGTGCGCGGCTGTTTTCTTTCATTGTGTGATTATTTCGAACGTGATATATTTTTTTTTAAATTGTAGTTTCTGTCATACATGAACCCATCAACCAACCCGATTCTAATTACTTCTTTTACCAGCTTAAAAGATGTGAAGAGTAAATTCCCCTCAAGCGTTTCCAAAATCCTTAAAAAGCCGGTTGCTAACTAATGGCAAAATTATACTTCTACACTTCATTGAGCCAATTATTTAGACTGTCTCTGTTTATTGTCAGTCTTATGGGGCCGTGGCGTAGGTCCTTCATAGCCTAACGTTAGCTTTTTACCAACTGATTAATTAGCCGATGTGGTGTTCCCCTCTAAAGCACTAGCTCAATGAACAGAGGGTTTGGGTGCGATACATCTGTCTTTGAAACAAAGCTTATTTTCTATGATTCTCAAATCCAGATGCACTGCTTTATTTCTTACATTTCACAATAAAATCCCTGACATACAATATTTACGTGTTTGTATTTCAAAATCGATGGTTTTTATCAGTCAGCTAAATGACTGCAGATCTACATTTTGAAATATAACAATCTCAAAACTCAACCAGCTGCTCTGATCCTGAACTTTAAACAATCTCTTCACCCTAAAAACCTTCCATGAATGGTTTGATCTCTAATGGTCACCACCACATTGAGTAATGCGTTGACGAAGAGTTCACAGTAGTTGTATTAATATATTATTGTAAATGACTTTTTGGTCGGATTTTATGATGTTTTATGACGATAAATTGCGGCTTGTTTTCAGCTGTGCTATTAAGATGTCCTCAAGTGCCTTCAAAGGCTCTTTTCCTTACTGGAAGTAGCTGCTGCTATTGTTGGTACAAAGCAGAAGTTGTACTTTTAGAGCATAAATAGTTGTGTCAGTCAGCCTCATAATAATCATCCAAATGGGAAGAGTTATGCCTCATTTTATGCAAGCTGTGACTCCATCTATGTGTGATTGTATGAAGCTTCTCTTCATGTTTACCTTATGTTGCACCAGTAAGTGCATGTAACACCACTATGAAATATTGATTACATTTGAGGGAAGCAACATGCCTCTGAGGTTTAGTTTACAATCACAGCCACTTGAGGGAAGTAAGCACTTGATGTTTCATTTGAGTCTCCACAAAAACCTCCTTTAACGCTTTCCCAGTCGGGACGGAAGCAGGAGACCAGAGTAGCCGAGTTGCCCCTTCACCGAGGTCACAGGCTGCATAATCTCCATGACTCAGCGGGTTTGGCGAACCTGCCTTTTGTGTTGCTGTAAAAGCTTATCATCCTTTTGTTAGCGGTCAACCCGGATTTGACCTCGTATGAATCTCTTCCTCACAGCTTTGTCTCTGCGTTTAAAGCGAAGTGCTATTTGCTTCCTGAGAGCAGTGAAATGCACAGCTGGAGGCAGCGAAGGATTAGCGCCGTGACAAATGAAAGGTCCAGTCTGTAGAGCTTCATCTTAATACCTACAAGGGTTTCAATTGAGTTTGTTGTTTTTCTACATACATTTTATGTCTTTGTCTTTATTGTTTGTATAAATTGCAGAAAATTCCAGATTTGTACCCCCCCCCCCCCTTGTCAAATGTGCACAAAACGTTTTATGTTGATATTCTATAGTTGTACTGTGATTTCACCCTTAATGATATCTCAGTATACACGTCTCTTATATACAGTACGTATGTCATCATATTATAATCTACACCAATACGATTGTTCATTCGTTTAATGACTGCTACAAAGGCAACAAAACGCTCAAATAAATCGATGAATATAAAATTCTATAGTCCGATTGATCCCTAAGCTTCAAAATGTTGACCGTAACCTGCAAGCTTTAAGGGTTGGAACACACTTCCCGTCTGTTCAGAGCGCTCGAGTACTCAATCCTGGGCCTGCAGGAACTCTAAATGACTGGTATTGAATCAATTAGCTGCCTAATTGGACTGAGATAAAGACCCCATTTTCTTATCGCCGGCCCAGCAGTCCTTACAGATGGCACTGGGCGTCTCCCAGTGGACGTGCCAGAAGGTCAGGGCGAAGCCGGCGATGTTTATTTTGGCAATCTCACTGTAATCCAAGTAGCATACTGCGAGTGAAGTATACAGTGGTATTTACTGGGAAACATCATGTAGGGATTAAGAGGAATCAATCGGTTGTCACTTACCAAATTGTACTAATTTCAAGCTAATTATATTCATAGTTATGTCTCTTATAATAATAGTGAAAACAACGATGATTTGACGATTATTCTTACAATTTATGGTAAGCGCTTTAATGACATACTGATTTAACTAACATCTTGTGAGCTACAGTCTGTAATTTATATATCTATTCCCTTAACATTATGTTCCATACGTCAAATGCATAAACAAAAAACATTAGGTCTGTCATCTGTCGCAGGTCTGTAGTAAACACTGGCTAATTCTGGTTTGTCATGATTTTCTCACATAACTGACCAATTTTTGAATGCTCCTTTCATTGTTAAATCCAGCGGGCTGATTTTGTTTGCTAGAATAATTGTTTTAACTTTACTAACTCTCTGCAACGTCACCAACTCAAGCTTTGAGGCATCAGGACAAAATACTGCTTTGGCCTTCAAACATTGACAGTGCAAAAAAAGGCCAGCAGCACACAGAGTGAATTAGTTTGTTCAGCATCATTTTGTCCTCGGCCCCTTTTTTCCGGAGGACAGGACCGGCGGCCTGCAGGCCAGTGTTTGCTAAAGCTTTTGCAGAAACTCTTTCCCTCCTCTTGTGTGTTTTTATGTTCTGACTGATTAGAATCTGAGGCCTGCTGTAGCAGCAGCACTGTGTCGCGGTGGGGGGCTGGTGGATTACACCGCTGCTCGCTTGACTGCAGAGCGGAACCTCCCACAGGTTGTAAGGACACATCTGTTACCCAGAAGCCCCTGGGAAAGGTATGCCCAGTGTGTGTTTTTCTACGGACAAGCAGAAAAAAAAAGCTTCTTTTGTCCGCGATCTCCTCATTGACAGATAGGAGGAGATAATCCTAAAATCTGTGGATTATGTGTAATTTGCAGATCAAATGACACCTTTTACGCAGGTCTGTATTTAATTCCATTCAGAATGGGCTTTGCTTAATGATCCTTTATACCTTGATACGCATTGCTCTACAATGAAAGCAGTTCATTACTACCTAAACTAATGACACACATGAGCCAGTAATCTGCTAAATCCTGCCGTTCAATCTCATCCTAAATCGGGTTTTTCCAAAGGTTCTGCGGGTTTTGTCCTCGTCTGGGCCACTGAGACGGCAGAGGGGGTGAAAGCTCGGTGAGTGAGCGATGGGGAGCAGCTGGTGCTCTCAGCACCTGCTGGCCAATGATTCAGGGACGTGACCCTGAAGGCCTCGCTCGCTTATGTGAACACCGCACAGTTTAGGAGGAGCAGAAGAAGAGGATGGTGGACGGATGAGGACAGTGGATTGACTTTGAAAACTCCCTCAAGGGATACAGATATAATGCTTTTAGCTGTTAGTTTAATAAAAAAAAAAAGCATTTAAGTAGGAAACGAGAAAGCCAAACGTAAGTCCACGGGTGTTAGTTGCATCGCTTGCAGTCCTTTCTCTCCAAAATGCCCATAAAGGTTGTTTTTTCAACTTTAACTTCTGATCCGATTCCGGCAGAAAACTTCGCAAAGATAATTTAAAAAAACACATTTTATGACCTTTCAAATTCTGTCATTTTAATTTCAGACCTTTGTGAATCCAGTAAGCCTGATTGATTAAACGAGAGGAGGCTCAGAGCGTGTGGCATCCTTGCAAGACTGACGATAAGCCGGTTTTGCTTCTAGTTTACTGGGTCTGTTGCTGTGACTTCTGGTCTGTTTATGTTGGTGACTCCAATGTGCTTTTTATGTTTTTTTTTACAGTGGATTGGAGCACATTTCTCTCATGCCCTGGAGTCTCGCTGGTTGCCTGTTATCCAGTCAGTCACCAGATGAGAACAAACCCAAAAATTGAGTTTAAAACAAGCCGTAGACGGGGGAAATAAGCGTCTCTCATCGTTACTTTATCTGTTTTTTGTTTTTCTGGTTGTTATCTTGTTTCAAGTTGGTGTTAGAGCGGTACTTCAATTGAATGATTATGAACCACCAGGGAGTTACACACTGTATAAACACGTCTGTGGCGTGAATGAAGCTTGGAGTTGGCTCATTTTTTGACTGTGAAATATCTGCAACACAGCGTTGATATAAAACTCACGTGGCTGCAGCGCTTAAATACTACATGAAAGTCAATTAGCACTCATGGAGATACAATGCATTGCTTTAAATATTTTACATTTCTTCTCAAGCTGAGTGCTTTGATATTTGAGATCAAGCTGCAAACATCTCTGACGCACAGTTTTTTTCTCTTGTCTTAATTGCAGGGGGTCTGCGTTGCACACCTGTCTCATGATATTGCGTCAGCCCTGGTGGGCGGTCGGCAGTTTGCTCCCAGTCAAAGATCTCTTAAATCCCTTCTCTGTTGTCAGTAAAGGTTCGTTCTTGACTTATTTTAAAAGGGCACAGGGCCCTCTTTGAATACCGATGACACCATTAATGCTGCAATCCGAGAGGGATTACCTGCAGATGTCAAGAGACTTCCAAAATTAGAGTGGTGTGACACTCATGCTATTCCCTTTGCAAGAAATGGATTTAAGTAGGGATTGTAATCGTAAAATACGCCCCGAGTCACAGGTGACCTGCAGGATTCAGTCACTGAGTCTGAGATGTGCTTGCAGCCGTTTTTCTCGCATGTGAGTCTATTTCTGCAAATTACGGAATCTAGTAGGGAACATGTGTAAATATCTGCTGACAAATGCAACTGACTTTTCCTTTTGCCACCCATCCCGTCTTTCTCAGTCCAGCCGAAGCTCACGTACTGCGATGGAGCTGATGGTGAGGGACATCGGGAGATGGGTGCTCACCTTCCCGCCTGCTCCACCAGCCGTGGCACAAATGTCACGACTCAGAGGGGCCTTCGGTTGCCTCGGTGCCACGGAGAGATCACACTGGCACGGATGAATAGATTTAATTCAAACGGGAGCCCAGCGCCGTTCATGCATTCGCAGACCGCGGCTTCATTAAAGCTCCTCTTCTTTCTGGGGTCATGAGGAGGAATGTCAGAGGCAGGGTGTGACATGGTAATAAAGGTTATGAAGTGTTAATGCCCTCTCTGCATTACTGGCCTCCCTTTGATTGAAGAAATAGCCATTTAAAAGTTGGGCAGCTGAGTTAATAAAGTTGGGATCCTTCAGATTTTAGTCCCGAGCTAATTTTGCGACATATGTGGTTACCGTGGTAACAGTAGAAGAAGCTGCTGCCTTGTCTTTTCAGTGCAGCCAAACAAACTGCATTGATTTTAATAAAGGTGTCAGTCAATAAGCTTGTGGACTGTGTCCTGCTGGATGGAGCTAGTTAGAGCTAGAGCTGGTTAGCTGGCCGAGGGTTTGGAGGTGTTCAGTTCAGCTGCACGTATGGTGAACGGCTGCAGTCAGCACTAACCTCGATTACTAATGCTTCTTTATGATAAAAGTCACTTGTGTTGCCCCTTGAAAGCAGCAGCAGTAAAAGGTTCGTTCGTGGTATTACGTTTTTGGTAAGTAACTTGCCCAACACTGGTAATATATTATAATTCAAATGGAAAATGACAGGATTGCAAAATCCAGCTCTGGCACCTCATTATTTAAGCTTACTTCAAGATGAATATACTTTCCTCAGATTCTTAGCGGTACACAGTAAATTACTGTGAAAAAAAACACTAGGCCGGAAGCAAGCGTTATAACTCCCAGAATGCCTTGCTTTTGCAGCAGTATACTGTAATCGCACAATACAGTAGGTAACTGTTAGAATTTCACTGTAAATTTACATCAAAGTCTTACAGTGCGTGCATACTTTCCGGTGAAGAACTTGAAAACAGTTTAGGAATGGCGTTAAAAATATATATATATATACATGATTTGGCTTGGCAGAAATAATAGGACCTACAAATAGTTTGAAAAACAAATTTGTGATTTAATACAAATTTGTGTTGCTTGAGCACCAATGAGAAGGACTCGAGCGCACCACTTAGGAAACAAATGTCATAGTCACAGATGGGTTTATATTGAGGACAAACAAGGTTGGTCACACAAACTTGGTGGAAGGCCAAGGTACAGAAGGGTTGGGCAGAAACGGGATCCAAACACGTAACACGGTCGTAGACAAACTGGACTAGGAACAAAAAGGTGCTGGCACGCTCGATGAACGGTACAAGACAAACTGGCAACAAACAACACAGAGCACACCACTTAAAGACACAAGGAGAGTCAACGACACACAGGCGGACACACAAGCACAGGGGGGAGGTCTGGTGAGTGTAGAGACAAATCGTAATCATGATAAAAACAGCAGTTAATAACAAAAGCCACTCAACTAACTGAATGAGTCCTGACAAGCAAACGATTGTCAGGAGTAGTTGTCACTTGTTTTGCAGTATCAGTCCAAACAGAGAAGATATAAAGGATGCTTTTCCCTCTTTGCAAGCTCAAAGCACCTGTCAGAGCGGCATTGATTGTATCAACATGCAATTAAATGGTAATTCAGTGATGTGGCGTTATTGCGGGGAAGCAGTGCGTGAGCGGCCCTTTAATTATCCCTGATTGTGATTGCAACGTCGCTTTATCCTTATGTCCATTGTTTGCCCAACTTTCCTCCAATCAAGCCGGCAGTGGAGCTGCGTGCGGCGGGTACTTACAGCAGGTCAGAGCGGACTTCCTCTGCTGTGATTGCTGTGCCGCTGCACAGCGGTTAGCGTAGGATGTCAGACGACGTGTTGCTGATTTACTGTGTCGGTATACTCTTTCCCTCAAGGACGGCGCCTCGAGGCCACCCCGCCGCTGCCTTCTTATCCTCATCGCGCTGCCGTTGTGGGCTTTCAGAGGCAGCTGTGCACGGGGAATGGCTTCAGAAGGGTTGGCGTATTGTTTGTCAATTTAGATTCATCCTTCAGCTCCAAATCGCAGGGATGCTGCTTTTTAAACAAACACGCTTTGTTCCTCCCGCCTCTTTGTGTGTGCCAGGTAGAGGTCACAGCTGACGGACAGGACCAGCCGCTTAGCGTTTACGCCTTCAGCGCAACTCCCCGCCGCAGGTGGCCTCGAAGTGGCTGCGGAGTCACAGATTGCTGTCTCGCAGCGGTTACCATGGATTCGGCGCTCTTGTCTGGGGCTTACGTGTAATGGATTTTGCATTTGGAGCTGGGAGAAGCTGCGAGGGAAAGGTGACGGCGGGCAGACGGCCGAGGGAGCCACAGATATAGTCCGAGCCTACAACGAAATTAAAAAAGACGGCGCGGCGGAGAGAGGACAGACACAGGCAACCAAAGAGGAGGCCGACGGGGGACCGGGGGGCAGCCGCACTTAAAGCCCTCGCCATCTGTGACGAGGAGCTGGAAGAGGAGTAATTGTTCCTGAGAGGTGTGTTGGGGCTGTAGATGAGCTGCTACCTGCCCGCCGGGCCGGGGCCCCTCGCGGTCTGTCAGGAAGCTCTTAACGCCCGGCTGAGGGCCGGCGCGCGTGCTAACCTTCCATGTGGGCGCTTCGTTAAATGTCTGTCGGTAATGACCTTCTCAGATCTCCCGCTTGAGAATAACTCCGTACCCCCGATGACACACCTCACGTCAGGTGCTTGGCTTCCCTCTCACGGTGGTGAAGGCCTTTCTTTCTCTCTGATGCCGAACAGCTCCCTACAATACCAACACATGTATAGAATGGTCATTTCTGCATGTAAACACATTAAAGCTAAATCTTTTAAAAAAAAACAGTGCAAATCACAATATTAGCATGCTCGTCCTATATGTTCAATTACAATGGTAAACATATTAAACATTACACCCGCTTACATCCGCGCATTAGAATTGTCCGGGTGAGCATGTTAGCGTACATATCAGTGTTAGCATTTAGCACCGTGTGTTACTCGTTTGTAGGGCAGGGTGAGGACTTTTTGGCTCACAATCCGTCCACGTGACGGCACTGAGTGGGGTAAAAGGATGGAGGTTTATTGCCCTTTTTAAGAACAATGACATGAAAGTTATTGTGCCATATTTTCAGAATAGTCTTGTGTCAACACAAGACTTACACTGCTTAGTAATTTGTTTAAATTTTGTGTTAATTCTGGAGGATGTCCCTTTTAGGAATAAGATTCCTTAAATCTACAAGATAAAATATTCATATACCGGCTGTCTCATAACCAGAGGGCAAGACATGAAAATATTAACAAAAAACAGTGGCTCCTGGCAGTGCTCTCTGTGGAAAAGGGATGATAATGTGGAAGTTATTAATGTTGACTATGATAAGTGGATGGTGAGGGCTTCAGAGGGATCCTTGGGGCCTCGCCTGCGTGAGGAACCACTGAGAGCGCTCGCAGTCGGCCGTGGCTCAATCGGCGCGCCCTCGGCCGAGCGGGGCTGTTAATCGGGACTCAGGGTTCCATCGGTGATGTCGGCGCGGTGAGCAACGAGCACAGCGCAGCATCTCCAGAGAGACGACCTCTGGGTCTGTAAGAAAACCGTAAGACAGTTAAACAAAAAGCCTCTACTTTGGGGGGAGAGTTAAAATTAGCTTTATTTCTTTGTGTTTAATTGGATTTCCAACTGTAGTGATGGTAACAGTCAGTGTTCTGATCACAAGGAAATGTGACTCTTTTATGTCAATGTCCAATCCGTTGTGATGTTAAACATATTCAATTTGAGCAATGAGTTCCTCGGTGCGTGCTACGTTGAAAGGGAACGCCGCGTTCGTTTACGACATTGCGGCTTAACGTGTACCAGGATGCATTGCTCACAAGCCTCTGACGGCCCACACGCCCCAAACGCCACATCCTCCCGCTAATGCAGCCTGCCCCTCCGGGATATCACTGTCAGCCAACGCGCTGTGAAATGCATCCTTGACTCGACATCCTCAGCCCTCGTGTGTTGGGAGGCCATTTTCACTGCTGGAATAGTGTGCAGTAAAAGCAAAGAGAACACAGAAGTTCTGTTTTTCAGAGGTGTCTCGTGACAAAAGGAAACCCAAGCTGAAAGAGCTCCTGTGGTTTGCTACGTCCAATGATGGCGCTGAATGCAGGAAGAACTACAGGTGTTTATTTGTAACACTGTGGAAATTATTGCTTCAGACTACAATTATCACTGATTGGACGTCCACATAGAATTGTCCTTCAGGACAAAGAACAACAAAAAATAATAGTTCACCTTTGTCCCTGTATTTATGTTTTATATTTTTTAGTTTTGAACACCAAACTATGGAAATTATGTGATAAATGTTCAGGGGAAATCAAGAAAATTGGGCTCTTAATCTCAAATATTGCCTCATATATTATTAATGACTCTGGTGTTCTGAATGAAAAATCTCAATATTGAAATCCCCCGCGGCAGTATGTGGGTTTGCTTTTCTTTCCACCATTGTTAAAAGTGTTTGTGTGCAAAAGCTCACTTACTCTTACCCTGTACATACGCGTGTCTTTATTTTGTTTGTGTGTGTTCACTGAGTGTGTCTCGGAGTGTAAAGCCCGGTCTGATGACATTATCAAGGTCGGTAATCTGTTCTGTAATTGCCTGCTGCTGACACAGCGGTGAGGCCGATATGGCCGCCGAAAAAACAGGCTGTTAACAAGTAGAGGGAGCTCGTCTCCACTTGATCTGCTCGGCACAGCGTGACATCTGGGCAAAGAGGGGCAGGGGGATGCATGAAAGCAGCCGAGAGAAGACGGGAGTGGTGCTTGTGAAAGACGGAGACACACGTGGGGAAAGGAGACACGAGGTAGAGACATTCGTACTTGTGGGAAGTTTCCATCATTTGCTTTTTATTCCATGTCAAAATGTAATCATTCCACCAACTGCTGCTGAAAATGTTTTCTTTAATTGCTCTGCTTTCCAAGCCGCGGTCAAATTACATCCCTGTAGACCAATCACATTGAAACAAGAACAAATTTGCAATAACTGCTACTGCCTACGCTAATGCATCCTCTCGTTCATGCATTCTCACAGACACAATCACACCAATGACACAAGTCAGCCTCCCGGGGAGAAAACGGCGGGGACGCTTTTTGTGGATGGACAACCCGACAATTACAATTAGTTAATTATGCAGCTGCCCGTAATGTGAAGGAAGTTTATTTTAGAGCAGTGCACACAAACAGACAATGTACAGACAATGTACAATGTAAATGTTCCTTTACAATTTGCTTTTGTAAACCACGTAGAAATAAAGACAGTACAGAGAAGGAAAGCCAACATCCAGTGTGACCTGTTGCCAAACTATTGACGTTGTGTTAGCTCTGGCTAATGCTACGTACCAGGGAGGAGGGATGGGCCGGGTTTAGAGGCCAAGTAGTGAGTGACTGTACCATGAATGAGCTGATGAACGAGTGAGCCAGCAAGCCAGCCGAAGATGATGAACTTATTTAAGTGGTCACACACGTCAGTACTTGGTTCAGGAATGTCGAGAGCCAATGAAGATGTAAATCCTTTGCGCAGCACACAGACAACACATTGCAGGAAAGATAGGAAACTGTAATTCAATATTTCAGCAAATTGCAAAGCCGAAATACACCAAAGAAATCTCCCTTTTTAAATGATAGTAAACTGAACATATGTGCATTTGAGACAGGGAAATCACATAGCCAAGTAACACGGCTGTATGTTGTTGTTTTTTTGCTGTTTTTTGAAATTGAATAGACCATCTAATCCAGATAATTATCAGCAAATCGATTGTAGTTATTGTTGAAGAAACCAGTTGACAAGTAGAACGTTCATCAAATTGCTATAAAACTGAAGTGGACACCACAGGGAAGTTTCCGGTATCGATTAGTGCTGATATTTTGGGTCTTTTCTATCTGTTAATAATATTTCACCAGAAGATAGATGTAAGAGCCAGAGACACACATTAAAAGGGAATGAAACAAGAAACAACACAAAATAGAGCAATGAGTAGAGAGGAAGAAGGATTTGTGTGCAGAGACAAAGGAAAGGATGGAGGGAGAGACACAGGTGGAAACAAAAAGGCCGTCGAGGGAGGACCACCCGAGATTTAGGGAGAAATAGCGAGAGGAAGGACTTATTGATGAGAACTGTCCCATGTGAGATGAAGCATATGGCCTCCTGTGAGTCCGCAGGCAGACTGTCTGGAGTGTGGAGGCTTCCCTCAACCAGCCGTCATCAGAGATACACATTAAACCCGATATGGAGCCTCATGGTGAAATGATTTCTTTTGTGCTTCTTAAAGTTTATTTTGGGAAAATATGCGTAATTACTTTCTTACAGAGACTTTGACGAGAAGATCAATAACACTCTCACGTCTGCACTGTAAAAATGGAACTACTGGCAGCATCCAAAGACCGAAATTGGGGGAAACGGCCAGCGTGGCTTCTTCCAAAGGTAACAAAACGTATGCATTTCACTATGTTACATCTTGTGTAAGGTTATGTGGGGAAACTGGCCGACACAGGGTCATTCTTGCTACCTGTTTCCATGTTTTCAGTGTTTGTGGGAACGTCTACGTCTTAGACCGACCAATCCGTTCATTCGATTGTCAGGAAAGCAGAACGTATTTTGACATTTTTTAGACTATTCCTTTTAACAAAGAGGTGAATTAGAGGAGAGAAGATGCACCATGTGGTTTCATTGTACTGTTAAGAAACATCACAAAGTAAATGTTGAAGGTACTTTATTGAGAACTAAAGTGGCGAGAAAGGATCAACCTTGAGCTGCATTTGTTCTGGATGAAGCAGAGACCTTTGTGTTGTAAAGCACCAGTTTTCAGGCGAGACTCAACAGTCACTCATTCACAAAATAATTATCAAGTGTTGTGTCTGCCAGAAGCTGCCAATTTTCCTCGCAATGATAGTATTTGTTTACAATAATCACCCTAATATCTAAAGATGGATGTTACGGAGATTTGTTGATGCCACACGTAGCAACTTCAATTAGCCCAGCCAGATTAAAAACATGACATTTCATCCGTGAAAGACGTCCATCAGGAAGCGCGAGTGAAATCATCCAGCATTCAGTTAAATTATCAGTTCATTCAGTCTAGCGGCGCTGCCTCAGAAGATGAAGTATGGCGTGTACTTAGCATTTTGACTCCTTCCGATTCCATGCCGTCAGAAACATGGATAGAGCACAACAACATGATGGACGCGTTACACCGCCTGCATATTGAAAGATAATAAAGGCAGCTGAAGCATTTGTCTTTGTCATCTTGTTTCTCTCCTGTGTGTGTGTGTGTGTGTGTGTGTGTGTGTGTGTGTGTGTGTGTGTGTGTGTGTGTGTGTGTGTGTGTGTGTGTGTGTGTGTGTCTGCGTGTGTTTGGTGTGAGCTGAGTCGCGGTGCAGACCGGCGACGCCTGAACCGTTGTAATTTAACACATCGCTCTGGGCTGCAGGAAACTGTCTGAGTGCCAATATGTCTGTAGGTGGATGTACAGTCTGGGTATAAATATCCTCGTCCATGCATTTGTCTGTGTGTGTACCTTGGGGGAGAGTGATAACTCATCATCGTTACAGTAGATAATGTCTTTTTAATGAAGCTCCATTATTGGACGATTGTAGGAAACGGAGACGTACACCTCTTCCGTCCATGCAGTAGTCCTTTCCCTTTGATTCAACCTGAGCATCCATCTGTACATCCTTTCATCCCTCTATCCTCTTACCCGTCAATCAATCCGTTGGGGATGGAGCCCGGCCCTTTGAAAGGAAACCCCTTTGGAACGTATTCCTAAAGGCGTACTGTCCATGCTCGCTCTGCTGTGAGTGTGTGACGCTCTGGGCCACTGTGCTCAAGTTCCTTCCATACCTCATGACATTATTTCTGCATCCTCTTCCATTCATCCTCTCTTTCCTCCACCAATTTCTGCATTTTCCTCTCGCTCAATCAATCATCCATCCATGGTGCCATTTACATTTCCTCCACATCCCATCTTGTCTTTAAAACCCCTCCTATATTCTTGGTCCCTCTTCTGCTCTCTTGTTACCGGCTATCCCCCCCCCTATCAGTCCGTTCCTCTATCAATCCATAAATCCATTCCCAAAGACATGCTTCAGCCTTTCTGCATCCCTCTATTACTTGTACCATCCTTCCAACGAACCCCTTCCACCCCACATATGCACATCCCTCTGTTGCTCCATAGATCCATTAAGCCATCTCATCATTCCTTCCCCTCTGCATCCACCAGAATCTGCATCTTGTGTACCTCTTTGCTCTCGTTGTGAATACATGCAGCTCCAGGCGCAGGCCCTGGTCGTCTTCCAGGCCTCGGTAAAACCAGAATAGCCCTCATAAGTCAAATGATGATTCTCTCTTAATGAGCTGCGAGGAGAGGAGGCGTGCTTTAGGGGCTGTATTGATGCTGTGACTCAGAGTCGGGCTGTGTGTGTGTGTGTGTGTGTGTGTGTGTGTGTGTGTGTGTGTGTGTGTGTGTGAAAGGGACTCACTCTTTTGTAACGAGACAGATCTGATTTGGCCGAGCGCGCAGGAAAACACGCTGATGACAACGGTTAAACACACCACCCTACCCCTCCACTCTCACACACACACACACACACACACGGTCTTCCACCCATCCAATTACAAGTCTTTGGTTAATCTTCCCTATCACAATTGTGCTGTTGGCAGAATGACAACCTTCTGGGTTGTGAGCGTGATGGTTATTATGCGTCTGCTTTTCAAACACCTCTATTCGTGTATCAGATTCTTATGTGCAAGTCTTTTGTTATACGCAAGTATGAATCTTTGTGTGTGTGCTGAATTTTATTGCAAAGAAATCCATTCATTCATGGTTTCGTGATTTGAATCGCCCTGTGGAGTTCACTTGTACGCAGTTCTGTTTACGCTGAGCATTCAGTCCCCTTGAGGCTCAATAAACAGTGTTAAAGGCTTCACTTTCCTGCTAATTTAGTAAAAACTGACTTTAAAGGCACACGGCTACTTTTTCCTTAGCATGTAACGCTGCACCCTACTCACAAGCACGCAGTATTTGTGTGTATGCCGGCATATTTCGTAAGTGACTTTCTCTACTTGTTGTCTGAACTCATCCCAACGTGTGTGTTCCCTGTTCCCTCACAGGCCTTCACCTAGTGACACACTGCTAGCTCTGGCTGCGGCCTCCCAGACTCAACACAGCTGAGGTTGAAATGCACAAGAAGGCGTTATCCCGTCTCCTCCTCCTCTTTTGATTTATGTTGTCATCTAATTAGCCGCCCTGCTGGATGACTTGTTCAGCCTCCTTCTTTTCTTAATCACATCATTTAGTTGCGGTGTAGACTTTGCCGAAGGCATCTGACCGTGACGAGCTGTGTCACTGATCTGTTCTGCGACTACAGCATGCAGATAAACAAGCAGGCAGCTTTAATCAAAATGCTGAGAAAGGCAGCGTGGAGCGTCTGCGTGAGGCACCTTCGCTGTCTGCAGAGTTTTCTTATTCTTTATGTGGATGTTAGCGGCTGGGTTTAACTGGGTGATTTGCAGCCTTGTCTACAATGAATTACGCATCCGACTGAGTGAGGGATGAAGTGAATCTTTTAGTTACAACTTCCGTCTGCTCCAGGTAGAAGGTTATTTGTGGAGCTTAATATTAGATTAAGCTCGGCTAATCTTTAAGATGACAACGGCATCTTCTTAGAAACCCGTTGGACATGAGGAAAAGTGGAGGAAACCTCACAGGGTGATTTCAGATTGGGACTGCTCCCTCCTTTCAGGAGCAAAGAAATGCATTATTGGGACTATAAGCACTAATGTTATTTAAACAATGTAGCAAGTCATTCTAAAAATAGGATAAAACTAACATGACATTTCCCCAACCAGAAGAGTACGTGAAATGTTGATATGGATATTATGCAACACTGTTTTTCGTTGTATTTGTCTTGAGATGTTTCTTTCCTGTTGGTTTGTTTGCTGTCTTTTATTCCTTTCAGCTGCTTCAATGCTCACGTTTTTCTGCTTGTCCAGTTTTGGTGATTTAGTGTATGATTACATCTTGTGTTGCATCATGTTTTTTTATTCTTTACATATTTTTTTAAACGTATTTTTAAAAAAAAAGTGAAATAAGTCAACTGTTTCTGTGTGAGTGTGTGAAAGTTTAACTTTCCTTCCAACAAAGTCAAATTAAATTGCTTCTGGGAGGTTTTATATTATATTATTATTAGGACAAATACATATATTGGTCCAATACTATTTCATGCTAGTTAAGGGTTGATAAGGGTTAGGGTTACGGTTGTGCTCATAGCAAATTGTCCTGCCTTTCTTTATTTTCTTTCTATCAAGCATCTTTTTAATAAACTTTGTGGTCATAAAACCATATCAAATACCACATTCCTTTCACTCCCTCACTTCAGTGAACCATCAGTGCTGTATATTTTATGACAAAGCATCAATACCCAGCTATTCTCTGAGGCCATTGCATTTCTCTCCTCCTTTCGTCCTAATACACATCTCTGCTCCATGTCTCCCTCCTCCTCCCTCCCTTCTCCCCTCCACAGCCCTGTTGTTAGCTGATGGTAAGCTGCCCATTCTCCACTAAGCATCTCCACTAACCATCTTCTGTGTGTGTGTGTGTGTGTGTGTGTGTGTGTGTGCTGCGCTTTCAGCATCAGCCTTTAGGGTCCAGGTAGCGTGGTTGATGTGACGTCTCCAAGGGCGACGGTTTGCATGTTTTTTTTTTCGCCACACTTAAAAAGGTTTGATACAAACAAACTGCACGCAAGTGCTTTTCTCCACCTCTGCTGTCACCGTAACAAACAACGCGCTCTCGTGCAGCACCTTGTCGCACTAATTGGCAGATTTAATTCATGAATCCATAAATCATGTTCTCCAGTCAAAAGGAAGATATTAAGACGTGGTAAGCATAGCATAATTTGCAGATCTAAAATTAGAAACTTAATTACTTTTGGTGGTAGTCGCTTATTATTCATTTATTTGTACGTCTTCCTTGTGAGGGAAATTGTGTCATGTAGATGGTGAAGTGGGGAGCAGGGGAAGGGCTTAATAATCAATTTTTAAACATGAGCAAAAGAAGTCCTGTCAAGACTTGAGGGTGCACACTGTCTTGGATGTGTAATTGATTCGGCATAAAAGTATGTGTGTGTGTGTGTGTGTGTGTGTGGTATATTATGCATGCCTCTGCACGTGTGTGTGTGTGTGCGTGTGCTTTCCTGCGGACACTCCCTCCTATCGAGGGGGAACGGGCTGTGATCTTTAATGGCGTCATTAATATTTAACGGTAAGCGTGTTGTCAGCAAAGAGCAGCAGGCGGGGACTCGGGCTCGTATAAGAGATGACAAGCTCTCTGCACCAGGTGGCTCGGCGGGGGTGTCACACACGCACACACACACACACACACAGAGCGGGATGAGAGGCCCTTTGGATGCGCAGCCGCTCCTTCTTGATGCGGTTTGACAGCACAGAATTGATGTTATGGCACTCGTCGTAGTGCGCCGTGCACTCAGGAGCTCTGTGAAGCATTGTGGCTCCTTTCCTAGGACACATCAGAGAGGGACTGATCGGGTCCTAAAGGGGACTCACTGTAAATGGAAGGCCGTGAAAGTGTTTGATTTGTAGTGTGTAGTCATGCAGACAGTTTGGGGTTTGCCCCTTTTTTTTTACATTGCATCTATTTTATCTCACAGAAAAAAATCAACTTAAAGTGAAAGTTTTAGCTATTGGTTTAATGTGACATATAAAACATTTAACAGTCTCAGTCATTTCTGAAAATGATGTCAGCGGGACGGTTAAATGGCTCACTGCTGATTGACTGGGACATAACAGAATGAGACAACCCCTCGACCCGCCCTAAAAGAAGTCGGCGAACATCTGCACAATGTCAGGTTAGAGACGGGTATCTCGGGAACAAATTGGTGAATTAGCATTTTTTAGAATGTCAGACCTCATAGAACCAAATATTTCCTCACTGTCATATTTAACACATTTCATCATGTTTTAGGAAATTGAAAGTCATGGTAAACTCCAACTCTTCTGGGTAAAAGTAGAACAACGGAAAATGCATGAGAGTTTGTCTTACCTTTTAAATAACAAAGTTAGAAGACGACTTTGCACTGATTCATTGTGACATACATGACTGCTTAAAATCCTCCATACGAAACCAATCTTGTCTGTCTGGAAAGCCTGAACTTAAGGCTGAATACATTCAAATTGATACCAGTGAGGCATCCCTCTGATGTTTTGTTTGTACGCTGCAAAGTGCAATGCAACATGCTAACATGCTGCATCCCCTTATTTTTATTGCCGTCTTTCCCGCTGTGATTCCTCTTTGTGTTCTGCTCTCTCGCCCTCTGCGCTCAGACGTAACAGACAGGAAGATGACATCAGACGAGGAGGAAGCCAGGCGCATCGCGGAGATGGGAAAACCGGTGCTGGGGGAACACTCCAAGCTGGAAGTCATTATTGAGGAATCCTACGAGTTTAAGGTGGGAAAGACGACTCATCAAAGGTCTGACATGCCTGAATATTGGTGCTGGAAACAGTGCGTTGTATGCAGTCAAACAGATACCAGGTCGTATTTCAAATGTCAGCAGTTGCCCTTTGAGAGATCCTGCAACCCATACTGATTTTCAGATTTCTGGAAATGTGGCTGGTATGCATTCTCTAACCTCACCAAACTAACGACATACCCACCATATTTGTTTTCGGCCGGGTGGTTTCATCATGCATCCAACGGAGGTTTCCGCTGCCCGGGACTTGATGCCACTGCCATCGTGTGGCGAAGCACGTGTACTTCTTCTTCCTCTGAGCATAAGTAACGGATGGCTTTCATCGTGCATTGTTTCAAACAGAGCACAGTGGACAAACTGATCAAGAAGACCAACCTGGCGCTGGTGGTGGGAACCAACTCCTGGAGGGACCAGTTCATGGAGGCCATTACAGTCAGTGCAGGTACTGTGGACATACCCTGGTTCCTGCTCTGGCTTCATACTGCTGCATGTAAATACACTGGATATCCGTGGGCCTCACTGTTTCCTCAAAAAGGGGCTCACTGTATGTTTATATTTGGGTATCTAAAGTACCCACTACAAATCATTAAACAGGCCTTCCAATGTCACGATTAGGCTTACTACAAAATACTGATCATGGCTTGAGAAGGACCTTTGCAAAGGTTCACACGCACATATTCATTATATTAATACAAACATGCAACTCACATGTATGCACCTAAAAATGTACACAATATGTCCCCTTTAAAGGAATCATGAATCCTGCAGTTGCTTCGCTAACAGACAGATGGATAGATGCCCCTCGTATCTATCCTCTCATCTAAATCTCAGCATATTGAAAATCATCCTCTCTAAATATTGGCCGCCACCAACCGCAGCCCAACACGTTGGTGTCAGCGCGAGCCGACAAGAACTCATTTAGCTGAAACCCTCCCGGAGAGCAGAGCACTTGAATCTCCGGAATAATCTCATGCGCGTCTGGAGAAAAACTCATCCATCATGTCGGACGACAGCGGCATGAGATGAGCCTGCAGTGCGGTCGCTGCACCGCGTAGTGGGTCGCCGTGATGGCCTGGCTTTGTCACTTTGGAGCTGAAAAATTTAATCCAGCGGCGCTCTTTATTTTTTCATGATCCACCCTTGGCCTGAAAAATGCATGCGGCTCACATGGCCTGACACTTTGAATCAGCACAGTGTCCTTCCTGTCCGACTGAGTGTCCTGTGAGCAGTCGGCCCGCAGAGGACGCCCTGCTCCTCCACTGAAGGAGGATGACCACTCACATTTAGATATTTAGATGTTCCAAGATGACACTTTTACGTAGCGGAGCGCACAGGCAGTGCTTTGCTTTGCTTTGACGGAAACAAATGGAAGGAGTGGTGCTTAATCTGTGACCTTTAGCTAACAGCAACGTCCCCCTTTGAGCATAATGCGTCCCGAATCCATGTTGCAACCTTTTTTCCGGCTGTAAGCTGTCTTCCATTTCCATTGAGCAGTACGTGTGGCACTGATGTGTCCCCTCTGTCACCTATTGTCTCCTTAATCGATCCTTAAACTGCCTCAATCTATCCCACTGTTACCCCAACCCCCCCCCCGACGTCTCCCAAGCAGATGAGGATGAAGAGGACACAGGCGAAGAGAGGCTACCGTCCTGTTTCGACTACGTCATGCACTTCCTCACCGTCTTCTGGAAGGTCCTGTTCGCCTGCGTCCCTCCCACGGACTACCTGAACGGCTGGGCCTGCTTCATCGTGTCCATCGTCATCATCGGCCTGCTCACGGCCGTCATCGGCGACCTGGCGTCTCACTTCGGCTGCACCATCGGCCTCAAGGACTCGGTCACTGCCGTGGTGTTCGTTGCACTTGGTACATCTGTCCCAGGTGAGAAAAGAATCAATCTTGTTTAATTTAGTCATGTTTGCTATGTGAAAGTCTGTCTCATGACATGTCGAGCTTTTGAGACTCCTTTAACGTGCATTGTCATCAAGACGGCTGATATTCCTAATTCCTTCAAACTGACATTTTCACCCGACAGGAACAATATGTCACTAAAAACGTTCACTCTCGGCATATTTTTTATTAAAGGTCCCGCGTGCTGCATCAATAAATCATCACTGCACTGGATTCGAAAATAAAAGATGTATAAATATAAACAAACAAAACCAACACAAAGAAGATTGCCAGCCTTCGCTGTTCTAATTTATATTTTGAGTGGCAGGCAGACTTGGCAGGAAATGAACGTTTGCCCCCAAAATGTTTATTTTCTCGAGGAAACTGAAATGTCTTCAAATGATGGGAAAGGTAACAGCTGGGAAATGTAGCCTTCATTTCGTTAAACACGGACAGACAAAACTGGCCAGGGGCTCTCCCTGCTCAAAGTGGGCGGGATTCCAATAAAAAAAAATGATGGTGAAAGATTTCTGTTAACCAATCCCAGTACAGCAAGATTGGAATCCAATCGTAAGGACTTTTCTCCTTGTGCAGACACCTTCGCCAGCAAGGTATCAGCAGTCCAGGACACCTACGCAGACGCCTCCATCGGGAACGTGACGGGCAGCAACGCCGTCAACGTGTTCCTGGGAATCGGCCTGGCCTGGTCGGTGGCGGCCATCTACTGGCACATGAAGGGGAAGCCGTTCGTGGTGGAGGCCGGCTCCTTGGCCTTCTCCGTCACCCTCTTCACCATCTTCGCCTTCCTGGCCATCTCGGTGCTGCTTTACCGGCGCCGGGCGCACATCGGAGGAGAGCTGGGCGGGCCCCGGGGACACAGACTGGCCACGTCGGCCTTCCTCTTCGGCCTCTGGTTCCTCTACATCCTCTTCTCCAGTCTGGAGGCCTACTGTCATATAGAGGGTTTCTAAACGGGAAAGACAAAACATACAGGGGTTCAAATACAACTTTAGAGGTAAACCAAATTCCCACTGGGGAATTTGGGTCTTGTATGTATGAAATGACAGGTGAGGTAGACCCAGGGTTTCCCCCCCTCCCTCCCTCCCTCTCTCTCTCTCTCTCTCTCTCTCTCTCTCTCTCTCTCTCTCTGTCTCTCTCCCTCAACCCTTTCTGTAAGGATGCTAGGAGGTGAGTATCCTGCCCTCTAGTGCAGACGGAGTAGGGAGGGCCGTGCCAGTGTGCTTACAGTTGGGATTGGGTTTCCACTGGAAGAGACCGCAGTAATATCTGGAGAGAGCTGAGTTAATCAGAGGTCTATATTTTTCTCAACATCTGGCAAGAACGACTTTTGAAAAAAAAAGTATTTTGGGGATAAAAATGCAAAACAATAAATTTAAAAAAATGTAAAACACACATGCACACACTCTCACACACACACACACACAAAGAAGGAATAAGAGAACTATTTTCTGATCTATGTTAAAGAATAGCAAAATATGATATTGTAAAAGGATGGCAGTGGGATGGAGTCATAGTATTTATTTTATTTGCATAGTTTCCTAAGCAGCACTGCAGAGTTAAAAGGAAGAAGAAGAGGAGGATGAGGAGGAGGAGTGCAGTCTTCATACAGGCCGACAAATCACCATTCAAACAGGCGAGGAGGAAGAGCCGGACATGGTTAAACTATCCTGAACATTACTTCCACACCCTATACGTATCTATATACAATATATTTCCATATTTTCTGTATATTTTGAATATTTGTTTAAATGTGGTCCCTATCTGCTCTATTAACGGAGAGCGGATGGGAGAGGGAGGGGGGGTCTAACTATATACTGGAACGATGTCTTCACGGAGTTACGTATCTTGCCTAGGTAAAAGTATGCCATTGTATTTTCTTTATTTATTGATATCTTGGTCTCACTTGAGTTTTCACCTTTTCAGTCAGAAGAAAAAAACTGTGCTGCTGCAGAGATAGATTCAAAGGTATTTTTGTACTCTTCCTTCCATGCACTTTGCTGTATAGCTCTATTTATGGAGACTTTCACGTGCAAAAGGCCAACAATAAAGGTGTCACTATGGACTGAACAGTGCCTGTGGAGGGAGAGGCGTTCGCTGCAGCCGCCCACACCGATCAGCTCTTTGCTCAACTTAAGAGTTTCTTCCTAAAATGGTGCCTAACCGTTTTTTTAAGATGCATTGATATGTTTTTGGCCACTCGGGTGCAGCACAAAACACAACATCTGGCATTTGATAAGCTTATAGAGCGGCATAGCATCATTGGCTCTGGGTACCCGTATGTGCTGAGGGGTTCTCACGCCGCTGCCTGCTGGCGGCTGCTGAGCACAAAGTGGAGGGTTTCTATTGTCCGTCTTACTGGAAAAGTGAATCATGTTCCAAGTGAATATCTATACGGTTCAAACCTTCATTATTTTAACACATTTAAACAACAAATAAAACCGTCAGCATTCACCGCTCTCTTTAAACCTAATAGATGTTAGTCAGATTTTCACATTTAGCACTGTTTTGTTGGTTTTTAGGCTTTTAGGTTGGATTTTATGCTGGATAATATCTTTGATTGATGTTGGGTGCTGTAAAGGTAGCCAACCTTGAGAGTTTATGCTAAAACTGCTAAAAAGAAATGTTTTCTGAACTGAGGGTAACTGCTTACTTTTGGGTTTTAGAATTAGTGCTGCTTTAACAGAGATAAATCCTAATTTTCTAGAAAAAATATAAAATATGAGTGGTCTGTTGTAGGTGTTTTGTCGGCTGCGCTTTAGAAAAATGACTCACATTTGGCTGAATGCTTTTCCATAACAGCCTTTACTTTTATTATGTAAAGAGGGGGGGTCAGTGCTGCTCACTTTGGTTGGAAACTCTTCAGTGAAGAAGCAGGTGTGGGTGTCAGAGCAGCAGAGCGCCGCAGCATGAATACGAAAGAAGCCTGATACTGAATGCTGTTTAACACACGACTGGTGCTTTGTTTTTGAATAACAAGAGGAAAAAAACCCCACAAATGACATGGAACTAAGAAGCATAGAAAAATATGTTTATAACTTCATATATAATAAGTCCATTCTTGGCTAATTTAAAGAGATTACCAAAGAGGTGTGAGGAAACATCTGTTAAGAAAATGAGAGAAAATCAAAAAAGAAACAAAAAGGAGTGAGTAAGTGTCAGCGACACTGTATTCCCAGGGGGATGTCAATCTTTAGTCCCTGTGGTCATCCTTTCTTCTATTTGTCTACGTAGCACTCTTCCTCCTCCTCTGCGTCCTCAGTGTTCTTCCTTTGTGGTGGGCAGTGTTGTAAATACGTCTTGTGGTTGAATTGGATGCCCTTTTCCAGGCCCTGGACCAAACCTGCTCACCCCACTCCCGTCTCTATCTCTCTCTCTATCACACGTAAACACACACACACACACACACACACACACATATGCAGAGTAGAGTGATGGATCCACTGCTGCACAGGAGGGAGGACACTGGGCTGACTGTCCCACATAGAGGCAACAGAAAAACACACATGATGTACATAATTTTCAGTGTATGTTTACATAGACACAGCATTGGTGTCCTGGGGCAGGGAGCGGGCGGGGGGGGGGGGGGGGGGAGAAGGGGGCATGTCAATAAGTCTCACATCCCATCTACAGCTTCATCTGAGCAAGTGGAAGTATGACGTTTTGATTATCTTCTTTTTGGGGGGGTCACTTTGTCACTCTCTCCCTTGTTCACAATCCTGAAATGTTTCCAATATTCAGTTCAGCAGGTATTGATGATGTCACGGAATCTATTTGTATCTTTGCCTTTAGAGGCTGTTTGTATTGTTCCTTTGGTAGTGCTCTGGATTTTCATTTGCCGGGGGTGTGTTGTGCTGAACGACGGCCAGTGTGAGTTTGTGTGCCGTGCATGTCGCCAGGCTGCGTCCTCTTCACACTAGTGTGTGTTTGTGTGTGTGTGTGTGTGTGCGTGCACCCAGGTGAGGTTCTCTCTCATTTGGATCTGTCATTATGTCTTAAAATACATGTCTTAATTCTGTAAAAGAGCAAAAATATTTATTATTCATGTCATCTCTTAATGCAGCCTTTTTTTCTTTTTCATCGGCATATAGAAATTGGACTGATGATGATGTTGTGAGACACGGAGGAATGCTTAATTGATCGGGGGAATACTGTTCTTTTTAACTTCTTTGTTTAACAGAGAGGGACACATTTTAATGGTTGGGTATGTTCTTTTGGTCTTCAGTGAGATGTCAAAATAAAAAAAAAAAGCGTTTTGAGATTAAAGTGTTTATTTTACTGTGGAATAAAAGCAGCTTCCTGGTTCACAAGCAAAAACTAGTTGTACTGACTAAAATCAAGCCAGTCCATGAATCCGACTATTCAGCGTGTCATTACTATCCAGTCTTCTTTCAGGACTTTTTTGATTTATAAATTATTTTTTTGAGAAAGAAACAAACCAAATCCTCAACACTCACAAGAAACTTTGAATAAGAAATCATGTTATTTGGGGTTTCCCAAAACTATTGTGTCCCAATAGCCAACAGCACAGCGACAGAGGAATGGCTTTGTTTACAATTGAAAAACCGCAAAAAATATATTTTTTTCTTAAATCAGCAGAAAGACGATCCGGTCCGGTAAGCTGCTGAAAAGTAACTGAGTGATGTTTTTTATTCAAATTTTTAGTTCATTCTGGGGTTCTCTGATATAAAACCTTAAATAATTATTAAGGGGTCCTGTGTCTCACTTCAATATACTTTGTCTTTCTCCCACAAGATACAGCCTTAAAATGTTCTCCATCGTACCTGGTATTTAATAAAGGACCTTAGTTTTAGAAGAAAAAAATTCTAAATGAAGCTTTCACACTTATCTGTCATTGTCTTCCATAATACCATATTTTAACTGTACCTCTTCTGTGCGACTACACTGATGATGTCTTGTATGTCCATTCACATAAATACAAACCCCCAAAATGCAAAATGAAATGAGTCAGAAAGTTCAGTCTCAGTTGCATTCGTCACTCTTTGGCCTATTGATCCTTTTCTCACAGACCAAACATATGAAACACTGATAGCATCTCCAGTGTTTGTACAGTACAGGTTTAAATGTTCTCGAAGCTCAGGGTATATTCCTGATGTCTCACCACGTAACATTTAGCATTTACTGTAATTTCATTTTCATGTAATTTAATGCAAGGAAAACACACACACACACACACACACACACACACACACACACACACACACACCTTATCCTCTCATCACACCGTTGAAATAGTTGGGATTGTTCATTTGACTATTCGTTATGTCGACTGTTTTTTACTCCTTTCTATGGATTCTGTTTGTTATTTCAGGGAATTATGCATGGAATTGAACATTAGTTGAGTATTTTGTTATGTTTTGCTCATTTCTTTTTTGTGGGTAGGGGGCGGGTGTCAATAACTAAATAAAGGAGACAATTTGAAGAAAACTAAGCGCTTCCCTGAATGTGTTTGATTGGCGTGCAGCCGGTTCGCGCTGCTTGGAGGGGGACCAGCTATTGACGCTGGGCGGAGGGCGGGAGCTAAGCTGCTGCTGACGTCTCTCCACCAATAGGACGCCGGCAACGCTTCGCGCATTGCTGCGATTGGCTCAAAACAAAGACGGCTGCATCCGAAGGGTTTGCGGCGATGATTGGCTGAAGGATTGTGCATTGGAAATCATCAAGCTGCGAGCTGTGTTTTTGTTAGCGGCCAGCCGTTACGAACAAACAGACGATGCTGCGGAATGCTGCTGGTGTCTCCCTGCCGCGTGTGTGTGCGGGATTAGCCGCTACTTAGCTCGTGCGTGTTGTATGTGCGGACGCCGCGCGCCCCGGGCCGCCGTGCAGCCAGCCGGCCGCGTCAGGTGGATGCGCCTGCAGTGATCCAGGTCGCTCCTATGGATCGCGTCCATGGATGTCTTCAAACCCGCTTTGGACAATAGTTTGAGTCCCAAGACGTGCGTTTCCTCGTCAGGAGAAGCGGAGGCAGATGTTTTTCGCTGGCCGAGACCGGATGACGGCGTCAGTGCCGCGCCGGATGCGGCGCCCGCCGCGTCGGGCTACTGGACGGCCGTGTTTGACTATGAAGCGACCGCGGACGACGAGCTCAGCCTGCGGAGGGGCGACCTGGTGGAGGTCCTGTCCAAAGACTCCCTGGTGTCCGGAGACGAGGGCTGGTGGACCGGTATGATAGCAGACCGGGTTGGCATTTTCCCATCCAATTACGTGAGCAACGGGAACGGCATCCCGGAGGAAACACGGGACACCTCGGAGCAGCAGTACTCCGTGCCTCCTCTGCACCGTGAGTATCCCGTTGCACTAAAGCAATACGGGGCTAGTGCTGAGTGCTGTGTCACGGTAGGCGCAGTGCACTCCGGTTGGCCTAGAAACGGGGGCCGGCCCATCCTCACAGCATCAGGGCCATTCTTCATCACACCGCTTGTCAAAACCAACAGCCCGCTGCAATCTGTGATGCACCCGGGCTCAAATTGCATTGCACAATGTATGCTGTATGCAGGGAACGTCTAACTGGACAGCCAAGTCCTGCACGTGCAAATATTGCCATGAAGCTTTTGTTCCTCTTTAGGGCATTGCAGTGGAGTCATATGCATGCAATGTAAAGGTGATTAATGGTGTGTTTGGACCAAGACTGTGCTGCAAGGGCGAAAGACGTGTCCAAATTGTGCTTGTGGATAAACTCTCCCGGGGATAAATGTGCAAGCAGTTTAAATGAAAACCAATAGTTACAAATCGTGTGTGTGTGTGTGTTCAGCTTCAACGGGCAGATAAAGGTTGCATTTTAACACCGAACAATACCAGCATTGTCTGTTTTGTTGGACCACACCGCCTCAGCTTTCTTTGTTGGTTGTCTCGGGCTTTGCAAGTTCTCATGTCCTCATACTCTGCAGAAGCGGGCCTATTTTCACAACCCACCTGAAATATTCATCAAGGTCAGTCTGCTTAGACAGTTAGGGGTCCACAACATGGGGGGAAAGACATAAGGACACATACAGTGAGCAGAATCCAGCCAGAAAAATAAAGGCTGCTGTTAACAACATCTCACACACACATCTTTCATTTAGACGGTTTCTTGATTTCTTTCTTCTCCTTGCGTCCAGCCAGACATGAGGACGGATACTCACACTTGTGTGATACCAGGAGCCGTCGTTTCGCCATCCTGTTTTTGGCGCAGCAAGGAGGCCTAGTGAAGACATCCTTCAGCTGTGTTGTGAAGAGTTGAGATTGTAACTCTAAAATATGTGACCTCTATTCCCGCATCTCTCCTCAGTCCTGGAGATTGATTTCTCAGAGCTGACCCTGGAAGAAATCATCGGCGTGGGCGGTTTTGGAAAAGTCTACCGCGCCGTGTGGCAGGGTTCCGAGGTGGCGGTGAAGGCCGCTCGGCGGGACCCCGACGAGGACCCGGAGCAGACTCTGGAAAGCGTGCGTCAGGAGGCCAAACTCTTCGCCATGCTCAACCATCCCAACATCATGGGTCTGCTGGGCGTGTGTCTGCAGGAGCCCAACCTGTGTCTGATCATGGAGTACGCCCGGGGAGGCCCTCTCAATCGGGCCCTCGCTGGGAAACGCATCCCTCCGTGCACGCTGGTGGACTGGGCAGTGCAGATCGCCCGGGGCATCCTGTACCTCCACAGCCAGGCCATCGTCCCCATTATTCACCGGGACCTCAAGTCCAGCAACAGTAAGTCTCCGTCTCTGTCTCTGTCTCTGTGTCTGTATACGCCATGGTCGTTTCTATGAAATATGCTTGATTCGATATTCAACAGATAATGAATGACCTACAATTATGGTTATTATTATGATGAGAATTGTTTGTAGGGTTAGAAAAAAGACAGGGAAATATTGACCAGTATAAGCAATGTGTCTTCACATTGTGGACCAGTCCAAATCTCATTTCCAAATATAAATACGAGAGTCATAGTCCCTCACATTTGACAAGATAATGTTTAACTTTTATCATGTTTCTGTTATTTGACAAATCAGTTTGCGAGATTATCACATAATTCGGTGTTTTAAATCATAATTTTGTAGCCAGAATGAAAACTATAAACTATGTACTATGAAAAACCACTGCGGGCTCTAGCAGCTTTTGGACCATTCAAAACAATTTCAAATTGGAGGCCACAGTAAATCTGATCAATATTAACAATACTTGTTATTTACAGTCCATGTCCTTTGTGTCCTTAGAGTGTTTTTTGCATATAGTTTCAGGCATGTGGCAAAATGTGCAGTCTCATGTTTCAGCTTTCTGCTACACGCCGTGATTTTCACTGATAATAATCACTGTTCGGAAAAGACAGCAGAAAGCAAAAGGAGTTTGCATGTATATTTGTGAAGCAGTTGTAATCTTGCATTTTACCCAACTGGATCCCCTAAATCCCAAGCCTATTACTGGGGATTTGTCCAGCGCTCTGCCCCAGCCGCTTTCCTATTGGTGGCTCCGACTATACTCGCAGACCGCTTCTTGCCTGCCATTGGCCCTTCTCCGATGATCAGGTCAAGCGCTTCACCCCCAATAGGATGCTTTTAAGGTGTTAAATCAGGCTAACCAGTTGCCATCCTGATCTCTCAGGGGAGAACTCGTGCTTTTTTTACAACACGGGGCAGTGCATCACACGGTGCACATTTTCACTTTCTAATCCACAGTTTGTCTTTGCTTTCTCATCCAGGGGCCTAAATGTAGATTCTGAGGAGTAGTTTTTATGTTCATCTTATATAATAATCAAAGAGGACACATTAGGTTTTTGAAAGCGTTTAAGAAATCTACACATGACTTGATTTTCAATCCAAGTTTTCGTTCTTTCTTAATGTGGTCTGAACCGCTGCGGTTCCAGAGGTCGCTCATGATGTGGCACACGGAGGCGCCACACAGACTCCACCCTGTGACGCATCACAGTGGTGAGGAAGTGGTTGGAGGCAACATCATGAAGCCCGGTGTCTAAAACGTACCAAAAGGCACAGACTCTTGTAGCAGTTTAAGTAACATCGGGCTTCTAGGGATGAAGATGACCGTCAGTGGGCCACCAGTCGTTGTCCAGATTAGAGCATCTCTACTAAATGGGGATTGAGGGAAGGGTATGACATGCAACTGGAACTGCAACCTGTCACATCATGGTATTATGGCATCTACCTGTAACCGGATGTAACCACCACAAAGGCCCAAATTGGTGGTTTAGTTTATAGACTAAAGAACTTTGGTCCTCCTCAAAATTTCTTCTCAATATATTGAGAGGACCAAAAATATTAAACAGTATATACTTTTTTATATTTTTTCATTTATCAGGTTTTTTCCAACACTTTGTTCCACAACTAAATACCTGCAAAACTATTTATATTCCCATCAGCCTCAGACTTACTTAGTGTTTAGTGCTTGTTAGCTAATGTGAGCATGATAAACTCAAATGAAGAATCTTATAAACATCGGCATGTTAGCATCGTTATTGGCGCGCGATCAAGCTTTGTTCTCTAAGCATCCTGCTACTGATGTACAGCAGCATGGGGCAGCTAGCAGGTATGCAGATAGTTTTGTTATCACTCTATATTGTATACACCTAATATGATTACCTGGTGGAACACCACATCATGGTGTTTCCTTTCCTACTCACTTGAGTTTTTCCCACCCACTTAGTAGACTTGCGGCAGGTCCTAGGTCAGGTTTTCGTGAGCGATTCTTTTGCTCCATAATCTGCAAAACAAATATTGGACCCATTTGTGCAAGCCATACGAACAGCCTGACACTCTCCCCTAATTTGGTAACTAAAAAATGTAATACACACTTGCAAATATAACTGCTCGGTGCACTTTGGTCTTTCCCTGACATGAATGCTAAACACCCTCAATTTTGCATTAAACTTGGGGGTGACGGCGGCGAACACTAAACCCATGAGAGTTTTGTCTGGTTTGTAGCTTGAGTTCTCTCTGCTGCCTCCCTTTCACACAGCATGCCGTTTAGCATAGGCCCTCATCTAGTGCTCCGTGCATTACAGTAAGTGCATGCGTTGGGCCTCAGGGGGGACTCGGCCGGCTGGGTCTCATGTTCTGTCTCTTGAGCTACACAGGAGGAGGATTTTTCTTTTGCCACACGTCTGGGTTTTGGTTTCTTTGGAAAGTGCGTCTGTAGCATCAGAGCCACATGAGAAGCGCATGAAGGGGCGCTTGATGTGCACCGCAACCTGCAGACACACCCTCTCCATTGGGCACAGCCACAGCAGATGGCCTGGCACTGTGGATCTGAATGGGGGGGAGAGAGCATGTTTTTTTTTTCTTTTTTTTTTGAGCCTATCAGAGTGGATAGGTGTGTCCTAAGAGGCTATTTATGTAGTGTAACTGTAGTATTCCTGTTTGTTTGAAATGTCCTGTTACTCAGTGATATCACTACTGTGCTTTTCAGCTGTCTCACTATCTCTTCATTTCTTCATTCCTCTTTTCTCTACTCTGCTTTTATCCTTCCAATTCTTTCATCATGGCCTCCCGCCGACCGCACCCCGTTTTCGTTCACCCACCGTGTTTTGCGTTCCCACATGCGTTGTGTTTTATCGTGGGTCTGACGGCCCTCTCCCTGCCGCCCCTCCCAACGTTACACTCCTCGTGGTGATGACCCGAAACCTTTTTTTCACTTTGCCGTCAACCCACCTGCCTATTTGCATCCTCCCCTCCCCATCCTCCAAATGACATCCCCCACATTGCATCATCCCGCTCCACCCTTCACTGACCACCTCAGTCCTGATCCTCGAGAGGGTTGAGATGGAAGACCTCAGCAACAAGACTCTGAAGATCACAGACTTCGGGCTGGCTCGGGAGTGGCACCGCACCACCAAGATGAGCGCCGCCGGCACCTACGCCTGGATGGCTCCCGAAGTCATCCGCTCGTCTACGTTCTCCAAGGGTAGCGACGTGTGGAGGTGGGCAGAGGAAGCAAAAACAAACTGCTGCAGGTGGTAGAACTGGTCTGGAAAATAAAAGGGCTGGCCAAGTGTTTCTTCACCATGCACAAGAGAAAGTTCAGCTGTTGCTATAGTAACAAAGCACAGATTCAATGGAGGAGTCCATGCAACTATAATTATTCATGCAACATTAACTTTTCCCTGCAGCATGAGATTCGAAATTTGTGTGCCTCTTATGTGAAAGATTTATGCAAACACAGATATAATGCAGTGGGTTATAGAACTGTATATTTAATGAATCCTTTTGGAACATACCAGACGTTTCACTTGTCAAATGCTCAGACGTATTCAGTGAAATGCAGTATGACATACTCTTGAATTACTGTAATATAAATATAAAAGATGACACAATGTGTTATAAGCATAAATGTGCTGAGATGCATATTGGCTCTGTGTAGGTGGTATTTTATCCAAACGGTCAATGATCTAAAGTTGCTTATTCATTTCAAACTGTTAATGACATGCCATATTTTTAGACTAGGTTCTCAAATGTGAGACTTACTCTGACATGACGCAACTCTTTAGGGGTTGGACTGCTGGTTGTACTAAACTAGCAATTTAAAGACCTCCCCATGGACTGTGTGTGTGTGTGTGTGTGTGTGTGTGTGTGTGTATATAATATCTATACTGTATTTCTATGAGAGAAAGATTTTAAATGGTGGAATAAGGAGAGTAATAACTTAAATAATCATGTCGGATCTGCATATTGTGGGCGCCCGGTCTTCCGAGGGAGGCCAGTGGCTTCAGGTTGGAATAAAAGAGTAGTCGAAACCCCAGGGTTTCAGATATTGTAACAGAAGTTTTATTTGAGATGGCACCGAGATGGCCGAAGGGACCCAGCAGTGTCTTCTCCCTGGCCTGGGGGGTGAGCGGTACCTGTTAGTACCCTTTCGTTAAATCTAGCATTGAGATGAACCGGGCCGGTCCATAGGGTAGGTGTCAAACAGAGAAATTGTATTTAATTCTCTGTAGTCATTGCAGAACCTAATGCTGCCGTCCGGCTTCCCAACCAGGACTATAGGACTGCACCAGGCACTGTGTGACTCCTCCACCACCCAAGGTCAAGCATTTCCTCACCTCGTCTCTGATGGCCCCCTGTCTGGCCTCGGGGATTCGGTATGGTCGTAGTCCTACTGCCTTTCCTGGCTCTGTTCTGATGTCGTGGGCGATGGCTGTTCGTCCCGGGACCTCAGAGAAGACGTCTGCGTTTCTGGCGAGAAGTTCTCTGAGGTCTTGACCTTGTCTGGATGACAGCTGATCACCCATTTTCACTGGCGGGAGGGCCTGGGGAGTCAGGTTAGCTGCCAGGACATTAGAGGGGACCGGAAGGGGCTCACATGGTACAATTGTTGGATTTTCCTACGGCCTGTCTGACGTACACGGTAGTTCACGGGTCCCACCCGTTCCAGTATTTCATAAGGCCCTTGCCACTTGGCCAAAAACTTGCAATTGTGGTTGGGAGTAACACCATCACCTTGGTTTGAGGTTTAGGTTTTAGGTTTAGGTTTAGGTTTTGACATCTAATTCTCAATATATGACCATGCATATGTGAAAATCATGTGATTCATTTTCACACTGCAGTCATGCTTTGCTGTAATGAGTCATTATTCTCTCTAGCATCTGTTGCATGTTCACACAAGCGGTGGCATTCACAGTCTGGCTTAGCGATTCAGTACTGAATGTAGGGTTTCCTTCTTAAACAGAATTAAAGTGTGATCAGTGAGGAGAAACTGCATTCATTATAAGGGTCACGATAAGAAGATCGATGTCTTTTATTGGATGAGTGTCATAGATGCAATTAATATTGCTGTTAGACCAGCCTTTAATAAATAGTTAAGCACCAACAAATATAGATTCAACCTGAATATTAGAAATTTGATGACATCCATCTTACAGGCAAGTGTAGAATAAAAGATTTGCACATTTGCTAGAATTCGGTTGATGGATTCATAACAGAACCACCAACCCACTAGGTAATGATCCTCGGACTGTTTGATTTGTTGCAGGTCTTTTTTGTGTGGTTTTGGCTTTGTTCACATTGGTATGTTAGCTGCTGCGTTTTTCTGATTTCTGTTTTTCAAACCGTGTGCTCTGCTGGAGAAACAATTAATATTTCAGCAAACGCCCTGCTTGAAATTCCTATATTCATACACACATTCTTCTGAACTATGTTTCTAAACCTTCACATTTTATAACGTGAACATTCAAATAGTATCTATGAGTAGTTACCGATTCATTCAGCACCAATGTCTTTGTTTTTCTTTCTTCTTTATTTCCAACAATAAAGCTTTGGTGTGCTGTTGTGGGAGCTGCTAACAGGAGAAGTTCCCTTTCGTGGTATCGATAGTCTTGCCGTGGCTTACGGCGTGGCAATGAACAAGCTGGCTCTGCCCATTCCCATGACCTGTCCTGAGCCCTTTGCACGTCTTATGGAAGGTAAGAGAAAGGAATTACTCTTAATGCCCCAAGCAAAGAATCCTCTGCAAATGCTATGTTAATTATTAACTGTCTTGTAATTGAGAGACATTGTGTCTGTTTATGTGCCAGAAAATACCGTTTGAAAAATTATTTTTAAATTTATAAAGAAAACTTGGTTGAACCTAGCCTGGGTGCCATTCCGAACTTGGTCCCGCCCACAACGTTTGTGGTCGGGAATTGACTAGAATTGTTGAACCGGCTACAGCTACAAATTCCTCTGAATTCCATTTTGGACAATTAGCATTGTATAAACATTATAAATATTTGATCACTTTTAAAAAAACGTTTGAAGGTCCAAAATATTTTTTTTCCTGAGGCATATTTGGCTCAACTGTTTCATCTTGTGCCATAGAGATGTAAGTTCCCCGACTGTAGGACTAATGAAGGACTATCTTACCTTAGAATGCTGGAGCTCAGACCCACACTCCCGACCGCAGTTCACATTAATTCTGGACCAGCTGACGGCCATCGAAGAGTCTGGCTTTTTTGAGATGCCAGCAGAGTCCTTCCACTCTCTGCAGGATGACTGGAAACTGGAGATCCAGGAGATGTTTGATCAGCTCAGGACCAAGGAGAAGGTAATAACAATAATAATAATACATGTTCTCTATAACACACTCTTCATCATCAGATCTCTTTTTAGGCCTGTTTTAAAAGAGACTGTTCCAAGACTGTTCCACTCGGCTCGGTCCCCCATGGTGCGGAGCTTGGTGTTGGGGACCCGGAAGAGCGAGCTGCTGGCAAATCTGAGGGTGCCGGTGGGGATTTGAGTCAGTAGTTCTTGCAGATAGGGAGCTGCATTTCCATTTATGCATTTATGAGTAGTAAAACTTCGATCCGGAAAGCGTCAGGGAGCCAGTGTAGTGAGTGTAGGATGGGTGTTATGTCAGGGTCAGGATCCTGGCAGCGCTGTTTTGGATGTATTATAGTTTCAGGATATTTTGCCAGTGATTCCAGTAATTATGGTAGTCCAGTCTTGAGGAGATAAAGGCAGGCTCAAGGTGAGGGTCAGGTGCGAGTCAAACCTAACTCCCAGATTGGTAACTGTGGAGGAGAGGGGCACGACCCAAAGGGGAGATGGATAATGGAGGATGACTGAACCTTGTGTGGAGTGCCAACAAGAAGGGTTGTTGCTCATCCACGCCTGTATCTCCCCAAGACAAGCAGTGAGACACAATATGGCTGCAGAGGGGCTTGGGCCAGTCTTGGTGTAGAGCTGAGTGTCGTCATCATAACAGTGAAAGGACATTCCATGTTTGCTGATGAAACGGCCGAGGGGGAGCATGTAGGTGATAAAGGACCGATCCTTGTGGAACATCAGAGGAGACACAGAGCAGTCTGGACTTGCATCTTCCCAGTGAGACGCATTCAGTTCTGCCAGAAAGGTAGGACTAGATTGCAGAGTCTCAATGGTGGTGTGGAGTCACTTTAGCAGGATAGTGTGATCCACTGTATCAAATGCAGCAGTCCGGTCCAGGAGGATGAGAAATGAGTTTGTTCCAGCATCAGCTGTCATCAGTAGGTCATTTGTCACTCTGAGCAAAGCTGTTTCCGTGCTGTGAGCTGAACGTAATCCCGACTGAAATTTTTCAAACAAGTTGTTGTGCTTGAGGTGGTCCTGAAGTTGAGAAGCAACTACCTTCTCTAGCACCTTGAACAGGAAGGCAAGGTTGGAGATAGGTCAATAGTTGGCTAGAACCTCTGGGTCCACTGTTGGGTTCTTGAGGAGGGACGGATGGCCGCAACCTTAAGAGCAGGTGGGACACAGCCGGAATGAAGGGAAAGGTTAACAACGATGAAAGGACTGAGAGTGGGTAGAGCATTGGGAATGGGATCAAGGGTGCAGGTACATGATGTCATTTTTTCTAAGATTTCCTCAACATGGCTCCCCTGAACCTCAGTGAGATGCGAGGTGTTTTTACTCCTCTAATGACATACATGGTGTTCGTATTGGGACGTTTTCATGTTGGTCGCGGCTAATTCACCCATGTCATCGTTTTCTGTTCCCTCAGGAGCTGCGATCGTGGGAGGAGGAGCTGACCCAAGCTGCGCTGCAGCAGAAATGCCAGGAGGAGGCGCTGAGGAGGCGCGAGCAGGAGCTAGCCGAGCGGGAGATCCACATCCTGGAGCGAGAGCTCAACATAATCATTCACCAGCTCTACCAGGAAAAACCCCACGTGGAGAGCAGGCAGGGCAAGTTCCGCCGCAACCGCCTCAAAGTCAAGGACGGGAACAGGATCAGCTTACCGTCAGGTACGGAAATAAAACTTGTGGTGCACAACATATCATCTGGAAATTGTGTCATCATTAGGACCAACATCTTCTTTAAGTGTTGCCTTAGAAATTGTACAATTTCATAGATGTGAGCTTGAGGCCATTAATAAGAACTAATACATATATTGTTATATCATCAACATCTATAAAATTTAGATTTTCAGCACAAAATCACAGTGCAGGCGTCTCCCTCACATGATCGGCGGAGGAGTTTGCTCAGCAGCGGTTCCAGTCCACCAAGCAGCCCACCAATGCTGTCCCGCCTGAGAGCCATCCAACGTGAGCACCATCGGAGTTTCATGTTGATTTTGATATCATTTATATCATGATGTTATTCTACAAAGGTGTCTCAATTAACGCGTTTTATTTTGGTTCAGTCATTCATTAGATTTAATATTATCCATTGTCATCATTTTTTTAAATGTCTTGTTTTCCAGTCACTCCAAGGGAGGGATGTACAGCCTGGGGTCGACACACAGGCTGCCATCAGGATGAAGAGGAGGGTGAGAGGAAGGGCTCCAGGAAAAAGGGCAGAACCCGTGGGTGTGGCCCGTACAGGGAGCACAGCGCTGATGCCACGTGAGTCTCGAAATGGTCCCACTTTATCTGGAGAGCTTCCAGTTAATGTTTTTATGCCTCTGCGCCTCTGGCCATTTGTCCGTTGGTACGTCTGCAATTTATTTAGTGTTGGAAGTCAAAGGTCACTGTGTCCTTTAAAAAAAAACGCGTTTTTTTTACAAAAATGTCTAATAGGATGAAATGAAGTGACTGCATTTTGGACTCACATTGATGTAAACGGCAACTAATGCTAGTTTAGAAAGTTTGTTAGTTTACAAAAAGACGCTTTTTTTATAAGAAAATGTGTCTTTCATCCTTTGACTGTGACAGTGTAAAGCCTCCTCATGAAGGCAGCAGGCAGCGGTCCTGCAGCGCCCCAAACCTACGCAGATCTCCCAGGCACAGTCCCGCAGTCCCTGGAGTTCCGAGCCTTGTGGAGATGGGTAAGCAGGTCCAGCTCCCTCTGTCCGACATACAGCTTGCACACCCCAAATCACGGCACAGCTGTAGTCTAAAGGTTGCCTGTAAAACGTGGAAGGAGAAAGCGAGAGAGACGGTAAAAATAAACTTACGGAATTGAAGCGTTTATGTCGTGGTGGGCCTTTGTTAATACGTCCACAAATACTGGTTTGCCATGTATAGGCTTCTGTTTACATGCTCCATAATGATCCTGTTTTCAGAAAACGAAGACTGCTGCTTCACTACTGAGCCTGGGACGGCTCCTGATCAGTCCTACCTCTGCATCCCCTTCCAAAAGGAGGGCCACACAACCCGTGCTGCTGCTGCTGCTGACGGTAACGGAGGGGAGTACTGCTCAGGCGGCCAGGTTCCAGGGACACCGCCATGCAGGAAGAGTCCCGGCGGGGGGCGGCGGTCTGAGCTGGTCCTGCTGGGCTGCGGAGCTCTGCTGGCAGCCGTCGGACTGGGCTGCAACCTCCTGACTCTGGCCCAACCGGAGGACAACATCAAGTCCAGATGGGAAGGTTTCTTTCACAGAACAGGGGGCCAGAGGCGGAGCACCAGCCCACCGACTCGCAGACTGTTCCGGCGGGAAAGCCCGCTCAAGCCCTCTGCGCCCTCGCTGCCGGAGCGTGGCTTGCCCCCCTCCTACACCCTGCTGTCTTTGTCATCGGTGTCCGACTGCAACTCCACCCGCTCGCTTCTGCGCTCGGACAGCGAGGAGCTATTGGTCTGCCGCTCCGCCTCCCCGCTCAAACGCCATCCGGCCGTCCAAACCCCAATCAACCCGCTGGTCAACACCCACCTAGAGAGCTTCAAGCGCCACCCCCGCCAGTCTCTTACACCCACGCATGTGCCGTCTGCCCCATGTTCCTCGCGCGTTCTGCGTCGAACGCCATCAGACGGCGCCATCAAGAAGAGCTGCCCTTCTAATAATCTGGAACCGTTGCCAGAAAAAATGGCATTCGAGAACCAAGGTAAAGTCTGCTGTTGGTTTTAACAACATGTGCATTCCTAGTTTACGGGGCAAACTCAAAATTTTGATCTGGAAATAATGGTTTTCTTCTCTTCCTCTTTGCAACAGGAGGCTTCAGAGGTTTAAAAGAAGACTGTCCAAAGGTCCCCCGGCTTCCCGATCCAAACCTCGTGTTCCCGCCAACTCCCCGTCGTCGCTGTGCTCCCGAACGCCCCAAAACCCTTGACTTCGTGGCCCGGCCCCGGCCCTCGCCACGGGCCCACTGCGATAAGTTCTGGGCGGAAGCGAGGCCCAGGGGAAACGGACACAACCTGGGCAGCGGCGAGTCCCCCGCCCACACCTCCAGCACAGAGACTCCGCCAACTGTGGAGTTCGGTAGGGACCCGGCAGTCCTGCCCACCCCAATGGAGGCCCCGACGCCGTACTCGCCCCGGAAGAAGGAAAACCTGTTGGACCGGTTGGATGAGGGACAGTGGCGGGATGGAACCGTACCCCTCTGTAAGCCCGAGAACAGCTTTCCCAAAGACTCCCCTTACCGCCACAGACCTGGATACTGGTCCTAACTCGGCCCCATGCGGCCCTTCATCGGAGGGGGCCAGCTGTTCAGCCCTGCGTCAAACAGCACGGACGGAATGAATCTGTTTTAGCTTTAATCAGGATTTAGTGGAGAGAGGGCTCACTATCTATTGCCGTTAAACTCCTTTTTTATTGTGAATATTGTAGCTAACATTTTGTTGTATTGCAACCCTCAAATTTGACTTGGAGAAGTGTTTTGAGACACCCAGGATTTGTTAATGCATTAGAGTGACTTAATTTCGCTCCTTTGCACAGACACCCTGTCCTTTCTCATTGAAAATGGTTTTGTTGTAGATAAACTAACTATCGGCTCTAAGGAAACATGGCAATGACAGTTTCACAAAGCTTTACATTTCTATTTTTATTTCAAGTTTCAGTTCAAGATTGCGCATTCAATGAAGTGCACTTTTAGCAAGCGTCATGAATGTAAAGCTTCAGGATTTTTACGTCGTCAAAAAAAGCATCGTCTTTGATTATCTGTAACCGCATCATGTTATTTTAACTGCTCCGTATAACTCACTCTCCGGTGCTGGTGGCTTACAGAGTACCTGGCATTACCACTTATATCCACCACAATCTCTCAGATGATGGAGACGGGTGATATTATTGTATATTATGAGCACTTCTTTGCTTTTTTTACCCGCAGTGTGAGCACAATAATGTCTGGCACAGTTTTGAGCCCCTCTACGGTGAATTGTGCTATGAAGAAGAAAGCTTGGCTGATAGTTGGGTCCAAAACACTGTCCGGAAGTCGCAACCGATTACGTGACAGTCCATTCTTTGTGACCCTGCCAGATCGGCTTGTTTGGATCCAGTTTCTTTCCAAACTAAAGAGTGAAGGTTAATGTTCGGAACTCTATAAATCGTCTGCCTAATAGGTTTTTGATGAAGGTAGAATGAAGGATGTAATGTATAAAAATTGACAAACTGCACAAGTCTTGGAGCCGGCCCTGGTGGCATGTTGAAGTTCATTCCTGATTATTTGTATTTATTGATTCCTTTCTTATTTATTTTTATAAGTCAATGCATTTTGCCTTGATTTTTGAGACTTGTAAATGTATATGAACGTTCTTGGAGATTACTGTGGCTTCAAACACGATGGAGTCACATTTTACTTGCTTTATATTGATTTGTGTGTTTCACACAATTTCAACAAATCCAACAATCAAATAAGTTATTTAGCTGAGCTTAATGCATGAAAGCTGGTCCGTGCGCATTTTTGGTTGCGCCCAAAGGTTTGGACAAGGGAATTCCCCCAAATTCCCAATACTGGAAGTGCCAAGTGACTGATGCAGTCACAGATGGGAAATTCCCCCTGTCGACTGTCAAAGGTTTCAGAAGCTAAAAAGAGATCGTTAACGATCAAGTATTTGAAAATACAAATATGACTGCTCTTCATGCCTGATTCTCTCTTTTGGTTTCCAAATGTTAAGTGGCCTCCTCAACCTGCAGGACGGAATCCTGTGGGATTTGATCCGTCCTCATTCTGCAGGGTGACCCAATGTACGTGTAAATGCAAATGCTTTTTCTGTCGGGATGTGCAGAATGTGAACATGCTCGATTTACTGTACTAACACAGTATTTCAACTGAGGGTGCTAGTTGAAACGAAGCTCTATTGTCGCCACGGTGTCGTTGTCTGTCTGAAATGTTACCACGAATAAGCTGATCTTACTGTTGCTGATGGACGATGTTCAAGTTGGTAATAATACTGTTATGGACTGACATGTATTTGCACTGGAACACACTGATTTGAGTAAAATCCTAGGAAACAATCTAACTGGGTCGCCATTACTTTTATAAGGCTCTTTGTTCCCTTAATGTGTATACAATCTACATTTTTATAATAATAATTCAAACTATTCAAGATTCAAGTAGAAGGGGTTGTCCAGAGCAATGAACCAATCTGCCAAACCCAGTGTTAAAGCATCTTTCAGCTCATATTAATCTATTAGTTTGTTTTTCTTAAGTGGTACAGCATGGTGGTACATCCAGAATTCACAAAGCACGATCCAAGCATCTGGGTGACGAGGTTTTCATAGCCACATTAGAGAAGTTTCCTTTACAAAACCTAACCCAGGAGGTTTCTGACATAAAGCCCTAAAGGCACATTTCTCCCATGTAACTTTATTCCGTAACTGGCTGGCGGCCATCTTGGTTTGCAACGAGAAACGTTTCCTCTGCGTTCCAACACCACACTTCATTGAATCGTGACCCAACTTATTACTCGAGCCTCACCGTGGGAGCTGCCAAAGGGAAAGGGGGTAAAATCATTTCAATCACTTTTGGTTCACTTAATTGTTTACAGATGTTGCTTTTTGGGAACACGGGAGAAAATGAAAATCCCAAGTTTTACGGGGACAATTCACTGCTTCATCACAACAGAGAGTACTTCAATCAGTAGACATTTATTACACACATACCTTCACAATAAACACACATTATTTGTTAATAGAGTGATGCTGTGAATGAGGTGCTTTGTTTTGGCATCAATAAACACAAATCGTTGCTTCATTATATTTTTCATGATTCATACAAAGTAGCATATTTACATGTTGTGATCTCCCTCTTGAGTTCATTCTTCAACTAGCACCCATGTGCTCTTGGTGTTCTTGCCCTCATGCATTAGCATAAGTTAGGAACCTACTTAATGAAAGCACCTTTACTGCAGATCAAATCTAGAGTATAAAAAAAAAGATACTTTCAAAAAAGTGTGCAGGTGGTTGTTACTCATTTACTCGGCACCCCTCAAGAGACATCTTGTGCGAGGGCACGTGCTATTTTGCAGTTACACTCGCCTGCAGACATGCTGGAACTTGTTGCTCCTGTCTCTATCACAAGTGTTGGCCTGTATGTGCAATGTTTGAACTGGCAGTGCATCAATTTGTAAGGGTTAAAAATATGCTTGTGATGGAGTCACAATGGATCAATTTGGCGGTTTTGAGATAGACACGTAGCATCAGGTGCTATACATTAAAAAAAGTTTTTTAAAAAAAAGAAGAAGAATAAAATCCTTCGAGCAGACAACAATGAAGTTCAATAACATAACTGCCAACGGGATGTTGTGCAAGGCAAAAGCAAACAAATATATTTTCACACCTCTCGTGGCGTGTAAGGTCTCGGTGGCACACAGTTGGGCTGAAATAACTGACGCCTGAGAAGTCATCAGACAGCCTCCTTCTTTTCCCTTTGGGCATTTCGGCGAATCTTCATCTCTGTCAATTGGATGTAGCGGATGGCATTGGTGTCTGGAAAAAGAAAAGAGGAAAAGGCTGATCAGGGTTTGTTTGATCTTTTTTTTATATACATGCACTGTAAAACAACAAAGAAGCCACACAAATTTTATTTTATTTTAAAGCACTCAAAGGGGCCACTGAGTGACACGAGCAGGAAGCTTAGTTTGTTCTGTTTCTCAAAGCTATGGTTCCCAAAATGAGTTCCCCAACAGGTCTCAGGTAGGTCACCAGAATATTCAAACTCTTTCTCTCAGCCAATGTTACAGTAGATACAGAACATAAAAGCGAGTTTTGGGCTGCTGGTATTGATATGCGGTTACAGGCTATTCTTCAGGTGGAAGTAGAATGCAAAGAAACGTATCAGTGCACAGACAACAGCAAGGAAAGAAGAAGCTTGTAAGCTAGACTACAGGAAAGCAAACAATGCCCACGAATCAGCTCTGTAAATGTTATTTGAAGAGAGAAAATCATCCAGCACCGTTTTTTAGACCTCAATGATTTGACCACAATGACCAGAACTCAGCAGGTGACCTCTAATAAGAGGTGTGCTACAAACTAATACCATCATCCCAATGACCATGTCATAAAATGTGGGGAGATTTAGGCTATTTATTTTCAACTCCGACACCCTGATTTAAACGTGTTCAGGCATTTGCCTAATGAGATGAGAGGGTTGTCCAATGTTTAATAGAACCTTTTCCGTCAAAACAACATCGATCACAAAAGAAAATAGTTGATTAATTGAATAAATTATAAAGCATTTCTCTGATTTTTTTTAAACCATTTTTATTCCATCTGTGTTCATAACTAAATGCATTATGTCAGGCGGACCACGCGTCTGTTGTCCTCTTTTTCTCTTATTTTTTACACCTTCAGTCTCCATGTGGTCTTAAAATTTTCACAAAGTAGTTAAAAGACATGAGGGAGAGCCTTAAAACACTAAACGAGGACGTTATAGGGACAGCCCTAACCCCTCTGACCATTACCAGAAAGTATTACTGTCTGCGGTGAAAAATACATGCTTTGCATTTGGTTAAAAGCTTTATTTTTATTATTATATTGCTGCTTTAGTATTACCAGGTTTGTAGGCAACAATCAAATGTTGGATGCGGATTGTGCCGATTCTAACAACTTTATATCGTGGTTGGTCATTAAATTTAAGATGATGCATGATTCCTTTTTCTTGTTCATCATAAGTGAAGTGTCCAGTACTTATAACCCTCAGTGAATTCGGTGGAGTAAAAAAAATGCAGTATTTCCCTCTGAAAAGTAGAAGGTGAAAGAAATGGAAGCCCCTTCTGTTTGTTATGGAAGAACATATGGGGGCTGAATCCTGACCTGCCGGTTCCTGTTTGTTTGACTCCTTCAGGTAGTAAAGGGCCTTCTGGAAGTCTCCCAGGTGGTAGTAGGCCACGCCAGACCGGTACAGAGCCTTGAAGTTCTTCCCCTCCTTGTAAAGCACCTTCAGACAGTATTCCTTCACTCGCTCATAGTTCACCAGCTCCATTTGCAGCAGGCAAGCTGGCGTGGAACAAGAAGAAAAGATAAGAGGAGTAAAAAAGTTACTGAAGACAAAGCACTCGCTAACCTTTGAATGTCATTATACAACCTGTCAGGCAGGAAGCAGGGACGCAGCTCTTTGCTCAACTCTTGAATGTATAACAAATATAACGAATTCAAATGCTCTCGACATAAAGCGGATGTCAAAAGTAAGTGCAAGCTAGTGGGGCAAGCCTGAGAATGACTCATCCTCATGAATCATTCGTGAGCTCATTCCCCCAATCCTCCTCTGTTGATACGTGTGCCGTGCGTGTGTGAGAGACTGTGCGTATGTGTGCGCGCGTCTGCGTGTCTGTGCGCGCGTGCGTGTCTCACCAGCCAAGCTGTTGTAACACTCCAGCTCTGCGTTCTCCATGGCGCCCTTCTGCTCATCCGTCAGCGTGCTGGGCTTGCTGAGGGTGGGCAGGAGCGGGGACGGCGGCTTGGAGCCGGTGTCCGGGTCCCCGAGCACCCTGCACAGCCCCTTGATCTCCAGCAGAGCGCGGTGATACTTGCCTATCGCCTCCCGGTACTTCTTATCCTTGTAGCACTGCGTGCCTTGGCTCTTGAAGTCCAGCGCGCGTCTCACGACGTCGCCTGGCTCGTTGAGCGACGGCTGCTTCAGCATGGACCCTCCATGATGCCGCTGCTGCTGCTGCTGGAGCTGCTGCTGGTATCTGGCATCTTTGGTCCGCCCGCCGCCGCTGCTGCCAGGAGGCTGAGCGCAGTGCTGGAGCCTCGGGGAGCCGCCGCTGTTGTCGGTGCGGCTGCCTCTGCCGTCGTGCCCGGCCTGGATCATGCTCTTTGCCGTCGTCGTCCGGCCGTTAAATTAGCTGGGGACACACCGGAGGGATCGTTCACTGCATCCTCTCGGCGGCAGCTTCGTCTTCTCTGTGCGCAACCCTGCGAGATGCTCGCTCCTCCGTTGCAGCCTTGTCTCGTATTTTTTTCTCCTCCGACGAGCCGATTGGTCAATAATTTCAACGCCAGTCCTATGGGGGTCCTGCAGCAGGAAGAGGAGAGGGGTTTATTTCATTATCAGTTCATTTGGATATCATTCCATCATCGGTTGATTTGAAAATGGACACATTTGTCAGCATTCAAAACCAGACCTGTATAACTCTAATCCCATTAGAGTTATACAGAGAAATACACCTTAAACTACCTTAATACATGTAGTTTTCCTTATCTTACGCATTGTATCATTTTGTATTCATTATTAAAAAAACAAAGCCATGAAACCGTTTTATGTAATTATGAATTGTCATTGTGAATAATGGACCCCCCTTCCACTTAAACCTATTTTTCAGTCTCTCGTTCTTATCTCACACTGGTGAATCAGTCAAAGATGATCCCGTCTGTCGTCTCATCCCGCATCCCCCAGAATGCTTGCATTCCGCGCAGCCGCTTTGGACACACTCCAGTCCCTTATGTCAGGCTATGATGTCATTCAAACCGGAGGTTATTCGGGGTAATGTCGTTTTGAGCCTTATGAAGAAGGGAGCAAGGTGATGAGTCGGGCCGTCCCTTTTGCTCTGGACAAAAGAGCTTTTCATGTTGCCTGCCATTTCCTCAACAACACTGTCTCTATTCTCTGTGTGTGCGTGCGTGCGTGTGTGTGTTGGGGGGGGGGGGGGGGGGGGGTGTAGGGGGGGGGGGGGGGGGGGGGGGGCGTGTATTCACCTTGCTGTCACACGTCAGCTGTGTGTCTCGGCTCTGTGGAGAAAATGCTGTTGATGAGAAATAACCATGACGTGTTGTTGCAAGATCACGCACCTTTATTTGGGTTCTGTGCCTGCAGTTAATGTCAAGTATGCACTCCTGCATCACTGGCTTACATCTCCAATTCAAAGATTTGTTTGAAATGTGCACTGACAATATTGCCAAATTAGAAATTATTTTGACAGTGATTAGCCTAATAATGAGAATAATAATAAGGTTGTTTAAACATTAATATAAAAAGAAAACAATTAAGACCCTCACTAACAATAGTGAGTTCGTGTGAAACATGCTCTTGTTTATTTTAATAAGTTTGGGGTGGTTTACTCGTGCCCTTTTTCCATTTGAACCCATTAAAACGCTTAAGATGACGTCATCAAACTACGACCAGAAGCATATTGGAAACGTCGTCTTTGTGAGACATCTTGTTTACATCATGGCGGCGGTGGATTTCAGAGGTAACGTTAGCTAAATCTGCAGTTTAATATTTATCCGTTTTCTTTGGCTCAATGGCATTTAATGATGCAACTGTTACCCTCCGAGCTAAAGCTCCTGCGTGTATTTTCTGGTAAAAGGTGCCTAATACATTAGCTACGATTAGCATCTCTTCCGCTTTTTTCATCAAGTCAGCTAACTAAGCTAACGTTCACTAGTTTTCAATAAATTAACCAATTAGAAATAAAATATGAATCACGGTGACGATGTGGGTAGAACGTAGATCAATCAAACATCTTATTACGTCAATTTAACACTTGACAGCCTACAGTTATTTTAGGTAGCAGTTTGGATAACGTTATCTGGTAATATTACTAATAGGGTTCAGCCTTGTAAGATAACACAATCAAATGATCTCTGTTATACAATATTGCACCACTCCTGGTCCCACGCTTTTTAAATTATCTTAAATAAAACCATTTTAAAGATGTATCTGTGCAATCCATGCAACTTCCTTTAGAAATACAGAGCGTTAAAATATTCTGAGGCTGTGAGGATAATATCAGTGAGGATAATGTGTATAAAAAGACTCCTTGCGCTTTTTACGCTTTAAAATATTATTTTTAACCGCACATAGAATCAATGTGGACAATTGATTTGTCTTTAGTTTACGACAAATGTTTTTAAAAAGGTGTTTCATTTGCAGACAACCTTCTTGGGATATCCTGGGTGGACAGTGGCTGGGTACCGATTCTCAACCCCGGGAATGTACTGGACTACTTCTCGGAGAGAAGTAACCCCTTCTATGACCGAACCTGTAATAATGAAGTCGTGAAGATGCAGCGGCTTACTCTGGAACATCTGAAGTAAGTTTATATTTCCAAATGCAATTAGGTTTAAAATTGTTGCACTTAAATAGGAAAAGATGACATTATGTGGCACATTGAATTATTATTATTATTATTATTGTTATGTAATATTAGTAGTAGTAATGATTGCCATTAACACTACTAAAAGCAAACCTCTTTTATTTCTTATTGTCAGCCAGATGGTGGGAGTGGAGTACATTCTTCTTCATGCGCAGGAGCCAATTCTTTATATAATCCGGAAACAACAAAGGCAGTCGCCAACACAAGGTGAGCAGTGTAGTGTTTGATATTGTTCAAAGTGCATAAAGATTACTGTTTAGTAATAGGAAATTTACTCGCACGCAGCCTGATGAATAGAAGTATCAATGCTGCATCTGACCACAGGTGTCCTGATATTATTATTATAATTATTATGCAGATATTTTTATATTTTTGTGATTATATGAGTGGATGCTCAAGGCAATAGAAAAGAAAAAAACAACACTCAGAAGTTGTTTTTTTTAAGGCTCTATCTGAGGATATTTTTGCCAGTTCTAATTTTTTGTTTTTATCATACAGTGATTCCTTTGGCTGACTACTACATCATAGCTGGAGTGGTGTATCAGGCCCCGGATCTCGGAACAGTAATCAGCTCCAGAGCGGTAAGAATTTATAGTTTTGTCCTGTAAAATACAATCGGAGCACAGCATTATAAAGGTTTTTAGATTTGGCACAACATTTTTTTAACATGCATCACATCTGTTTTAGCTGTCTGCTGTCCATGGAATCCAGTCTGCTTTTGATGAGGCCATGGCATATTGTCGCTATCACCCATCCAAAGGATACTGGTGGCACTTCAAGGACCAGGAAGAAAGAGGTTAGGTTTTTGCAGTTTATTTAAATTTACATTAAAAATATATTTTTTAGTAATGTTACTTGTGCATATGGTTCCTGAAAGGAGATCACAGATATTAAAAAGGGAAAAGTGGTGAAGTCTAGAAGAGGTAAAGCTATGGTGTCTTGCAGTCCCACATCTATATAATGGTGAGTTCCTGTTCAATATGAACAAGGCTGATTTATCTTCTATTTATTTCTCTTTTTTTTGTAGAAAAAAACAAACCTAAGTCAAAGAAGAAAGAGGAACCGAGTTCATTGTTTCAGAGGCACCGTGTTGACACGCTTCTTTTAGACCTCAGGTCAAAGTTTCCACCGACATTCTACCAGGTACATGTTACACTTGTTCATAACCAGTCTTTACAGTTTTTTGTAACGTTTTCCATTATTTTGTGCAATTTCTTTCACGTTAACGTGATTGAACGTTAACGTGATTTTCTTTCTACAATTTCAGCCCAAGCCCGGTGAGAAGCCAATTCCAGGTATGCCCCTAAAATAATTTATGTTCACATCCTGAAGTTACTTTATAAAATGTTCTCTTTATGGTTTTGCATTTGTATTTAGTGTGCCCTTATTATTACTGTTAACCTTCGGTCTATGTATAACTTTTAGTCTAACAATCTCTTATTATTCAGCTATTTAACATGGGAAAGTAGATTGAGATTTTGATGATAGCGTGAATATACCGCACAATATCAGCGTGATCTACAACATGACTTCTAATTTCATGCTGTTGTGTTGCAGTGGAGGTGAAGAAAGAGCCTGAACCCCCCACAGAAGTGGTTAAGCAAGAGGAAAGGGAACCAGTCACAAAGTCCTCCACCCCAGCTCCTCCAAGCAAACCGCCTCCTGAGAAGAGGGCAAGACTACAGTGAGAGGATCGGTCATTCGGAAGCAGAAAACCTAAAACACATTTTTGTTCTCTTTTCAAATCTGAAGATCGTCTACCCTATTGTTCGTTTGATCAGTTTACACAAAGCTAGGAAGGAACTGGCACTCTGTGCGAGTACCGGTTTTACATTGCAAACCCTGTCAGGTACACGTGATAAGTTTGGCTTCTGTGACATTTCTGGCAGCTTTACAAATGGGTCAAATGCTTGATCTCAGCATTTAGCAATATTCCTCTATTTTTGATGATAAGCTGACTTCAGCATCAGTGTCGGTTTACTGTCGACATCGGCATAATATTTGTGTTGTAATCATTTCAGAGGACAGGTTGATTCCTGTTCTGCTTTACACGGTGATGTGTCACAATGCATCATCTCATCTGTAAAGCAAAAATATTCTTGACCTCAGCACAGTTTCTCAATACAAATACTTTCCATCTATAATATCTGTCTTTTTGTACCGAATATTTTTTGTTTTTACATATTAAACTGTACGTGCTACTGTATCTTGTTTTGTGTTTGTTTGCTGACAAGTGATAATGTTGAGTTTTGCTTCATTAGTGTCATGATCTGAACCAAATATAAATAGATCTACTCACCATTATACAGATCTATAAATATATATATATATATCTTTCTACTTTGCTCCATTTTCAAAGCAAATATTTTCCTTTATATGGACCTGAAAACTAAAGAATTGTTTCCTTTACCGATATGTTATGTAGAGTCTATAAAACCCAATGCGTTGTAAATATTGTATGCAGTCAGTGTATACCAAACTTCTGACCTATTACAAAAAACGTAGTGTAGTGGAGTCGAAATATCTCTTGAGTTTTAACAGTTTCACACGGGATATACGTCCACTGCAACATGTAACGGTCTTTCATAAATAGGCAAAGATTAGGGAACGGAACAAAATTCAAATCAAATGTGTGACTATCCTAACCTGTAGGAGGAACAACTCCTCAGTATCCATCTACCAACCATTGCGATATTTAATTTATATTGCTGTGTTTGATGGTATTCATTTACTGTCTGAGCAGAAAGTGGCAGAATCTGTCCAGCAGAGGCCGCCATTGGGTCATATTTAATCGGAGCTTCTAATTGCCCAATGGGACATTTCGTTTCCTGCATTTGTTCTGTGCTTTTTCGCTGCGTTCTCATCTCGAACACGTTTAGTCACTCAGGATTTAATGACACTGCACCAAGGAGCGAAAGCGGCCAACGCACAGATTGAAGGTGCTTATTTTGTTGTGGGTGTTAAACAGTAGCTGCTGCCATGACTACAGCTCACGGACTGTAGCGACTGCCGGGTACTACGTATTACGGAGGCCACGAAGAAGAGTTTCTCGCAGGGCGTGGTGGGATAGGAGTCTCCTCGGTGGAGGACTGAGAACAGTGCCCCAGCTGGCTGGCTAACAGCAGAGAAGATGGCTGCAGAGGGGATTCTCGGGCCAGTGTCTGAAAACAGAGCACCTTCAGTCATGTTAAGCGACGACTAGCCCGCGTGCCACCCCGGTTGGTCCGTTGGTTGGTTCCGCTGTGTTCGTCGGAGGGGGAAAAAACAACATGGGGTCGCAGACTCTCCAGATCCTGAGGCAGGGGGTCTGGGCTTCGATCACAGGCGGATGGTACTACGACCCCGATCAAAATACATTCGTCAACGCTTTACATCTCTACATCTGGCTGTTCCTGCTATGTTTCCCCTTCACACTTTACATGGTGAGCCCCGCTGCTTCACTTCGAACCCTTCTGTAAACCCGTTATTTCCTTTTTTTGTCTTGCCTGTTGTCACCGTAAGTTACCGAAGACAAGTGTCCGTCGGGTTAACGTTAGCTGCCACAGGATACCAACGGACGGTCTCTGTCTATTATCTGGAGCGGAGGCAAAACTGTCTCACAAAACTAGCGAAGCGTCACGGAATATTCCCACAACCCTCGAAACGTTTCATGAAACCGCAATGTTAGCCTTCGGTACACGCGGAAAATCCTAATTTAATAACTCAAATTGGCTAAAATATCTAGAAATGGCTGCCCCCCTGAAGTGTTCCGTCCACCACATAGATGCGACCAGAATGCGCTTTTGTCTCAATGATTATGTGCTCATCACAGAGGTGCAGTTATCCGTTATGATATCATCAGGTTCCACTGTTGTCAGGCTGTAATCAGTAATTGCCCCCCTCCTTATCTAGATGTTTTCCTCTTGTCGGTAGTGATTTGCGGTATCGCCAGTTGTCAGGAGGTATCAGCCGTGAAGCTGACCAGGATGTACCGTTAACAGGCGCTTTAGTGGCAGAGCCAGCTGCCGTTTGCTCACTTTCTGTCACATGGTGCCATTTTTTTCTTGTTTTTTAACCGCGTTGTTTACTTTTTGCGGCTCGCCCTTTAAACAGTCCATGTACCCAACACCTCGGTGTAAGTCGTAGTCCACTTGAGCAGGTTATAAATGGGCCGTTTGGTTAATAATTCAGTATCCAGATGGTCTCCAGGACGAGTTGCGATGTCACGTCAGTGGTCCCGTTCTGTTCTCGGGTCAGGGAGTGGTTGTTGGTTGAGCATGCCGACTTCTATACTGAAAAGCTGATGTTAAAAAGAAAAAGTTTGTGCTTTCCGCTCTATTCCTGGAGCGGAAACGCGCCGGTCACCTCTGTGCTTTATGCTGAGCTACAGGTCTTCTGTTTGTAATGTAACTGCGAACACATGTCAAGGCTCCTGAAACGTGTGGTAAACCTACAGGTGTCTCCTTCCTTGGCAGCTTCACAATTTGATTGCCAGTTAAAAACACATGAGAGCTTTTTAAAAATGAATGTCCTTTTGTCTAGTACGGCATTTCTTTCCAAGAAGGGAAAAATATCCTTGGATTCTTATAATAAAATGGCATTGCAATGTCACTCAACGGCCCTGGAGAAGAATGATTGCAATAAAATGTACACTCGGCGTATAATATCAGATAACCTCATCAACCTCTTCTTTTTCAACTGCCAGGCACTGCAGCCGAGCATGGTGATAGTGGGAATCTACTGTGGCGTTATTGGCGCCACGTTCCTGCTGCTGAAGACGGTGAATTTCCGCCTCCACCACACCCTGGATGAGGGGGAGGTGGTGCACCAGGCCAACCAGAGTCAGGGCAGAAGAGGTGGCGCCGAGGGGGCAAACGATGTCGGCGTCACTCGCCGGCAGGACAGCAGCGGCCCGGGGTAAGTGTGTGTCTCACTCAGCCGCATCGTGGACGCGACCTCTGGTGAGGTGGGGCCTGAGACGCTCCCGGAGTGTGACTAAGCAGCCGAGATGATGAGGCAGAAACAATTGAGGCTGTGCAGAAGTAGTGGGAATTAGCTGGAAGATGTCCTGCGTTCCGGAGACCGGAGATGGCAAAGAGTCGTGTAGAGCGGTATTGTGGGGTCATTTGAAAGTGATGTAATCTGGGGCTGAGGTGAAATGTCTGGTGCTCCAGCGGTGAAATTACACAGGTTGCGAAACAGAAGAAAAAAAACCAAGGCCCTCAGACTGGTCAAATCAAGGTCAGCGGAAATGTTTTGAATTGAACGGCAGTAATGGTTGTGAGTTTTAACCATTGCTTCGCCATCAAGTTACCTGCAGAAAGGTAAAGGTATTAATGAAGTTACAATGTAGTAATCACCAGTTCATCCTGTGGGAAATTGAATTCAAAAGTATTCAGTTACGAATTTTGTTTATATTTTGTTTTATTGTGTTGTTCATTAAGGATGCTTAAAGGGGCCTTGTGGTAAACAGTATTCCTGCTGACATTCACTGTTACTTACCAAACGCATTGATATGGTCCCAAATCAGACAACATAGTACATACTCACTATGGGTGTGTATCCTTTCAGAGGCACTGAGCAGTAATTACAACATCACTTTCTGAAAGACTCTTTGCTGGTTGGAGACACGTAGCCATGGTAACCTGTGGCCAAATAATGATTTGCAAGGTCTGTATTAATTCAAGTAAATATATAAATTACCCCTAGTTCAGAAAATGCTTTACTTTCACTTCAATTATTGATGTTACAGAGCTGTCCACCATCATCTGTTTTGAACGTAAAAATCATTACCACAATGCATTGTGGGTTTTTATGTTGCCATTGTGTCCAGTGTTTTCCAAAATGTGGTATTTCACTAGATGTAGTAAGCCGTCCTGGTACCATAGGCTTCAACCTTAGGGGCACATGCAGACACCTCGGATAGTGATTTAGAACACAGAATAAAATGTTGGACTGTTGCGTTTCAGACACAGCTATTGTTTGTGGCCGAAAAAACGCGTGGATGAGAATGCATCTTCTCTCGGATAAAACCTTTTCAAAGCTAATGTTTTGCTGAAAGGTTTGGAACCTGCGTTGTTTACATTGACGTGTTTCTTCTGGTGCAATGCTGTGCTTCTTGCTGCGATCCGCCCGTGTGTTGGCCAGTGATACACTGTAGTGTGAGACGTTTGGCAGCGGCGCTCATCACATCACCCACATTTATGTCCTGAGGATCCCTCCAGAGAGCTACCGTACGTTTTTGAGCTCCTTTTACCTGTAAACATGCTTTTTTACCCAGGATGCAGCTGGCTTGTCATTTGTTCTCACTTAATGAACCGCTCTGATGCTGTGGCATATGCATCATTAGAGTGGTATTTATACATGAAGGTTTGCTCATAAAATGTTGTGATAGAACTGGTCTCACCTCGTGCCACCGCTTCTTTTGTAGAGCACATGAGCCAACTGGATTTATAAGCATCACCAGATATTCTCAAAGCAAACAAGTGCCTTAAGCAGCTCATATCTTTCTAAAGCCACATGGCTTGTCATTGAATTATGTACTAATTAATGCTTTAATTGGACTTAGTGAGACAAGCAAGCCATTTACATTGTGCACGTCATCAATTACAGCAAGCACTTTACAACGTAGTGGATTACCTCATTTCTAAATGCTTTTTCTTTTTTAGCTAACGGAGAGGTTTAGCCTTCATTCAGAGGAAACAAAAGCCAGCGAGTTTCCGGCGGTTTACTGCCGATGAATCGAAGAAGTGACTCATATTCACATTCCAGAGGGAGCGCTGAGCAGGACGCTGAGAGAAGAACGAGCGCTCCCGACCGCAGGGGCACTCGCCGCTTTGCCCACACATCTGGAGTCACATTCAGGATTTGTTTGACTTCGCAGTAGAGGGGGACAAGCGTGCTAGAGTTGATTACAGTGTTGTTGTTCTTTGCACAACCATCCACCTTTCCCCTCACTGGGCCGTTTCCCTGTCTCTGCTCAGACGCTCTGTGTGCTGTACTAAACTATGTCAGTGTTGTGGTTGGACCCGTTACGAAGTGTTTCTTGGCTTATAGATATGATTTACCCCCCCGACAAGATGTATATTTCGACATGCCGAATGGTCAAACAAACACCTCCGGGCTAAAAATAGGCCGGCACCAAATCTGCATGGAGGCTTTCGTCGGTTGGTTTTCAAAACCCCGATGGCAGATACAGGCCTGTTTAATAAAGTTACATGATTTGTTCAGCTCTAGAGTGAGTCAGGTGTGGGCAAACTGTACGTCATCCAAGCAAGAGGAATCGCCCTCTTTAGTCTGTCCGGTCTCCATCCATATTTATGGGAGGGAGAGACCTGTGCCTGTACTGGTGATACCAATGTCTGTGTCTGTGTGTGTGTGTTTGTGTGTGTGTGTGCGCAGGGACCCTGGTGGGGGTATTGAGATGTCTGACTTTGTCAGACAAGAGACGCCACCAGTGGACTGCAGCTCCAGGAACTCCTATATCGGGTTGGAGTCCAACCAGCAGGTAAGCAGAGCACTGATCTGCTGCGTACAGTGTGACGCCGTGAATATGCATGTCCCGCTACTCGCTCCTCTTCTTTTAGGAAAGACCATCCATGTACACACACGTGTACAGCACCAGTCAAATGTCTGTACACACTTTCTCATTGAAATTAATGAGAAACGGTGTCCAAACCTTTGACTTAATAATTTGCTATGAATGAAGCAGACAGTTTAGTTAAATAACATGATAGAGATGTTTTATTAATGTGGATTTGCCTTTGCATTGTTATTTATATCAATAATTTGATACATTTAATAAATCTGTTCCTGCCCTGCGATTTGAAAAATGGTGACAAGCATCGGGGACTAAATGGACGAGCAATACACTAAATCAGCAGATTTATATATATTTCTATTCATATACTTGTGTAGTATTCCTACTTAAATGTCTGCCATTTTTTATTTGCTTGTACCAAATTCTGCCCTCAAAGTAGTATCCCTGGCATCTTGCAATTCTGTCATGGAATGCTTTAATGGAATTATGAGGCTGCTAAATGTACAGATGTTGTACGGCACTACCACTCGCTGGTGTATAGAGCCTAAACGTCTATTGGGCCCCAATCAAGCCAAACAAATATATACGTTGTGTTTGAAACACACAGGAATTGTGTATCTTCTTTCAACAGATACAGGGGTATTTTAGTAGTACTTTAGCTTCTGATGTAGTATTGAGTTTGCTCCTGAAGGGAATCATGTCTGTGTGTCAAACTGTGTTTCATCTGAGTCATAGGAAGCCAAAAAAAGCAGTTTATTCAGGAAATGGTTCCGTCTGTCTTAGAAGTGATAAATACACACAAAATCCCTGCTTCACGCTACAGGGAACAAACTTTAATCTTCCCACAAACAAGCGTCATCGGCTGTGTCCCTACAGCTTTCAAACCTCTTCTAGTGTGTTTACTGAAGCCCATCCAAGATGCACAAAGACGGCTGCGACAAAGCAACGGTGTGCGTTCAAGATTGACTCTAGTTACTGCCGGACGGGGAAGTAGCTGTTTGTGCGTCTAACTGTGAGCGCAGAGGAATCTTTTCGTGAGCTGAGATTCTCACGGAGCTCGCTGTCAGTGGACATCTCCATAAATAAGTTATTTAGTCATTTTATTCTGTGGGGTATGTATTTAACCGCTGCGTCCCCCCGGGTGCTGTGCTAGACGTCTTTATACCACGTGTCCTTGAGGCTTCAGCTGCCGTGTACCCACAGGTGGAATGGATAACAAAAGCTTTCTTTGCGATGACTGGGAAGAAGCGCCGGGTGTTTGCATCACCCCGGCAGCTTCCTCCTTTCCATGTTGTATTCTTGAGTGATCATCTGCCTTTTCAGTTCGCTGTGAACGATTAACTCAACTGAAATCCACTTTTGATATCCCGACAAGGTTTCTCTTTTTCTGCTCACGTTTCAGATTGCATCCACCCATGGAAGAGCAACAGTCGCCAAAGGTAACTATGACTACCATGTCATGTGTACTAAAATCACTGTCCTTGTGTAAGAGCCGATGTGTGACAAACGTATTACTCTGACCTTTCGGTCTCACTGCTTCCCGGGCCACGATCAGCTCAGCGGCCCGGGAGATGTAGTCTGACTCGGCATCACTGTGACCTCCTCCGTGACAGCGCCAGACAGCAGCTGTAATAAACTGTTCATAACCAGCATGGGAGTCATTCTCCAGGAGGAGAAAGACAATGAATAAACGTGTAACTTCTCTATAGGAGCCAGATTACTGTGTTTGAGTGAGGCGGCTGCATCCTATGCAGTAATTCAGCGAGTCTGTTTGATTCCATTCTAATTAGCCGGAGGTTTGCAATGACGGGAAGTGGTTGTACAGCAGGACAAGGGCTCTGCTGGGGTTTAGCTTCTTAACTGTCTTCCCTTTAAGGATATAGTCTGCTCTGACTGTCCTAATCTCCAGGGGGGTATCGCAGAAGAAAGAGCCATAGGATTTGAGGAGCTCTGATTGCAGAGAGTTTTTGTAATGAACTGTTGAAAAAGGATCTTGCATTCAAGAAACCTCTTCAGGAGGGGGTCATGATATTTGGTTGTTCCAGGTATACAACTTAGAGAAGTGATGCTGAGAAAAATACTTTCCGTATCCTCCGTTACTGCGAGTCAATAGTGTTTGTGATGGTATTAATAATCAGTTAAACTTGTCATTGCTTTATTCCCCTCTTTGCAGGAGATGTGGGAAAGACTTCAGATGACAGTTTGACTCTTGTCGAGAGCTGCAGCCACGATCACGGTAAACGCTCAAGGCCTTCGCATACAAACAAAAACCACGTCCAAAAATGTCACGTCCCTGGCGGTGGCAAGTCAACGCCGTCCTCAAGTGCCTCCGTTGTCTTTGTCTATTTCAGATCTGCTGTTGGACACAAAGATGTACAGCCTTGTTCCCAATGACTCGTTCGCGTCCCTGCAGCCGTCAACCTCCTTGTGTCCTTCGGAGCTGTCAAGGGAGACCGCTGACCTTTGTAACTCTGCTGCTTATCCCTTCAGCCTGTCTCATTCGTCCTGTGACACGGAGGCGACCACTCATGCATCCATGCAATCACAGAGCTACAGGAAGGAGCTCCGTTCTCGGGGCCTGCCTCGGACCTCTAGCTCGGCGGGCTCGGCTTTCCCCGACCCGTGTCTACCAGACTTCACTCTGTACCCTGCGCCCAGGAGAGGTGCCCTTGACCCTGTGTGTGAGCTGGAGACGGCCAGACCACACAGGCCAGGGGGGGAACGGCCGTACCAGCAGGACCAGGCTGTGCCCTCCACCTCGGGAATAGAGTGTTACAGGCACAAAGAACCACGCAGGGTAGCCCGCTCTGCCTCCAGGGAGGCAGGGGAGGGTAGCTCAGGGCTCTACCAGGTGGAGGTGGGCGGTGGCGGGAAAGGTTCTGTAGGTGGAGGAAACTCCCAGGGTGGGGAGCGCAGTGCTGACAGCCTGCAGAGTTTGAGCACTCGCAGTAGTGGCTCTACCGAGAGCTACTGCAGTGGCACGGACCGGGACACCAACAGCACTATCAGCAGTTTTCACAGTGAGCAGACCAGCTCGACACACGTGGAGAGCCTGCTCTCACTTTCAGGCGATGAGCGCGCACGGGAACGAGGGGACGCGGTGTCTGCGCCCGCAGGGGGCAGGACTTCAAGCCTCGGCAGTATTAGCTCTCGAGGTCTAAGCAGGCTTCCCTCCAGGGAGGCCAATAAAAACCCACATGCCAACGAGCTGACGGCCAAGCAGCCTGCTGACGCGGCGTCCCCCGCGCTCAGAGAGCCAACGGAGGCCGGCAGGTGCCAGGAGGAGCCCGGCATCAGGACCAACGCTGACGGCTCGGCAGGTGCTGCCGCCCTCGAGCCAGAGCAGGTGAGGGCCGACGTTCAGTCAGAGTCAGCCACCATTGTTCAGAGGACTTCCTCGCTGTCAACAGGGCGCAGTGGACGCCGGCGGACCGGCAAGAAAAGGGCGAGCAGCTTCGATGCCACTCGCCACCGGGACTACATTTCCTTGCGCGGCATGGCCAAGCCTTGTAGTGCTGTGTTTACTGGGGGTGGGGAGGGAGACTCCAGCGACCAGAGTGAATTCAGCTGTGCCTCCAGTCTCCACTCCGGCCACCAGCGCAGCACAGACAGCTCGTCGAGCGCCACTTCCCGCTCTTGCCACTCCCCAGAGGGCTGCTACAGGGCCCTGAAAGCCAAGCACAAGGCAGCCTCCTCGTCCTCCGCCGCAGGAAAAGCCGCGGCGGCGCCTGAGGCGGGAGGGCGAACGGAAGGGAAGCGGCGGAGCTCCCGCCGCACCCCCAGCACGGGCAGTGCCAAAACGCATGCCCGAGTGTTGAGCTTGGACAGTGGAACGGCCGCCTGCCTTAATGATCCCAGCCGCCTCGGAGCTCCGGCTGGGCCCCGGCCTCTTACCACCTCTAAGTCGGACCTGGAAGCCAAAGAAGGGGAAGTCCTCGATGCGGCCTCCCTGCTGGGTCGGGCCTCCCAGCTGGAGTCAGTGACCCGCTCCAGAAACAGTCTGCCCAATCAGGCAGCTTTCGCTGAGCCTCAGGATGCCACTGCTGCTTCCCTGCGGGGTACGTACGGCGCACACGGCGCTCCAAGACACTGTGCACAAACATTCTGTGTGGGTTACTGCTAGTGTCCACATCGCATGTCCACGCTGAAACGACAAGAAATGTCAAATCCACATGTAACGGTCCTGAGGACTACACCTGTATACTTAAAATGCACCTTAGGGGCCTTAGTGGGGGGGGGGGGGGGGGGGGGGGGGTCACTATTATTGCAGATTTTGATTGTCAAAGTGGTAACTGGATGATGCTTGTGTATTGAACATATCTAAACTGGAAACCCATATATCCCTTACTGGATAGCAGCCTTCTGCCTATTATGAGGAGCTGGAACTGTGTTTGGGGTGTAGTCCTCCAGACATTAGGCCTGCTTTATGTGTGTGTGTGTGTGTGTGGCTACATAAGAGATGTTCTCCATCTCATTCAATGGAGTGACAATTCTGACCCATGCGCAGTGTAGATTGCTATTAGCGTGACTGCACAGTGTGCGCTTTGTGCTGAGGTTAGACAAACGGCAGCTCTCTTATTAGCATCACACACAGACAGAGTCACACGCAGACACTCCTTTCCCCACATTCTTCGTTTCTTGGGTCTTGTTTTTTTGGCCCCCGCGTGTTGCAGACATTTTACACAATGGTTGATTATTTCTTATCTTTCTAGTGTGTGTACCTCCTGGGATATACAATATGAGAGGCAGGATAGGCCTGGGCATGTCAAGTGTTGCAAAAGCTTCATAATAGTGTTTTGATTCCTGCTGTCTTGTGGTGACCTGACTCTGAGCCATCCAAGGTCACAGTCAGTGTCATTTAAGCATATTCTCTGCTAGTAGAAAATAATGTGTTCTCAAGCTACTTGGTATTATGTTTTGGTGTTAATTTATTGCCCCAAGCCTAAGACCCTTTTTAGCGGCTGAGTAATGCATTTCAAAGAAAAGTATCTCTGCAATCTGTATGTAAATACACCCCTGCTCCAATTAACACACTTTTTTGCAGCTATAGCCAGACTTCTTGACGCACATCCAGTCGCTATGGTTAGCAAATTCTAGCTATAGTTAAAGGGGGATGCGTTGTTTCCTCTTCCAGTAGTTCCATTGTCTTACTTCGGAGCGGCTGACTCTATGGCATCTTGGTGAAATGAAGTGTTTCATTATCTTTTATTCACCACTTGTGGATGCTGTCCAGCGATCGTTAGTTATATGGCTCGCTTTGAATGCTGTTAGTTCAGTTGCAGTGGATGTCCCGCTCTCATTTCGGAGGGAAAACTCCACAGGCCATCGAAAGTTCAATCTTTTGTAAATGGTTGTCTTCACATTAAGCTCTCTAAAAGGGAACCGCAATCCAAGCTGATTGGCCAATGATGTCTCTCACCATGACAGCCCCGGGGAGTGAGGAGACGGTCATATTCCGCCGTGAACGTAGCACATTCCGTCGGCAGGCCGTGCGGCGGCGGCACAACGCAGGGAGTAACCCCACCCCGCCTGCCTCTCTCATTGGATCTCCTCTCAGGTACGCCGTGCATGGGGCAGGGAGCTGTTCCTGCTCACCATGTCGCCTGGTACCTGCATGCCAACAGGTGGCGCTCTGTCCCGTTGCACGCCATAACCCTGCATGTGATGTTTCTCAAGAAGTCTTTTCGTCCTGTTAGAATGAGATTTAATCTTTTAAGTCCCATATTATGAGCATGGATCAAACAAACTGGAGTCGGGAGCGGGAATGGCAAGTTCTAATCTACTCGACTGACACGCCATCTCCTCTCGGAGAAGCGCAGGATTCGGTTGATGGAACACGTAGAAGTCTAGTTGATTCACACCGATTCGCCCTTTTGAGAGACGCAGCGAAGGAGAAGCAGGAAGATGATGTCAATCATTTGAAAATTGAGCGTTTTAAGTCAGTCCTGACCCACGCGAGTCCATTAGCTGCTCATAGATTTGAAAAGCCTTATATTTTTAACACCTTCAAAGACAAATTTATGAAAAAAAAGACATGATTTACTGCGACCATGTCGTATGTGTGAGGTCACAGGTTCTCTCATCTTATGTGCCTTTTCCAGTCAAAATATTAAAACCTAAATAAACTTCAGCCAAGACTCCTGCATCAATATGGCATAGTCACATTCCTAAACGCTAGGCCTGGAAACATTTTAAGCCAAGAATACAAGTGGGCAGCCTTCCAACGGCCAATAAATATCCAAATGCAAAGTCTTTTGATCACCAACCGATTTAAAGCACTTTGGTAACTATTACCCAGTCATGGACCTCCACTATGACGAGCAGCACCGCCTCATCTTAAATCCCTCTGTGCCCCCCTGTCATAATGCTGTATAAAGCAACAGCAGCCCTCTGGCCTCCATCACTTCTCATCTCCTCCCCCTCTCCCTTCCAACAGTCTTCAGGAGGCTCTCAGCCAGGCACCCCAGCCTTCTGCTTCCCAGGTGAAAGGTCAGCCATCCAGAACCCCGTCCCAGATGACCGTGCTGAGCGCAAGCACCACCCTGCTGGCCAGGAATGGAAGCGCGCACATGGAGGGTTCTCAGGACAAGGCCTCAACTGTTGGCGCTACCAGCATACAGGACGACCTTGGTAGGGAGCACGCGAGGAGAGCTGAGATGAGTTTGTGGAGGCCTGGATATATAGGATTGGTTTTTGTGGTTTGTTTTGATTGGAGGTGCTCCTAATGGTCATCAAGTACAGGTCCACAGTAGTTGCAATGACAAAAGAAAGAAAGGTCTTTTTTGTTTATTTTTGGCACACAAAAAAATGTCACGACAACAATTCCTTCTAGCTAAAATAAGTTTGGCCCTTTTAATAGATACAAATACGACCGTTTTACTTGTTAGTGCTGGTTCTCTGTTTCTTCTGTATTGGTCCCATTTATTGGTGCCTTGTGGTTTGTGATTGCTTAAGGAAAACTGGGGACGCAAACGACTACTGCACCCAGAGCACTTTTATTCACGCTCGTTGGATTGACGTAATCGGTCAAAGCCGGCCGCAATTACGCGTGCTCCATTTATCACGGCCTGTGATATTGTCTGTAGCCAGTATTTGACCTCACTTGGATGTTACCACTAATGCTGACAAGGCAGCACTACAGATGGCTGTTGATACCTGGACATCGGTGGTATGCATGTCGGGTCAATGAGTGTTAGGAAATACAGATAGCGGTTTGGTACGAGCAGTTTTCCATCCTTCCTCTGAACTGATGGTCAATCAATTAGTGCTGCTACTCATAATTTGACCTGGAGCAGATTGCTATTATGAGAAACTGTGGTCGGATTGTTTGGGGCTGTGTTTGTTATCTCAGAGCAATGGTGTTTTGTGTGTCAATTTGTATGAGGTCCCTGCTTTGAGTAGTTTTTATGCAACCCTGCTGTCAGATAAGGGTTTACTGAAAACATATGTACAGTAGCATAACGAAAAGTATCTAACACTCATCGTTTGATGAGTAAAATTTAACGTGGTGCATGTCCACATCAGATATTGTTGAACAAATGCATTTCCACCCTGATGGATCGGCCATTTCATCATCATCCTTTTCAGTTGCACGGTCATTAATAGTAGTGGGAACAAGAATATGCTTGACTTGGATCTCGTCCTCTTTGTGATTCACACTCAATACTTTTGGTTTCTACTTGCTGTTCATCATGTTTTCCTTTGACTAAATCATGTACACATCCTCACCTCACTCCAGCTGCTTAGCCTCCTTCTCCTTCATTATTCTTAACAACCAAACCAAACAAGAACAGCACACACAGTTGGGATTGCAATTGAGGTTTCATTAACCTGAGAGGGAGCATTGTTACCGTGGCAACATTTTTTAATATTCCTCTGGATTAGTGTGTATAATGCAGTATTTTATGAATCTATTTAAAAGATTTTTTTTGCAACATCTGTAAGCACAATAACATTTCAACAGGCAAAGGCTGTTAAATATTGCCTGTGTGGGACCCTGTGTAGGATTTGTACGTGGTTGAAATAAGTTATATCGTTCTGTGAACAAGGATCATGTACAACACACAAAGTTACTTTTCTTGCGTTTTCCGTGGCCTCACTTTGCCTCTCTCCTTTCTCTCTTTCTTCTCAGGAAAACACTCGTTGTATGAGGCCGGCGGGTGCAACATGTCTCTGGTCAATTTTGAACCTGCCACCAGACGAGCCTCCAATAACATATGGTTAGTGTGAAATTTAGAATTCATCTATCTAATAGATATAGTGCCATTTCAGTTTTGTTTTATTCTTCTCACAATTTAGCAGTGTCCACAAAATTGAAAATATTTTGCTTGTATATTGAAGAGCAGAATCACGGATGCATGGGATTGATGAAGTGCAAATATTCCTTTTTTTTTTTTTTTTAATTAAAAATTGAGTCTGATAAAGCAGTATTTTCAAATCCTACTTTGGCTTATACAAGTGCAAGATAAGTCATTTGTTGATTTGGAGACTATTATTCATGTTTAAATTATGCTGGGATGACATGTATTGGAGGTGTACTGGAGGTGACCTCAATGCTGTTTTTCTTCCCACTGGCTCCATTGGCATCAACATGGATCTAGCTTTTAAAAACATCACCATTCAGTACAAAAGCCCATTGGCTATTTAATTTGTTGTCACAAAGCAACACATTATTATTGTAACTATATATAATAACTATATATATTATAACTCAATTATTAGGATGTGTTTCTCTCATCAGCGGGCTCATTTTTGTCTAATGCCTTGCAGGGACACGGACTCCCACCTCTCCAGTTCTACCTCAGTTCGCTTCTACCCTCATGACCTGGTGAGTACGCAACCAGTGAGCTGTTGTGTGTTTGTGTGGGAGAGACGCAAAGGGAGTGTGATTTTATTTTCCTCTGTTAGGCATATTCTTTATAAATTTGAACATTTGGTCGTACTGCTGTGCTGGCTGTCTCCCTTTTTCAGCCTTGTTCTTACTGCCTCAGACCAAAAACACATCTCATCACACCAATTTTAAAATTGCTACCAGTTGGCTCCTGAAAGGATGTTGAACATCTGTTAATGAATTTAAATACGTTGTACAGCCTGGCACCTTCGTACTTCATGGATTTGAGCAAGAAAGGTGTCTTTTGCCTTTTTAACCATTTCTGCAATCAGAATGCAGATGGCTGGGAGTGGGTGTTGTGCCATTGCTGCCAAAATTCAACCCCCTCGGACTTATTTAGACTATTATTATTATTATTATTATTACCATTATCTAGGTTATTCTTTTTTTTTTTAACTCTTCACCGTATTAACTTTATTCCCAGACATTCGTTCCCGGTTCTTATTCTAAAATAACATTTTCAAAACCCTCGTGAGTTTTGCCACTGGTGAACGTGCCACTAGAATAGGTCTTACTGACTGTGAGACAGATCTCCCTCCCTCAGATCCGTCTGAACCGCCTCCTGACGATGGACTCCGAGCTGCTGGAGCAGCAGGACAGAGATCTGAGCCCGGAGCTCCAGGACGCACCGCTGGGACCCGACGACCCCGTGGCGCCAGCGGCCGCCGCCAAAGCCAGGCAGTACTACCGCTTATGGCTTCTGCCCTTCATGTGGGTCGGCCTGCACTTTGACCGGCTCACCCTGCTGGCGCTATTTGACAGGTAAGGAAAGTCCTTGAAAACCAACCTGAGACCTGTGACCTGCTAATTAGGTAGTTATCTGTGAATAACTGAAAGTTACTAGATGCCGGAGAGTATAACGCTACTTTGACCTAGATTTCTCTTTTTTATCTTAGTTATCTTAGTTTAGTTTAGTTATCTCATAGATGCCACTCTGCTGGAAACCACAATCTCTTAACTAGAAACAACAACGGTTTTCCTACAGATTGAAATTCTGTCCATCACCACAGTAACCATTTATTTGATCAGGTTCGTCCCACTGAAATTAAAAATTGTCCAGTTACTGGTGTTGAGGATGTCACCTCTCATAATATATAATCATTTTAATTCAATTAGAATATGAATAGTTTGCTTTGAAATCGTTTTAGCATGTATGAATACTCCAAAGAGGTGACAACACTACTAATATGGTTTCCTCTTAAGCAGCTGGGTCTATATCCAGGAACAAATGCTGACTTTTCTCCGTTGCGTTCCAGGAACCGAGAGGTTTTAGAGAACGTGCTGGCCGTGCTGCTGGCTGTCCTGGTGGCCTTCCTGGGTTCCGTGCTGCTGGTCCACGGCTTCTTCACTGACATCTGGGTCTTTCAGTTCTGCCTCGTCATTGCAAGTTGCCAGTATTCCTTACTGAAGGTGAATTCTTCAGTTAACAGCACGTTTTTGCTGCAACTTTGTTACAAATGATATGATGCTAAACTTACTGTGAACTATTTATGGTCAAGTAGTACTACATGTTTGTTTGAGGTATATAAAGAAATTGAGGATAGAATAGTCAACGTGAGCAGAGAATTCACCTCTTTCTCTCATCATTTACAGAGTGTTCAACCAGACTCCTCTTCCCCTCGGCATGTAAGTAATTATATCTCCTAAATCACCCATGCGTCTCTATTGGGGGAGTTTTGGGCTTATGTTCAGAGTGATGGTCATTGAAGGCCCGGGTAGCCCACACGGTAAAAAGCCAAAGGTTAGGAGTTCCATGTACAAGAATATAAAAAAAAAAAAAAACGGGACAGAAACGGAAATTGCCTTTTACACTTGGCATGGACAAATGGATAACCTTTTGGTTTCATTTATAACGTGACACGTGGTTGTTCAGTATTTTTTCTGTTGTGGTCGAAGTCGTTGTTCCCCTGCGAGCCTATGCGTTCCCCTCTTTCTTGCGTCAGTAGCCTGCTCTGAAACGGCGTCCTTTATTACTGCGGCTCTTACTCTGCTGCGGGCACAAGCTTTAAATAGCTGGCAACTCATAGCCTCTCTGGTAAAGACCTGCACAAAGCAGAAATGCCTTCTCTCTCTTGTGAAACCCAACACTTGATGCTATTTCCGTTAATACCTGTGTCACTGTCCCTGTGGCTCGTATGACATGATGCCACTAACTGAATTCTTTCTGGGTGAGTTACATCCACTGAGCGCTTTTATTCACAACTTACCACAAAGTCGCTTCTTATATAAAATGTACACGACTGCATGATCTGAATACTGAGCTTTGCTGGACTCGAGTGGGAATGCCCAACTCCTATAATGAACCATTTGTATCGTCATACCCTTGTCCTTGTAGGGCCATAATCGTATCATAGCATACAGCCGGCCTGTCTACTTCTGCCTGTGCTGCAGCCTCATTTGGTTGCTCCACCATGGCAGCCTGAGGACCACTACGTCCCGCTTCACCCTGTACGGAGTAGCACTCACCAATTCCGTGGTCCTCGCGTCTGCCAGGGACCTTGTCATTGGTAAGTTCACACCACTGTGGCAGTAATCTACACTGATATTACCCATTACAACAGACTGCATTAATATAGTTTTTCATTAATAATCAAAAGGCAAAACAATAGTATAATTTTAATTAAGATATTACAAAGTAGTCAAGTAGTAGTCAGGTGAGTTGGGGCAGCTTTAAATATTCAGAAATGTATGCTTGAGCTACAGTGTGAAGTGCCTTTATAGGTGAAAGCCCAAACATTTGAATCAGTTCTAAAATGTATCCAATGGAAAATAAAGTAGGTGAAAGGGTTACAATGGTCCTTTCTTGATATGGTTTTTAACATATCTTTCTACAGCATCAAGTGACGCCAATGTGCACCAACATTAACCAACCACACTGTGTGTTTGTCTCCCTGCAGTCTTCACTCTGAGTTTTCCCATAATCTTCTTTGTGGGGCTGCTGCCACAAGTCAACACGTTCGTCATGTATATCTTTGAGCAGTTGGACATCCATGTGTTCGGGGGCAATGGTGAGCGACTTGTAGATGCACAACTTCATTGCAGGGATGACCTAAAACTCTACTGAAAGACGCAGCAGAAGCTCACCCACTCTTGCCTTATATATATATTAAGAAATGGCAGGCTTCATTAGAGCCCAGAGTGCTGGTTTGTATTGTGCGTGGCCCGCCCAGTGCCTGCCGGGTTGAGTGATCCCACTGGTGACATCCTGCTCTGTGCTCTGCAGCCTCCACAAGCCTTCTGTCAGCGCTGTACAGCATCCTGCGCAGCATCGTCACCGTCGCTCTGCTCTACGGCTTCTGCTACGGAGCCCTGAAGGTGGGAGCAAAGACGGCTAAGCGTCTGAATCTCAATGCAATAGAATCTGCTGAGAAACATTTCTCATCAAAAATCAATGACAGAAATCCATTGTGACGGTACTTTAATACGATGTCCTGTATTTAACCTCCACCGTTTATTACTAAACACAATGCACAACCCTTGTCATAACGAACCACAGCTGAATTCATTCAAATGTCTACTACTCCACTATTCAAATGGTAACACACACATTTACCTTGTGCATATACATTTGGGTGTCTGGAAGGCTTACCTGCCTGGTTGTTTTTTGGGTGGGATGCCTGGATCACTAAACAGTGCGTTTGGAACTGGCTCGGCTCCCTATCGTATGTGCAGGCTCAGTCTGATGTATGTAGAAACCCCAAATACCAGAAAACGCATGCCAAGAAAGCACAGCAGATGTAAAGAAATTGACTTCATAATTGAAAAGTTCAAACTATCTGTACACATCTGAAGGCTATACGCATTGATGTATTGTAGTTGGTGGAAAATTGGTTTTAACTATATGACAACATTGTGTTTTAGGAGACCTGGGAGCCTCATCACATCCCGGTTTTATTCTCTGTGTTCTGCGGCCTCTTGGTGGCAGTGTCATACCACCTGAGCCGGCAGAGCAGCGACCCTTCTGTCCTCATGTGAGTTCACTTCCCTCCACAATAGACCTCACTACGACAGTATTTATAGTACCCAACCCAGAAGACCTGCTACAGAAAATAAATATCAAAATCCTAATATTTGTGTGTATGTGTCATGACGCGTAAACTCAGATCATCAAAAGTATTTTGCATTAACTTCTTGACCAACATTTGATAGAGAATAATGACTGCCTTTTGTACTCACACATATGTAGTTGATTATGTAACAGAATTAAGAAAAAGGTCAGTTCAAACAGCTTGAAACAATAAATCGTTGTAGTGTTAACAGTGAGTGATTATTCAATGCCTCCGAGATGAATCAGCCTGTGGAGATTCATAGTGTGCAAAGCAGCTAATATTTTTGCTTTCGGCGTTGTAGCTCACTGATCCAGTCCAAGATCTTGCCCAACTTGAAAGACAAGAACCCAGAGGATCCTTTGTCGGAAGTACAGGACCCTCTCCCCGAAAAGCTCAGGGCTTCAGTGGTGAGTTGAACTTTATCATTCAACTAAAGAAATCATTGTTGTTTAAAAAATCACACATGCAAATACATTTTTTTAAACCGTATTATTTATTTACTAATCAACATTGTTTATAATTGAATGCACAGAATGACCGTCTGCAGTCCGACCTGATCGTCTGTGTGGTCATTGCTGTCCTTTATTTCGCCATCCATGTCAGCACAGTCTTTATCGCACTGCAGGTACAGTACATATTTTTATATTTATATTACTGAAGGGCCATTGATAGTGTCCTTTGACAAAGAATTTTCCTTATGGAAATAAGTAATATTTCAGTTACATTTGGGACACTGAACAAACACTCTTTCCCAAAATGCAACAGGCATCCATGGGCTGTAAAACTCTGAAATTTAAATCATCTTTTTACAAAAAGCATTAATGTAATTGTTTCAATTAGTTCCCCCTGAGCTGTATTTAAAATGTCAAAGCAGCCAGACATTTATTACCCCGGGGATTGGCACATCTAGGAGACGCATGAACGACGGAGCATCTGACCGGGAGCCCACAGGAAGGTTTTCCCTCATTTCCCTTAGTCGTCTGTAGTATGACTGACTCTCGCGTCAATGCGCTTGATGTGCTAACCTCAGCATGATGCCAAAAGCTCATGGTTAAAACCTTCAATACACACACACACACACTAAGTATTGCAGCCATATCAATGAGATAGTTGTTAAACCAGTATTCATCAAATGTGATCGGGGAATCAAAAACAAGCTAATGATGATTCCATGTTAGTTTTCCTGAGGCCGGTCTCATGTGCACTAGACAGATTGGGTATAAAGATGAATATCTGCGGTCTGTCTGCTCCCTCAGCCTTTCCTCAGTTATGTCCTGTATGCTCTGTTGGGGACGGTGGGATTGCTCACCCACTACCTGCTGCCTCAACTCCGCAAGCAGCTGCCCTGGAACTTCTTCTCCCACCCTCTGCTCAAAACGAAGGAGTACTATCAGTTTGAAGTCAGGGGTAAGTACGCACAATGACTTATAGCAACAGAAACTGCTCCTAAATCGTACCCTTATGGAGCGATAACGGAAGCCTTTGATTTGTGCCTGTGTCTTGACTTTGTCTGGTCAGCCATATTGATTATCAACACACACCTACAAACCATTCCTTTGATGCCCATTGCCATACTAAAGAAGAAGGAAAGGTTTGTCCTCTCAACTAAGCCCATTATCTCCATAATGATCTTTTAATAAATCTCTTGCACTTTCTCTTTCATCAGATGCAGCCCATGTGATGTGGTTTGAAAAGCTTCACGTGTGGCTGCTGTTTGTGGAGAAGAATGTTCTCTACCCACTCGTCATTCTTAATGAGCTCAGTGGCAGCGCCAGAGAGCTCGCCAGTCCAAAAAGACTTGGCACAGAGTGAGACGTCTTTCTATTTTACAACATATTTTTCTCTTTGAATGTTTTATCCCCTTTGGTTTTATAAGTTAAAGTAGTGGACCATGTTCTCCACTAGCTTACTGCACTATACTAACTATGTAACTATGAATGCAGAGAGTAACTCGTTAACTTCGGTCAGCTAAGTAACCAAGGGAACAGCTACATTGTCTGTCTGAACGCAATAATGGGATGCCTACTTATGAACGCACATTATCTCAACTGTCCACAAGAAAAACAAATTGTACTATTTCTGTGGTGGTTTCCGATGGTAAAATGATTTTTTTGTAGGAGTTGTTTTTAAGCATGCTGCTTTCATCATCATCCTAAATCTCGCGTGTCACATTTAAAATGTCTTCCAGGGTGGGCGCTCTGATGATCACAGTGGCGGGCCTGAAGCTGCTGCGTTCCTCCAACAGCAATCCCACCTACCAGTATGTGACCATCCTCTTCTCCGTCCTCTTCTTCACCTTCGACTACCTTCATCTGTCAGAGACGCTGCTGCTCGACCTCTACCTCATGTCCATTGTTTTCAGCAAGGTGAGAAGAATAGATCATGAGCTGTACATCTCCAGTTGCAATTCTTTTATTAAATGGTTTATCAGAGTTTTCTTCTTTTTTTTCCACAGATGTGGGAGCTGTTTGACAAGCTGCACTTTGTCTATACCTACATTGCCCCCTGGCAGATCACATGGGGTTCAGCTTTCCACGCCTTTGCTCAACCCTTTGCTGTGCCTCGTATCGTTTCACCAGTCTGTTTCTTAGGTAGAAACTAATACTAGGTGTTAGCATTGATGGTGTTTTGGAGAGGTGTAAATCTGTTGTATTATTTGAAGTGATGAGTTGGATTGGACTCACATGTTTTTAATGTTATGGTCCCACTGATGCTTGGAATTGGGCAAATCTGTAGAAAGAGTTTTGTGTGGTAATCGAGTTCAGTTTCATCACAGGCGTAGCAGATGTGACATTCAGCAAAGCATATTTTTCGAAGTATCCTTGACCCAAGCCCCACCAGACTCGGCCATGCTGTTTGTCCAGGCTGTGGTGTCAGCAATCTTCTCCACCCCCCTCAGCCCCTTCCTGGGCAGCGCCATCTTCATCACATCCTACGTCCGTCCCGTCAAGTTCTGGGAGAGAGACTACAAGTAGGGAAAACGTTATTTAATTACTGCTAAGTTTCATTTATTCAACCAACTAATGTTTTCCGTAGATATGTCCCTGAAATTTGTGATTTTTAAAATGTGCAGCACCAAGAGAGTGGATCACTCCAACACTCGGCTGGCCTCTCAGCTGGACAGAAATCCAGGTGAGTACAAGCGGCACTTTTTAAGTTTCTAAACTTAGTTTATCACAAGTTTATTTAGTTTAAAAGTTTATTTTTTATATTTATTCATTCTTAATTCTCACTCGAATCCCCTGTTTGAAGCCCCTCTTACGCAAACTATATGTTCATTATTACTAATCTGGCTTCCGTCCTTCCCTCTTAAGGCTCCGATGACAACAATTTAAACTCCATCTTCTACGAGCACCTTACACGCTCCCTGCAGCACAGCCTGTGTGGAGACATCCTCCTGGGCCGATGGGGCAACTTCAGCACCGGGGACTGCTTCATCCTGGCATCCGACTACCTGAACGCTCTGGTGCATCTCATCGAGGTTGGCAACGGCCTGGTGACCTTTCAGCTCCGAGGGCTAGAATTCAGAGGTGAGAAGGTCCTCAAGAATGTGTTACCAAATGACACATGAATGTTATTATATTACGCTGCTGTAGCTAATGCAATCAGTGTCGCTAGATATTAAAAGTTATTATATGGATTCATTTGCACTAGCTATTTGTAGATCTATCTCTATCAAGTTTTGGTCCTTTCTAATCTCTAACGACTATACAGCTTAATACTACTAGATATGTCATATGTCATGTTTAATTATGCAACCCAATTTAGTCAAAACATAAATAGCATCTGTAGCACCTTTACATCAAAAAGCCATACTTTATATAAAGAGGACATCCCTGATGTTAAACAAGCTCAACATAAAAAAATAATATTGAAGATAAAATGAATGTGAATCCCAGAACAGCGTATTAGTCTAGCAGTTACCTGTGTACTCATGACCAGCACGACTCGGCCAATAGTGTTCCGTTTTTGTGACACGCTGTAAACTTTTACTACTCAGCTACTACTCCGCTCATCCTCCTGATGAAAATTCTGTTTTTACAAAGCGTTTTGTGTTTTGAAAGTCGTACTTACATCATGTATTTAACTTGATGCGCCAGTTGTCGTAATTACTTGAGTCTGACTAGTCTCCATTTGAGTTTCGTTGTATTGTGTCTATATGAATTGGTCCATATTTTCCACCTCAGGAACTTACTGCCAACAGAGGGAAGTGGAGGCCATCACCGAGGGGGTGGAGGAAGACGAGGGCTGCTGCTGCTGCGAGCCGGGCCACCTGCCTCACATCCTGTCTTTTAATGCCGCTTTTGTACAGCGCTGGCTGGCCTGGGAGGTGCTCGTCACCAAATACGTGCTGGAGGGCTACAGCATCACTGACAACAGCGCCGCCTCCATGCTGCAGGGGTTCGATCTACGACGCATCCTGACCACCTACTATGTCAAGGTTAGTGGGGTGCGGCTGTTAAAAAGAAGGTGTAAGTATTATTATTTATGTATGATCTAAATGTGTCGTCCCTTTGCTGGTCTCAGGGCATCATCTACTATGTGATCGCTTCCACAAAGCTGGAGGAGTGGCTGGCAAATGAGACCATGAGAGACGGCCTGCGTGGATGTGGAGAGAGGAACTACGTGGACCTGGATCCAACCTTCAATCCCAACATCGACGAGGACTATGACCATCGACTCGCAGGCATCTCCAGGGACAGTTTCTGTGGCATCTACTTGGCCTGGATCCAGTACTGCAACTCCCGGAGGGCCACGGTAGGAATTGATTTATTTTGTCTGTCTGGCCTGATGTTGGTTGTTTGGGGGATTCGTTTTTTATTATTTTTGTTACTAGAATGCAAAGAGTTCTCCCTCCTGTTTAACATAAATGTCCGTCTGTTTTCCTGAGTTGGGCACTATTCAGGTTTGTATCTTTCTTCTCTCCTTTTGTTTGTAGCCACTTGGCAGCGAGAAAGACTCTGCTCTGGTGCTGCTCTGCTTCGGTCTGTGTGTGCTGGGGAGGAGAGCTCTTGGAACAGCTGCCCATCATATGTCCAGGTTATTTAGTAATCCTCATTAAAATACGTTAACCTTATATAATGCAGGTAGAAAGTTCACTTATGTAGGCCAGACGGTGCAACACATGCAACGCAGGCAACAGAACAACAAGAATTATCTTGAATTTATTGTAACTTTAACTGCATACAAAAGCATAGTTGATGAGATAAATGTAATGCCTTTGCTCTGGAACATCGTATTTGTCAACCTTTATGAGTAAAAATAATAAAGCCTAATGTTCTCAATATCTTGCCATCACAGCAATCTGGAGTCTTTCCTTTACGGACTTCACGCATTATTTAAAGGCGATTTCCGCATCTCGTCCGTGCGAGACGAGTGGATCTTTGCTGACATGGAACTCCTCAGGAAAGTTGTGGTGCCTGCAATCCGAATGTCCCTCAAATTGCACCAGGTGAGACGCTGCGGGCGTCATGTTTTTCCTGATTCTCGGGGTCAGATGTGATCTAGTGCCCAACGTTCCCCTTGTTCTCGTAGGACCACTTCACATCCCCAGACGAGTACGATGATCCAGGGGTTCTTTTCGAGGCCATCTCCTCCCACCAGCACAACCTGGTCATTGCTCACGAGGGCGACCCGGCCTGGAGGAGCGCTGTGCTGTCCAACGCGCCGTCGCTCCTCGCCCTGCGCCACGTCCTCGACGAGGGAACCAACGAGTACAAAATCATTACGCTAAATCGGCGATACCTCAGCTTCCGTGTCATCAAGGTGAAAACCGCAAAAGTTGGCCTACGATTCCTTGATCCCCGCTGACACAATAACTGATGAGAATCAAACCTTCTGCGCTACAGGTGAATAAAGAATCTGTCCGAGGCCTTTGGGCGGGGCAGCAGCAGGAGTTGGTGTTCCTGAGAAACAGAAACCCGGAGCGCGGGAGCATTCAGAACGCCAAGCAGGCTCTGCGAAACATGATCAACTCCTCTTGTGACCAGCCCATCGGATATCCCATCTACGTGTCGCCGCTGACCACCTCCTACTGCAACTCGCACCCGCAGCTCGGACACATCCTGGGAGGCCCGATCAGCATCGCCAACATCCGAAGCTTCGTTGCCAGCACCTGGCACAGGTCTGTTGCTTCACACGAAAAGACAAACTTAGGTGGTTAATGTCGCAAAGGAACATTTTCGCACCATAGGTGACAATTCAAATGATCTTCTCACAGGTTACGGAAAGGCTGTGGCGCTGGCTGTAACAGCGGTGGGAACATTGAGGATTCCGACGCAGGGGGGATGTCCTGTGGCAGTGGGAATGGAACGGGGGTTGACTCTCAGCAGAGCTCAGTGTCGCAGGGTGGAACCTCCGGACCCGCCCCCTCTCATACGTACCAGCCGCACTCACTGGGTGAGAAACCACTATACTATAATACTATGATAAATTTATATTTTTCAGTTCAGTTCTGAATTCCACTGGAGCCGGAAAAAGAAAAATTAACATAGATATAAAGTAAATATTTTAGTTTTTTTTACACTTAGATGTGTAGTTAAGAGGATGAAAGTATAATAGGCAGGGAGGGTCTCATGAAGGACACTATTGAGTTGCAGTTGAGTAAATGTATTACCCATTGTTTTTGGAGCTTCACACATGTTTTCCTGTAATTATGGTCTGAATTCACCACCCTGTGTGCAGGCACCAGTCAGAGTTCCCAGTCCGTCCAGTCGGGTTTGGTTCGCCACTCTCCTGCTCGAGCCTCTGTTGCCAGCCAGTCCTCCTCCTACCGCTACAGTAGCAGCCGTCACTCCTCCCTGCGCACATCCACCACCGGCTTGGAGCCCTGTCGACGTTCCTCCACCAGCCAGCTGTCTCTGCGCACGCTTCCCACCTCCCTGCAGCTCCGGCTGGGCTCCACCTCGGACCCCGCCGGCCCCTCGGCCTCCCTGTCCAGCCACAGCATCCCTCCCTGCAAACGCCACACGCTGGTAGGCCTCCTGGGCAACGACGGCATGTGCAGCACCGTGACCGATCCCCTGAGCCAGTATCATCACCATCATCACCACCCGCAGCAGCACAACCCCATCATCTCCACCGTGCGCAGAGACGACATCTCCTACAGAGTGCAGGTTGGTCGACTATACATATAAATACGCAGCGAGTGATCCTGTCCTATGACATGCAGCCTAACTAACAGTCTGACACACTGAATAACTGTTTTAGAAGACATTAAAGCAATCGAATGAGACATCTGTACTTGCTCATCTCTGAATGTTGATTAAAAGAAAATATGCTGGAGCAACGACCGTCAGTCCTGCTGGGATTTAAGGGTGATTCTACTGTGATGTCTTTCAGGTTGCCGACGTCGGTCAGGTGCTGGAGAACATCAACCTATCGAAGCGGAAGGAGCTTCAGTGGCCTGACGAGACGATGAGACTGAGGGCAGGACGGACCTGCTGGAGGGACTGGAGCCCCTTAGAGGGCATGGAAGGACATGTAAGTTATCAACCTCTTAATGCAAAGATTAAATTAGAAAATATGATGCATTGTGATGTTGCTGTGTTCTGTCACATCCTGTCATCTCACACAAACACACACCCTCTCACACTCCCAACCTATGATGCAATGTTTGTGACCCTGCTGTTATTGTCATGTGTGTACTTGTGTTGTAACACCCTCTGTGACCCCGCCTGCTGTGTAATAAACGCCTGATACATTGGCTTGTCAGCTTCCTCTCACAAAGCCGCCTGCTCTGTTGCCTTCTGCAGGTGATTCACCGGTGGGTGCCTTGTAGCCGAGACCCAGCCAATCGCTCCCATATTGACAAGACCATCCTGCTGGTACAGGTGGAAGATAAGCTCGTGCCCATTATTGAGAATGGGGTGATTGAGTTGGGTGCAGAGGTTTGAGACGAGCAAGCACACAACATCACACAAACACACACACACGCTTGTGTAAAGACGAAGCCGTCCCTCCCTGGCTTTCAGCCGGTACACAGGAGCCTGCAGACAAACAGGAAACGGGAGCTCTCCCCCCTCCCCTGTTCCTTATCGCTGAGGGGGAAAGGATGCCGGGGAAGAGTGCAAGCCGAGGCAAAGCATACGTCCATCCAACATCCTTTACGCGCCTCATATTAATAACATCTGCCTTGATTTGCGTCTCAGAAATGCTGCATGACAGTGAACAATCCTTAAGTTAAGTTAGTTCTTGCTACTGGTAATTAATGTCTATGCATTTCATCTTGTTGGCAATTCTGACAGTGCTGAGTGTAAAGAGCGTGTGGATTTTTTTTTGTTGTTCTGTTTGTCCAAGTAGTTTGCCAAATAAGCCTGGTATTGATTTATCTGCCATGGTTTTCGCTGCCAAGACAACAGAGTGAGTTCTGGTGCCGAACAGATTGAAGTCAGAGACACAACTTCTTGTTGTTGTTGTTCTATTAGTTTGAAATTAGCAAGATTACTTTGCGCAAAAAAAAAAATGCACTATGATTTTTTAATTTACAGTGATGCACTACACTAGATAATATCACATTATTTATTACAGACTCTGAATGGCCATGGTTACCGATGCCTTGTGAATGACAAACAAATGCAATCATCATTCTGTTTTCAGCCATTTTTATTTTACTATTTTATGTTTGATGAACTTGAAAATAACTTTTTACTGTATATGGTTATATATCTATATAAATATATATTTACTCAAATATATATATATATGTCATTGTATAAAATATTTTCTTTTCAATATTTATTACTTTGAACATGGTATTTACACTTTGTTACATCTTTTTTGTCATTTTGGGCAACGGTTAATGTACGAAGGACCATTGGTTAAAAACAAGTTGTATTTTTGATGGACTTGTTTCACAATAAAAGTTCGATTTACCGCATCTTTAATATGCCTCTTCTGATTGTTTATGTAATTGTTTGAAATTCTAGTTTGCTAATTTGCATATTAGTGAATGTGAGTATTTTTTTGTGTACCGGATTGCGGGATAATGTTGCACTGACCGACCCTCCGTTTCCCCTCAGATTCACGCCGTCACCGTTGTTTGTGCCGTTGACCCTTTTTAGCTGCCAAAAGTTATGCAAATGCTCGAGATAAAGTAGTTGAGTAAACTCACTTACATTCCACACTGCGTGACAGCCAGGCTTATGGCCATTGCTTAGTTTAATGAACACATTTAAAAGGGTTTGTTTAAACAACCGATTTTTTTCTCAAGTAATCAGTTTCCGGATAATTTGACGTTAATCATCTAGTTTTTGTTTCAACCACATGACTCTTTTGCAATGATGCCCCGCCCCCCGAGACTTTTGATTGGTCGCTTCGGGACAATTCCTAGCGACCGTTTTTCCCGACGTCATATTAAAGAGTCCTGCTGCTCCAGCCGCTCAGATCCACCCGAAACGTTCACTGCTTACTGCTCCGGACGCATAAACAAGACAGGTAAACAACATGCCTCATTCTTATTTACCCTAATTTAGTGCTAAATATTATTTGTATTATAGAACAATAGTTTGTCTTATCCACAGCTACCTTTTGTGAAGTTAAATGTTTAGCCTGTTGTGCTACCAGCTAAAGGTTCCCGGAATGGAAACATCATGTGACTTCCCGGCCGTCGGCTGGCTTGTTTATGTTCCATGCGTTTTGGACAGTCGGACAACTGCCTTGATTTTACCAGCGAATTTGCCACGAATATATTTAAAATTTCCTTGAGACTTCCACAGAAGGCGAGGACATGTTGGCGCAGGTGTTGTTCGCCCTGCTCGGCCTGAGCTGCGGGCTGGTCCGCGCGTTCCCCTCGCAGGACCCGGACGCGGGCACGAACTGGGTGGTGATCGTGGCTGGCTCCAACGGCTGGTACAATTATAGACACCAGGTAACAAAGCGAAACCATCCCACCATGACGTCGCCTATTTTTTAATGAATCAGCGTTGGTTCGGGAGGAGATCAAACCTCTCAGAGGTCTTCAAGCCTTTTAAAAACAGCTACTGAGCTCTTCGTATTGCACTTTGTCCTCCTCAGGCAGATGCGTGCCATGCCTACCAGATCGTCCACAAGAATGGCATCCCGGATGAGCAGATCGTGGTCATGATGTACGATGACTTGGCTCACAATGAGAAGTGAGTTGACATTTTCCATTGCTTTGCAGAAGTTCTTTGTGATACAGACTTCTTCCTTTCCCCCGAAGCGTTCAAAACCCCAATTTTGTCTTTTGACCTTTTCTTCCTCCCAGTATGCAAGTTAGTATAGTGAGCAAATAAATGCAGCTGCCTAATACTATAATATAATATATAACTATAATGTACACTTCTCCTAAAATGTGATCCACGTTTATGTATGCTCTCTTACAAGTTCTCCCACTCAACAAAGTTAATGAATAATGATGTTGACTGTGTATAGTCAACTTCTGCTTGTTTAAGTCAGGTTGGAACGATTTTGTAGTTTTCTTTTGAGAGATCCTCTGAGAGGAGTCACGAGGAACTCATTTGGTGGCGCTCTCATTGTATTGCAGTGTAATTACTGCCATAGTCACCTATCAGAGGAGCAGTACTGAAAGCAGTCAGAAGAAAAGGGATCAGTGTTACACAATGTGACACCCAGCAGATTATTCAGTCCTCGTGTTTATTAAACAGTAATGGAGCTGTCTACGCTGTATAAGGATCCCTTAACACTGTGGGTCAAGTTGTAGCAAGAAGTCGCACAGCATTTTTCTGTTATTATTCATATCATACTCTTACAAGATTAGATTGTTTTATTTCTGGTTAAAAACTGACACATATGCAAATACTGCAGGAGAGAGTGCAGCTTCCATGATGGCTCCTACTGATTGCAAAAAAAATATCAATGGCACGGCGCGTTTTCTCACACAATAGAGCGGCAGAAAGGGATTGCGCTGAGGGAAAAGCGGAAGTGCTGTAGTTTTCACCACATTCGGACTTGATAAAGCAGCAGACAAAGGATTCACTGATCAAGTGACGTGTTTGCTCAGCAGTTTTCACTTCCTTCTGCAGAATCCAACTCGTACGTTTTTTTAATTTCCAGTAACCCCACCCCCGGGATAGTGATCAACAGGCCCAATGGCACAGACGTGTATGAGGGAGTTCCTAAAGACTACACCGGGGATGTGAGTTCTTCCATGGAAAAACATTTGAACCCATCAAAGCACTTAAACGAACGATTCGCTCTTCAAACCGCTTTGTTCGGAGAGGCTCTCTGACTTGTGGCGGCTCGTTCTCTCGCAGCACGTGACCCCTGAGAACTTCCTGGCGGTGCTGAAGGGGGACTCCTCTCGCGTCAAAGGGGGCTCCGGAAAGGTTTTGAAGAGGCAAGTGAAGGATGAAACAAGTGGCCGGGTCAGAGCGACACGTAAAGCCGCTCCACCGAGCTGCCTTTTCTAACTTTGGTCTGTTTTTTGTTTTTTTGGCAGTGGCCCCAACGATCACGTGTTTGTTTACTTTACCGACCACGGGGCCCCTGGTATTCTGGCTTTTCCCAATGATGACGTGAGCACTCTGCGGCTTCCTTCTTCCGAAACCAGAGGAGCTACTCATGTGTTCTTTAGCTTGTTTTGTTGTTTTTTTCTTTACTGTACTGGAGGCATAAATTTAACTTCTGATCAGTATTGGGACATAAAAAAACAGAAAATGACACGTCATCTCTAATCACAGAATTCTTTAGAAATCTTGACAAACATACTATTTAAAACAAGTTTAACGCTGCTCTCTCTTTCTCTGCAGCTCAGTGTTGACGATCTCCAAAGCACCATTACCTACATGCACGAGAATAAGAAGTACAAAAGGGTACGCAGCAACATTCTCTTATTGTTTTTTATATGCTTATATTATCATTTTAATTTCAATGTTTCTGATTTACTTTGCCACTACTGTATGATTTGGGTTATCTGAAGGAATGATGTGCTGTGATTTAATTTATTTGAGTGGATCCGAGCCAAACAAATTACGTTTATATGATGCCCGGACATCTCTGCTGCACCTCAATGTTTAATTTAAAATGGGTTGACTAACATCGAGCACAGTCGGCCATTTTGACTTGTTTTTGTCGCCAACACGCACTCGCAGATGGTGTTCTACATCGAGGCGTGTGAGTCTGGCTCAATGATGAAGGAACTGCCTGCTGACATTGACGGTGGGTCGAACTTTAGCTCCTTTAGAAACGCTGACCAGCAAAACCAAAGTTCATGCGATGTCTTATTTTTGGGGTCATCAAACGCTGGTCAGCATTATTGCCTGTGGTCATGTGCTCGTCCTCATGTGACGAACATAACAAGACGTGAGTCACGGTTGTGGTTTTATTCTGTTCAACTGAGTTGTGACATCCCTTCTTTTTGGCGGCACACTTTCATCTGTATTCTACATGAGCCATCTTACGTCCAGAATGTAAAACTGCAGTTTCTTTTCGAGGACACGCTCGCTCTTTAACTTGCCTTTCCCTCCCTGAGTGAGTTCACAAGTTGTCCTCCAGTTTTTCTTTAACAAAATCTATTATTTTGTTTAGGTCTTCAAACAAACTACTGCACATCTTGAGACTATATGTTCTGTCTTTCTCTTAGTGTACGCCACCACGGCCGCCAACGCGCACGAGTCGTCCTACGCCTGCTACTATGACGAGAAGAGGGACACATACCTGGGAGACTGGTACAGTGTCAACTGGATGGAGGACTCCGATGTGGTGGGTGATTTCCCCCGCAGCCTCTAAATGATTGCACTTGGGTTTGGGTTATATAAATTGAGAGGAAAAAGCCTGCGTGGCAGAATATTTGGTTGTTTTGCGGTGACTTGCACAGCTGTGATACGGTGTCAGGAAATTCAAAGTAAACTGAGGCTCATTTCAATTAGACAGAATTGCAAAAGGTTCCGCTGAATCGCACACACGCCTCATTGCCTCTAACGGTAATTTGAGTCCTACGGAACCGAAAATTGTATCAAAAGCATAGTTTCATTTCCCGAAAAGCCTACAGATGTCTTATTAATACACTCGTGTGCTTTTAGCTCTAACTTTTTGGTTAAACTACACACTAACGCCTAACTTTTTTTATTGTAAGATCGCATCTTTGTTGCCTGACTTGTATCAACGGGTTCAATAGCAGTTCAGACCACATAATGTGCCAAACACCTGTTTACAACCAGGCCGGAAGAGGAAGTGGTGAATGTTTCCAACAGCAGCTGAAGTCTACGCTTGGGACTATTCTGCTCCTGATTTCATGAAGCCTGTTAATGGTGTTCATGTTTTTGGTTGTGCTTCCAGGAAGACCTGAAAAAGGAAACCTTGGCGAAGCAGTTCAAGATCGTAAAGAGCCACACAAACACAAGCCACGTCCAGCAGTTTGGAAACAAAGTGAGGGAATGATGCAATGTGAAACGTTTTTATTATTTTTTTTATACAAGATAGTCAGAATATTCATGTGGAAGGGAACTGTCGGCGAGAAACACCAAGTTCCCTGCTCGTATTTTCATACTTATTTACTTACTTAGTTTCTCACTCTTTCAACAGACGATAGCCCACATGAAGGTCATAGCGTTTCAGGGTAGCCCCAAGGCCGGGGGCCACGATGCTCCTCTCACAACCCTGCAGCCGGTCAAGAGCCTGGATCTGACCCCGAGCCCCGACGTGCCTCTGGCCATCCTGAAGAGGAAGCTGATGGCCTCCAATGACATCCAAATTGCAAGAGGGCTGCTGATGGAGATCAGCTCCCACCTCAAGGTTAAGACCGCTGAAGCTCTGCGGGGCTCCGTCTGTCGCAGTATGTCGCACGTTGCAGGTCCTCTGGTTTACGTCGTGTAAATCTGATTCATCCAGAGTGTTTAACTGGAGCTAGCTGACCAAACGACACCTTGGTTCTCACGTTCCAGATTTATAACGCCGTGTGTGTGTGTGTGTGTGTGTGTGTGTGTGTGTTCAGGTCAGAGAGATGCTGGCTGAGACGATGCGCATGGTGGTGGAGAGGGTGACCGGCGACGAGCGCGCGGCCCAGGATGTTCTGAACAGCAGAGCCGACCTGTCCCAGCATCAGTGCTACAAGGCCGCAGTCCACCACTACAAGCACAACTGCTTCAACTGGCACCGAGCCGAGGTACAGCTGATCAGGAGCCTCCTGTTTCATTATTTGGATATCCTCCCCATTAGCCCCGCAGCTGAAACTCTGTGGAACATTTTGACATTTCGAGTTCCATGAATACGACACAGGGGGGAAATCAACTTTTGTTGTCTACATTTCATTGTCACGGACTGTTCATCTTGTGTTTCAGTATGAATACGCTCTGAGACATCTGTACGCTCTGGTGAACCTGTGCGAGAGAGGCTACTCTGCAGCAAGGTAAGCTCTCCTTCCACCTCTACCAACCACTTTAACTGCCGGCTTGGTTTAGGTAAGAACTAATGGCATCGGGGTTTAGTCTGTATTAAACTAAATACAATTTTAAGCCGCTCAATATTTGGTTTTTGTCCTTTTTTTTTTTTCTTCAAATGTGAATATTTCATACTGAAACCAACATTGTTGTTTGCGTGCAGCATCCGGCTTGCCATGGACTTTGTGTGTCCGTACAGCAATTAAATGGGATTTCTAAAAATCGCTGAAAGTCTCAAACCGCTTCTTCCACGAGGGATGGCCGGGGGAAGACGGAGCTTCTCATCGCACGGCTAAAGAATCTATCTGCTGTGGAGTTGACGCCGTGGTTTAATCAACACTATAACATTTTTGTTTTACTTTTGATGTTTCTTGATTTTACTGAGAATTTTAAAATGTTTTATGATGCGTTTGCACTATCACAGAGAAAGGTTTGGTGATGATATTGTACTGCTTTTGATTATCTTTAAAAAATATATATGAATGACAATGATGACATGAAATTCATGTTTGTTTTGCTCTGAGCTGTTGATTGATATGTAAAGGAAATGCCACTAAACGTTGAACCTCCAGAGACCTTGTCACACAAATGTGGAAATAAATCTGAAAGACAAACTGCTATATTAAAAATATACATACAATTTTTTTTATATCAGCACATGGTTTTAATATTTTTTTAGTGGGGGATAATATTACTCTTATGCATACCTGTCTAAGGATTTTGCCCAATGTGCTAATCTGAGCAATCATCAAAAATAACAAGATTTATATTGAAGGAATGTGAAAAGGTTTATCCCTTGAAGTATCTCAACATCTCCTGTATCAATCGCTTCATGTGCAGACATCCATGGATCACAGACGATCAATCTGATTGCCTTTGATGATCCCATGACTTTTATTCTAACGCCACCATGGGGTTCACATGACCTATTCCTGCACAGCTAAAATTATCTGAACTGTTATTAGTCCCTACCACATCTTGGTTTAGAAAGATATTTATACTCATCGATTGTACAGCATCATACAGAAAATAAAAATGCGGCATTGAATACTAGTTACCCGTATAGTAATAGAGATGCACCATCTAGTGGATAGTTTCTAACCTCTCAATTCTGAAATTATAAAGAATCATGGAGCTGTATTCAAGATAAGTGTATTTGTTCAATTATATTTGCTTTTGTATTGTTGGTTATAGATAGTCATTGTCCAGTGTCACTGTTTGCTCTGAATATTGACTATTTGAGGTAAGGCACATCAGTTTATAAAAAGTCCCCCAATTCAGCCTAATTAAAAATTGCACATTCATAGGTTTCTGTAGTGTTTTAAAGATTTATATTTGTTTTAACTTACCAACATCGTGCACATTATTTAATCAAATCAATCAAGAGGTGTTGCTAATATATTCGTTTGTATCACTAAATTCAAAGCTGACATTCTCAACAACGGCTGACCGAGTGTTACGGTTGAGATGGTAACCGAGCACGATGGGACGGGCCGCCCTATGGAGCGACCTTTTCTGAAGTACGCCTGACGTTATACATCTATGACCCTTCAAATGGCCCCGGTTTTCATTTGAAGCGATATTTTTTACTATTTGATTAAGGTATGGATTCATGTAGTAGTTAAAATGTTAACGTGATTATATAAAATACCGTAGCTTTAAATTCTGAGCAGGCAAGAAACGACCAATCCCGCGGAAGCTGTGGTGTAAAGGAGGCGGCCTCGGTCAGTACCCGCCCTCTACTTCCCGCCCACCCGGTAAAGCAGGAAGAGAACTTGCCGACAGCCGTCTAGGTAGAATGACAACACGACGGCCCGTAGAAAGGTGGACTAGCACACAAGATTATAGACCGAGATACATTACAAAAAGGACATAGAACAGCTGGACATTTTAAACTCTTGTTGTTGTCCATCTCCTTTCACGAGTAGAACAGGGTTTAGCTCGCCCCGTTAGCTTGTTTGCTAACTCGAACATAAATCCGGATTTGAGATTCTCCCACAGCTGGTCAGGTTGCGTAAGTCCTCTGGTTTATTCCACCACTCAACCCTCTCACCATGGGATCCAGGGCGTCCACGTTACTCCGAGAAGAAGAAATCGAAGAAATCAAGAAGGAGACTGGCTGTGAGTTAAAGATAAAGACGGTGCTACATGCGCGTACAACGGTGTCGCTTTTCACTGTAATGTCCCTTTAAAAAGCTACGCCTTAGATCTAATATGTCTCTTTAGGATGAACACGTGCTTAAAGGAAGTTGCGGTGATGGCATAACGTTACATTCAGCGCGAGTGCCTTCTCGCAGTTTTAATGCCGTGTAGTAATATAAGTGAAAAGTCGTCCTTTTATTTTTGGCTGTTATCATGTGGTCATCTGCGCTTCTTTGGTGTCCTCCCTGCAGTCTCACACAGTCAGATCACCCGCCTGTACAGCCGCTTCACCAGCCTGGACAAGGGAGAAAACGGCACCCTGAGGTGAGTGAAGCCGGTAAACGGGCCGGATGCGTCTGGCAAGTGACCGGTATTGAGTCCAGAGCCAACGTGTCGATGAACCTTACTGTTATAACGGAGGTTTTTTTTTATTTGACCTTTATTTAACCAGGTGAAATCAATTGCGAACCAATCGGCATTTATTGGTTTTTAATTGTTATGTTGCATTTATATTAAATTATGTTTTTGCAGAAGAAAGCTACATGTAATCAGATACAGAAATTCAGTTTGGAAACAATGTTCTAATTCATTTTACTCAGTTGGAGTTTTAACATTTCGTTTGTGATTAAATGTACTATTTGAATAGAAAGTCAATGCAGCAGCATTCCATGGTCATTAAATTGTGTTGGCAACAATGTGTTAGTACATTGCGCTTTTTTAGAAGGGGGGGGGGGGGGGTTGACCACTAACTCTTGTAGCTTATTGTTAAAGAACATTGAGATTCTAAAGTAGAGACGTCAGTGGGTTTGTGATTAACTTCTCAAAACCTCCCTTAGTCTGGCCAAAACAAACACTGGATGAACAAATGGGTAATCATTAAAGCTGCATTTTCATATCCGTCTCCAGAGGGTGAAACAAAAATGCAGCCCTCTGCGGGTCAGGAACTCTGTCTTTCTGAAAGACGTGTTTACACATAACATGTTCTTGTTCCGGTGTTTTCAGTCACAGCACAGTGTCCGGTGACTTCCTATCATCCATCAGTTGCCACTATAGTGACATTTACAGCTCGCCTAGCTGACCAACTTCGGCGTTTCCCCGGCACAACTATTTCAGGGTTTAAAATGTTTATTCATCTTCTCCCGTTTTCAAATATTAAGTCCGGTTTTACAAAGATGACAAACTGCATTCGTTGTACCTTTTTTATGTGTCTTTTTAAAAAGTTGCCCACAGTGTAAAATATTTATTACTTCACAGTAGTGCACTGAACATAAAATGACTCCTTTGATTTGCTAAAGTATGCCTTGTTATAATGGAGCTCATATCTCCCCCCGTGTCTACAGTCGAGAAGATTTCCAGAGGATCCCAGAGCTGGCCATCAATCCGCTGGGAGACCGAATCATCAACGCGTTCTTCCTTGAGGGGTGAGTTGTCCCTGTTATTGGTCTTGTTTTTCGCAGGAGTCTGGATTAAAGGTTTGAGTCACAACTACCACAAATCTGAGCCACGGCAAGTGGCTTTTCATTCGTGGCTGACTGACAGACGATCGGAGTCTTTTCTGCCAATCTTGTGGGTTTTTTTGGACCGCGCCCGGTTCTTTGTCTGCATTGTGCGGTTTCTTTGGAGATGTATCAGTCTGAAAGCTGAAAACAAGGTGTTTTTCAAATGCATGGCTGAAATCCCCCAGAGTGAATTAATACCATGTCTTGCACTGGTTTGTAGATGTTGGGTTTTTACTCTGGTTTGCTTCACAAGGACTTGAGAACATAGTTCAAAAGCAGGATGGTCCCAACTACTTTGGGTTTAGTGTGCTGCTGCCACAGATAGTGTTGCAGCAATCTGAGCCGGGCCTCAGTAGTTGTATGACTGTCATTTTCTTGTTTTTTTTTCATGGGCTGTGTTGTATCATTCTTTGTCTCTGGTTTGTAGAGAGGACCAGGTGAACTTCAGGGGCTTCATGCGGACCTTAGCTCACTTCAGACCAATCGAGGACAACGAGAAGAACAAGAACGCCGTTGTCGGCGAGCCCCTCAACAGCAGGACCAACAAGCTGCTGTGTGAGTCCCACGGGGCGTTAACGTGTTGAGTATTCAGAGTTTATCGTGAGATTAACTGCGTCCCATGTGACTTGTGCATTTTTGTCCATTTCTTCCAGTTGCTTTCCGGCTGTATGACCTGGACCGAGATGAGAAAATCTCCCGGGACGAGCTGCTGCAGGTGAGTTGATCTGACAGTCATGTAAACAAGACGCTGAGTCACAATCTAGCTGGTGGGAACGACGTGTCCATGTAACAGGAAAATCACCTAGATGGTGTATAATTCAATTTCAACAACCACCATTGCTAATACCTCTGGGAATACTTGCTGTTCAGCCCTTGTTTAACAAAGAGCCAATGTTATTGAGCAGCGAGTCAAAGTGCTCTACATGGTCAATGACGAGTACTTTGCAGTTGATGCAATATTGCACCTTAACTACAGGTAGATGTTTGTCCCACACAGTCTGGTGTCCGTGTTATTTGTTGTGCCTGTGTGAAGCCCTCTCGGTTTCGGTGACATTGTGCGACCTGTTATCGCTTTAAGCTTGGCGGTAAATGACTCGGACAGATCTCTTGTTTTGCGCATAACACGTCTGTGTCGCCTGCTTCATGTGATGCACAATCCTCCGACACTCAAAGTGATGTTCGCTATCATGTAATTCGTACAGTCAAGTGCGGCTGCTGTTTAACTAGGCATTTACCAGTAATAACTACCAATTATCTTGTGTGCTTCTGAAATACACAAAGCACCATATTATTTGGAAAAACATAACTAATGTTTGTCTTTGCCCAGAGCTTTTTTCACTCTTTTATTTACCATGAAGGGGCTTTTTGTTGATTCTTTTCAGGTCCTGCGGATGATGGTTGGTGTAAACATTTCGGATGACCAGCTCGGCAGCATTGCTGATAGGACCATACAGGAGGCCGACACCAATGGCGATAACTCCATTTCCTTCACTGAATTCATTAAGGCAGGTTTGGTGGTCTAAGGGCCCCTTGTTTGTAGAACTGTCTAGTGTACCGCTTTACATTTATTGAAGCAAAATGTTTCTACCAAACTACCTGATGTTTTTTTTTTTAAAGGTACATTTAATATAAAGCTTTGTCAATCCGGACATGCTGTACATTTTTTTTATTTTCAGTTACACTAAGAAGCTAAAGACAAAGTACCGGTATATTCCATGGAAATCACTGGTATCCTCACTTGGTTACAGAATGGATTTGTTTAGGTTAACTTGAGTCCTTGGTTTAATTATTTTGCTATGTAAATATTTACACTGATTCTCCTTCTTGAACTGACTCCTTCTGATTTGTTCCCTCAGGTCTTGGAGAAGGTGGACGTGGAACAGAAAATGAGCATCCGGTTCCTACATTAAATATACAAATTATTTTTTGAGTACAGCTTCAACACGCCAGTTGATTTCGAAACACACTCATCCACCTTGTCAGACTTCACGAACACGCCATCAGACCAAGCGTCAGCTATCGTCTCCTAGATTTTAAGTTTCTGTAAACAAAGGGAAACGTTTTGTGCCTTAGGCTATTTATGCAATGTCACTATGAATTAGTTTTAGAGGGTCACAGTTGGTATTACTGCTTTTTTTCCAATGAAAATGGATTTTACAGCACGGTACAGAAAAGCGTTTAGCTTTTACTCTGAATAACTTTATTCCCAGTTTCCTCACTCAGCTTAATGATAAATGGCACGTGATGTGTCCCGATGAAAAATAACCATATGCGATGGCTCAAAGCAAAGGTTGTTGGGTGTTTAATTCAACTTCAAAACAGTCTTTTAATGCTAATGGAATCACATGACTCCACTGACTTTGTTTGTGGAGCAAAGCGGGGCCTGCTGCACAGATTCTTGTGTTCAGCTCACTGATGTGCCATGGCTTTGGTTCCCCTTTGTCAGTTATCACACGCGTTAACCAGAACCCATTGCCGTGTTTGTGTACTTTAATTTTTCATAGTGGTTGACGTAGCTACTGCCAATAAATTATAATTGCCTGTTTCAATTGTGGGCCTTGAGCCAAAGTGAGTTTTTACCCTCTTTCGAAGCCAGTTACCACTACTGAATCAACATGTGTATATGGTGTGATATCTAAAGAACTTATTATTATTTCACCCAGAAATGCTGCTGTCTCTTTGGGTAGGGTGTGTATGTGCTTCTGTAGCACGTGGTCTTATTTTCAAAATGCTAGGCTAGGATTTAGTTGCCACCGTGGCTTGCTGTCCAGATTGAGTCTTAAAGGCCTGGCTAATGGCGTCCGGCCCTGCGATCAACTTTGTGCCGATAGATAGTTTGTAGACCTGGAACAGGTAAACTCGGAATAATAAGCTTCGGGTCTATATATTGCATCGGTCTTCCGTTGGAAATTTGTCTAGCTAATACTTTTCCCATCGAAAAAAAATCAAATGCTTTAAAACAATGTTCTTTTCATGCTATTGTACAAGAATCCTGCAACCGGATGACCTTCTAATCTTTAATCTCAGTCTGTTAAATCATTACATGAACACCCTCACTCAGTCGAGTGACCATTTTATTAATCATTATGTGATCATCGATCTGATTTGATTCACATGTTATGTGAAGTTGGTCCAGGTATTATCAAACTGATTGATGTATTTTATTTGAATAAATGAAGTGCCATGCCTACTTTGTGTCAGTTTATTGGTGAAGTGGTTGTTCAAACTGTATTGAGGTATTTTAGCCCTCGCTCGGTCTAAAAGCTTAAAATCTTTCCATAAAATCTATGGAACATAAATACAAGCCAGTGCTAAAGATGACATACTTGAGCTACAATGTGCTTCCCTGTGAGACTTTATTGTTTCAGTTGCCCCACTCATTCTCAAAGCAGATGTACGTATTACTCTTTAATAGGCCACGTTTGATAGCTAGTAAGTGATGTAATGTTTTATTTTACATGAAAAAAGACTCATAAAACGGTCTCAACTGTCAACTTTATTTTGATTAATTTGTAAAAATCTGTTACATCGAAAAGGTTTGAGAGAAAAGGTAAAAGGTGTTTCTTTTATATTAGAAGTTAGGGAGCTGCAGTCTCTGACAGTTCAGCTCTATAAATGATTAAATAAACTTATTTCTGATAGTATTGAGTCAGTCCTGGGCTCTATTGATGAGCCAGACTGCGGACGGGAAGAAGCTGTTTCTGTGTATTGGTCCTGATGGACCGCAGCCTCCTGCTCAAATTGTAATTAATCCGCACTATACCCTTAAAAGGGCTTTACTTCAGAAGTTGCTGTTGCAAAGCTTACCGACGTTCTGGGTTTGAATCCTACACTCTAACCTAAAATTAAAACAATTAACTCATGTCTTCTTATTAGTCTGGTCAATTCATGTGCTGTACATTCGGGGGCAGTAAACGCACCACCAAGCTGATTGATAAACGTCAGAAGAAGTTAATACATCCGGGGTGGGCTCTAAGTTTGACTGACAGGCCATCGGCACAATCATAAAGCTCTTCCGTTCGCTGTAGCAACAGAGCGAAAATGGCGTAGGGTGGAAGGTTTGCGGAGACGGGGGACGAGCTTCTCCACTCCGGGACGCCGGGAGGGAGAAAGGAAAGAGACCTTCTTAGGTGGTTTACCGGTTCATTCTTTTAACGTACCTCCGCTCGGTGTCCCATGCCCCTCCACACCTTTCCACGGAAGCCTGCACATGTCCCGTAGTGGAGACGTGAACGTGTCCCCGTAGAAGCAGAAGCCCCTCTGGCTTTTGTTTACGGCTGCGAGCTGCAGCAGCTCAGACCCCGCTGCAAATACCTGCGCGTCAGTTCAGAGCGACGCTCACACCAAGGTCAGTGCAAACCATCACGGTCCGAAAAGCAACCCCCTCGACTGATCGACCCATTTAGAATCGATGTGTCCATGTTCTCACAGCATATAAATTAGAGCTGGAGCATTTCGTTGATAGATGTCTTGTTGATAGTCGATGTACACTAAATGCAGCAATTGTGATAACGTGTTTAGTCTTACATTTTTTACTGTTGTTCAGATGACATTTAGATATGCCTCAATGGGCTTAAGAAAATAACATCTGTTTTCCTTACATTTCTATACAGTTTATTGAGAAGTAAAAGGCATATTTATTTCATATGGTTAATATGACTTCAACTGCTCAGTTTTAGAAGAGACTAGATTAAATATTGTATATTAAATAAACTTGTATTATTATTATTATTATTATTATTATTATAGGATGGCTTTCCCACTCAATGCACTTGTGAAACCAGCCGAAGCCCAGAATGGAGGAATGTCTTCCTTCATATCTGCGCTGTCAACACACCTCCAACCTCCACAGCCTCACTCACTTATGGAGGCAAAAGAAGAGGAGTGGTTGTGAAGATGACCTCTTTTGGGCTTTTGGGACACGGGTGTTCTCCTCCCTGCTGTTGCTGGGACATCGGCCCCGTCTCCTCCACAGCAACCTCCCCATCCCCCCTGCCTGATTTCTGCCACGTGATCATTCGTCAGGACATCTGCCAAGATTATGAGCTAGTCTGACTTCCATCACTCCCACTCGCACTACGTCTACATGCAGGCAGCCAAAGGCTGTTCTTCACGGTCACAAGGTTTGCTTCAAAGATGGGCGCTTTCAGAGCGCCGTCTGATGGACCGAAAGTCTCCATTATTCAGGCATTGCGTTTCAGATCCGGGTTGGACTGTAATCCGGCTGTGTGTAAACTTAAGTCGCTGATTCCTACTGAATAATTAAAAGATGTAAAAAGATCCCCACCCGCTCTGTAATTAAAGCAGTTTGATAATGAACAAACTGTTTCCTGGAAAGCGTAAAGACACAATTAACTGTAGATTGAGGCCTGTGATTAAATTCGAATCATAAGGTGTTTTATTTTCATTCGTTTTTTTGCACTACCTCATTGCCGTAACAGGCGTGATCAGTAAAAGTAACAGCAGCTAAATGTTGTTCCTGGATTCATTTAGTTTTAGAGGGTTGATATGCAAGGTTATTAGGCCGAGCAGCAGCACATGATGCCTTCTGTCATTTACTGTAACCACCGCCATTATGAGGGCGGCGTTGTCTAACTGTGGTGTCCGATGCATCAGTTCTAAACAAAGGTGACAATGCAGGATTTTTACTTCACTCTCCTTCTGCTTTTTATGGCTCTCCTTCGTCCATAATTGTCAATATTCCATTTTGTAACTATCCTTAAGTCCTGTTTTCTTATCTTTTTTTGTATTTCTGCACCTTGACTTACTTTGGTTTCTGCGGCAACTTTGTCCTATTATACTTTTTCCTTTTAACTCCCATGACACAGATTACTGAGACATAATTCAAACGCTGCCGGCAGAGACAGAACTTGGTTCCTGATGTGTAGGGCTGGGTTTTAGTTTGAGTATCATCTTTCATTGGAATTTGACAGTGTTTAAATAATTTGTCAGAATCACGTTGGTATGGATTGACGATACTAAGCACACAGTCCCTCCAATTGCGTAGGAAATCCCACTTTGTCACCACAGTTCTCAATGTAGTATTTCACCCAAACCAGAGTACACAGAACCATGTTATTTCATAAGGACTATTCATCCAGTGTATATATAGATACTGATGGAACATGCTGCATTCTGTTGGATATTGTTAGTGAGAAAATAATTGACTTGTGTCGTATCGAGAACACAATGCTCTGTCTTTGCCTGCCGTTTCCGTGTGTGCAGTAAGACGAGAGATCCTTTGATTCATACTTACCGTGGGTTTGTCCTGAGTTAAAAGGAAACTCTGGTTTCATTTTTTCAACTTTTATTTTCCTTCATTTTTATATAAGAAAGACGGGGGGAAAAAATGACATTTTCCGGGATTTGTGCAATATTTGATCTTGACTGTCATGTTGTTGACAAAACTGTATATTGTAGAAACAAGTGACCAGTTGTTTGAAAGCAACAAAATCACCAATGTCTTCCATTAAGATATGTATAGACTCATGTGCATTAGCTTATTTAGCGGGACTGTGGTGCCAACTATAGTAACCATGCATGACCAGTAGTGATGCTTGCTTCATGGAAAATAGTGAAATCAATTTCTAAGCAAAGCTGGAGCTCAAAACTGTGTAAAACAATTTAAAGAGTGGCAGATTGACGTACTAACCCTTTTTTAATAGATCCATATTTAGACCTACAGTCTCAAACCCACCTTTTAATCCAATGTTTAAGATGTGGGTGAAGGAGCGTATTCGGGATATGCAGTTAAGCATTAACCGCTGTAGGATTCTTATTTGGAAAAGAATTTCAGAGATGTTACATGTAAGAACTCTCAAGCAACTAAACGATTTCGTGGTAATTATGTGTCTGTCAAATTGCCCCCAAAAAATGTCATCTAAAGTTGGAAATTGATATAGACCTCTGGAGAATTGTTATATTATATAAATATAGTGCGCTTATCTTGAATTTGGATATAATTTGTTGATGTCTGCCGTTGTTTGAGTCTTAGAATTAAGATGCCATTATATTGTACATAATACATCATAGTTTTGAGATTCAGAGCAAGATATTTGAATCATGACATTTTATTGGACTTTAGTTTTAGAAGCATTAACCTACGATTATGCATGAGTTTAGTGGGAGGGTGTAACGTCCCCCCCTCTCTTTATGTCCATATGCGGTAGCTATATCTTAGTTACTTCTTTTGGGAGCCGTATAATATTTTGCTTTAGAATACAGTATTACTTCTGAAGGTTTGGGATACTTTCTGCAGAACAAAGTGTTGATGAGGACAGGTGTAGCATGTCAATGTCAACACCAAAACCATAATCTAAACCAATTGGTACGTGCGATACGCTTTAAATTTCAGCCCTTGTAGCATCTTTACATCCACATCACCCTGTTCTTTTTAGAGACGTGGAACTTCAGTCGCTCTGCGGCTGCAAAGGACTTTCTGTGTGTGTGTGTGTGTGTGCGTGCGTGTGCGTGCGTGTGTGAGAGAGAGAGCACTCTCGCTGTCGTCTTCACCATCCTGTCTTGAATACTGTGTTCTAAAACTCTAATGCTCTTTACTTGGGATTTATAATCACAATTTATAAACCAGTAGCAACATGAATATGTGGGTTTAAAAAAGAAATATGCATGACGTTGGCGAATAATTTGTATTGCATGCAATAATCCAACTTTGTAATGTGAACGAGTGATTATGAAATGTTTGTATCAGATGTTCTGTGACAAGGTGACCACCTGGCAGCGGTTGTTGGACACAACGGCATGTTGAAGTAGCATCGAGCACCACTCTGTTTTTACAGAGTAAATTGCACCAAAACAAAAAGTAATGGAGAAGTTTGAAGTGTTTGTGCTCTGTGTGTTGGGTCCAACATGACTGGGCCTATACAACCGCAGTGCAGCTGAAAAATACCCATCAGCCTTTGCTCCCATGGGGAAAAAAGAAACAAAAGTTTCAGTTAAATGATTAATGACATGACTTTGTCGGTGAGCTTTTCCACTGAAGTGGTGACCTGTGTAGAAACTATGCACTCCAGAGGGGGGGAGACGGGCATGCTTATAACGTGTGAACCTCTTGTCTGGTTTTGTATTAACTAAACTATAAGAATCTTATCAGAAATTCAGCAATAAAACGCAGCATGGCGCCAATCGGATGGCTGTGTGGGTGTCAGTGTCTACTTACTGTGTGAGTGAATGATATGTATTTGATAGTTTGTGGTAGAGCGAAACCCTCAAAGCGAATGTATGAATGCTAAATTATTAAAAACCGACTACAATGTTCTTATACTCTACAAGGTTCAGGCACACTTATTTCATTCACTGTATCGCTTTAAGTATTAGTGAAATTTAAAAAAATAATTTAAATCAATTTGGAATAAAGACTAGAAGCAGGGCCAAACAGTTAAAATAAATGTTGGTTACAAGCATTTGACCAAATCTTGATTCAACAGTTTTTATTAAATCCACTAAAAGGATAAATGAAATCGTTTTAGGGGGAGTTACTCAGCTATAAAAAAAACTTTTTGAACATATACAGACAATAGGATAAATTATAGCTAATCAAAAACAACTTAGGCTTAGCTCATGATACAGTTTGGATGGCCTCGTGCTTCTGACTACATTTCAGTGTCGCTGTAAACAGCAGATACTAATGCAAACAGACACGTTTCCCAGAAATCAAATGCAGGAACACAATATAATATACAAGTCACTTTAAATACAACACATATCAAAATATATAATGGAAACAAGACATGAGACGAACAATTTACAACCAACTGGTGTACAGGAGGGATGAAGGCGCGGAGCAGAGGACACTACTCCACAAAGTCACTGGTAACGCTCCCTTCAGCCAGTGTGCTTTGGATCTGGGACATATGATCCCACTGCGCGTCAATCTTCTGTCTGATCTACAATGAAAAAAAAGAAAAACACCTCCTTAAATGTAGTCTATATAAAATATGATGATAGAAGAAAGAAACACGAGTATAACCTCGGTTTATATCCCTCCCCGCTCTAGCGACTAACAGCCTCAGATTTCCACCTGACAGTTTGACGATTTCAGCCAAGTCGGTCAACCATCAACCATCATAGTACAAGTTAGTGCTCGTGTGGCATGATGTCGTACATGCAGGTAAAAAACATCTTTAAGTCACCTTATTCATGCTTTCTCCGAGGGGCTTCAGATGAAATGTCAGTGAGGATGCCGTCACCATTGAACTGTGGTTGAGCATGTAACTTCGGAGAGAAACAAGGAAAGGGGGGGGGGGGGTGTTTTACCACCAACAATGTCCATAAAACAAAATCTGACTAAAACAATAAACATGAATTCGCTATTTTAACCCCAACAGGAGGTTTAAAAAAAGCACTTAAGGGTAGGAAAACACTCGGGAAGCAGACGTTCATCTACACAGCAGCAACGCTGCACTCAGCAAGGCAGCAGAGCTCACCAACTGGTGTTTGCTTTGTGGAGGAGAAACATGGAGCGGACGGAGGCCAGGCGCGACGGGGCAGAGTGAATGACTTTTCCCACAGCACAGCGACAACAGCGACACTTCAGACAACTGTAGATGCTGAGAGGAGAAAAAAATGTGGGACACAGACAGAAACCTTTTAAGTCATCACTGTAGAAGCAAAGGGATTCATCGCAGTCAATAGCGTGAAGGCATTAAAAAAAATGTGTGTATATATATATATATATATATATATATATATATATATATATATATATTAGATATAGATATAGATATATATTATATTATATATATTACACACGTTGTGTATTTTCGTTTACTTGTTTAACACAAGGGCAAGTAATGTTTGAAAAGAAAGTATTTTCTAAACATGATTTAGCTTTCATGTATTGACGAATGTTTTTAAGTTGATCTTGGTTTTGTTTGTTTTTTTCCCCACTCACCAGCCAGCCATCTCCCCTCTATGTCCTGATTCCAAGTCATCACCGATGACCACATTGTTGGTGACTCCTGCGGGGTGCAGCGAGGTATGGATCAACATTGTATCGGGAAGAAGCATAGGATTAAAAGCAAATAGTCGAGGCTTTAGTTGCCGTGAAAAGCACGAAAAAGACAAAATGACATTTCTGCACAATGCAATGCTATTCCATTCAAAATAAATGAATCATTAACAACAACAAAAAACAACGAGTTCCATCCACGACAACCAAGAGAAGATAAACTTACTCAAACACACGATGGAGTTCATGCTTTTAATCTCCCCGCAGATCCCAAAAGAATCCCCCCAGACAGCGTTGCATTGCTGACAGTGGAGAGTCATCTGCTGTTTGTGTTGGGCCTTCTTTTCGGCGTGTGTCCGCTGGACCATGCGGCTGTCGTCAAACTCCATGTCGACTTTTACAGCGCTAAGCTAAGATAACTAGCTAGTTGTCCCGCTACAGAGTTTGAACTCTGCACCAGAAAGCAGCTCGTCTCTTCCTGGTTTCTATGTTCTCGCGCGACCTGTTGTGACGTCACTCTGCTGGACATATGTGGCCGATGTACTTCCAATGAGCATCCGTTTTAATTAAAAACAATTAATTCATACAAAAATGTAAAACAAGTAGACTCAAAACACATTTTATGTGACTCATCCTAAGGGTCAAAATGTAAGCGAAATATTACCAAACCCAAATGCGTATTGTCGCTCTGATTGGAGGAGAGACACATCCGGTTACAAACAGCAGCCAATCACACGGCTCGTGCTGCTGAGTTTTGAATGAGAGTTTGTTTTTAACCGTCGGACATCCACAACCCGCGGTCCGTGACAAAGTAAGCGTGTGTTTGCACATTTCTTCAAAACTAAACGGAAAAAATATCAAACCGATATGGACCGATTGGACTCCATGAAATATGCGGAGTTGAGGAGCCTCGCCAAGGAGCTCGGTCTAAAAGCGAACATGAAGGTAACGTAATTTAGGTTTTAGGAGATACTTTCCGTGCTAAGCTACGCTAACGATTTCTGTAATTATTCTAACTAACGTTGGCATTTGGTGGTAATCTACTCACTTTCTACTTAAAAAAACAGGCTGAGAAGCTCCTGAAAGCGATCAAGCAGCATTATCATCGCGAAAATCACAAGCAGGAGGAAGAACAGGTACCATAATCATGGCCAAGTGATCCTCAAAGTCCATTTCTATTGGTGCCTGTTTTGAATGATCACCTGATGTGAACGTACCGCTGTATCATTGTGGGATTTTCCAGGTACAAGAAAACAACGCTACCACCATTCAGGAAGACAACACTGCGTCAGAAGCCACCGCTCAGGCAAATACAGACGCATCTGGCCAGGAAGAAGATGTTTCCATCTCCGCTGTGTTTGTGAACGCACGCAGAGGCAAAAGAAACGGTACCAAGAGGAAGATCGGTAATGCTGCAACAGAGGGTGATGCCAGCTCACCTCCCAGGGCTACAGAGGTAGTTATAGCACACCATGGCCTGCTCATGGTACCAAGATGCCAGGGTTTCTTTTTCAGCAGCATCAATGATTTCCGTTCCGGAGGTTTTAAATACTGAACCGCTGTTGTGTCTCGTTAAGGGGGTTGCAGAGGTGGCTGCATCTAGTCCGCCCTGTAGTGCTACTGGTGCCAAGAAGAGGAAAGTGTCCTCTACCAAGGATTCTGTCAAAGGTGAAGCTGAGCCCCCCGAGGAGCCCCAGGCCGCAGACAGTGGTGCCATTAAGGTCGCAGCAGCAGTGCAGAGTGTCACAGGTCAGTTGTCAATATTTACAACCATTGATATCTTCTGCTTTGAACAGCCTCTTCCTTCTGGAGCCGTCTTTCTTTATATTAGCTTTAAAGCACAGTTGTGATCAAGCATTGGATCTTAATTTGACATGAATTTTATGTCTTCTGTTCAGACAAAGCACCCAAAGTGCCCAAAGGTGGTAGAATCCCTCGTTACCAAGGACAGCAGCAGAAGAACAAGGCCTTGTTGAAGCCGGTCACCCCGAGTAAGTTCTTCCTCTTCTAATCATTTATCAAACCCGGCAATTCAGAGACCACGTTTTAGTAATCTTTTTTTTTTTTTTTTTTTTAGACTTTAAAAAACTTCACGAGGCACATTTTAACAAGATGGAGTCGATTGACACATATGTCCAGAGAAAGACCAAGCAGCTGGAGACTACCAAGAGTTCAGTTAAAAAAACAAAGGTAACCGACAGCTTCAAAGCGGTTTTGTTTGACGTTAGAAATATTTAAGTTATGTTTGTTGACTTGGTGTCTTTGTTTCTTATTCTTTTTATCCAGAGGCTTTCGGCCAAATCTAAACCACAGCTTGTTGAGGGCAAAGCTCAAGTGGTAAGTATCCTCACTAGTTGCAGCACATTAACCAAATCCAGTGAAGGCGATGGACTGAATCATGTTTTCTACAGAAGGCAAGTCGCGCCTCACTGTTCAGCCCCGTCTCCTTGGACAAGAGACCAGCTGAAGACCGGCGCACGTTGTCCTCTGCCGGCAAAGCTCCTGCAAATAACCCTGCAGGGAAGGAAGACGCTCCGTTCAGACCGTCTGTCCTTTCCACTCGTAGGATCAACGTTCAGGTGAGTTGCTTCGCCTGAGTGCCGCCCTTGTGGACTAAGTCTCCTGTCTCGTCCTTTTTGTGTCGTGAAAGTCTTACAATAAACTCAGGATTTATTGTTTTGCAAAATTCAGACCTGCTATACATTAGCGTAAGAGACTGCCATCTACTTCTACCTGTATTGGCAAAAACAAGCTTGTAAGACATGAAAATGGGTTGAACGCCGGCTTTTGCTATGTGGTGTTCGGTACGTTGCTTTAACGCCAACGCGTGTTTGCAGATTCTCAGAAGCTACTCGTGAAAACGACAACAAGAAGTCCTTGGTGAAGACACCGGCACGCATGTCTCTCTGTGTGGCATCCAGCACCCCAAACAAACCGGCCACCAATGAGCGAAAGCCCAAAAGTTCCAAGATTTCAACTTTTTCTGCCACAAAAACCGCAGGTACCATTAGTCTTTTTATCCTGAGAACAAAATCATATTTGTCTAAATATGTGCGTAGAGTGTGATTTCAATTTCCCCCGCTTGATTCCCAAGGAGCATTTTTGTTCATGGGCAACACAAGTACTTCAACAACCCCCGGAACCCAAAAGAAGTCTGGCTTTGATCTGAAAGCAAGTCTTTCTCGTCCCCTCACCTACAAGCCCCATGCAGGTACAACAGCACCTTTTCATTTCCATTTCCCTGAAGTATATTATGAGTAGAGCGACAAATGCCTGACTCTTTTGTTTGTTTATAGGTAAACTCAAGGCATTTGGAGACAACCAAGAAAACATGGCAGCAAACAAGTCACTGATTTCTACCTCTCATCAGAAGAATTACAAACAGCACCAGGTGCAGACAAGGTATGTTCAAACTGAAGACACACGCCGGTTTCCAGAAGGACTCTTGCAACACTCGACTTGAATGGATGTTTCTGTATCTTGTTTTAAGGGGGGAGAGGAGAGCGAAACACGTGGAGGGCCGTAAGCAGAAGAAGGAGAGTATTCTCGGGGCAAGAAGAGGCCTTGTCATGATGTAAAAGCATCCGGCTTGTTTTGTACATCCATTTTTTTTACAGTGTAAATATTTTTTTTGTTTCCAGCTGACTTTCTTTCCAGTAGTCTCGTTTGGTCTTCTGTTTCGGAAGCTCTCTTCTGCTTCTGTCTAACCTGCCGTACTGAGACTTTTAGATTTCACTCGTGGTGTAGCGTTACAATTTTAACTAATGCTTTTAATGTTTTTTGTTGATAATATCCTGTTTTGATGCAAAACTGTTGTGTTCTTAGAATTTGATACGCTTTGTTGTTTACATTTTTGAAGACATAAAAAGATTCCTTTGTCTGCACGGCCCATTTTAATGTTAAATTGAAACAGCAAATCTGTTCCACAAATAAATGTAAAGTCATTTGAGAAGCATTTTTTTTATTGTACATGGTGGTTTTTAGATGTGGTTTGTTGAAAGAATCACAACTTTTTTTTTAAACCCTCTCTTCATGTCCTGTAATTAAATTATTAGAATTGTTACCTTCTACAATTGTGTTTAATCTACACATCCTCCAAGTTCTTATCCCAGTCCACATGCTTGAATCCCGTGTTTAAAAAAAGTCTAACCAGAAATGATCGATCAGATGTAATTGATTGTCCCCCGAGATAGTAATAGACTTGTTTTATTGGTAGTTTCAGTATAACCTGGCCATTATTGAAGCGCAGTTCATCTGCAATCGTGCTTATTAAACGTTAGGATTTTTCTTGTACAACTCATAGGCAAACTCCTCGGTGTGAGCGTAATCTTTAGAGACAGCAATAAAATCGATCTCCAGTTGGAATGGACCGTCTGCTTTATCCCCCAGGGTAAATCCAATAGTGTTAACCTGTAAATACAAAGATATTTTCTAAATACAAACTAATTGGCACACACAGTGAGAGACGTATTTAAAAGAGCAAAGCAAAAGATAATCACACATCTTTAGGTCATTGTTACTTTAGTTGAACTTTCCCTACCTTGTCCAGCCAGAGAGGATGCTGGTCATCTTGTACCCTCCCGCGATTTGTGAGGAAAAACTTGGAGAAAGGAATCTGTAGATGAGATAACATGTGTTGGAATGACTGCTTCCAATACATATTACACAAAAGAGAAAAAAAAAACTATTCCTAAAAGATAAATTGCAGACACCATCTCCAGATTCGGGCCGTATCTTTAGGTCCACAGACACAATCAAGGCACTTTTCTCCGCGTCAACCCCCTAACAAAGGGTTTCAATTTGTTTTGGCTCACCTGGACGTCTTGCCAGTACGGTCCTCCCCTGGTGTACAGGAAATAATTGTATATGTCATCCTTCTGGTGAGAGAAATAGGTTTCTGCGCCAATGTTGATCATCCACGGGCGTCCATCCCCGCGTACTCTCAAATGCAGGGTGTTGAAACTGGACAAATCGTAGTGCTTTTTTCTATTGAATGAGGCCTAATGGAGACAAAACATTTCAGGGTTAAGTGCAGGTCTGGGGCAGCCGCGTCAGCTAAATGGCAGTAATAATGTAAGAACAGTTGAGAATTTTCAGTGCTTTGGTGTAGGTAGGTTTCCATTGTAATACAAAAGTAAAAAAATATGAAATAAAGGGGGAGGAGCTAGTCAGTATTCGGCAAAATATTAATGATGGCAGCTGGTGCACAGATTAGTGGCTGCAGACCGAGAGGTGCATGCCAATCCCTGAATTATCAATGAATGTCTTCTCACAGAGAAAATTGCCTTTTAAATTGTCCGTAGTGTTAATTCACTAACACTAAATTTAAAACCAAACATAAACTAATGATTATTTGTAATAAGCTGTCTATATTTTATTTTCCAGTATCTTTTTTCAAATACTTCTAAATGGCCAATAATACAAATCAGTTGGGGAAATAATGAGGCTACGGTGTATGTATTTATTGGTATAAAAGAAGCGTATTTAAAATATTGAGTTATGAAATTTCCAGTTAAAAATACCAAAACCATGGACGTATTATCCAGAATTTACTTAAAGTAACTCCACAACCTCCTTAGAAGTAAACATAGGCTTTTTAAAATTTCAGCAGCAAGGGACAAACCTGTGGTCGCTTGGAGCGCATGGTGCAGTATCCACTATAGCGCGTTTCTCCATCCTTTGGAGGAGTAGAGCTCAGAGTCCCATACAGAAAACAAGTATTGTTGTTTTTCCCGAGCTTCAAGTAAACTTCACTTTGGCCTCCAATCTCGTGATCTGAGGACACCGTCCACTGGTCCAGGCTCTCCGGGCCCCTGAACTCCCACATCACTCGGTTCTGCTCCAACATGTGTTCAAGGATGGGTTTGCCCTCTGGACCAACCCAGCGCTCAGAAAACTCATTCTTCAGCAGCGTGAAGTGCTTCTTTATCCCCTCCACACCCTTTGAGAAGCCAAAGTTAATCTTTTGCCATGGGAACTTGTCCTCTCTGGGCTGGCCGGGTCGTCTGTATTCACCCTGACTCACGGCTCTTCTGGGCGCAGTGAGAGGAGTGATGGAGGGAAACAACACCTGGTGGTGCTGGTGGATGGAGCTCAGCAGCCTCACAGACGGGAGACGTGTCATCTTTGGCAGAGACATTTCAGTCGGGATATGGACTGTTCACTGCTGAGACACATCACAGTTGTGGTTATTGAAGAAAGAATAACATATATTATATTCAAGTGACTTGACAGGATGTAATCAACATGTCGATTCTTTACATTATTATTTGGGTTAGGGAATCACGTTTAGTGCGAGTTTGTTGGTGGTTCTGTTACAGGTGTATCAAGAATGATCGTAACTTATGAACGTACCTGCTGTTTCAACACTAACGTCCTCTTGGCATATGTGTTGATATCAGTAGCCTATATTTTTATGCGCCATGTCACATGCATTAAAAATTGCATCTTTAAAGTGCAAACCTGTTTCTGCACTGGTTATTATTTACAAAAAAATCGTATTTGCTGAAAAGACTGATGACACTTAAAATCCTTTGCCGTTATATTTAATAAATTATTGAATTTATATGCAGCATGAAGACATACAACACATTTGCTGCTCTGAGCTTCACTCGGGGCAAAGAGTTTGAGTTTAAATTTGATTATTTATTTGACTATAGTAACTAATTAACTCGAATGGCTTTTACCCCCACTCTTGGTATGTTGACAACTCAAGTTAGTTCAAGAATGAGGCAGATAGTCGTTAGCGTTAGTCAAGACCACATTTAGAGAGCAATCGAAAACATAGATAACGTTGTAATGAATGAGCATTCGCTCAACGTAAACGTTACTCTAAAGACGAATACGATCAGAAAATCATCTGTTTCTACTTACTGTAGTCCTGCATCAAAAGGTGACGGATGGATATTTCGCAGACTTCGTTTCCTGGATTCGTCTCTTGAAAAAATTATGGATTAAAAACATTTATCAACTGAGCATGTGGTTTCATTTCGAAATACAACACATGTAACTCAATTTAAGAAACTACCAGTTTACCTTCAATAGTAAACGAGTGATTTATGGTAACGTTAGACCTTGAGTTTAGCAGCAGTGCACCCAAGAATTGTGTCCGGAATGACACACTTCTTATCAGCATGTAGTTCCAATGTTAGCTAACCGCCAATGTCCCCGTATCATCACAAACGGTGTTCTTCATATAAACTTAATCAGTAAAGAAATATAAGTGCTAGCTAAAAAAGGATTCCCCTCCTGGCATCGCCTTAAACCCCAACCGCAAGTTATAGCACAAGTGCGAGCGCGCATGCGCAGTTCTGCCTTTGTGTTGCCGACTGCAGAGCCGACTAGCTGGATACTAGCACAAACGGCTAGCCTCAAACATTTAGACGACACAGAGGTAGCTAGCAGGTTAGCCGTGCAGCTAATCATGGTGAACGTAAAGAAGCGGAAAGGTCGAGTCGTGATTGACTCTGACTCCGAGGACAGTGCTAGTGACGATAATTTAGATCAGGTAGGTGCGCGTTTCTTCTTTAGATTTTGCTACAACGATTCACGTATTTAGCTAAGTTGCCAGCAGTTGTAGGCGAAGCTTTTGCGTGCTAACGGACTGCGCTGGGGTTTGCCTCGCTTGAGCAAGCTGAGGGTGGGCCTATGTTATTTACAGTCCTCGCTTCTTCTCTCAGTAAACACTCATTCCCAATGCCGAATAAATGTTGCCTTTCACGCCCTAGTGTTTCTCTAATGTATGCAGAACGGAGGGTAGTGGGCGGTCGTCCAAATAGCAGTGTCTTTACATCAGCATGCTAAGTTATGCTAACGTTAAGGTTACACTACAACAGATTCCCTCAAGGAATCACCAGCCACCAAAATGCCGCGGCATGGGCCTCCCACTGGTTTCGAGTAGTAATCTGCTTGACAACGGTCGTGCACTATTGGTGGAGGGGGGGGGGGTCTTGTTATTTACCGCTCAGGGTGAGCGAGATGTTTGCACACACTGGAGTCACAGCGCAGCAGACTAGCTCTCGTATTTAAAACGCCGAGAACCTTATCTGCCCAATGACGTCATTGGCGCGGAGCTGTTGGTCTATTTTGGTGTTGTTGTCAAACAAGCGCTAGTGAGCTGAGAGACAGGAGCTCTGCAGACGGACATGTCAGTACGAGGAGCTGTAAATCACTGCTCCTTTTAATAACTGTGATCAGCATTAAACCCCCATGTACAGTACCTGACGACACAATACCACACGGTTGAGCTCACAGACTGCCCTGACCCAGGTGGAGATAAACATAAGAGTTGGGAGATGTTTTAGTAAGCTATGTCTCCTCGGCTGCCCAAATCATCAGCATGAATTTAGTTCTTTGTATGTATATGGGTGGCCTTGTGTTCAGCAGTTGTGTCTTGAGATTACATGGATTAGGACAGCTAATGCAGAGTTTTTGCAGTATTTAATACATATTCTTACCCAGGAAGGATTTAGATTTTGAATTCCGCATTTCAAGGTTTTGCCTCTGCGAATAACTGATCCGATATGCAATATAAGTTGCTTTCAAGAATGCAAACCTCAATGCGCAATAGCCAGTTGGAGGTTTTTATGCAATGTATCCTGAGGCCAGGGATTTCTTTGCCACTGTTGGTGGCTGATGGCAGAAACACTGGATTGATAACACGGAGTGTTAGTAATATAAAGATGTCACCAATGCAGTGCAGTGGATCAGTGTAGCTCTACTTTGGGGCCATTTTGGGGCCATAGCCACCAACTGCAGGTTTCCCAGAATCATACAGCTCAGAAGCAATTCAGCGTTATTACATACATTTTCAGGGTTTAGTTATTGAGCTTCTCATTCTGGCTTCAGTGTATGATCTTGCTCAGATTTGTACTAATATCCTGTCGGGATAACTAAAATCAAAGTTGGGAAAAATCAAATTTAGACTAGTCACTGCTCAAATTCTGCCATTAGAATGTGTTTTAATGACAGCTCTTGATTGGATTTGGCGTCTTTGCTCACACGTTGTGTTGTGGGGAACTGATCATTGGTAAAGGGTTGGAAAAACGGTTTGTCCTCCTATATATGTATAATAAAGTAAACTAGTTACTAAAAAAAAAACATGGGCATCTAACATCCCAATGCATCCTCCATGCATTTGGGATTATTTGCACTGTAGTTAAGACGTTGTTTACTCAGGATTGGATCCAAAAACATATTTGATTGCCAAGTAAGTGTAGGGCTTTCCTTGCTGGAGACGGTTTCCTAAATTTGCCATATGTGATTAAGATTTTACTGGGGGTTCTTTCTGATCCACATCACTGCATGCTGGTTACCAGGAGCTCCTGTCTTTGGCAAAGAGGAAGAGGGTTGATTCTGGGGATCAGGAGGAACCGGTCAGCAAACCTGCAGCTTCTACAGACTCCGAGACATCCGACAGTGATGATGAGGTATGTAGTCCCTTTTTTCGTTTGGGACAAAACAACTTTGTGGATCGTTGCGGCTATTTAATCAATCAAACTGGTTTCTTCCCCCGTTTTGTCTAGTGGACTGTGGGTGGCACCAAAGGCAAAAAGAAGGTTAAGCCAGCGAAAGGGTCCGAGAAGAAAAATGCTACAAAGAAGAAGGTTAACAAAGCAACGGCGTCAGGCAGCTCGGATGGAGGCAGCTCAGCTGAGAGCTCTGCACCAGAGGAGGGTACGTCTTCAGCTTTAAAGGGGGCGGGGGGAAACATGCACAAATTACCATGCATAATAAGAGTTAAGCATCTCACTGTGGTGACAGTTGTGCGGATGTGAACAGCTCAGCAAATTCACACACACGTCGCCAGGTTAACGGCATCTTGCATGAAGTGCAGAGCAGAGTGGTGAGACATGCTCTGAGCTTTAGATACACACTTCACCATGGATATCAAGCGGCCCGGATTAGGTGACTCATTCACTCATCCGTTTTATTGAGCTGGAACGCCACGCAACATCTAAGTGGTTATTTCTCCCATACTGTCCGTATTTATTTAAAAGTTCTGAAAATCTGCCCAATATCCAGAGCAGGTATTCAAGATGATTCAAAATTCTTGAAGCCGTGCTTCTCATCATTTCGAAATTTGGTTGTTGTAACCAAGTCAAAAGGAGTTTGATCTTGGCCACTTAGTATCCACTTTTTAAAATGAATGTCTCACCGCATAGTATTTTTTAGGAGGTATATAATTGGTGTAGGCAGAATACAGCAATGGAATTTGGTCTGCTCTACGTATAAGAACTGAAGCTAAATTATCTGTAATTGTGCCAAATGAATCGCTCTTTATCAGGCGAGGTGTCCGACTCCGAAAGCAACAGCTCGTCCTCCAGCTCCGACTCCGACTCTTCCGAGGACGAGGTATTCAGGGACGGTTACGACGACGACTTGATGGGAGACGCGGAGGACCGAGCTCGCCTGGAGCAGATGACGGAGAAAGAGAGAGAGCAGGAGCTGTTCAACAGAATTGAGAAGAGAGAGGTGCTAAAGAGACGGTAAGTGCCAGAGGAAGGTTACTTTTAGTTGAAGATGGCGATGGCGCCGCTTTTACTCAAAGGTTAAATGAGGAAAACGTTCTCTCATAAAGCATGAAATGGCTTGCATTATTCAAGACGATGATTTTTTTGTTTTTTTTTTTAGTTTTGAAATCAAGAAAAAGCTGAAGACGGCAAAGAAGAAGGAGAAGGAGGAGAAGAAGAAGAAGCAGGAGGAAGAGCAAGAAAAGAGGAAGCTATCTCAGGTTCAAGACACAGCAGTGGTGAGTCTAGATTCAGAAACATTTTTATTAATGTTAGACAAACAAAAAATTGTGTTACTGTGTCACTTCTAAGAATCCTTTGGGAGGCAGTAACAGTGTTTAACAATGTAAAGGAAGATAACATTCAAGTGCACAATAACCTCTGCACAAAATTTTGTCTGTGCTTTTCTAGACTATTTTAGTCTTCATTTTACACTCTCTTCAAAAATGAAGTTGCACTCTGGCAGCGGTGCCTTCCACCTTTTCTTGTTCCTGAGTGTGTTTGCTATCCACTCGTCTCCAGGTCATGTCACACAACAAGGAAAGACGATCTAAACGAGACGAAAAACTAGACAAGAAGTCCCAGGCCATGGAGGAGCTCAAAGCTGAGCGCGAGAAGAAGAAGAACAAAACAGGTTGGTGGGATTTTGGACTCGGTCCAGACTTTAGTGACACTTCAGTCGGTTGTCGAACGATGACATTTCCTCTCCTTGGTGAGCAGCGGAGCTGTTGGCCAAACGTCAGCCCCTGAAGACCAGCGAGGTTTACTCCGACGACGAGGAGGAAGAGGAGGAAGACGACGACAAATCATCGGTTAAGAGCGATCAGAGTTCCCGTTCATCGTCTTACGATGACGACGAGTATGTTATTCTCCCGCTCCGATTAATTTAAGCAGCAGAAGACGAGGACTTCCCTCTGGATTTTTAAGTAACGTCCCGACTGTTTCCACCAACAGTAAAGAAGAAACTCCCCCGAAGTCGCAGCCTGTCTCGCTACCGGATGAGCTCAACAGAGTCCGCTTGTCCAGACACAAGCTGGAGCGCTGGTGCCACATGCCCTTCTTTGCTAAGACGGTGACCGGCTGCTTTGTGCGGATAGGGATCGGGAACAGCAGCAGCAAACCGGTTTATAGGGTAAGCCTGGGTTCTAGTACGGTGTTCAATATCACATGGTGTGATCTTTTGTAATGGTGATAGTGAAGCTCTGGGGCTCTTCAGACACAGATGAAATAAAGTCTGATTAGTGAAGTTTGATTTTATTTGAGTTTTCCTTGTTGTTGGAAGGTGGCGGAAATTGTGGACGTGGTGGAGACGGCAAAGGTTTACCAGCTTGGAACAACGCGAACAAACAAGGGATTGCAGCTAAGGTGGGTATACGTAAGTTATGAAAAATCTTTTCCCATTATCCCCGCTTCCAAAAACGAACTTTTTGTCGTCTGTCTTCCTCAGGCATGGCGGTGACACGCGGGTATTCAGGCTTGAGTTTGTATCAAATCAGGAGTTTATGGAAAACGAGTTCATGAAGTGGAAAGAGGCGGTAAGTCTTTTTTGTGTGTTGAAGCCATTGCATCAGTTTAAGAGTGATCTTACATTTCTTCAAGAGACCAGCCGGGCAAGTAAGACTTTGAGTTTAGGGTTTGGATTATTTTGCTTTGTTTTCCAGATGATCGTTGCTGGAATGCAAGTACCGACTCTCGACGAAATCACCAAAAAGGAGCAATCCATCAAAGAAGCACTGAACTATAAATTCAACGACAAAGACATAGAGGATGTTAGTCTTTTTCTCCACAGGTTAATTGATTTTCTCTGGTGTCGTGAACTTTGCAATGGAACCAAAATATGTATTGTCTTTACTCGCTGTAGATTGTAAAAGAGAAGGACAGATTCCGAAAAGCGCCACCGAATTATGCGATGAAGAAAACTCAGTTACTCAAAGATAAGGTAAAGGAAGATTGCCATAATCCGCTATCATAGTGATAGTGATCGTCTTGTGGCCAAGCCCCTTTCTAACTTTCTTTGCACCCTGTTTGTGATTGAAGGCCATGGCAGAAGAGACTGGCGATTCTGACAAAGTGAAAGGGATCCAGGTGGAGCTGAATGAGCTGGAGGAAAGAGCTGAGGCCCTCGACAGGCAAAGGACCAAGAGCATCTCTGCCATCAGGTAAACAGCCTACTGTTGGAAATGATTTTATTTTAATCTCCTGGCAGAAACTATTTTTAACAATAAAATACACAAACTACTTTAAAAAGTAAACAAAAGCTTAACTTTTTAAATAATTCCCTGGTTGAAAAAACGTTCCCGGTTTCTGGAAAGGAAATACAATTAGGTCCACTGCATCAATATTTAGTTATGGTTATTGTATATTTATATACCCAGTTCTTTACGTTCAGACTTTTTATCGGAAGCTAATATTTTCCGTTCTATTTTTCATCCAGCTACATCAATCAGAGGAACCGAAGCTGGAACATTGTTGAATCTGAGAAAGCGCTTGTGGTAAGCGTTATCAATCACACGTTAATATTCTTCTTTAACTGTTATGATTTTTAATATAATCGCTGGGATGTGTGGGAATAGATCAAAGGCATAAAATGATCAGATGAAAGTGCTTGAAAATGTATTTAAAGCATCCGTATTGCATCCTATAGTTTCTGTTTTCTCTGAAGGAGTGTGACACAAGCACAACCACAATGTTACTGATGGAATGGAAGATTCCTTTCCTCCAGATTGACTGCATTTTATGTTATTTACTACCCAAAAAGATGGAATCTTTGCTGCTGTTGCTCTTGGCATAGAACTGTCCTAATAACATTGTGTCAATTTTTACAAAATGTTTCATCACCAGATCAGCCAGTGGTCCAAGTTTATACTGTTGTTAAAATACCCAGTTGTTATTTACTTATTTTTCTCACAGGCAGAAGGACAAAATGCTAAAAACCAACAGATGGACCCCTTCACACGAAGACAGTGCAAACCCACCATGGTGTCTAATGTAAGTTCATGTAACATTTCCTTTAAATAGAAATGGATTAACACTGCAGATCCTAATTTGGTTGATCTCTCCACATGCTTGTTTTGGTTCTGCAGGCCAGAGACCCTTCAGTTCATGCAGCTATTCTCGCTCACCTGAACCAAAAGTACGGCTCTGGGTCTGACGCTGCACCGGATGCTGCCGGCTCCGACAATAACAAACTGGTGAGCAGGATGAGCAAATGGAGACGACACAGTGCGTTCACTGAAGAGATGCTCAGATCCAGATGTTTTTTCCAGATGACACGTACTTGCTGCACCATTTCTGTGCTGACGTTTTGTTTATGGATTCTGTTCAAGTTTGTCAGCTAAAGGTTACCAGGAGTCCGAATGGGTCTCCACTGTAGCAGTTTTTCACATTTTTAACAAATACCGTAATTTAATATAAAGTTACGGTGATGCCAAGTCAAAAATAACTCAAACTTTTAAATATCTAAATATCTATGCTTTCCTCTGTTGTGTTACAGGGTCAATTAAACTCAAAAGACAAGGATGGCCCCAAGCCAAACACTGACCTCTCAGAGGACTTGTTTAAAGTTCATGATTTTGACGTTAAGATTGACCTACAGGTTCCCAATGCAGGTGAGATTCTCTTTTAACTACTTCTTTCTTTTTTTTTTCTTTTTTTGTTTACTTACAACCCTCTGGTCAGGGCCGCTCTTCAATATGGAGAATGTCACAATATCTTTCACCATACATCTTGATACTTTGACAATAGCTTAGGGTTGACTATTTGTGCTTTCGCAAAATGATCACACAGTAATTTGGATACATTGACTAAATGGGTAAAGAAACCACCACCACCGAACCACCGCGTGGTATGTTGAGAATATTGCATCACTGCCATGCACCCTTTTAATCCCTTGATTGATACATTGGATTACCCTGTACTTTGCTTGTATGCAGCACAAAGTTGGTTGTGGTACGCTAACCACAGCACTTTAGAAACAATATCGCTCTTGTGCCCTGCAGAGGCAAAGTCTTTGTCTGTGAGCTCCAACGCGCTGCCGGTGAAAGACGGCGCTCCCCGCAGGTCCCTCAACCTGGAAGACTACAAGAAGAGGAGGGGACTGATCTGACGCGGTTCTCCATCATTCAGTAACCACATTGCTGTGTAACTTACTGTGCAGGAGAGAGAGAGAGAGAAGGGGTATGTTTGTGTAAATGTGTGTGGTTGAGTATATGTGTGTGGTTGAGAAAGTGAGTGAGTGGGTGTGCGAGTGACTCCCAGAGGACGTATGTTTGAATGTTGATACAGACTGTTTATCTGAACACAGAGAATATACTGATTGAGCAAAGATTTTTCTCGTTGGATCTCTCTCGGAGGAAACTTGTCCAGATATTTGTTGTTTTGTTATTTTCGCATTACCACACACAAACTTGTATATTGAGTTGTGTTTTTTTTAATGTATTTAACTTCTATCCCCCTGTTTTTGGATCTTCTGGCACCCACTCCATTTTCTTTGGTCTTTTTCTTCTTTTTTTTTACGGACAAAGCGCTTGTGGATTATTGCTTTGAACAAGGACGCTATGTTAAAAGACTTAAATTGTTGAGATGTTCCGAAATTACTGGACTGGATATCTAATGGAGCTGATCAGCTAGTCCTCAGCAATTAATTACTGTCCAAATCTTTCCCCCACTGTACGTGTGATCATCTGTTCTGCCCTTCCATCCTGATTTTTTTTTTTTGAGGAGTATAGATGATCACCATTTCTGACTCGTCCGTGTTTCTGGCCCCCCATGACAAATGTGAAACATTCTGGACGTTTATCACTTTTTATGTCTTTGAAACGACTCAATTTCAGAGGAACCCTTTTCTACGACTGGTTATAAAAGTGTTGCTTCATTTTTGTTTTCTCTTTGTTGGTGGTTCATGGGATAACCCCCTTGCCCTTAACTTCCAGAGCAGATTCAATGTGTTATCAATTGTGTCCATAGTCAGTTCCTGTATTGATGTGGCATGCCGTGTAAATATGCATTTTGGAGAGAGAGCAGAAAAAATAAAGAGGCACTGTTTCATAATGTATGTGTTGGTGTCTATTTTGCAAACTAAAGGTGAGAAGACCACGCCAGCCACCAGTTAAGGTTGTTATTGCATAGTACGATGCATGCATGGAATGTCATTTTACGCACTTAAATAACCTAATTTTATTCACTGCGGTTTAATCAAGTACATTTAGTCTTTATTTTTTGGGCTTACTCAAGTTAAATGTACCTAAATACATTCAGCCTAGCCCTTTATTACACTACATGCGTTGGATCTAAAGGATCAGATAGTGGACATGTTGAGACGTATACATTCAGATACGATCAGATACAGCTCTAACCTTTTCAAAGGGGGTAGTTTATTCCCATTCAATTAATGCTATATTTTTTACTTGTGCAATAGAAGTACATTATCAATAGTATTACAACCATGTTACCACTTTTAACTATTTCAATTTCAGCTTGTGAGACCAAACATATCTAAACACAAAATAAACTTAGCTTAACATTCTTTATATTTTTGAAAACTAACCGATTGAGTTCTGTGAAACTCAATCGGTTAGTTTTTGATCAGGCGTCTCCGAAGTCGCTCTGTTGTGGGGTCCTTTCTTGCGGCGCTTCCTGCTCCACGTAATGAGAACATCACCAATATCCTCTGTGACAGATAATGACATTTGATCGTGTTCATCCAAACGGCATCTTTCCGTCATGTCCACCAGCTGGACCCCGTCGGTAGCCTATTGACCTGAGACATTTGGCCATTTGGACGTCGTGTCTAACGGTACGTCAGAGGCTGTCCTCTTAGTTGGTAGCCAGCTAGCTTGTTAGCTTTAGCAGTGATGGAGTGTATCCTGTTTACTTTTTCCACGTCGTCCGAGCTGCTGACGACTCCCGAAATACCAAACTAGACGCTGTGCTGTGTTGCCATGATAACTAACAGCCAGCTTTGAGTCCCTCAGGCTTATTGAGTTAGCATGATAGCCGTGCAGAAACGGTGCATTCCCTGCTGAGTGTGAGTTGAGAGTCTCAGGAGAGGGATGATTTCCTAATGATTATGGCCACAACGCAATCTCTAACAGAGCTATTCATCAGTTTTTGTCATCGTCATCTTGTTTGTTCGGGGGGCATAACGTTGCACTCCCAGTTTGGGATTATTTAGCTCTGCAGCATTTTAGATGACCCAGGTTGTAAAATGTTAGTTAATAAGGCTCAGATTAAAAAATTACACAATAAATGCAAATGTACCATTTTAAACGACTCGTGCAGATGTTCCCTGATTTTGCATATAAATGATGAAGACGTTGAAGACATTTTAATGTATTTATATATTTCCAAAGCAGTAATGAAAAATTGTCATTGAATGTTGAACCAGGTTTTTTTTAGGCAGAAAACAATTTGGTAATGGATGAGGGATACTCTCTCAGTTTCTTTGTGTGGGATTTATCCTGCTGGCCCTGGAGTTTAATTGTTACCCGCCGTCTTGTCAATTATCTGACCTGTAGGCCACTGCATTTAGTTTGTTACTGTTGACAGAAGACAGAAAATACCTTTTTTGTAGTGTCCTCCTATTTTGTGTTAATACGTATGTATTATGCTAACACAAAGCAGTAACCTCAGGCTGTAAAAAAGCCCATTTCCTCCTCAAACTGTGCTTTTAACGCCTCTGTCATTAGGATACAAAATGTCCTGGTTTGCCGACTTGGCTGGGAAAGCTGAAGACTTCCTGAATAAAGTGGACCAGGGCGCTGCCACTGCCCTGACCACTAACCAGGAGAGAGCATCTTCATTTTCATCATCCTATGGAGAGGAATCTATTACCAAACCTGCATACAACACAGCAGAATACGAGACCCATGCTGCTGTGACGCATCATGCTTATGCACCTTCTGGTGAAGCGCCCAGTTATGTTGCTGCAGCGGCTGCCAACGTCAAGAGATCCGGGGCTGCACTGCTGTCTGGTACTGCCAACGCGGCAAGTACTCCCTCCGGTTCCCTCGGCAACCCCCCAAACTCTGGCAAGACCTTGTCTGGCTTTGTGAGGCCAAAAAAACCATCTGAGCAGGATGTGGACGACGACATGCTCTTTGACTTTCTGAACAGCTCGGACCCCCCAGAGAGCAACAGGAGGGATTCAAGAAGAGAACTTGTGAAAGTGGCGGTTCCGGTTAGCGAGGTCGAAAACCCAACGCCTCCTCTTTCCACCACTCCTCACACCATCCCGTCGGCCCCGTCAACGCCCCCCTCCACCCGGGGTGTATCCAGGGCCTCCAGCATGAGCTCACTGTCTGCGCACAGCATGAAAACGTCAGAGGAGAGCTCCACTAAAGAACCGAGACACGGTACGTGTATAATAAGCTAGATATACTTCATCTAGATGTTAGGAATGGCTTATTAGTTCTATTTGTTATTGTCCACCTGTAGATGGACAGTTGGTCAACACAATATTTTCTCTTCACTCCTACAGACACACCTGAGAGTTCTGACTCAGGCTTGGCTGTCCTGCTAGATTCCAACAGGCAGGATGCCCCTCCTCCTCTTGCTCCTCCTCCTTCTCCTCCCACAGAGGAGCCACAGAGCCACATCCTGTCCAGTTTGCGTCTGGAGAACCAGATGCTGCGTTGTGAGGTGGCCTCCCTCAACCAGGAGATGGCTTCGGTCATCCAGAGGGCAAAAGACTTACAAGATGGTAAGAGATGAGATTAACGTTGATGGCCTACGTTTCTGCACTTGTCCCTCTGAATGATTAAGTGGTTGTCTACCCGTGTAGAATTGAACCAAGCTCGTCTACGGGCAGACCGATGGAACTCGGAGCAGTCTCAGTCCGACCGAATGGTGCGGGAACTTCGGTCAAAGGTTGATGACTTAACCGAAGCCCTCTCAGCCAAAGACGGTCAACTTGCAGTCCTGAAAATCAGGCTTGATGAAGCCGATCAGATGCTGATGTCCCGCTGTGCTGCGTTAGAAGAGGCACAGATGGAACGGTCAAGGTGCGCTTTTATAACAACCTTTTTAAAGTAGATTCAGCTATTTGTAAATCTTTTAAGATTATCGTTATTATTGTTTTTTAGAATTATGCAAGACCAAACAGAGGGGAGCAGCATACAGTCCCAAGCTTTTGACACAATACAAGAGAGGCTGAGAGAGACTGATCTGGCTCTCAGGAGGGAGCAGGACAGCTACCGGCAGATGCAGGTCCACAGGATGCTTTTCACCTTTGTTTGAATACGATGGTTAACTCTATTCTCAATATGAGGAAATGATTCTATTTCCTGTTCCTGTGTCCTTGCTATAGAGTGAGTTTGCTGGCCGCCTGTCCAAAGTGGAGGCTGAGAGGCAGATCCTCGCCGAGACGGTGACTGCAGCAGAGCGGCGAGCTGCAGAGGAGAAGCTCCGGGTCGACGACATCCAGCTGCAGTTGAAAAGTGCCAAAGCTGCAGCAGAGACAGCCAAACAGGAGTTGCAAGACTACAAGCACAAAGCTTCACGCATCCTACAAGTAGGACTTGCTATCCTTTTTAGCATTTATTCAAACTGTTCCAAACGATCATCGTTGTTGTTTTTTCACAGAAAGGTTGAGAATTATTTTAGAATGGCTTTTCCCTGTTTGTTTTTTATGTGTACTTTTACAATTATTTTTTTCGTAGGCTTTTTTTTTTTTTTTTTTTTTTTTTACAAATCTGTTGTTGACAGCATTTTTAAATGGTCCTCTAGTCCAAAGAGAAGCTGATCAGCAGTCTGAAGGAGGGATCTGGTCTGGACACCTTAGACGGCAGCGGCGCTTTTGCTATGGAGCTGGAGGACCTGCGTCACGAGAAGGAACTGCATAGGGAGGACATCCAAAAACTACAGGGACAAGTGCACACACTGCGCATAGAAATACAGGTGAGATGCTTCAAATGGCAGAAAATATAGGCAGAATTTATAGGCAGTACCACATTTCTATTTAGTATATTTGACCGTATGATTTGAGGAGGGTTTATGTTTTCTTTCTAACTTGGATTTGACGTTAACCTTTTAGCCATTTACCCTCTGCAGCTGTATTGTGTTGTTGCAGCTGTAGATGTGAGACATCTTTTTCTCTGGTAGGATTTGGAGAATCAGGCCTTGACAGAGGCGGAGACATGGCGGGAGCAGCAGATGCAGTATGAGGAGAACTACGCCTTACAGAACAGGGCTAAACAGGAGGTGGAGGTGGAGGTTGAGCGCTACAAACAGGTACGGGGGTGATTCTTTTACAGATGTATTGTTCCTCATACCTCGATTTTAACGTATCTAATCAAACTAACTCACGTGGGATGTTTCTGTGTTGTTGTTTTCAAATCACAGGAGCTTCAGTACCTAGAGGAAGAGCACCATCGAGCTAAAACCACTCTGCAGAGCAGAATCAAGGACCGAGAAGATGAAATCCAAAAACTCAGGAACCAGGTCAGCCAGTTAATAATCTTACAATGCATGTAAATGCAGAGCCCTCCTCCGGGTTCAGGGCTTGGCCAACGTCTGCTTTATGGCAGACAAAAGCATAGTGAATTTGACAAAAAGGTATTGATGATGTTCCTCCAGTTGACCAACAAGACTCTCAGCAGCAGCAGCCAGACCGAGCTGGAGAATCGTCTCCACCTGTTGACGGAGACGCTGATCCAGAAGCAGACGATGCTGGAGGCCCTGGGAACAGAAAAAAGCTCCCTGCTCTTTCAGCTGGAGCGTCTGGAACAGCAGTTGAAGAACACTCAGGGAGGACCGAGTGGAGGGCCCTCCATCAACATGAGCGTTCTTGAGGGACCAGGTATGAGGTTTCGATGATGGTCAAAGGGTTTCTTCTGTTAAAGTGAGGTAATTCTAATTATAGGTTATAAAATAGCATCATTTGGCCTAAATAAAATAAATAAGACCATCTGTGAAAAGATTGCTTGTTTCTGTATAGTCATTCTTACTGTTGGTCATCGTGTCCACTGTGTCGTATTTTGTGTAAAATACGATGATATCATGCAGGATCACCAACAAACTCCATCAGACTCTTGCTCGTCCTCCTTAACCACGATGCACAGCTGTGGATGTGGGCAGCAACAAAACTAAGCGCCTGCTGTGTATTGTAATGCAGTCTATGTCACCACCACAGAGCACCTAAACTATCCCTTTTGAGGGCACTAATATGTTTTATTTTTTATTTTAGAATATTTACTACCTACATGAAATACGACATCAAGCAAGATGATCATGAACAAAAATGTTTTATCTTTTGTTTTTTTGCTATTTATTGAAATTGTCAATCTCTATTTCTTCCCCCTTTTAATTTAATGGTATATATATATATATATATATATATGTATATATATATATGTATATATAAAAAAAGGTGTAGCATATATTTCAAAAGTGGATATTGTTTTTTACTTTTTTGAACGTTGTCAAATGTTGGGTTTTATTAGGATTAGAAGTTTATCAGATTTAGTTTTTCCACTTCTGACTGCTTTAATCATGAGGTCTTTCTTTGTGTGTGTGTGTGTGTGTGTGTGTGTGTACGCGCGCGCGTGTTGTCAGGTGCACGACAAAGAACCACACCCGTCCTGTTCAGCGATCAGGACAGTCCAGGAGTTTATGGCAAAGTTCGCAAGGCAGCCAGCACCATTGACCGTTTCAGGTAACATTTCACAGTTGTTTTTTCCTCACCATTCCTGACTTTGAGTTCCACCGTTTCCTGTGTATAGCACGATCCTGAGTAATGGATGGAACATGTTGTCATTTCAGCATCCGACTGGGCATCTTCTTGAGGCGTTACCCTGTGGCCAGAGTTTTCGTTATCCTGTACATAGTGAGTATTGGGTAAAGGCAGTGCCGTTTTTCCATCTTTGTGAACATGGTTAATTTCAACTTCTTTTGACAGGCGCTGCTACACCTGTGGGTCATGATTGTTCTGCTGACTTACACACCAGAAATGCACCATGGTCATCCTGATGGAAGATAGAAGGCTTACATTTTAGTGTTGAGACTTTTAAAATCTATTGTTCTACAGCCTTCAATGTAAGTAGGGTACAAGCTGCTGGAATATGGGCTGGGGTTCCTGTCCCTTTTTTGCACAGAAATGCTAGGAATTAAAGACATTTCCTCTGATTTATTCTTTATTTTTTATATGGAGAGATTGATATCGGACAGCAGCATTGGGTTGTAACAATAATATATCATTGTTCATACACAATGATATATTATGTATGAACTATTGGTGGTCTGCTGGTAGGATATTACATCTAACATGATCTCACATTTTTCTTCTCTTCATCTGCTTTCAGACCTCTGCTGTCTTGTATTTAACACTATGTAAAAACATAAAAAGAATCTTTTAATAAACGAGTTAGACAAATCAACACAGCCTGTCACTTTTCTCAGTTGGTTTGTTTAATGAGTGTGACCCATTAAATAATGTCTTTTGTGGCTCGGCATTGCAGGAAATACATTTCTGATGTACTGTGTTAATTTTTACAAATTCATTGAATCTAATTGTGATTTCATTGTCGGTAATGGCTGTGCATCTTAAAAGAACTTAAGAAACACAAAGCTGACTTTTCTGGTTTCATGTTAGAAATAGTTGGAGGTTCTGGTTAAAACGGAAGACGAGTGGACGGACTGAATAAGTATATAAGAATTGAGCCGTGGAGCAATCATACATTTGAGGACTACAGGGGCCATTATTGCTAATATCTCTACTTTAATTTAAAACCCCTAAAAAGGTGAGGGGTTAGGATTAAAACGAAATGTAACAAATAACAAAAATACAGTTATAAAAAGACATACCTAGAAGACAAAAGTAAGAAGTAAATACAAAAAAAGATATTCAAATAATAACATACTGTAAATATTACATTTATATTCAATGTGGTTAATTTTTTTTCAACATAACAGTGAAATTACACATGTCATTCAAATAACCTTCCAAGAATAAAATCGGAATACGGAATATATGTGTGAACATATACTGTATTTTTTTATCTGCTGAAAATAGGCTTGACTTCTAGCTAGTGTTCTCTTGGTCCTTGAACGCATCAACGCATTAATCTGTTGGTCCTCCAGTATCCCACAATGCACCGCTCGCTCTGTTCCGTGTCCACGTCAAACCTGACAGCCATCGCCGCCGCAGCCGAGCTGGAACGGCTGCAGTTGAGGTGGCACTTTCTGCAGACAGTGTTGTTTAGACCGGCGAGAAACGCTGAAAACACCTCACGTAGACGACACGGGCCTCAGCGGGGGGCCGTAATTCACGGCATCAGCGTTTTGGCTGTGATATGACGTCCTTTAGCATAGCTAAGCTTAGCTTAGCTTGGCAAATTCCAGAAGTCAAGTGATCAGCTGTTGTTAGCGTAGCCGGCTAATCTTTGCTACATGAGCGTCTGTCACCCCGAAAAGCGACTTTTTCTTCGATGATTTGGAAGTGAATTAAGTCTCCGCGGTGTAGAGTTTACAGATCAGAGGAGTCTGAACTCTGGAGTCAAAGCTAAGCTAAAGCCCCCCCCTTAAACCCAGTCTTCTTCGGCCCTGGTTGGTTTGTTGCCCTCAAGATGTCATCGTGGCTTGGGGGAATCGGGTCCGGCCTCGGCCAGTCTCTAGGCCAGGTCGGCGGGAGCCTGTCCTCTTTCACCGGGCAGATATCAACCTTCACCAAAGACATGCTACTGGAAGGAGTGGAAGAAGTGGGGGGTAAGTTTGAGTGCTTCTATCTCTTTGTTATGTAGCCACATCATTGGGCTCAGGGGTTTGAATGACACACCAGTAGTCTTAAATTACACACCCAATAAGGGCCCTTTATGCTCCCTGGTCCTGAAATGCCAACCAGCTGTTTAAAACATACACGATTTTAGTTTTTAGCAAGTATATCTTGGCTCCAACAACAGAGAAAAACCTATATAATATAAGTATGTGTACACTAACTTGGCTGTTTACCATTTACAACTAGCTACAACTAATCTATAAATCAATCTGACGTCTCTTCAGCTCAAAAACATAACAGCCTTCCAATAATTCTTCCTAACGTGTAGGTAATTACTCTTTTATGTGTGAGGCAATATTCGGTTTGACGAGTAAAAAAAAGAAGCAAATGTTTTCTGATCCTGAATACCCGGTTTTTCAATTAGTCTTAATCGGACCGATATCCAATATTTAGCCTCTGCAACAGCAAATCCCAAATATAGAATATATAAGTCATTAGAAAAAGAGGTTGCCGAAATCTCTCAATTCTGGACTAATTACATTGATCATTGCGTTCCTAAAAATCAGCCTTACTTACGTTAATACTTAACGTAACCGTGAACACGACCCGTATTTAAAGGTATTTGACAGAAGCTGACTCAATTACTTGACTAAATTGATTCCCTGAAACAGATTTTTAAAAAGCCTTTTGATGGAAGTGTTGTTTGGTTCATATTAGCTGGTAGTGAGAAATGCATCCAAGGAAGTCTAAATTGTGATTAACACGTCTTCATTTGTTACTTGACTACTTTCCCTATTCTCGAAGACCACATATTCCACTCCCATATTATTTTCTCCATTATTGTTTGAACGTACAGACCTGCTTTGTTTGTCTTCTGTTTTAAGGATTTTGTAGTCGCGCATAAAGGTGGATATATGTAAACAGAACTCCCCATTTCCATTGGACTGCTTCTAAAGTCAATAGAGCGCTGCTGGGATGACGTATCGCAACCCGGGGAGCCAACAGGACTTTTCCATCGGGTTCCATTTTTGACCGTTGCAAAAAAATAACCTCGGTGGCACATTGGAAATGACGTTCTTTGGTCTCATTCAGCCACTTGTGGACAACAGTAGGAATCATGAATCATTCAGAGCAGTATTTGCTGACGTGTTTTATATTGAAGGACGAAACGTGAAAATCTCTAAAGCTCGTGTCAACCTCAGGCGTTTCATTCCTGCAGTCTCTAGTTGTTCAAGGTTTCAGACCGCCTTGCAGAAAATGCAGTGTGTGTTTCCTTTTTAAATACTTTGCGCTGCATTTTGGCACAAGTCTTCAATATACCATCAGGATGGGTCTATAGGACAGCCACTCATTTGCAGAGATTTCCCCTCCAGTGCTTCAAATGGCACGTTGTTAAACACTGGGACGAGTCATGCCAATACCACGTTTTTCCACTCAGGATGACACAGTATTATGGGGAGAATGACTGTGGATAAATGATAGAAAGCCTCTCACAAGGGTCAGAGTTCAGGTGCTTTTAAAAGGATGCACAAACACTATTTCCTGTTATCCTAATGCATGTAGTGCCGGTGGATTATGCCTTCTTTAATGTGGAGCTGTGGATGTTAAAGCTGATTAGCTGGTTCACGTTCACATTCTAGTGATGTTCCCTTTTTGAGATGTTGATCCTCAAATTCTAATTAACAACTGTTTTTTAGCTTCATTCTGCCTCATGAGTATCTAAATGCAACAAGATGCAACCATTCTAGAGTTCTATCAAATGAGTACCAACACCCTGAAGCAACCCGACCACCAGTGCTTAAGTATTGACTCAAAGAGAACTTTGACCGCAGCCATCCAACTCACAGCTCTGATCAAACACCGGCAGTATGCTTTCTTATCACTGAGCACAGCTGTGAAGCTCTCTGCATCTCAGGCCGTGCATCCCCCTCCGAGGTACATTATATTGACCTGAGCTGCAGCTAGACGACAGGTTTACTTTAGTTTGTGGAGTGGTGCCACGTGTTGGATGAGCTTCGTCCAGCTGTTAAGATCACATAACTCCGACATGATCTCCAGAAATGTTTGGCCTGCTCAGCCGGGTGTGTTTGTTTGTCATGTGAGCCGGGTACAGCGTGCGTGTGTGTGCGTGCGTGCGCGTGGGTCACCACATAGTATCATTAATGTGCTGCTCAATGTGTTACAGCAAAACTTTCCATGAACATGACAAAAACATGAAGTTAAGTTTGTGGATAATCTTCATATTCTAACTTTTATTTTTGTTTCAATACATTCAAAGCTGTATTTTCCATGTAACTGCAGATGCTGCCACAGAACTGCAGGTATCCAATAAGAAGTTGGCCGACATCGAGGCTGCTTTGACCTCTCAGAAATCTGAGGTGAGCTTCTTTCAGCATTCATTCAGTGTCGGCCGGTGAACCTATGAAGCCTTTCTCAATGTAGACGCGTTGTCTTGTCATAGCGCAGCTATAACTTGTCACATTAATGATGGATTTGTTCAGCTTGTCCCAGTAACCCAGGCACACGTAACTAGCCTGATTGGGCAAGTGGGGATGGTGAGAACATCTCACAGATATGTATATACACAGATATGTGTAACATTCAGAAAGGAACAAAACGTGACCAAACTTGCAAGATATAGTAGCCTGACTATGGTCCACAAAAATGGTCCACAATACATGCTCTTTATAACCCTTTATGAGTTACATTTACACTTTTTAATTAGCCTATGTAGTATGTATTTCTTTACTGTCGGTTCTCTCGGTTGCAGTACGACCGGATAAGAAAGCTCAATGCAGAGCTCGAGGAGAAGCTGGAGGCCTCAGAGATCCAGATTAAAGGACAGTCTGCGGAGTACAGATCCCTCCTGCAACAGAAAGATGTATGTGCATTTGTGTTTACGATTAAAACATTTATATATATCCTCCAAGACCTATCCCAATTTGATATAACTAAAGGAAGCATCTTCCGTTTTTGACAGTGTATTATTGAATGTGAGCATGCCCATTTATATATATATATATTGAACTATGAAGCCGTAACATCGAGCTGTTAAAGAGTCTTTGTTTGTATCCTCCAGGTGGAGATCAGTCACCTGAAAGCTCGGCAGAGTGGACTCTTGGAGGAAGTCCAGAATCTTCCGGCCATGCTGCCCGGCACCACTTCCGCCTCAACCGCTACCTCGTCTTCTGTTTCCTCCTACATGTCACGGCCCTCGGGGTCCCACCAGGGTTTCCACGGCGACGAAATGGACCTCAGCGACGTTATCTGGTCGCAACAGGAGATCAATCGGCTTTCTGCAGAAGTCATGCGTCTGGAGGCAGAGGCGTCCCACTGGAGGCGAATGTCTCAGGTAAAGATGGCGTGACCGATGGTTTCTGGTGAGGGGAGTTGAAACTGGGTCACCTGTTAAAGGAAGCGTTACCATCGTCCATTAACCTCTGGAAAACAAATAATAGTTTTTTTTAATACATCCAGGAATGTGCTAGATACTAAAGAGAAACAAGTTTGTGTGTAAACTATACTTTATTCTGTGTATTTCAGGCATCAACGGCAGCAGCAGCTGGTAATGGCGACCAGGGAGAGGTTCTCAAACTCCAAAGAACTATTAAGGTGACTTTTTCCTGGTTTCAATGAAGGTGAATGGTTTTACGACACGTTAATGGAAGCGATTGCTCGTATTATTCAACTCTAAAGTACTCCAAAGTAGTTAGCTTTATGGAGGGGTTTTAACAATCGGTTAATTTTTTTGCCCCTCCAATGAATGCAGATCTCAATAATTCCTAACGGCAAGTTGCACAGAGCGTAGTGACACTGAGATGCTGACCTCGAGGTTATTGGTGCTTTGGAACAGGAGCTGAGGGAGGAGATGAGCCGGGAGGTGGATGAACACCAGCATGAACTGGCAGCTCTGCAGGACGCTCATCGGCAGAAGATGGCCGACGTCACGAGGCGACACCGAGAGGACTTGGCAGAGTATGAGGAGAGGATCGAGGAGCTGGAGGAAAAAAATCATAGTGGGTAGCATAACCTTGGATTTTGTTATAGTAACCTGTGAAGGGTATAGACGCTCACAAGGAAATTATGGGTTAATACCAAAAGTTCCCAAGTGTTTTATTTTTGTAAATGAACCAAAATTGCGAGACCAAATGTCCTAAACTGTGTTTATACTCGAATACCAAATGAACCGCACCCCTCTGAATCCTCCTGTCCAGGTGGTGGTCAATCCACTTCTCCATCAGATGCCTCCAAGCTGCATCAACTTGAGAAGGCCATAAGCTCCCTGCAGGAAACGGCGGATCAGCGGGAGAAGCAGCTGGCCGAGCTCGCTGCCGGGCTGGAGGAGGCACAGGCGAAAGCAGGCGTCGCTGCAGCTGGAGAAAGACGAGGTCCAGGAAGAAAACACCGAGCTGCTGCACAACTACACGCGGCTGCAGGCCTCCGTCACCGAGCTTCAGACCCGCGTACAAGAGCAGGAGGGGAAGTCTCTGCAGAAAGCCCAGCTGGATCACGAGATCCAGGTGTTGAGGAAAAGCCTTGCAGGTATATTGTGATTAGTTTTGGATTCATGCTGAGCACAGCTCATACGTGTAAGAAAAAAAGCTCCCTCTGTGCTGTGAAAAACTCATTTTTGTAAGCTGATTTTTTTTTTGTAGTTGTATTGCAGTTCAGCCTCTAAACAAGTATCAAAACAATATACGGTTCGCAAAACTAGAAAAATGAAAACTAAATTTCACCTCCCCAAACATTTTGAAAAGCAAATGTATCCCTTTTTTCCATCGTTCTTCAGTCAAAAACAAATCCATGATCATCTCATCCATGGTTTCTGTGTCATAACTAACTTTCATATTGACTGAAGCTTCTGATTTTCAGCTGCAGAAAAAGAAATAGAAGGACTGAAAAGCATGGCTGGGGTTAGTGTGATTATTAATCAGCAACCAGAAATCATGTTGGATATTCATATGGTTCGTAGTTTATGACCTCTTTAACGCCTTATTATCATTATTAGGCTGAATTCAAGGAAGAAGTTGAGCATGCAGACATCTTAGAACTCAACAACATTATTGAGACGTTGAGGCAAGAAAAGGAAGTCCTAGAACAAGAAAAGGTTTGTACGTCTGGAACAGCTTCCATATCTTTATCGATACTTTTCTTGTGTTTCTTGCTTGTAGATTTACAGCAGAAATGTAGAACCCGATTTGTGTTACGTCCGTAAGACAGACAAAGAACGTGTCTGTCGGATTATTTTTTAAAGTGTGTTTTTTTTTTGTTTTATCTTTCTGCAGATGAGTATCCAACAAAAGCTGGAGGAACAAAGAGTTATCAATAATGAAGCGGCGTCTGGTGACACAGAGTCGCTGGAGGATCTCAAGGCAGAGCTGGAGAGGAGGGACAATGCACTAAGAAACACGCAGGAGGAACGAGACACTCTGGTGTCTGAGCTGGAGGAACTCGACCGGCAAAACCAAGAAGCAACACAGGTCTGACTGACCAATTTATTTCATAATTTAAAAGTATTTCTGCAGCACTACTCCAAATCTGCCCGAATGCTTTGCAAGGGACCGGCTTTCAAGGAAGAGTGCGTAGCATTTGGAGGGATCTTCTGGCACAAATGGAACATCTTTTTTTATAACATTTTATTAATTGAAAATTTATATCGCTTTATTTTTGTTATCTGTTATCTTTTGAATCTGCCGTTTATATCCTCACAAGGAGCGGTTCTTCTCCACGCAGCCGGCCGCCACGCCACCTTTTAAGGCTATAATATAATCCGGTGGTAAAAAGGAAATGCATACATGTGCACATACATTCACACATATTTGGGCTTATATTTTGGCAGATCATTATCATGTTGTAATTTCTCTCAGGTTCACATGCAAGTCAAAGGACTAATTCATTGACTACTTCATTATTTCAAACCCACTGAGATCTGGGGAATGCCTAATTATTTGACCTACTAGGTTTTAGCTGAGCACAAAACAAAGGTTCGACATGGAAATGCGTATGACGTTTTAAAAACATGACGTTATGAGAATACATTTTTACTCTTCACTGATACATCTTCTACTTTTCTGTCTTCAGCACATGATCTCAGTGAAGGAGCAGCTCTCTGGACAGCTGAGGGAGACTGAGGCAGAAATCACAGGACTGACTGCAGAGTTGAACACAACCAAAGACCAGAAGAGGACACTGGAGCAAGAGCTGGAGACCCAAAAAGAGAAAGCAAGCCAGAGCGCTTTCACCCTCAACGACCTGCACATGAGCAAACAGGAGCTGGAACTGAGAGTGAAGGACCTGAAAGACAAACTGAGACAAGCACAGGAGCAGAGCAGGGAGGCACGAAGAGAAATCACAGAGCTGAAGAACAGTCTTCAGGACCGAGAGGAGCAGTTATCTTTTGCCAAAACACAGCTGGATCAGTCAGGGGAGAGAGGAAGTGAGGCACAAGGAACCGAAGAGAAGCTAGCGGGGAAGGAGGGCGAGTTGTCTGAGCTCAGGAGAGAATTGGATGAGATAAGGAGGTCTCACGAGAAGGCGCTGTCGGAGGACTACGAGTTGAAGATGGAGAACAGGAGGTTGAAGGTGGAGAGCGAGCAGGCTGTGGGTAATGCTGAGGAACTAGCCAAGCAGATAAAGGAAAGCCAAGCGGCTCTGAACAGGACATTACGGGAAAAGGAGACTCGAATCGAAGCTCTGAAGCTGGAGAAAAGTCAACTGGAGGGTGAGTTGGAGCAGGCTGAGAGGACACTGGCGGAACAGGGGAAACAGTTCCAGCAGACCATCGAGGAGTTGACTCGCGCCCGCTCCTTGGACGCGTCCGCTTTACAGACGGAGCACGAGCGCACCATCAAACTCAACCGTGAGAAAGACATAGAGATCGCTCAGCTGAAGAGGGACGTGGAGCAGGCGGCGTCGGACCACAGAGACACCAACGAGATGCTCTCCATCACAGTCGCGGGGCAGAAGCAGCTGACCGACCTGCTGCAGGAGAAGGATGTCTTTGTGGACACGCTAAAGCAAAACGCTTTGGATTTGCAGAAGGAGATGGAGGACAGTATTTTAGTTGTGACAAAGGAATCGGATGCCCTCAAACAGGCGCTAGAGGAGAAGGATAAACAGCTGGGCTTTATGAAGGAGAAGAATAGTCATTTGAAGGAAGAGATTGACCGGCTCAGGGATCAGCAGAGCAGACCTCAGCCTCTGTCCGAGCCCAGGACCTTGGACATTATCACAGAGCTGGAGACGGAGATCACCCAGCTCAGGTCCTCCAGGAACTGTCTGGAAGAGGAGGTCCAGACTCTGAGGAAAACCATGGAAGAGCTTCAGGACTCTCTCCTCCTGTCGCAGCAGTCCCTGCAGGCTCAGCAGACTGAGCTCGAGCAGACTCGCGCTCGCCACCAGCAGACGACACTGAACTACGACCGGCTCATCCACGCCAGAGATGAGGAGATATCCTCGCTCCAGGAGACCGTAGATCAGCTCAATGGGAGCCGAGTGCGCGACTCGCCACCTGTGCAGGGCGAGGTAATCCTGCAGGAGGAGAAGACCCAGACCCTGAGTCAGGAGAACGGCAACGAAAAACACGACTTGTCCAAGGTAGACATAGAAAGACTGGTGAGGGGCATCAAGGAGAAAGAAACTGAGATCAGCCTGTTGAACGAGAAGAACCTCTCACTGACCCGACAGCTGGATCAACTGGTGGTCTCCCGGGATGAGGCGGGAAAGCTGTCCCAGATGATCCTGCAGAAGGATCTGGAGATCCAAGCGCTGCACGCTAGAATGTCCTTGGTCGGAGGTGGTGGACACAGCCAGGATGTCATGTTCCTGCAGCAGCAGCTGCAGGCGTACGCCGTGGAGAGAGAGCAAGTGCTGGGCGTGCTCAACGAGAAGACCAGAGAGAACAGCCAGCTTCGCTCCGACTACCATCGGCTCATGGACATCATGGCGGGGAAGGAGGCAGCCCTGTCGAAGCTCCAGCAGGAGAACCAACGCCTCACCAACATGAGCGATCCATCTGGAAGCCAAGAGATGTTCAAGGAGACCATCCAGAACCTGTCCCGCATCATCAGGGAGAAGGACATAGAGATAGACGCTTTGACCCAGAAGTGCCAGACACTGGTGACGGTCCTGCAGTCCTCAGCAGGAGAGTCTGGCGGTGGCTCCGGAGGCGTCAGCAGCAACCAGTTTGAGGAGCTGCTGCAGGAGAGGGACCTGCTGAAGCAGCAGGTGAAGAAGATGGAGGAGTGGAAGCAGCAGGTGATCACCACGGTCAAGAACATGCAGCACGAGTCGGCTCAGCTGCAGGAGGAGCTGATCAAACTGCAGGGCCAGGTCTCCGCCGACAGCGACTGCAGCTCCAAGCTGTCGGTGGACTACGCCGGCCTGATCCAGAGCTACGAGGGGAAGGAGAGCAGGCTGGTAAGTCTGAGTCAGGAACTCGCGCAGGTCCAGCAGACCATCACCCAGCTCAGCACCGCCAAGGACGTCCTGCTGGTTAAGCTGGACAGCGTGGCGCAGGCTCCCGAAGTCGCAGGCGCTGTGGCTAGCGGAGCCTCTCTCGACGCTGCCGCTCCGGTCAACCAGACGACTCTGACTGCGAACCACGAGAAACTGCGGGAAGAAATTGTCCAGTTGCGAATTCAATTGGCTGAGAAGGAAAACACAATCAAGACCCTTCAGGAAAACAACCACCGGCTCTCCAACGCGGCGTGCGCCACAGACAGCGAGCAGAGGAGTCAGGCCGGGGAGGCTCGTCTGGTCCGGGAGAGGCTGGAGGCCCTGCAGAGGTCCGTCAGGGAGAAGGACCTTCTCATCAAGACCAAAGGCGACCAGCTGAGTCACGTCAGCGAGACGCTACGCAACCGGGAGAACGACAACGAGGTGCTGAAGCAGGCCGTCACCAACCTGAAGGAGCGCGCGCTCATTCTGGAAATGGACGGGAAGAAGCTGAAGGAGGAGAACGAGCTGGTGGCGTCACGCTCTCGAGAGAAGGAGTCCGAGTTCAGAGCGCTGCAGGAAACCAACATGCAGGTTTCCCTCCTGCTCAGAGAGAAGGAGTTTGAGCTGAGTGCAGTGAGCGAGAAGTCTGCGACAGTCGAGCGGATGCTCAAGGACAAAGAGCAGGTACTTTCACTTCTCTCTCTTTTGATTGCATTGTTTTACGATTGAAAGATACTTTGAGTTGGCAGAAGATATTTCAATCTTTTATTTATTTAGTTTTTTCTTGTGTAGCTTAACGGAAACATTGGATTGCCCAAAAGTATGAATAAAAAGTAAAGTAAAAAGTCTTGATGATGTAAAAACAACATTGAAAGCAATATTAATATTGTCATTTCGGAAGGAAAATGGCAAAATAACAACCAAAGTTATATTTACTAGTACACATACCTCCCCATTACATGTATCCATCAAAGTCATTTTCAGATAGGAAGAATTCTCTTCCACGTGGTCTCTCTTCTGATCCCCTTCCCGGTGATGTGATGCAGGGAAAGTCTGGTGAGCTGAATCAACTCCTTAATGAACTGAAGTCCATGCAGGAGAAAGCTTTTGCGTTCCAACAGGAGAGGGATCAGATGATGATGGCACTCAAGCAAAAACAAATGGAGACCACTGCAGTACACACTGAGGTAAGATGATTATTCATTCATTTATTATGTTATATTATTTATATTCAGTAAGATGGGTTTGAGATAGCTTAGTTCATCAAAACACACTGAATACAATGCGCAGAATTCATTAGATGAATGTATTCTGCACTTTGTCCATTAGTAACAAAAAGTTGGTATGATTGAGTACAATCTTTAATATTATTATTATCAATTTAAATGAGTGGAAACGGTTGCAGTTAATATACTAAAGTTACTTGGGTATATTCTCGTATCTCCACGCACAGCTGCAGCACGTGAGGGACAAAGAACAGCGGCTCAACTTGGAGCTGGACAGGTTGCGTAATCACCTTTTGGAGATTGAGGACTCGTACACGAGAGAAGCCGTCTCCGCAGAGGACAGGGAGACGGAGCTACGCAGGAGAGTGGCGCTGCTGGACGAGAAACTGGCCACATCCTCGAGTGCCGTGGAGAATGCCAGGTGAGCGCAAACAAAAAGCGCTTTGCTTGAGACAACTAGAGATGAAATCACCATTGATGGCACCGCTCTTGTTTTTATGGTTGGAGATGAAAGGCATGTCGCGGTAAATTGAGAAAAGGTGTCGTTGGTGGCTGTGTAGCAAAGAAACTTGACAAAAAATAATGTTCTGAAATGTATTTCAACTTTGTGGTTTTGCAGCTAATGAACACGCTGCTTGTTGACCTAAATAAAGATATTGAGGTTGTAACAGCCCCGGAACCAATTGTTTCAGCTTAATCGTGAAAGTGAGATGTTTTTACAAAGTGGAACATCATACTTGTACAAATTAGTTGACATCAATGATTTAATCCTGCATCGGTTTTACTCCTCACAACAAAGCTTTACTTTGATGTCTCTGTATGCTTCTGCTTGCCATATTAATTTAGGATTGTACTTCAATGTTGGATATCGTTTAGCTGTATGTCCTAATTTAGGCTGGTGATGCAGATGTATTTTATAGGTTGCATCTGATGTTATATATATATATATATATATATATATACACCCACACCAGTTGTATATAAACTACTCTCCCCTTGTTTCCTTGAATGCTTAAGGAAAACATCCCCTTGCGTTTTTCCACATTCCTCCACGTTGAGTGGTTTATGAAATATTTTGTGGGTGAAGTATTCCTTTCTAAGCACAGGGTGTTCAAAAAGTCGCCCAGTTGAATGACTTTAAGTCAGATCTTCACGGCCCATTAACTGTTGGTTCATTTTGGAATAGATTTTAATAAAAATGAGATCCTCTGTTTAAATTAAAATAAGTGGTTAAAGTCAATCCGCCGTTTTTTTTCCGCCTGTCCGCTGTCTCCAGCCAACAGGCCAGCATGCAGGTGGAGTCTCTGCAGGAGCAGCTGACCGGAGTGGTGAAGCAGAGGGACGAGGCTCTCATCAGCCTCAGGACCTCCCAGGAGCAGGTCAACCAGTATGCAGTGTCGCTCTCCAACCTGCAGATGGTGCTGGAGCAGTTTCAACAGGGCAAGTCATCTGCATCTCCACAAAGACTCACCCTTTGTAGCATCTACCCGGTGGTACTGATGAGGCACTTTATGCTTAGAGCTTTGCAATATAATAACTGTCTTTTCCCCCGTCAGAAGAGAAAGCCATGTACTCTGCAGAGCTCGACATGTACAAAAGGGAGCGGGACGAGTGGAAAAGAAAAGCACTGAGGCTGGAGGACCAGGCATCGGCCCTGCAGGTAAACCAGCTGTCAATAACTTCTCACTATGTCCATTCCTTTTATTTATAGAGTACATGTGCGAGCGAACCATAACGCTGTCGTGCTCTCTGTCAGATTAACCTCGATGAAGCCAACGCTGCTCTGGAATCAGCTTCTCGCCTCACTGATCAGCTCGATCTGAACGAGGAGCAAATTGATGAGCTGAAACATCAAGGTGAGCTGCAGCGGATTATTATCACCTGTGTACTTCTAACAGGCATCTTCAGTGAGAACCACATGTCAGACAAAACCGCCACATAACCTATACTTGCTGTTAATTTGGATACCTTCACAAGGCAATAAATACATGTTTCATCTCGTGCTTGGTTGAAATACTCCTCAGGCTCATGTATTTTTTTTGTGTGTACGTGTCCTTATCATAATATGTCCTTTTGTACACTCAGCAGATTTCACTCTTATCTCTCTCTGATTTGGCCGGTGCATTCTCAGACGGCTTCTTTTTTCTCTGGCTGTTCAGACATTGTATTCTCTATGAGGCTATATATTTACGTTACATATCAGTCACCCATGGAAAATGAACATTGGTTCTATTAATAGTCTGTCTCGCCAATGAGAGGATGATGTTGGTATGTGCAGCATGGCCTCTGTTTTTTGCCTATTTATGGATTAACACAGATTTCAAGCACAGCACACAGAATCTGAAATTTCTATAAAAATGACCCGATGATCTTTAAAGAACCACAAAGGATGCTTCACAAGACGGTCTCGTGCTTAAAAACCAGATTCAAAAACCAGATTCCTCAAAGACTCTTCTAACCATCTGGATGAAAAGACAGTCTGTCCACTGCAAAGTATGGAATGTTTTTTACTAGTTTATCAATTATTTTCATTTCCTTCAAAATATTTTGGTTATTTATGTGGCATAGTTAATCATATTTGTTTACCATCCAGCTGTTTCAGAAGAGTCCTTGATGTTTCTGAAATCCAAGCATCAGGAAATCTTGTTTCATCACTTTCTGGGACACTCAAAGATTGTCGCCTTCTTACTTTTCATGTTATGGGCCTTGGGATGTTGTGACTTTCATGTCTTCTTAATACAGGGAAGGCACACACTGAGGTTTTGGGCTACAGGGTCATGACTTTGAAATGATTAACAACATTCTGTGTGTGTGTGTTGCAGTGGAAATTAGACAGGAGATGTTGGAGGAGTCACAGAGGAAACTGATGAACCTTCTAAACAGCACCGAGGGGAAGATAGACAAGTAAGTGTGGACCCTTCTGGGTTAAATAATGAAAACGCATTTAATTCAGCGAAATTAAACTATGATAAGAAACACATATGGTTTTTATTGTTACGCTCCCACTGTGTCAAGGGAAGGGAGAAAGTCCCACTGCTGTTTACAGATCTGATGCGTCTTCCTCTTTGAAAGAATTGGCGCAGACTGAGGCGAAGCCTGAAGCCGTGTTCACACGGGACGTTGTGTCCCTTGTGTCTGTGTGTTTGTTTGTATGATACTCAGAGACATCTTGCTCATGTTGTGTATCCACACCGTTTAGCCAGAAGTTTTTTTTATTGAATTAGAAATGAATCATTAAAAGCCATTGAATAACTGAGATCCATGGTTTTAACACAGCAGCTACACTGGAAGGAGAAGTATTTCTTTGTCCTGTATAGTGGTCTGATTAATATAAATATATCTCTTGTACTGCTGTCTAAACTTGGTATTGATGTCTTGAATTACATCATGCCTTATTATTTTTTTTCTGTCTCCAGAGTCTTGATGCGTAACCTGTTCTTGGGATACTTCCACACACCTAAAACCAAGCGTGCCGATGTGCTGAGGCTCATGGGAAGTGTTCTGGGACTGAGCAGAGAAGATGTTGACAAGGTGAGAGATTCCTTGACTCGTGTTTAAGGTTTTTTACATCAGCAATTACGTAATCACATTCCAAAGCCATCATTTGTTTCGAAACTGCATTTTGTTACGCAATAATGATATCATCCACATTTTGACATTGATTAATTAGTTATATATACTAGGTTAATTTAATTTCATGCATTTGTATATATTGGCCCTGATATGAGCCAGTAATGGTGGAGGACAAAATCATTAAAAAAAAAAGAACTATGTCGAGTTTTAAGAGTAGATGTCGGCTGCAAAAGAGGTCTTACTTTCGATGTGGACACAACATGAGTTGAGAGAGTCTCATAGTCCTCAGAAATACTGATACGTTGTTCTGTTATGAGGGGAAAAAGCAACGTGGAGGAACCGGACAATAAAGAGAAAAGGTGTTGGCATAAGGACACAACCAGTATGTCCAGGCGACGCAAACCTTTCTTGACTGACTCTACTTTGTCCTTGAGGGACTCAACCGTGAGAGTTGGTGTTCAACTCTGACTTTTAACTCCAGTAGTCTCTGAAAATCCTCTCCCTTCTCAGCTCCGAAAAACAATGCCTTTTCTCAGGAGCCTGGTGGGACTCCATCCAAGGACTGCAGAGCATATTACCCAATACTCAATACTCCCACAGTGACACAGAGGCCGAGAGGCAAATCTGATTAGAACTTTTATTTTGTTGGACGTCATTCTGTTAATGGGGATTAGAGATTATGAATGATTTTAAATAATAAATGTTGCCTGTAGGAGGGGGGGCTGCCTGTAAAGACTCTAATTGTCTATAAATGAGCTTAACAAGTGATTGACCGCTTCTTTGAAATGGAAAAAAAGCCTGAAGAACTGTAAAAGAATGTTAATTGTACCTGCACTTATCTATTGTTTAGAATTTCATGGACTTGATCGTAAAGTATTAGATGATTTGGAGACTCTGTTGCTTGCAAGAGTCCGACAGCGTTTGTCTGTACTTCCTCACCGCGCCTCTGCAGATGCTGGGGGAGGACGGAGGGCACGGTGTTACCGGATGGGTGTCGAACTGGCTGGGAGGCAGAGGAGCGCAGAGCGTCCCAAACACTCCCCAGAGGCCCACCAGCGGCCAAGGGCTCAACTCGGTAAGCAGCGCCACGTTAACTCCCTTCGACGCGGACACGCGCCTTTTACATTTATTACCGCATGCTAGATGGGACACAGCGCACCGCGGAAACCCTGAAACCCACGCCGACGAAAGGAGACTCGGACCTGTGGTTGAGAAACAAAATGAAAAAAATAAAAGACGTTACGATAGTTTAAAGCGTCACCTATGCAGCAAGAAAACCAAGACTGAAAGTAGACAAAGGAAGAAATTAAGCCAATCTAAAGTAAAACTTCTCTTGGTGGTTGTGAAATGGATCAATGATCTTTCATACTAACACGTATTCTTTCATAAAAATATGTTTTTATGAAAAGGTTGGAAATCAGAAATGTATCTGCCTATACGAGTGCCCTTCAAAATAAAACGACATACACTCCACTGACGGCGTTCTTATTACATTTGTATGGATACACATTTCTGGTCTTAAAGTGCCCTGCTGAAGTGTCCACGAGCAAGACACTGATTCCTTAACAAGATGTTCATCTCACTCTTCATCTTGGACTTCAGGACGTAAAGCAGAACATTCCTTGCTGAAATCTCTCAGCATTTCAACTTCACTGCACCCTCTCATTGTGTCTTGTGTTGTTGCAGTCCTTCTCGGCGATGTTCGTAAAGTTCCTGGAGATCGAGTCGACCCCTTCGCTGCCCGCGGCCAAGCTCCCGGCCCATGACATCAAGGCTCTGGGCGCTCCTCCTCCGAGGCGAACCGGCAGTGCCGCTTCCAGCAGCGCCGCAGGTAAACAGTGTTTGTCTCCCAACCAGTCTCTTTTTTTCTAGGGCGGCGAAGCACATCGAACCGTATTTAATGTTGAACCCCTTTTTTCTCCACAGGAGGCGCGGCGCTCGCCAAGCGACCCGGCGAGTCCAACCCCTTCCTGGCCCCTCGCTCTGCCGCCGTTCCCCTGGTGGCGGGCTCCAGCTCTGGCGGCTCGGGAGGTCACCTGCTGATGAAGCCCATCTGCGACGCCCTGCCCACCTTCACGCCCGTGCCGGTCTCATCTGAGGCCAGTGGTGGATCTGTGCTCAAGGACTTGTTGAAGCAGTGATTGGCCCAATAAAGACGGCCAGACAGACATATTTTCTTGTATCACGGTCTTGCATCACTGTTTTATGCAACAGTTTCCCTTTACACGTCATTGTCGACATCATGGGAATGACTTGATGCACAAGTTGAAGACGATCAAGAAGTGACTCTACGTGCCAAAAGGACGCAAACGCAAACCTCACACTATAGTTCAGAGAGCTACTCTGTGGATTTCCATAGAAAGCGTCTTATAATGTCTGTCTTGCATTTAGGTTTGTCTTCATCGCACAAGTTCTGGATATAAGTGACCTTGTTGACTCACTGTGTGCAGTTCAATCCATGTGGGTTCAGTCCAACCATCACCTCGGCTGGCAGAAGGAAAACTTCTCCTGGGTCTTTACTCTTCTTTCTTTTCAACAATGAAATTATTTGTTTCTGATCCAGGACTTGCCTAAAACCTCTGGCAGCAGTAATCTGCGTCGAGATTTATGTGGTGCAGAACATCTGTTTAAACCATAAAGACATTTTTGCTAAATCTTGTCTTCTCCAGACTGCAAGACTGTGATATTCAACAAGCGTAGTAATTATGGCTGCAGCTGTGGACTGCGGTTGATCAGAGGCTTGAGGACCCATATGTTAAAGTACAGTACTATTATATAGTTATGTGTATGTAAAGGCGCAACGTTGTTTCCTATTTATAGGCACTAACAATATTTTTTGAGTTAAGTGCCTGCCTTTTTGCTAATCAGATAGTTGTATAATCAGGATTGTAAATGGTTAATATAAATATATATATTTACAAAATGTAAAAACTGCACATTTAAAAAGTTTTACCTGACCAGTGCAAAACTGAGCTGCTTTTCATTTTCGTATACGAGTCGGCTGCAGCAGAGTGTAAAAATCTTTTGTCGATGAAGAATCTGAAACTGGGACATCTCGGAAGGAATGTGGATTACCTTGAATTGATCTTTCCCCGATGCAAGTTCCCATGATTTAATTGGAATTTAAAATGAAATAAAGATCCTGCTGTGGTGGCCCTTCTCTGCTGTGCCTTTATTCTCTCTCTAAGGCGCATTCATGCCTGCGCCAGATGTGCACCGTCATTCAGATGTAGTCGTGTGGACTCGGAGTTGGGGGAGTTTGGGGGGGTATAACTTTGCAAAACAGACCCCCACTGTGTGTGTGTGCTTTGACTCTGTGCTCGTCGGAGGGGGCTGGCTCTCCCTGATTGAATCCAGCTGTTTCACTGCCCCTTTTGAAAAGGCATTCCTGCGACACTTGGTCAGTGCACCGCAAGCTTCAGCTCGACCAGACGGCGGCGGAAACCCTGGTGTCGGCTTTCGCGTAAAAGCGCACAGTTACGGCACGGCTGAATCGTTCCTGAGAGAAAGCAGAAATCATGCTTTTGGAAGTACGTGGCTTCCCGCTTCACTCCTCTGCGAGGTCAGTAATCGTCCTCATTTTTTCTTCCTTACATAACCGACTTGTTTTTGACTTTCTTGTTTGAATGGTTTTGTAACGTTTTCCTTTCACACACCGTTTCTGACCAAAGTAGAAAAACGTTCCTTCTTTGCAGGATGTTGGCAGCTCTGGTATTTATTCTGCTTTGTATCCAGCCGGGACATGCACAGGTAACAGTGGTTCATTCATTTTAAAACTAGACTAGTTTGTAAACATGAAATAATCCATCGGGCAAATGAAACTTGTTATTCAAATCCTATTTCAAGAAGAGTTTTTATTTTTTTAATTTGTCAGAATTTTCTAACAGCCTCTTGGCCATCTCTCCTCAGACCTGCACTGAAGGTTTTGCTTATGATCGCGGGTCAAGACAGTGTGTAGGTGAGTGGCATGTACAGGACCCGCGTGTGTGTGTGTGTGTGTGTGTGTGTGTGTGTGTGTGTGTGTGTGTGTGTGTGTGTGTGTGTGTGTGTGTGTGTGTGTGTGTGTGTGTGTGTGTGTGTGTGAGGGGTCGAATGGACCCCTGGGTGCAGGAAGGGCCTTATTGGTGCGCCGCTCTCCATTCCAGATGAGGACGAGTGCCGTACCCAGCCAGATGTTTGCAGAGGAGACATGCGCTGTGTGAACCAGAACGGGGGCTACCTGTGCCTCCCCAGGAGCCTGTACAACCAGCCGTACAGGCCGGAGATCCGGGCCCAGCCTGAGGCGGCCTACCCGGACCCGTCGGACAGCTTCCTCCCCGCTGTGCCGAGGTCCGTGGAGCCCAGCTACCCCCGAGTGAGGACCACCGCGCAGTGCATCCTGGGATATACTCTTGCACAGGACGGCACCTGTAACGGTGAGTCATTGACCGACTGTGTGCGGTTTATAAATATATACAAATACTCCACCAGACACATGGATGGGCTCCTGGGGAGGTTTAGTGGGCAGCGAAGAAGAAAAAGCCCCCTCCACACTAATGTTTTAAACTTGAGCTAAAGCAAACAATACAAAATTGGTCACCAGGAAACTCGGGCGACCTGACAGATGTTGTTGGCTGCTCGGGAAGGGCCTCCTGCTCGTCTCAGCGGGGACATTTCTGCTCTCTGATTCTGTTGAATTTAACAGGAAATCACAGTTGTTGGATGAACACTAATGTCGAGTGATGAATTCTGAATCATTATTTTTGCAGTGCGTCCAGCCGTGGACAAGCTGTAGGAAATGGCCTCCAGAAAGTGGCACAAATACAAACTGTTGTCCTTTTGTAGGGGAGAGGCCCAGTCAGGGAATCTGCTCACAACCTTGTTTGGGTGAACTACACCATCGCCGTGCCAAAGATGAGGTCACAGGTTGCCAGATCCGACTGCCACTTCCAACCCAGACCCGGCAACAAATTATGCTTTGTCTTTAAATGAAGGCACACTTCACTCCATCAGTGTCAACGACGCCAGTTTTGGAGAACAATGGAAAACGTTAGGCCTGGTTAGTCAACTGCAACTGCAAGAATAATGGAGGAAGTTTGCCGTCTGAAACGGACAAGCGCCTTTTTCAAAGTTGGAAGCAGAATTATAGTCCAAAGAGTCATTGTGTGCATTAAGATTTTCTGAAAAGGATTGTTTTTGTGTTCTTGCTGATCATGAGATGAGATGGCTGATAACAGCATGGTCATTTAAAAAATGACAACATGAAGCTAATTAGCTCAGAAGGAAACAAGGGGGGCACACTGGCCATAACGCGCTGTAGACGTTTGTTTAATCCGAACAAGAGTATACGAAGACTATAAGAAGCCACGACTGTTTTTGTACAGAATAAACCATCAAGATGAAGAGGAGATGGTATTTGGAGATTTTTGTTATAGATGGAACCAGACTAGTTATGATAACCGTCTCCTTACTATAATTTTTTGACCAGAAAACAAAAGGACTTTGGCTCAACGAGACTAAAAGGTTTGCAAAACTAGAAGAAGACTAATGAAGAGAAAATATGTGTTTTTCATTTTCTCTGTGGAGATCAAATGTAATTGTGTTCCAGGAAAGGGAGACACATGACCAGACGGCAGCAGCAGATGAGAAATACGTTTCATGTATTTGGGGTAAACTGAAGCAAAAGATGGATTGCACAAGCACAGATTTCTTAAACGTCACATGACCCGGCAGGCGAGTATCGTAGGTCACATAATGACACTTCATTTGGGACTGTGCTTGCCATTATCGCTCGTAACTCCAGTTTTGGGGATTTTCATGTTTTTACTAGATTTTAAAGACCTAAATACTCCTCCAATCTTTGCGAAACAAAACATGATCTTGTCATTTCACGGTTATAATTGGCTGGTGATTCCATTCAGGCTGTTTTCTATTTGATTTGGGAGCAGACAACGAACACAGCTGAACATCGTCTTTGTAACCAAGACTACCTGGTCTTAACAGCCACTGAGGGTTATGGCGAAACAAATATGGTGTGAAGTGAACTGCTCCAAGTTTTCTCAGTTTTTCTACATTTCTGACATCTCAAATGAATCCCATCGGTCTCGTCTTTCATGCAGCTGATCAGGGGTTGTTGGCAGCGACCACAAAGCTCGTGGGCAGCTCATGTAACAGTCTATATAAGGAGCTGAACTGAAATGCTCCTGCAGCTTGTGTGTGTGTGTGTGTGTACGCTGGAGGTCTGCAGATGATAAGCGTTCACAGAGAGGGCTTAGCTGGTAACTGCAAGCAGGTATCTGGGGGGGGGGGCAGTAGCTGTTGGCCTGAGATCTCCTCCAACCCTGTGAAGGAGGCCAGCGGTCCAAGTTGGCACAAAGGCCAACGGCCCCGCCTCCAGACGCTATCGCTTATCAAAGCTGCCTGTCCAAACAGCGCTGGGCTCCCACCCGCTTCTCCCAGTGCCTTTCCAGAGGTGGGTGACTTCATGGTCTGGGAACCATAAACAGAGGTTGGAATTTCTGATCTGTCACATCCTGATAAGGAAATATGGCTGTTATGAGGTAGTGTGTGAGCTGCCCCAAGGGGAGTCAAAGGAATTCAGATTGGAATCTGCGAAATCTTTTATCCTGTGCAAAAACAACTGTGAATTGATGCTGTATTGAAATGTTCACTGCTGTGTTGAAATGTTGTTGTTTTTTTTAAACAGGGTGGTGAAAACCTGAGTGTTGGACAAACATACTTTATGAGCAAGGCATTTAGCCCTCAAAGGCTGCAGTAGAGTTGGAGTCAGCTAACTACAGTAGTGTGTACAAGTTTTATTTCTGAAATTTACCATCATGTCGGAAAATATTTTCTCCAAACCAAAAAAAGCATAAAACAGTTATGATTTGAATGATGTATTTTCCTTTTTAGGGGCAAAGTACTCTCCAGATATCCATCTAGTTATATTGTTCCTTGCTTTCCCCCCTGGATTGAACAGCTCTGCTCTAAATAAACGATGATCAATAACAACACCCTCTCTCTGCTCTGCTGCTTCTCTCTGTTCCAGACATTGATGAATGTGAGACAAACTCTCATCACTGTAACCCCACCCAGGTCTGCATCAACACAGCAGGCGGCTACACCTGTTCCTGCACCGAAGGCTACTGGCTCATTGGTGGACAGTGTCAGGGTGAGTGAACATCTGCATACCATAAGAAACATGTGGAGGGGTGCTTAAATGAAGCTAAACCTCTACAAGCGTTAACCCTGCTCAAGGAGAACGGCAACCTCCTTATGTTAAGTACAGAAAAGCAGCTCAGCAGATTCTTTATCAAATCAAGACGGCATGAAGAAGCGCGGTTTTATAAAGCTGGGTGATTTATTTACTTACACTGACAGTGCACAGTATGTCCATGCTTTGATTTGTCTCTTTCTTCCTGACCAGATATTGATGAATGTCGCTATGGTTACTGCCAACAGCTGTGTGCCAATGTCCCTGGCTCTTATTCCTGCTCCTGTAACCCTGGTTTCATCCTCAACCCAGACAGCAGGACTTGTCAAGGTGCGCGCACATAAACATGTGCACATGAACTATGCACACTGACACAGACAAACACTCGTGCACGTGCGTAGGAGTGTGCTTAAGTGTTCACTCACTGATTCGCTGTGGTTCCTCCAGATGTGGATGAGTGTGAAGATGAACCGTGCAGTCACGGCTGCTTTAACACCTACGGCTCCTTCATGTGCAACTGTGACGAGGGGTTTGAGCTGGCATCGGATGGAACCACCTGCATTGGTGAGAAGAGCTAGTTGGGGTTTTTCTATTGCCTTACATTTGATGACTTTGTCTTCAAGGGTTCGAGTTTTGCATTCTATAGTAAATGTCGGATAAAATCATTCTCAATGAGCGCAGCTATACATTAATCAACACAAATCCCTTTTAGATTGTATCCAGATTTTCTTGCATAATATGTGTGACATTGTCTTTCCATGCCTCGTTTTTCTATAACTGCTTATCCTGTGCAACATCACAGGACCACATTTTGGAGATTATCCCAGTTGGGTCCCACAGGGCGGCATCTATTCGTTTAGGCAACACATATACTACACTTAAAGCCTTTTTTATACACAAAACTGGAAACATTTGACCTGGTCGTTGGGCCTTAGATGCGACTGCAGAGCTGAAGAGCGGCACCTCACAATTGTTTTTTTGCTAATGATTCATTGGTTGATTTATTCCGTGTAGACTTGGATGAGTGCAGCTTCTCTGAGCTTCTGTGTCAGCACAGATGTGTGAACACGCCCGGATCCTTCGCCTGCGTCTGTCCGCCTGGCTATTATGTGTTTGAGGACGGCAGGAGTTGTGAAGGTAAACTTCATGACACGGGTCAACTGAATAAATGTTTGTGTCTTAGTTTTAGTTTTAGATCACATAGGCAACATTTTCCGGCAATGACGAATGGAATTATAACTCCTAAACCTGCTGTGAATTGTCTTATAGTGTGCCAGACTCTATAGTTTATCAAGAAAGTTTTCAATTTATCACATTTAGAATATTTTTCATCTGTCTCTTAAAATATGTCTTATTTGAGTGTTTTTTTGTGTGGTTACAATGCCCTCAATTTTACATTAAGGATATTAAAGATATATGTCAGAAAATGTTTGAAGCAAGTATCTTATTATTTGATATTATTATTATGTGCTGTCTTTTTTCCATTTACCATGTTGTTGATGCTCTTTAAATGTTCTTTCTCTGATGATGATGATGATGTTTTAACTGACTTTAATTGTTGTGTGCTTGATTTTGAAGATATCAATGAATGTGACACTGGTAACAACACCTGTACAACAGCACAAGTATGTTTCAATTTCCAGGGAGGCAATACGTGCCTGGATGCTTTACAGTGTCACTCCCCTTACATCGAAGTTAGTGACAAGTGAGTACTTCTACCGGTTCATGCTTTGCCACACAGCCATCCCTGAACTGGAGGTAAAAGTTGCATTATTTTGTATATTTCCCCTGTGTGTGTCCTCTGCAGTCAGTGCATGTGTTCAGCTGAGAACCCTGCCTGCAGGGACAAACCCTTCACTATTCTGTACCGACACATGGACTTGTCGTCGGGGCGCAGTGTGCCTGCAGACATCTTCCAGATGCAGGCCACCACGCGCTACCCCGGCGCCTTCTACATCTTTCAGATAAAGTCGGGCAACGAGCGGCGAGAGTTTTACATGAGGGTGAGTACGTTACCAATCCATCCGCTAAGCCCGAGGTGGGCTGGTTTGGAAAATCTCGCCTGAACTGCGTGTACTAAAAATGATCTCTTATTATTCATAAACAATAGAACTATGCAAACATTTCTGAAGGTTTTAAGACCATGCATCTACAAGTCTCAAGACTTCTGAACCAATACACATATAATATTTGTATTTTCATGGCTAAAGTATACGCACAAATCTACCGTTTGCTCTCAAAGACTTTCTTCTTTAAAAGAAAAAAAAAAAAAATCTGATGTTGCTGGGGAGCACCAGAGTGATGCAATCATTTCACAGATTGCATAATCATCAGACTGCATTGGAATTTAAAAAATATTTTTTCATAATTTAAAGACATAATCCCTCATGTTACTATAACGTTGGGGGTAGAATGCTAGATTTGAGGGTTCCTTATTAGAAGTTTTCATTATAAGAAGAAAGTATCACAACAAACGGGCCATCAAAAGTTGGCGTTTGTTTGTATTTGAGGTTAATGTAATGTACTTAATCCCATTCATATGTTCATATAGACCAGCATGTATGTTTGCACTAAAAAAAACATACAATGAAAACATATATTAAAAAACAATCTAATTTGTTTACATATCAATATGTAACCTATTTTGTTAATGTTATTTATTACTCCTGTACCTTTTTCCACTATTAAAGTCCAAATATCCCCTGTGAAAATATTCTATAGACCAAGCCTGTGGGGAGGCTGCAGCACCTGACATCTCCAGCAGATGGAGCCATAAGAGTGTACCATGTGCTTGCAAATTCAATTCAATTCATTTTATTTTGTATAGCCCAAAATCGCAAATTAAAATTTGCCTCGGAGGGCTTTACAGTCTGTACACATGCAACATCCTCCGTCCCAAGACCCTCACATCGGCACAGGAAAAACTCCCCAAAAAATGAAAAAATGATATGAAATGAGCTTGTCTTTTTAAAGATACTTTTAGAAGGATTTCAAATTACAAAAATCCCCTGCAGAATAAATGACCACATGAAACCTGTTTTGCTCGTTGAAACAAACAGGAGGAACACACACGGACCTTCCCTGACTATGTGCAGGTGTTCGCTTTAGTCCCAGACGATGCAACAAAGCGGCGAGCGAAGCGGATTCAAAGCGTTTCCTGCTCCTCATTCCTCACATTCCTCTCCTGTCTTCCACACATTGCAGCAAACCAGCAACGTGAGCGCCACGCTGGTGCTGTCGCGGCCCATCAAGGGGCCCAGAGAGCTGGTGCTGGACCTGGAGATGGTCACGGTCAACAACGTCATCAACTTCAGAGGCAGCTCCATCATTCGCCTGACGGTGTATGTCTCCGAGCACCCCTTCTGAAATCATTGTGACGTCACCAGTAACAGCTGATGGGAAAATCCTCCCTGTGCTGGAATCCCCGCCCTGCTTTAATGGACACTGAGCTTTTACGGCTGCATACGGACTTCCCACACGGAAGGGTATTTATGGTGTACAATTTCTGACATCCTCTATTTAGAAAGTGATGGGAATTACCCTCACTGAGTATACACAACACAGGTCTGTTTTTCACGAGTTTCCTCAGTTTTCTGTGAATTTTAACCCCTTCAGATAAGCTGTGAAAGTAACTTTTTAAATGCCTTAAACACTTGAGTGCTGTCACCGTGAGCGCCATGACATTGACCTGTTTTTTTCATGATGAGACGGTTACCTGAGATGATGTGTGTTGGGAAAACTTCACTCAATGTTAGTTAGATGACAGAGAGTCTGCTCCCTCACACGGAGGCACATCGAGTTCTGGGTCATCTAATAATCGAGATGTTTGTGCATCAGTGTTTATAATCTCGTGGTGCCGAAGCTGATCGTCTACATCCAAGGTTGATCGCCAGCACTCGGGTTGCACCAAGCGCCCCCCCCCCTCCTCTCTGTTGTAGTATGTTTCTCTTCCTTCGATATATTTCTGCACTGAAGAAGAAAACCTTTGAGTAGCCTTGATCCATGACTTTGTACAATGTGTCATTATGTCTCCTGCTTGCAAGTATTATTTAATAAATGTCCTGTTTAATGATTTTTGCACTCATGTCCAGTAAGATTTTTTATAACAAAGAGTAATCATTGCAATCTCTGAAATGATGTAATAGCTATGGCTATTACATCATTTCAGAGATTGCAATGATTGACAGTTCAGTCGTTAACTGAACTGTTGACGTTTCTTTTTTTTAGATGTGCTCACCATGCAACTGTCTCTCGCATTAATTATTTATGGGTTATTATTACATTACATTATTATAAATGGTGAGTTAAAATAAAACCAATGTGTAAACACTACCAATTTTTTCCAACAAAGTGCACTAAAACGTGCTACAGAAAGCTAATTATGTTTTCACAACACAACTGTCCCAAGCATGAGAGGCTGATTAAAACAAATACTGGGATGAAATTAGTGAACCAAATCAGGAATGATATTTGACTTAATCTAATATTTCTTGGATGCTATTCCCCTTATGGGGACATTTTGGAGCAGTGTTGGCAATGTATGACACAATTTGGAATTAAATTACATTAATTACAACAATCCTTGTGGACATTACATCAAATCTTTGGGAATTATGGTGCACATTAAAGGGCCCGTATTATGGGGAAAAAAAACATTTGGGGTGTTATTGTGTGTCTCTGGTGCTTCCACACACATACAAACTTGGAAGAAAATCCATCCATGCTGTTTTGAGTGAGATACGGGTTTCTGAATTGATCCCCCCTTCAGCCTCTGAACGAGCTGTTCAAGATCCTCAAGGTTTTCTACGTCACAAACCTAGATATTTGAATAATCCCACCCCCTCCAGTCCCGTTTTCCAATCACAGCCGGCGCCGCTAATCCTCCACTCTCCCCGTCAGCCGACCACTACCGCCGATTCTTCAAGCTGTGGGCGTGGCCAAATTAGCTGCAGCTCATGAGCAGCAGAAGACTTCGCACCCTGAAAGGGGCTGAAACAGAGGGGAGTAGAGGCAGGTAACAATCGTTACCTACAAGCTGTTTCCAGCAAACAACTTCAGAAACATGTTTTCTGGAACTCAAACACCTATTTTAACTTGTTGAAAATGAATCAAAATATGGGCCCTTTAAGACTTTTAAGGATCATAACAACGAATAAAATAGATTTGGAGCATCGTGACAATTTTAGCCAATGGGTGATTTGACATTTAAAAAAAACGTAATTTGAAAAAAATGACACCTGTCAGTTTGCGGTTGTAAACAGAAGAAAAAAAAAACTATAGGCTATTCGGGGAAGCAATAAGCGCAAAGACACAGCAGCCATCCGGGAAGGCGAGAGGGAGAGAGAGAGGGAGAGAGAGGGAGAGAGGGAGAGAGAGAGAGAGGGAGAGAGAGGGAGAGGGAGAGAGAGAGAGAGAGAGGGAAGGAGCGACCTCAAGTGATCCATAAACCCGCTCAGTTTACCGGCATTTGTCTCCAGTCGGCCCGTGAGAGCGCAGCACCGCCGGATGTACAAACTTTGTCCTCTTGAAGTGGACACATCGCCCGGGTGAGTCCCTGTTTGTCGGTCTCTTGTTGTGTGAAGTGAAGTTGATTATTTGGATGTTCCGTGAAGTCACAGCGCCGTTTCGTCATATGCAGCACAAAGCAACGTTTGTTCACTGTTGCTTGTGAGGAAATGAATCCAGTGTCCCGAGTAATCCCCAAACTGAATGAAAGTGTTTTGTCAACCTTTAGATTTATTTAGGAAACCATTTGAATTTAACCCTGAAACAACTTCCCAGCCATGACAGAGAAATAAAGGATTTGACGTCACTACATTTCGAGCTAACCTTTTTTTTTTATTGATTTTATTTCATTTTTATTTAACAAAAATTAGGGTTTAATAATATATAATAACCACTTGTAAGATGATATAATACGTGCACGGGGTTCAATACCAGTGTTGCAACTAATATTTTGATTTAATAAACACCTTGTGTGCACTCAATAGCTGTTTGGGGGGATTTAAAATTATTATTATGTCAATTTATTTTGAAGGTGCTCTCGCAAATGTTTTTTTTTTTAGATTTTTTGAAAAGTTAGTATAAGAACACATTTTTGGGCACCATACCACACACCACTATAAAATTACACAATGCTAAATGGCTCGCTATGGCCAAAAAATGAGATTAAAAATGGACTGTCGCCAAATGTTGGGGAACCGTAACACATTTCATGGTTTTGAGTGTTATCAACTCCTGATTAGAGCCCCAGGAAGGTTTGCTCCAGACGTGCTGGTACCGCTGTTTGCTGTGTAAACTCCAACCTTCACGTACTCTTTCACCATTCAAATGTTTCCGGTTGCAGCCATGGAGTGCCTCAAAGACTGCTGTAAGAAGTTCACCAAGAAGAAAGGAAGGGAGCCGGAGACTCAAGGTAAATTGGTGTCCCTGCACACCCCAGTCAGCTCCCGCACAGCGTTGGGTCTCTAATTGTTACGCCTTTCTGTGCTTTGAAGTGATTGCGCTGAAGATGCCTCCCAAGGCGTCGGGATGGGAGCCGGATGGAGAGAAGATGGGGGTCTCAGAAGATTACCTCATGTCCAAGCTGCCCCCAGATGGCAGAGATGTGCCGTTTGTTCTGCCGACCTTCAAGGCCTCCTACGTCCAACCCAGAGGCTCCCGCTACACAAACCTACCGTCTGGCCCGCAGAGTATGTACCCGCTGAGAACGAAACAACATCAGCTGGCTGATCTCCTTTTGTTTGCATTATGGATCCTCTCACATTGTAAGGCATTCTATTTGTTAAGCTCACCATCATGTGCTAGTGAACTGCAGCGAGCAAAGGTGTGGAAACCTGTCTTTGATGTTTGTGTTGACTTAAAGGTTGGGCTGGCCCATTCTCCCCTTCATAACAGTGTCTCTAACCACTTTGCACATACGGCATGCAACTCGAAAATATATAGTGCAAGTGTATCAACCATGGGGTGAAGATCCGTTCAGGAGCATTCAGTCAGACTGGCTTTGGGCTCACATTCGTCCCTCTGCCTGCTTTCTGCTTTCCTTGTGTGTTGATTAAAGGTCTGCTCCTCCATTGACAGCACCAAAGTCATTTGGAATTGGTTATTTCACTTCAGCATAACTTCTGTCTATTTCTTAAAGATGTGTTGGCTTAACTTTCTCAAGAAGTCTGTAAGGTTGATGAAACAAAGGTCAAGTTAAGGGAAATAACATCAGCAGCATGAATGTAGAACGTTCCCCATCCACCGTATGATGTTATAACTTTTCAACATGCTGCAGCCTGGAGCACAAAGACAGTATGGAATGACACATGTAACCTTTTCTCCACATACGGTTAGGTTCAAATAAAGGTTAAGGCGACTGACGTATTTTACTCCACCCACTGCAGAGTCATGTCCCATAGTGCCTCATGCATCAACGTTTCACTCAAATCCGCTCAGAGGCTTCTGCTGTATGACCTGACGTTTGATTACATAAGTACCAGGATGTCCTCTTTCTTAACGAGTGACTGCAGCCTCCCAGTTTACTGAAAAAGCATCATTTGACCAAAACAAAGCGTGTTGACCTGCAGCCCCGGGGTCTGTCTGCAGGTTCAGCTCGGTGCATGTACGCAGAGAGGAAAGCAGAGCTGCTGGCCTCCAGTCAATTCACCTACAGCCCGGAGTCCGGCCTCCATCGCGAGTACGTCTCCCCCGGGTCGTCCCGCCGCGGCACCCTGAGGAGCAGCGACTCCGGCTCCCAAAGTCCAGGTAGCAGAAACCGCATCGATGCTTCGCTTACGTTGTGAATCCGAATAGTGAACAAGTGAGCAGAAAGAATAATGGACAGTTATGTAATCTGAATATAGTATTATACATGAATTTCCGATTGTATGACAATCAGATATTTGCCGGTGGACAGATATCCCATTAATACTGCCCGCCTACTTTATTTTTTCAGTTTGTTCCTGGATATTCACAGGCATATTCATCGTTTTAGATCTATTCCTAAACATAAAATACACATCAATTTATGTTATAGTGCGGGATAAATTTGTGGCGGAAAAGATTACATGAATCTATTCAACAGTTAGTCTGAGATTTACAGTTTGCCTGCAGTTCACAAAGTACAGGCATTGTTGATTTGAGGACAGATACACACCTAATTAAACCACCTCGTTGTGGGGCAATGCTTGGCTTCCAGGTTGGACTCTGAATGTGGGCGGCGAGCAGCAACGGAGCAACTCCATGTTTGAGCTGTCCAGCCCTCAGAATCACATGCAGGTGAGACCGTTCTTTATCTAATCTGTATTCAGCCAGCGGTTCTCACCCTGTGTCAACCAACACTTAAAATAGTCCTTTAGTTTCCACTGGGCTCAGCAGCAGAAAGGAACAAATGGCAAACAAGCTTGATTGCTCATTGACTCACACTCAAAAAACCTTGTTGAAGTCTTACAAATCCCCTGTTTATTACAGTAAACTTGTAAGTCATTGTGAAAACAATCTGACTGTATATGAACTTAAATGCAACGATAAAATCACAGGAGATTAATATCCGCTTCAGCACCATCATACATTCATTGTCTTGGAACAAAGTGCTATTTAACCAGTCATGCAAAAAGGAAAACAATGAGTAAGTTGGGGCGTATTCAATTAATCTAACGTCTCACCCAAATAAACGTGATGTCTTATTTAAGGCACATTCTTTGAAAAGAGCAACGTTAAAGCATCACTTATTGGTGTGCTTTTTGTTAACCAAAGCAGATACATGCACCTTTCAATTCTCTTTATTATCCAGAGAAACACACAGTAGGAGTATATTTACTGCTCAGTTACCCCTGATGTTTAGCATGGCCTTATTATGAGCAAACAGTATTCAATAATGACAGAAGGCACAGCGGCTTAAAACTAACAGTAAACAAAGAATCCCCTGTTTCCTGAATAAAGCTTTGCAATGAAGAGTGTAAGTCAAACAATAAGAACCAGTTGAGAGGGTTTTTTCATATTTATATCAAATGTATCACAACTACTCTGGTGACCTGCAGGCGTGTCCTCTGAGGACACGAGGACGTTGACGTGTGTGCTTGTGAGGGAAATTTCTCAATAATTACTGCATGGATTGGAGTCAAAATTGGATCAGACATTCATGCTCCCCTGAGGATAACTGACGTTTTCATCAGCCTCGTCTATTTTTTTTTATTGTGAATGATCAATTCCTAATAATGTTACTTAAGATAAACACAGCCAACAACACACCTGCTTAACAACGTTGGCATTTAGCGCCACACAGCCACACCAAACCGTTCTGTGATTTAGAGAAAAATAAAAATGCTAATCTTTATTTGTGTTTGGGCTCACCTGCAGCGCTTCGACTCCGCCTCCAGCGTCCTCAGCAGCACGTCCTCCACGATTGGCTCCATTGAAAGCAGCCTCGGTAATTAAAAAAACCCACCTGTTTTATTGACACACAATTTTACCCCTTTTCATAATCCGGAGTCAGCGTGATTAAGATCACTGTGCATTGTGTCACTGCCAAAGGCAACACGCAACAATCACCTGCAAACGTTTTCACGAAGGTCCACTATTGTGTATCAGCCTTAAAGTATTCCATAGGGAGAGGCAGCTTAGTCATAATAAGATACTAATGATTTGTATGAAGCTTTTTCTCTTCACTGCAGGCTACTTTACAAATAGTATAGTACAAATACACTGTGTATATATAAGTCATTCCTGTACTATTATCTCTATTACGGTCTCTGTTTACATCAATGATGCTTCGTGCGGTTTCTCTGATGGTACATTTTGTGTGTTGAGGATTTCTTTGTTGCCGCTGTTTACCCGACCTGTTTTTCTACGCCGTTAAAAACGGCTGCAAATGCATCTTGTGTTGAATAATGACAACCATTGATCATGGATTTACTTTGGTCCAAACGTGGATATATCTTTTCAACACTCACGGCGCTCAACACCATCACATCCAATAACATCCAGTAATGTGTTCCTGTTGTGCCACAGACTCCATCACCCTGTCTGGGGATGAGCGTGAGCTGGGGAAGGTGTGTGTCCGGGTGAACTACCAAGAGGCTCTGGAGCAGGTGTGGATCACCGTGGTCCAGGTAAGGTTACATGCACCAGAACACAAACAGCCTCGTTGTGCCTGTTTGCAGTTTTTCTCAATGGATCCTCTGTGTGTCCAGAACACAGGTCTCTGTTAGCACTTTGCATCGCTCTAATAACTAGCTTGGACACTCAGGACAAAAAAGACACAGAACGTTCCTCATGGATTCGTTGAGACACAGTGATCAGTGTAGTTTTTGCCAGCCCTGCACTTGAACTAAACTTTGGGGCATTCGCATGGATAGAAGTAGATAGTAGAGCACAGGGGTTGCACACACAATCTTGTGTGACATTTTGTCAGAAACATAGTCTTTCTTGGAGCATGAATGGAGCTTAGTTTGCATTAATAATGGCTTAAAAAAAGGGAACGACTACTTTAAACATCAGCAGTCTTCCGAAATATCAAAAATATTAAAAACATTTAATTTACCAAACATTTATTTCCCTCCTTCTTTATTAGTGTTCAGACCTCAACCTTTTTCCGGATGGAGTGGAACAACAAAAGATTGGATTCAAAGGGATCATCACCATCCCCAAACCGATACAGTTCAAGAGCTCGATCAAGGACTACTGTCAGGTAGGACTGTCAGCTGACTGCTCTGCCAAACCTCATATTTCACATTTATGGTTGCAAATGAAGTGTCATTAACAAAATCACTTTTGTTGGATTCTATATATATTTTTCCAGTTGTATAGTTTTCCTGTATGTATTTATTATTCATGATTGAGGTGTGGAAAAACCCATTTTACTGTCTGCTCTTTAGGACGTGTCCTTTATGGAGACCTTTGTGTTTGCGCTGCACCTCCAGCAGTTGCGCTGCAGCGCTTTGGTGTTGCGGCTGCAGACGCACAACCCCAAGAAACGCACGGTGGCTGAGTGCGTCCTCTCCCTGAGACAGCTGGGCTCTCAGGAGACCGAGCACTGGCTCGAGCTCAACCCTCCCTCCAAATCCTCGGTGTGTGTGCTCACTTCACATCGAGCTTACGGAAGTCTGTTATCTGTCTTGTGGATCGCATGGTCCATCACCGATGGCACAGTTTACAAGACAATCAGGAATTCAAAAGGGATTATGTCCAACAAGAGACCACAGTAAAGCAGCTTTAAGATTGAAAGTACATACACGTACGTTATTTTGATATTGGTGATACTTGAGTCGATATGAGCATGCTCAAACACAACACTTTGAAGCTTCCATAGCCTAAAAAAAGCAGTTGATGGAGAACCGGGGAAATAAGACGACCACCGTACTCGTCATAGCTGAATCGCTTGTTGCTGCAGTAATCCAAAGTATATGGAAAAAAACAACTCCCGTCTGCTTTTTGTTGGTGCGATGCTAACTTCCTGGTTGGCCCGACAAAAAGCCTGTCATCCTTGCGGCACACCCTAAACGCCAAAGTATTGGACACAACCTTTCATCCAAATGAAGTTCCTTGGCGAAGAGTTCAAAGAACTGCAAATTGATTAAAATTCATCCCAAAATGTTTGACCGCAAATATTACCAAGTCCTCAAATGTCCACCCTTCTGATGTCCCTGCAGGAAATGTCAGCAGATAAAGTCAGGAGCGTTAGCTGATGACTACCTGCTATCCAGCAGTGTGTGAACATCCAGGACTTGTATTACTTATTTTCCTTTGTTTACTCTGTTGGCCACTTTCTTGGATTAATAATCTTAATAATTAATAATCACAGTAAAAAAAAGAGCAAGGGATTCATTATCAAGGGAAATGAGGAAACCTTTATTGCAGAGAAGAAACTAGTGCTGATTCTGTAAATGTAAGAATTGGAAAATAGGTCAAACCTCAGACCATTTCAGCTGCTGAGTGGTTTTGTCGATAAATGGATGAATGTCTGTGCAGTGACGGTTCAATCTGAACAATTTCTGCACTTAGTCGTTCAGGCGGTGACTCGTCTTTCAGAGGGCCGATTTGATTCGGTGAGTGATTTTACCCATCTTGTGGACACAAAAGGCACAAATTGTCCAAATCTCTGCCAGTCATTCGAAGCTCTTAAACTCGTCATGTCTTGAACAGGAGAAATATCAGCAGCATTTTGAGGAGAACCGGAGCAGCTGGGGGTTGAAGATGAATCATACACAACGAGAGCAGCTCTGTGAGGCTGTACTCAGTCACTGCTATGCTTCGAGCTAAATGCTAACATGCCACCAATAGCAATGCCGACAAGCTGATGTTTAGCATATTCACGCAGTCTAGCGTGTTAGAGTTTAGCACAAAGTGAAGCTGAGAGTTGCTAAAGTGATAAAGGGTGTGGTTCGTTTTGACAAAAAATCAATGGGATTCTACCTTTGGATTATTGCAGAAAACAAGCTTCAAGGCCAAGAAATATTTATCGTGCATATTTTGTTCATCAAGATAACCCTCACAAAGGATCGCCACTAGCGTTTCTAATGAGTTTGAACAGTGAGACCATGAAGGTGGACGTGTTCGGCCTGATGGCGGTTTATGTTCCGGACCTTTGTTGTCTCACTTACAGCCACTTGTGAGAAACCACATGGATCTAAGACCCGTGAAAGCTTCTAAATTTGGGAGAGAAAAGAGATTTAGTAATAAACCCATTCATAAATACCAACGACTCCGAGACTACAAACTGGAAGTTGTAAAAGTGCCAAATTATTTTCATGTTTTTAGGATTCTTTTTAGGAGCAAAATCCCTAATGCTCCGAAGCATGGCTAAAATCATTATGATAATGATTAGCACATTATTTACCTGCCTGGTATTATATGTCTATGAGTCACCATAAAGTTTCTAATTGGGAAATTCACAAGAATAATTCCCATGAATTGCTACCGTAACAATTAACTGTAGAGCGTAATTACTGACCTTTTTAAGTAAATTGTAATGTATCTGATTTGTTGAAGGGACACATTTCTCCCCATTTGGTGTCAACATAAAACCAATAATAATTGTCCTGGTTCAAAGCTGCAAAGCTCAAAATATATGTATGATTTCAGGTGTGCCACTCTGAGTTGCATCTCACCACCTGTTTTCAACCAGTCAACGGACGCATCCAACTCCAGGTCCTTGCTGCCCAAAGCCTCCCAACGTCCTCTTCACCGCTCACACAAGGTACTCCATGTGTCATTGGAAAAAGTTGAATGTGACATGCTTTAAAAAAAATCCAATAGAGTAGAAGATGTGGGACTAACACGCTGTTGTTTCCAACTCGTAAGCTTTTTTTGTCAAAGTGGAGATGCACCAGTTGGGGCGGCCGGTGATGGAGAAGAAGACCCGCGTCCTTAAGGCCTCCGGGGGACAGTGTAGATGGGCGGAGACTTTTCAGTTCTTCTTGGCTTCGTTAGACCACGCCTGCTCGCTGTCAGTCAAACTCTACAGCCGCAGCTCGGTCCGGAGGAAACAGTGTCACGGACAGGTGAGTTCTTCTGACACTAGATTTTAAATTGGACTTTTCTGTATGGCATTATTATTATTGTTTGAAAAAAAAAAACAGTGTCCCTCAGTTCAAGGTCCATTTAGTAGTTCTTCCACAGCCAATTTAGTAGTTCAAATTTCCATATTATTTACTTTAGACAGTTCCTTTTTGCTCAAGACTCTAAAAATAAATATACAGTTAATGAAAACGTCCATCTCCATTTCATTATTTTATCTTTAAACGGTATACTTATTTATCTAGCTGTTAAAATATGTATTTGGTAAATCAATTTTCAAAATGTTTAATGACTGCCCAAAGTATCAACAGCATCATAAATACACAGAAATTTGAATCTACATTTTGCTAATAATAGCTTAACCACTGAGGCACTGAACAGCTGGACACTGAAGTGGGGGAAGTTTTGGAACGGCACCGCAGCCCTCATCTCAATGAGCACACGTGTTGAAAGGAAAAGTTTAAATGCAGCAGGTTAATGCCATCCCAATGTTGCTGTTACTTTTCGACAGGTTCACCTGGGATTCGACAGCTTGGTCTCAGAAGCAGTGGAGCAGTGGAAGGACACGATGGCTCACCCAGAGAAAGTGGTGTCTGCGTGGCTCCCGCTCAGCGCTGCCTGAAGCGCCTCCTCCTCGCGCCTCCTCCTCGCGCCTCCTCCTCGCGCCTCCGGACCTGCCGTTCTCCCGATGCTTCTCCACAGAGGAACACTGTCATTGTGCGCCCACGCACCGGACTGTAAGCCACTCGACGCGCTGTGAACACCACATGAAACCACATTCCAAATCTTCTGGTTGCTCAGTTGTAAATAGGGGTTTCGAACAAACTGTTATTGCAGGAAGGTCCTGGGGTTGTTTCTGTGTCGACATTTGCAGGGAAAACATTGTTTCTCTGTTTGAATTAGAATGTTTAGAAGCTGAGAAAGACAAACTCACTGTATCAGACTGTAGTTAAGACCCATGTTAAAGGCTTGTGATATTTTACAGTCAACAAACTAAACAAAAAACAAAACTAAGCACTTTTTTCAGCTCCATTGGCTCCAACTGAAGACGTAACTATTTAAACAGTTTTGAGTTTTACTTTTTATATGAATATAAGTGCTTTTTTTTTAGCTTTGTTTAAGTCTCCACGAGCTCCTGAGGGAAGAATCAGACTCTTGATGAATGCGCCAATGTGTTCACTAGCTAGTTGTTTACTGCATCCGTCTGCTTTTTAGTGCTGAGATGTTTGCGCACAGCCTCTTGTCTGAAAACAGAACAACGTGAATACAGTCCATTCCCCCTTTGTAGCCACTTTAAAAAGACTAAATCTAAATCGGTTAGTTTTTGGGAACGTTTTTAGATCTTGATTTATTTACATTTGGTATGTGGCATTTTTTTAACCTTTTTTAATTGAGATATATGACTTTAAAGTAGAATCAATTCCCTGTTGCTTTTAGTCTAGATATGGTGTTTTTTAAGAATAGGAGAAATATTAATATCACTCAATTAACCCTTCAATTAACAAATTGATTAATAAAACATTTGCTGTATGCTTTTGATGAAAGCACTTTATTTTTGGATGTATTTAATGTTAAATGTTTAGTGATTAAAGATGTTGTTCGAATACGTGGAGTTAGTTTGTGTATTATTGATTAATGCATTGTATAAGTATTAAGCTGTATGTGACATTTTATCTGAGCAGAATCAGAAACAAGACAAGAATCCTTTTTTCACAGAAAACAGGCCGTGGACGTAGGCTTGTGCATTACTCTTGTTACTCTCAGTGTAGCGCCTGTTAAAATGGGTCAACAGCCATAAACCACAGCGTCACCCTTTCACCTTTTATTGAAGAGGCCACTGGTGTAGAAATCTTAAGACAAACAGGAGGAGAGTCTGCAACGGTGGTTCTCCTCCCCCTGGCTTTGCAAGATCCGGTTTTTCCAATTTCCCCCTTCACCATAAAGGCAATTAACCTAAACATTTGAGCAGTGGCTGTAGACAATTTGTCATTTGTGTGGACAAAACAGCACTATTTTCTTTTAGCTGCAACATTTGGAAAGGTTTCAGTGCTACTTAAAATACATGCAAACCCTATTTGCTGTTATTCCATTTAACATTATCACTATTCCAAATATTTAATTTTGAACAAATATTCTATTTTTGTCAGGCACAATTACATTTTTTATTTTTTTTACCAAGGTTTACCATCCCAGATGGCGTCCTGCCTCCAGATCAGTCTCATACAGCACAAGATTGACTGGCAATGTGCTCTGTGTGACCAGCTGTGGACGTGGACACACAAACACACCCAGTGAACAATAAGTCTGTGGACCAAGAAAACAGAGTTTGGCAAGTGTTTGTGTTTAAAGTGTGTGTGTGTGTGTGTGTGTGTGTGACCAGGACAACCGGGCGACCCACGTAAGCCGGCCTGCGTCAGAGCCCTTCATATCCTGGCCTGCCAAGACACCATCATCTTTATTTCACGTAATGAATGTTTGATTTATGGTTAATGTTACACAGAGAGCATTCCAAACACACCTTACCCTGTGACTTGACTCAACGCTCAGCTCTCCAGCATAGAGGAGTTTGCTTGACTTTGTTTCAGGAGAGGTGCTTTTGTCTCACACGCTGGATTCAGGGTTCATGGCTTCTCTTTGTGCTTGACAGATTATTTTCCCTGCACTCATTTGGCGAGTTACCACAGTGAGTCTGCAGCACATTCCAGTTGTCTAACAACGTCATGCTTGTTTCTGCAGGGTCCTTTTTCTGGGAGACACAATGAGTCCTTAAGCAGAGACGAGAGCTGTGACATTAACTATTCTCTCCTCATATTTGAAGGCACTTCTTCTGGTTTTCATTCAAGATAAAGATTTATATAATATGACATGACAGATGACCCCCCCCCCCCCCTCCGAGCTTATTACTACCTCCCTGACAACCAGCTGGAAAATAACTTGGACATCCTGCAAGGAACATAATAAACCCTGTAATAAAACGGTGCCTCCTTTAGGAAAGTATTACTGCCGACAGAATGTTTGCTTGATGAAGTTTGTTTTATATATATATTTATGTATATATGTATATATATATATAATTTATATTCTAACCATCCATCACCGTTCCTCACGACTCAGCATATTAGAAACAGCATAAGCCTCATTAAATAACACCATTTAGACAATATGCATTCTGGGACACCAAGGGGCGCCAAAGTCAGAACAAAATATGGTGCAGCGTTTTAGTATCTTTTATTCTTAGTTCACAGCTGCTCTCACTGTGTCGTTTTCAACTGCAAAGAGCACTTGCTTTCAACACAGAAACTCACAAAAATTCACAATTTTAAATTGCAAAACTTCACAAGACGCACTACAAAGGTTGGCAATAAGCTGGTTATCATAATACAGTATTTACAAGTTAAAGACAGTCTCTTCTCTGGGCGTATATTGCAACAAACACACCGTGGCTCTGACATTGATGCTGTTGACTCCCCAGAGTCGTATGCTGAGGTGTGGGTGATAAAATACAGATGAAATGAAAAGTGTTAGAAAGTATCAGATATTCTGGGCACGTATTAAGTTCAGGCACCTGAGGCCTTCATATTGTTGGACAAATATTACTTACTCACAACTCAAGTACAGTCTTTCTGTTATCAATCCCCAACCGTTCCTTTTCTGTAAATCCGTTTTTTCTTCTATTATGTTTTAAAGTTTAAATCGGTCAAATTGATGTTTTTCTGTAGCACTGTGTGTTTTCTAGCATGTGAATATGATTGCCAGCCGTGTAATAAACAATCTGCTCAATGATTCTTGGGATGTATTTCACTGGCAAATTAATGGTAAGATTAGAATTATGTGTTGTGTACATGAGATGCAGCTGGGTTTTCATTTGATAGATTTATAAAGGTTCTTGTGAATGCGTAGTCATGTACAAGTGTATTTGTGCGATGCCACCCAACAGCAGGATAGGCTCCAGACAGGAAGCGGCTCAAATGATGGGAACCAAATTCTCGTTACGAAGTCGTGGAAGACAACCTTATGGACGTCAGATAAAAAGCAACTGAGACCTGCTGCGGAAAGACCCCATAAATTATAAGGTGGACTCGTGGGCCCAAATTTTGCTGAAGACAAACCATTGGAAGCTAATGTTACTCTGTGACTCCTGGAGGGGGAAGTAGCTAACTGCTAACATGCTTGAGAGTAAATGTTAAGTTACTGAACCAATATAAGCTTAAAGGATTAATCATGAGAGGGAGAGCAGTGGAGGCCTATTTGCAAAGGAGCCACCATCTCATTCATGTTCTTTCAGACACAATAACATCCAGCATGGTCTCATGTGGTCGCAGAAGCAAGAGTCTCGGTAACAATGGTGCACCGACCACTGTGCTCCCTTTAGCCAGTAATACCCAGCTACTGGGAACATCTGCTACAAAGCTGATTAGCTCTGGTCGACCACCAGCTGCTGGTTTTTCATCAAAATGGGATGAAACCGGAATCTTCAATCTGTCAGTAGGATGTTTTGTACATCTTCATCTCCTGGATTGGAATTCCTCACATAATGGAATTTAATACTGATCTTTAAATTTGATCTGGTTTCGAGACCTTTTCCTCTTTTCTCGCATACGCGTGTGTATGTGAACACGCGTAGTTATATTTACTGATGTACAGTCTACACATTTGCATTTCTCCTTATGCAAAGCCCAAATATTTGTTAGGTCTCTATTTAAATACAGTTTATTCATTATTTTTTGACTCGTGTGTTTCTCTCTTTGTGAGCATTCTTCTGAGCTCTTTATTACCAACAAGAATCTATCATTTCTGTCCCCTTGACAATAACTTGAAAATTGAGTAAATACTATATAATCATTGCCCATGGTGGGCGAAGCAGTCAGAGCGCCCTCTTGTGGTAAATAGCGAAATGTGCATTATTTAATTGGCCTCCCAGTGTTGAGCAAGTTGTGGGTGTGAGTGTGCGTGTGCGTGCGTGTGTGGGTGTGAACACGGTGACGCACTGCTCTGTATTTAATAACTTGAGCAGGCAGGATGAGACGAAGATCAATTGCAAATGTCACGCTGAGCAGAATGGATACGGACGGTAAGAACATGCCTCTGAGAGAAGGATTCCTGGTGAAAAGGGTAAGACATTTTACTTTACTAATAAATACATGCTAGTTATACAGACTCCGTATACATACTTTTATTTGAAGAAAAGAGTTTGGGGCATAACGGGCTCATATAACATCATGAATGTAAGATAGAAGCGTATGTACGTATCTACTGACATGATGTGTCACCTCTGTTATCATTTCTTATCATGTGATCACAGGGTCATCTGGTTCACAACTGGAAGGCGCGCTGGTTCGTGCTGATGCCGGACAAGCTGCTGTATTACAAGTACGAAGGAGGCAAGAGGGACTCATGTCAGCGAGGAAAGATCCTCCTGAAGGACTGTGTTATAACTTGTCCTTTTCTGGAGTACGAAAATCGACCGGTGGGTTATTTCACAGCATTAGTGTTACTTTTCAAGGAATTCTAAGAATTGGAATGGCCTTAATAAATCACAATAATGATATTATCTAGATATCTATAGATTTCTTGAGAAAAATAATAATAATGCCATCAGCTTATAAGAAAAGGAAAAGGAAAAGATGAAGAATTCCTTCATTTGCTTTCATAATTAGTTTTGATTCTGTCATAAACATACTGTATGTCATATCTACTATCTGTCACATGGATGTACTGTGTTTTCTTCCTTGTGGGGTCCTTTGTACGCGTTTTATTGAACCACATTTAAGATGAGTCTCTCCTTGAGTTCCAGTGTGGCTTCAGGCTACTGTTTTGGCAGAATCTTCTTTGTCTGAATTGGCCGTCAGAACTACACGTTTATTTCTATTATCTCTATGTTTCTTAGTTAGTATTGAAGCTGCAGACAAAGAACGGGGTGGATCATTTTTTGGAGGCCTGTTCCCGGGAGGAGAGAGATGACTGGGCAGATGACATCACCGCTGCTGTCGTCAAGCTGCGGCTGCCTGAAGATGGGGAGGCGACGGAGCAGCAGCAGCCTGCTGGATCCCAGTTACACAACATCAATCTGAGGTCAGCCGACATCCCACCACACAGGCTTTTACCACATGTTGATAGCTTTTCACCGCCTCACTTCCCTTTCTGCTCGTTTCCATTTCTTTGGCAGGAAGGTGCTGGACCGCATGTACGACGTCCACAGTGGCATAAACATGAGCAACCACATGGAGCAGGGCAACACCTACAGCAACTGCTTCTCAGGTGAGCCGGCACACCGTCTGCAGTCTTCTGCATCATGGCGGGCCACGACTGCCTGGGAACATTTTAACACGTATTCACTTTTACTACATTCATTTGGGTCGGGATCCCTGTATGATGCTCATGAAGCTACAAAAATGAAGGTTCTTCTGTAACTTTGACTGCAACTTTATTTAGAAGTGTAGTCTACAATTCACGTTTTGAATTGTATGCATGCGTTTTTAGTCGCCTTGCTTGATGTCCCCGTTGTCTTGGTGCCTGTCGAGTACGATTTGTTTTGTAGATTACTTCTTTTAACAATTTAAAGTATTTTAGTGTGATTTCTAAATCAAAACAACTAGTTGCCAATTTGTCAAAATTGTGTTAGTGTTGTTTTTGTCGAGGACAGCTTTTAGTCCTTTCAAGTATTGGCCCTTTTGGACATTATTTATAATACCGTAAACTAAAAAACTATATGTAAATAGTGACGCATTTGAAGGCACAACTTGGAAAATACAGTCAATTCCAGCAATATAATTGGATGAAATAAAAATGGTACACAGTTTTAGTGCAAAGATTTATTTATTCTACCCTGCAAGTTTGTATTTCGTGGTAAAAGTCTGGCTTTGGGCATAGACTATTTACATTTTATATACAATAAACTGCCAACACTACACGGCACATTTCAGAGAGTTAAATTGACTCTTGTGTTTATATTGTCATATACATCTTGTCAGTGTTAAAGCTACACTAAACAAGTGTTAACAAATATTAACAATTTACCTCGGAATAAGTGTAAAAAATAAATCTGCTAAGTGTTAAATACACTATGTAGAGTTAAACCCAACACCAAGCTCTTTCGTACAATTGACTCCGTAACAGCTGAATCAACTTTTTGCAGCGTAATTTCAACTCTGCACACCGGAAAATGAACTCTAAGAATGTTGCTGTGTAGGCAATACGTGTACGGTGATCAGGGTATTTGCTCTCCATGCATTTCTACATATGTACACCATTTGAATGTGTATTTCCCTGCAGGTTCCGCGGTGGTGGACTGGCTAGTGTTCATGCAGCTGGTGCTGACCCGCGTGGAGGCCGTGACGCTGGCCTCCGCCCTGATGGAGGAGGGTTTCCTGCGGACCATCGGCCTGAAGAGTGTCGAGGCTTTCCGCACTGCCGGCCTCAGCGAGCAGTTCCTGGACGACTCCACCGCGCTGTACAGCTTTGTGAGGACCAGGAAGTCTCGGCCTGCTGAGCTACTACTGTTCATGCACGATTCCACACTGAGAATACTGAGGATGCATTCATGAGCGGGTCGGAGTAGTATTTCATCGGAAGCACTTTTTTATTACAGTCTGACAGCTTAAAGAAGAGAGGAAGTGTGAAGGCAGAGTCTTCCGCTTCTGCAGTGGAGCTGAGTGGAAAAGTGATCAAGAGAGGATATCTACTTAAACAGGTAATCACGCTGAATCAGTATTATTTATTAAAAGCAAACGCCATGAAAATAGAGACACAATTAACTACGTGAATGAACCAAATTTAGTCATGCCTTTTTATTATTAGTAAATGTATGAAATCAACCATTCATAAAATTCGTTCATTTTTCGATAATTGAAGGATTACAGAAAATCTGCACCAAACCATTTTTTAACATTTGTAACTGCAGACTTGGGCCCGTTTTGTAAATGGTTTACCACCATTTATAAAAGCATTATGATGAACATTATCCAAAGCCGGTGTTCACACCCGGGCAACGCCAAACGTGTTGTTTTTTGTACTACAACTACAAAGCCTTAAAGGTGCATTGCCTTCTGATGTTTCATGACTCTGAAAAATGAATGAATGTGTGACATGATCAACTAAAGTCACCATTGGCCCTCCTTTAAACACAAGGGCCACAGAAGGAAGAACTGGAAGGTGCGACTGTTTGTGCTGCGATCACAACCTTCATACCTTCACTATTATGATCCCACCAAGGTGAGTAAACAGCGGCGATGCTACTGAGGCCCAACCTACTACTAATGTCACTGCACACACAAGTCATTTAAATACCTGATCTAAAAGAAGTCTGATCCGTGTAGTTTACCTGCAAACACACTAAACGCATCAGGACATTCCATAAATAAATGTTTAAATGGTGCAATAGGAGATGTTGTCTTTTCTTGAGCTTCAGGCTATGACTCCGAAGCCGTCATTACTTTAACGCCTGACTCTGTCTCCTCCACTTCCTGTCTTACGCCACTCATCAGGATGACATCAGCCCTGCTGGTGGCTTCTCTCTGCGGTCCTGTCTGGTGTCGTCTCTGGGAGACAACGGAGTTCCCTCAGGTGAGTCACTGTCTGCGGTGTTCAAGCAAAGGAAAACTATGGACAAGCAATGAGGAGATTTTTCCTTTCAATGGATTTTAGTTAACTTGTACTATCTGTCCATATAGAACCTTTTACATGTCTCTCTCCTCAAGATGAACATGGGCACATCACACATAATAAAATGCTGTTTACTAAAGCACCAAACTGGAATCATTGCCAATAAATGCATAATTTACTCCCTTTTGAGTGATATTTGCTAACAACAACAGTCTTTTATTTACTGGAGGAAAGTTGCTTTCTTAATCCTGAGAGCTACAGACGAGGTGAACAGTAAAGTTACTGTTATTTTTGCATCATCATTCATTCCATTTACAGATTCATTGTGAACTGTTGTAAATTATTAGATTCAACAAATGTAATGTAACTGCACTGATCCTGCTTTGTCTGTTAGACAATCCCAATGCTGTTTTACATGAATTCATCCGTTGATTCCTTCCTCACAGGTGTAAAAGGCAACATTCAAGGCAACTTGTTTAAAATCATCACCCAGTCAGACACACATTACTTCATGCAGGCTCCGACCCTGCAGCAGAAGATGGACTGGATTGATGCCATCAGGGAGCAGACGTAGAGAGGTTTTAAGATTATAAAATTAAGATTTATAAGATTATAAGATTAAGATTTACACATTCCATGAATGTTTACCTCAGCAGCCAACTGGGATGATGCCATTTTAATTCATTTAAATAAAAGTGTTTGTGGTCACAACACAATTCTCTTAAACACTAATGCTTTCTGGTTGAATATACTGTATTTTTCATTCCGTGCGCGGAGGATTTAAAGGCGCTTCATTCAGACACTAGTGCTGAAAGTACATTTACTCGAGGAAACCAAAGTAAAATGTTTGGCACTTGTACCACACGCAACTATCTTCATTATCTGCTACTTTATACTTTCTCTCCACTACATTTCAGAGATAAAAATGTCATTCTTTGCTCCATTACTTTGATATGACAGCTGTAGTTACAAATACGCAGATGAACATTGGACCTAAAACAATGAATGAATTGTTAAACCTTTTATTCTTAGGACCCCTCTTTAATGGCCGTTGTCAGCTTTCAGAAGTTTGTGAGATCTAAACGTCTAAACATCTGATAAAACGTTTGTCATTTTACTTTTAAACACACCGTTTATTTGTCCGTAAGAGAGTTTCTGCAGGTCTTAATGAGTGTGGATTCAATTTCATCAAAAAGAAGAAAACTGTTCTTAGAAGGTGCTAAAGTAAAAGTCATTAATATATACTGTGTATATCCACATTTCTTCTTCTTTGTAGTATCAGTTATTAAATGTTTCTGTGTGTGACTGTGGGATTGTCCCGAGACTTGGTCAACAAATAATGACTAAGTTTAAGTCTAAGTCTAATTTGTCCAGTATGTGAAACAGGTATTAAACATCAATCTATGTGTAGTTACAATTTCTTTAAAAGTCTTGGATTCAACTTGATTTTAACGTAATGTGAATGGAATGTTTTACTGATCGGAGACAAGGAGGAAGTACAAGCAAAGACAAGAAAAGACAAGAAATGACCTCGGGCAGTATTTTTCCCAGTCATCATGTTTTAGTAGAGAGCCGCTGCTCCCAGAAGTCACAGACGGGCACTCCCTCTCTGCAAGCTGAGCAGCGCCTTTATCAGTGACTCACGCTCGGCTGCTGTTGGTTTACAGGCTTCTTGCACTGACATCATAAGTGGTGCAACACATATCAGTTACTTAAGTTGCTCTACAGTCAGTCACTCTGACAATAAATCCAAGTAGAACTTCCTCTGCCGCAAAGTCGAAAACAGCAAAACATTTAACAACAAAGGGAATTTATTGCCGTGAAGTAAAGTCAGTATGAAACGTTCACACAAAAAAAGCTGAGGGACAAAGAAAAGCACAGGAACACAGGAGCTTTTCGAGGTTGTTGTTGTTAAAATAACAAAAGTGTTCCATAAAACCTCTGCAACTTTGTGTTTAATCTGGAGACAAACCAACGCTGTGTGTTAATGGCATGCAATAAATAGCTTTACATTATTACACCTGTTAGAGTACTGAGTCAGGCACAGAATGACAACGGGGTGATTTCAGAAACATTCGTCTTCATGCAGGCGCTCGTAAGAGTAAGTGCTTTCAAAGATTAACTCCGGAGAAGTCAAGGACAGACGTCAGAGGTTTTGAATGCGCTCAGGCGGATGCAGCAGTGACGCATTACGTCTGAGCAAATGTCCATCAGGAAGAGAAAGTAGTATAGCTTGGACCACGATTGCAACAATTCACTTCACATTCCTCGGTTGATTTAAGACACTGATAATCGTTACATTCAGTCTAACTTCAAGTCCCCAAACAGGTGATCTAGGGGAGGCCCTCAACACGTGATTACGAGACAGGCGTCACTTTGTTCCCCCAGCATCCCCCTCCTGGGTTAATTCATTCAAAGAAGCTCTATTCTAACAACAAGCGCTGGTGTTAGGCCACCTTGGTGAGCTGAAGGTCTCCAAAGACGCGTAAGGCAGTGAGGGAGGCGAGCTGGGAGAGCCGGTGGCTGAATCCGCACAGAGGCTGCCCGTCCACCAAGACGCGAAACTGCTGGTGCTCACAAACTATCTCCATCTGACAGTCAGAGAGGAGACGAAGGGGAGGAGAAGGTCAGGGGTTTGTGTTTAATACTAGAAAAAGTAGAGCATATTGTATGGGACAAATGCATGAACAGAGAAATCAGTCACATCTTCATGCACATAATAAAACCTTTTTATCTAAAAACACTCTGTTTGGTATTTTACCTGATTTCTATATTTCTTTATTACACTGAACTTTGACTGTGCTTCTAGTATATTCACTCATCAATATGTGAACGATTAAGACTTGAAACCCTTTTTCCGTGGTTTTAAGGGACAGTGCATCAAGCTCATGGTCCCTTCGGGGACCATGATTTGATCTCAATCATTTAGGACCATTTCTGTGGAACCAGCTCCCAATTTCAGTCCAGCGGGAAGTGACACTCCCTTCTCTTAAGAGGAGGCTTGAGGCTCTCCTCTTTGATGACGCTTGTAGTTAGGGCTGGCTCAGGTCAGCCAGGACCAGCCTTAGATAAGCTGCTTTCGGCCTAGGACACACCGAGCTCCCCTCTCCTCTTCTCTCTCTCCTGCTGTATCAATTCACATCCCTAGCTTTGCTTTTCTGAGTCTTTCTGTCCTCGCAGGTTTCCATGGACGGTGGGTCCATCCTGACCCTACTTCTACACGCATTATTAGTCACTTTATTGTCACTTTACTAACTTGACTTCTCCCCCCCAGAGTCTTTGTGCTTTCTTTCCTTACAGATTTTTTGTATGTTGTATGTCTGTTCTCTCCCGACATCCACTCATTGTTTGTAGTCACTTTACATTACATGTAATTTAGCTGACGCTTTTATTCCTTTTTGTTCCCAGAGCGTTGGACCTGTGTTCTCTTATGGGGCTTTTTCTTTACATTTGGGGCCTGTTTGACTTTTCATTCATTTTCAAAAAGTATTTATTGCAATTCTGACCAGGATTGGAAGGGAAAGGTTGATGGGGATTGTTCAAACAACAACAAGAAATAATGTTTACACGTAAACCTCTCTATTTAACCTTATTAGGAAGATCTCCAGCAGCTCTCCCAGAAAAATACTTTGAAAGAGACGCAGGACGGATATTATCATTGTGGCCATAACGGCTGACTCTTTCTCAAAAAATATCCAGTTACAATGCTCAATGTCAGAGGCCAATAAAGGTACCTTGAAGGATTCTCCCGGTGCAAATGGAAAGTAGGAGAGGGTAGTTTCAGGTCTTCCCCACTCTCCAGCCAGGCGAGCGTTGCGTTGGACAGCCTTATCCATGAAGCTCACCTTCAGCTGGAATCCCACATCGGCGTCTGTGTCCTCTTCCTCGGGCTCACTGGACAGAATCACCTCGATGCTGCGCAGACAGACGCAGGATGTCCAGGAAGGCACAGGAGTCAAGACATGTAACTTTGCTACTCTGTATTTCGGAGGCGGATGTTGTACTTTTATTTTATTTTTTTACCGTTCTACATTTATGTGGCAGCTTTGGTTACAATTAGTCGGTTTGCAGATATTTGGTGTCAACTATTTTGATTATTATTTAGGAAAACATTTTGTGATTCCAGCTACCGAAATGCAAAATATGTGTCAATTTTCATATTGATTATTTACTTTTATTTGTAAAAGGCTTGGAGGTTTGTAAAAATGAAAGAATGGGAAGACGCCTATTTGGGCTCTGAGTAATTGTGAACTAAAAACAATTATATAATATCCCCATTCATGTATATTGAAAGTAAGTATTTTTATATGGTGATCAGCAGTCACTTAGTGCGTTGAATACCTTTAATACTTTAAATACATTTCCTGATTATTTCATGTATTATTTTACTCAAGTAACATTTTCAATACTTTTTTCAATGCCTTTATTTGGAGCTATAAGATCTGAATCCTTTCTTCACCACTGCTGATATCCTGTAGCGCAGTGGTTCTCAAACTTTTTACACCAAGTACCACCTCAGAAAATACTTGGCTCTCCAAGTACCATAATGACCAACCCTATACAGTAGCGTAGTAGGCCTAAGTATTCATCAAAAACAAGGCAGAGGTTTTATTCCTAAAGCAGTATATTTAATATTGTCAGCCATTGTAACATTTTACACAGTTTCAACAGTAAGACTGCGCTTAAATATAGGAAGGAAAAAACAACTGTACTTAAATAATGATTCAATTAAAATGTATTGCACATAAAAGTTAAATAAACATTGTACTAAAATACATGTAAAAAACTGTTCTTAAAGAATAAAATAAAAGTGATTTTTTGGCGTACCACTAGAGGGAGCCCCGCGTACCACTAGTCGTAGCAAACTTTGAGAATCATTGCTGTAGCGTTACTGTTTGTCTGCCTTTGATTTTACATTATTTTAATGCTTTACCTTTTCGCGAATTAACTGAATTATTAATCTATTGTTTTCTTTGGAGAACAGTGACATCTTCTGGTGTTTTTCAAAACGGTATCGTTGTAGTAACACATTTAATGAAGAATAATTGATAGTCAGTTTAACCACAACTTAAAAAAACTTTTGCTTATAACTTTTGCTTATACTTATAGAATATATATGTTTTTTTAAATCTTGAAACAAACGTCTAGTGGTTAAAGCTCTATTTACTTAGATGCTGTACTTCAGGACAACTATTTGAGAACAGGAAACATTCTGCATAATAAGTACTGATTCTACCATTACGCCGGTGTCTTTACTTAACTGTATCAGAGCACTTTATAGGATATTGCTATGTACTTTTACTTACGTGAAGGATTTTTATATTTTTCCTTGCTAAAATTGATTTATTATGTCATCTTTATTAAACCAACATTTTATACTTAAATTACATAATATTATACGTTTTGACCTGATCTGGCAACTAAAATGACAACTAAGCATATGACATATACTTTTTGATAATGGAGTTAGTATCGTAACGACCTAAAAAAGCTCTGTCATAATGCATGCATGAGTTGATCCTTTGGGACGATTTGTCCTTAGAACCTCTTTAAGAAAGATCTGCATCCCATTTTTTTTTTAACAGAAAACGTTTTTTTTATTTTTTACAAGCAGCCTAATTATCATCTTTTTCTAAAACTTAACAGATGTCTGAATGTGTAATCAGCCAATAGATTTTATCAACCAAAGACATTCCTGGGTGAATTAGATATCCGGATTTCGTGGGAAATTAAGCTCTACCAAGCACATTCACATACCAGCCCATAATCAGGCAACACACTGGCATTACAAAGATATTTTCCCAAGACTTGCTGAGTGGCTTTGCACTCAAACACAGACAACAGCCGTTTGAAAACCTGTTTAAGCATTTTATTTTAATAACATTAATTGACTGCCACATTGACCGCCATTTGTGCAACAGTCGGCTATATATAATATAATTTTATAAAAAAAGGTGTAGACTTACTTCTTTGGTTCTTTGTTAATAATTCCAATGACCACCAGCTTCATTGAAGGCCGTAGTCCACCCTTTATCTCTCCAGTATACTCCCCCTGTGAAACAATAGAGGTGTTTCAGATAGAGAAGAGCGAGCACACAGAATCAGGCCTATACCGCTGAGCACACTACATCAGATCGCTGTGGTGCTCTGTGATCGTTCAGTCTGCTGATGTCTGCACCTCCCGTTAGCTGCAACCCATACGGCACCGCAGGGAACAATAGCATTGTGGATCCACAGTCACAACTGTCAGTAACTCAGTTGCAAAATACGTATCCATTTCTTTGCATAATGTATGACTAAAAGGGATATTATATATTATATCAGATTCTCAATCAAAATTTCACAGCTACATACATTTTCTTTCTTGTCCTTGTCTTCCATTCCACTCAGGGCGTGATGCAGTGTGAATGTTTAGAGCGGTGATGCCAACTGATTGACTCTCAACTGGCAAACCCCTCCTTTTCCACGTTGTCATGGAGACAGGCTCCCAATTTGGCGGTGACAGAGGTGGGAGACAGGCAGAGAGGGGGAGGGCCACATATTACAAGCTTCTAAACCATTTAAATACAAAAGGAAAATTGTAAAGAGTATGGTTTTGGAGGGAATGAAGCTCCAGTGTAGGTTCAACCTTCCACATTCATGTCAATAGCTTTTCTGTCGGTGGTTTGCAGCGGACCGCCCTTCATTACTATGGGGAAGCAGGCATACACACTGCGTGCTTCTCTTTAAAACAGCATTGATGCCTTCACTAGTGACGGTTCCAGTTCGCTAAACTGGTACCGTAGTATTAATAATAATAATAAGTACGGTGTCAAGGCCTTCAGTCAATCTCCTTTATTTCTATTAGATTTGTGTCTTACTTCTACATTCGGGTTTCGATTTTAATAAAATAATAATACTGACGACAGTGCTGCGTAAACTACTGTTGAATTGTGGGCTTTCCGATAGCCTTGAAAGTCCCAGAAACAGGAACGCCCCCTCCTGCCAACCTTTGACCAACCAGCGTTGAAGAATCAGCTGATATGGTCACGTGACCTTCGTTATCACGCACACAGCCTTCCCTACCAATTTAAGAGAAAATAGTAGCTAGGAGTGTTAATAGTCCCCATCGGGGGAAACATCACAAATAAATGAGTAAGTTACATTATTAAACACTCGGCAACTTGTTATTGATTTACGTGTGTGTCTCCCAGCTGTAACGGAAGTTGGCTAACTTAATGTGTCAGCTGCACTCTCAGTCAGCAAGATTTGTAGCTAGCCTAATGCTAAAGGTTGCTAACAGGAGACGTTGAGGTAACTTGCTGTCAAATCTGAAAGGAGACGTTGAAAACATTTTAAACGCTTATTTAAAGACCTATTTAGTACCTCTCGCTGTGCAGCTCATTCGACAGTTTTGTATTGATTTATTTCTCAACTTTCGTGGTTTGTTTGAACACACATCGAAAGGTAACGTTACACTTGCAAAATCAGAAATCAGTTGTGTTACGGTCTCTGTGAAACATCACATGGCCGTACATGACGTATTGTGTAAAAACAAATGCAAATCCGTTTTGTATACTTTAATAGAGAGCTATAAGAATGGTAAATAAAACTGCTTATCCAGAACCAACATACCCATTGTTTCATAAATTAATTGATTTTCATACAATACTACTAATGTGTAAAGTAAACAACAAATCACTTGCATTGCATGATTATTTGCAGATACAAATATATTTTCTTTGAACTAGTATCCATGGTATATATTGTGACTTTATAATCGTTACATTTCGTATAAACCGTTTTTGTTTTAAGAAGAGGAAAGCCCAGGCCTGTCCAGTTGTGACAACTGATCGGAGGGTTGTCCCGATGCAAGTGGACATGTATCCCTTCGGCCGTGAGGCGGAGACCTTTCTTAAGGACCTTTTTGAGTACTTCAAGAGGTGCCTGCAGTACGGAGAGTGGGAGTTGGCCAATGCCTGTGTGCCACAGCTGGTCGGATCAACAGGAGGACTTTCAGAAAACCTGCGAAACATAATCAAAGCTATCGTTTGCCATCCTTACAGGTTAAAGTAAGTCTCGCTGCTTCATGCTTACAAAACATTGTTTTGTTTTTTTCCTTTTAGTGTCTTAGATAAATAAAATGTAAGCAACATTGTTATAACACTCCAAAAGCCTCAAAGCCAAACCCTTTTTTGTGCTGTGTTTTTAATGACAGCTTGTTTATTCTGCAGATGGGAGTCGGTAGGCAGTCCACACAGACTGGCCTGGTTCTGGCTTCAAGTTTTGGAGAAATGGACAGACGAGCAGGTAACACTATGAAGAATCCAGTATTGCAGCTCATTCTAGTGTGCTTATTTGATTTACTCTTTAACAAGATGTTTAGTCAAGTCCTCCTCCAGCTGTATGTTGGTTTTTTTAGAGCATCTCGGTTTGTGTTAACTTAAAAAGTATGTTTTGGTCAAATCCTTTGTTGCGATTGCAGAGACAATCTCCAAAACTGCACTGTATTCCTGCACAAAGCAGACAGCGTTGTATAAAACGATGTAAAAAAATAACTGTGGTTTACTGTCCCCTTCAGGTCCCTCTTGACGTCAGAAGAGAACTTGAGTTCCTTCTCCTCCTGGAGGAGTTGGGCTCAGAGAGCATAGCAGACAACGTGCTCAAGGTTATCATCGTCTCATCTAATTTAACTCTCTGCTGTTAATAATGACGTTGGAATAACTAGATAGAAAAGCCTTTACCTTTTTAGTTAGATTCAGATGAAACTGTATGTTCACACATGAACTGAGATTAACTTGTTACATGTTGTTGTGGCTGTAGACTGAGATTATTTATCTTTCAGTAGGAGTTGCACCAGGCCTTCTTGGAAACACAGTCGACTGAGGGTTTACGGAGAACAGATGCTGCTGTTGAGTCTTGCCTGCAAACCTTATTGGAGAAAAAAAAGCCCAGACTGGCCCAAACTTTAACACATTTCTTACAGGTAAGGTCACTTCTTAGAGGTGCGGTCATTTAGGAGATTACAATCTGTTTTATCGCTTTAAAATGACTAGACATAAATGTAAAAATAGAAATAAAATTATTTTTATTTTGTACAAGTCATCGGAAATGGCTTAAACATAGTAAATGGGTCTCTATATACAGTATTGTAAACCATTGTTTTCTTTTTTATTTTACCAGCACATTTCCAATCCCAGTTTCTCTCTTATCTATTTATTGATATCTGTGGAGTCAACTTTTTAAGTCCATGCATAAATCTTGCTTATTTTTTCCCCCTCGCCTATAGGACGGGTCGTGCACAGAGGACCATACGCTGCAGCACACATTCATTCAACACTTAATTAGGGCACTGGGAAAACCAGAGAGATCGCCGGAGAAGGTGGAGGAGTGGACGGAGGAGATCTACGGCGTGTTGGCCGTGATGCCGTGGAGCTCTGGAAGAAGCGACGGGCAGCTGGAGGCGCTGTGTGAGGCGCTGTGGGCCGCCAGGAACAAGCCCCTAAATGAGGAGAGGATCCTGAGCTCGCTGCTCCGCCCCCGCTGCGATGCCCTCGTCACGGTTTACTGTTCCGCTGCTTTGAGACTTCAGAGGGATCATCTCCTGAGGAGCGCGCCTGATACACAAGGTAGACTCAGTGGGTGCAGCTATGAGCTTAATAAGGATGCTTGGTCTAATATAAACAGGTTGTGGTGCTGCATAAACTCTCCTTTGAATCTAACTCACCGAATTAAGTTGATCATTGATGTTCATCATCAGGATTTGCTTCATGCTTTAATCAAACACCGATATCTGTATGTATTTCTGATGTTGACTTTTTAAATTATCTTCATGGTTTTCTTTTTTAGAACATACTGCTTTAAAAAATAGCTGAAGATTACAACTTTCTATGAATCAGCTCCTTCTCTGAGCTGTTTCAGGAGTCCGGTTGTCTTTTTTATTCTATAGTACTAAAACGGATACAAGAGATTAATACATTTTCTTCCCTTTTTTAAAGGACAAAGGGTGGCATCAACTCCTTTCCTCTTTTGATCACACTTCTGCTTCTGTGGCTGCAAACAGATTTTAGTCTGCAGCTTTGTTAGCGTATGCATAAATCTTCTTTCGTTTTCTAAATATGCATTCTCTTACAATATGGCATCAAAGCAATAGTGGAGATGTGGTGATTCATGGCTTAGCGTATACATTCGAGTCATGTTTCACTAATGATACAAGCTTGGTTTATGTCATTGGTAAAACATGACACAAACCAAGCTTGTATACAGGATAACATAAGAAGAAACAGGGCACAAAAATAAATGTTGAACAACGGTTTACCCATAAAATCTGTTTCCATGAGCATTACCTCCTCCGTTTCAAAACCAATTAAAAACCCTATTTGGTAACTTTGAATAATGGCCTGTAATCGATCGTAGTACTCATCTTGTTTCCACTATTCTCATATCCTCCTCTTAGTGGACCTTCCTGAAGCAGAGAAGTTGGCTCTCAGTTTATGTTGCCACAAGGATCGTCCATCAATCTGGAAGACCATTTATTTTGAGTGCCTTAGCAGTGGAAAGCACTTCCTTGAGCAGGTCCTGGTAGGTAAACCTCTGCAAAACCACCAAAACAAATTTGGGGATCAGATCTGATTTCCCGAAAAAAGGAAAAGTGTACGCTATATTCTTTCAGTAGTATCATGAATGTACTTGTGCCGGATCGTCAGAGTCAAATGAAGTCGGTTAGCCATTGCATGTGATGAGATGCGGTAATGTAATGAGATTGGTTGCTTCCTGTAGGTAACTGCGCTTGACCTGATTAAACACGAGGAGTTTACCCAGCTGAAAGACTTACTGAGGTTGGAGTTCCAGCCTTTATCTCGTCTGCTGTTGCTCCTCCGATGGACTGAGTGTCGCAGTCTGAGCTCGGCCCAAATGCTGCTCAGCATCCTTCACCAACAGCAGGTCAGACATCCGCTGCACCGCCGCCTTCACCCCTGTTACTACAGCTATTAAGTGTCATTTGCTGATGGACTCATCTTTCTCTTTAGCCGCCAGCCAACGACTCTGTTCTACAGGAGTTTTCTGATCTTCTGTCCTCTCAACTTGGAATACTCGAATGGTGTAAAAACAACAATCCGTAAGCATTTGTCGGTTGTACCGCCATTTTAACTCCATCGCAATCACCATTCATTTTTTATATTTACATCTTTTATGATTGTTTCCATACAGAAATATTTCTATGGAAGCATTGCTGGCACAGCTGCACAATCTTGACAACCACTCCGCTCTCTATATTCTGCATTCTCTGACTCCTCTGGCTCAGTTTGAGGAGCACAAGATACTGGCCCTCCTGCAGCAACTGCCAAACCCAGCAAGAACAGGTCAGGATCCTCATCGTCCTCCCTTTTGTTGTTTGTCCTCTCGCAGTCTGGCACAAATGTTTTGAGGTTAATTACCAAAAGAATAACGTTACTGTCTTTTCTCTGTAGAAGAAGCTGAGGTCGCCCCTAATCTGCGCTGTGGTGTGCAGAGGAGCATCGTTTTGTTCCAGGGCTTCTGTGCCATGAAGTATGCCGTCTATGCTCTTTGCGTGAATGCACATGCATACTCAAAATGCAAAGAGTGTGAGTCGATGAAGCGACAGCAACGCCGGCCCTCAGAAGAGGAAATGGAAAAAAACACAACATCCTCAGAAGGTACCAAGTGTTCAAAGTTCAGTTTAATGATCGAAAGATTTCCGGTCTGATCGTTTTACCGGATTACAATCTTGTCCAACTGAAAATAAGTTGACAGTCATGTCTTAATGGTTTACCCGTTTTAAATATAAAGTATTTTACGTTATTTCTGGACACAAAACAGCTTTGCACCTTTTTCATTTTATATCACATGAGACTGAATATCTTTGGGTTTTAGACTGACAAAAAACTTTTAAGGACATCACTTTGGTACAATTGCTCATAAGGGCCATTATTTGTTTTTAAAATAACAGGTGGGGAAATTTTGAATACCTAGGATTAAAGTAGTTAACTGAAACATGGCAATATACTTATTGCTGCACAAAAGCTATTGCCACCTCCAGTCTGGACACCTGATATACTAAGGTGCTGGAATTTCAGATTTAATCCACTAAACTAAATGGAGATTAATTGATGATGAAAATATTTTGCACTTTTGCTGATTTCTTCTTGACCGTGCTTTAATAGGACATGTAGAATCTTGTTTGTTTATAGACCTTTTTGTTGTCTCCTACAGTTCTGAATGACTTTCGAGCTTGTTGTGTTTTCCAGGTTGCCATTTAGCGTTCCAGCACTACCTGTCAGAGTGTCAGCTCTATCTGGAGGCTGTTCCTGCCATGTTCCGCCTGGAGCTCCTGGAGGACATCTTCTCCCTTCTCTTCCTGTCCACCGCTGACTTTTCGCTGCAGATACCAAAGGAGGAACCTTCACTAGATGCAAGAAATACAAGCGAAGAGTCGGGAACTGAAGCGCAGACGGATGAGACGGGGCACTGCATGAAAGGGAACTGGAAGCTGCGTTCAAGTTCACCATCACCAGCCCACCCTAGTCACCTTGAGCTGGGCCACTTGATCCAGGGCTGCAGGGGGTTTCTGGCTGACGTGACGGCCATGACGGGCTTCCTGAAGCTGTTGAAAGAAGGGCTGGAGGGCATGCGTGTGCTGGGCCACGAGGGCCACGAGGGCCAGGAGGCCGGAAGAGCGCTTCTTCGAGAAGCCGAGGCGGCAGAGAACCTTAACTGCTCGGTGACGGCGGAGACGTTCGGGCCTCGTCTGCAAAGGTTGTCCAAACGGACCGCAGAGGCTCAGTGGAGGCTGCAGATCATCACCAGCAATCGGGGCAGTGGAAGTGGTGAGATGGACAAGATATTTCTCAGCTGTTACCTTCACTTTTTTTGATTCACCACTCTGCGTGCGAGACACGGCAAAGGAAAATCCCAAACATTTGAGTGGTGTCTCACCTTGACGTGTGTGGTCATCTTTTTTTTTTTTAGGTGAAGGCTTTTGATTTCTGCCATCAATTCTCTAGATCTTGATAGTAAATTATCTTTGCAGCTTCAGAAAATCCTCCCTGGATGTCAGCGGTCAGCTCTACCATCACTACTCTAGGACGGAGCAAGAGCTCGAGCCTGAGAAGGAGGCAGAGACCAGGGAGACATGCTACAGAGAGACAAACCTCAGTGGAGAAACACAGTGGAGAAGTTGGCACGAGTGCATCAGGTAACTGGTACACAACAGACCGTCCGTTATTTGGTCTGTTCAAATCACATTGAATCAGATCAAATTGTTTGATCACCAAATATGACGGGTTGTTTTACAGAATAAACCAAATTTGTAAATGATTGTATTGTAATGTTAAAATTTCAGTTAAAGTTTGCTTTAATCTTCATTGACCAACAATTTAGCTGAAATGTTTTTGTTGTGTTGGTAAATTCCGTTTTTGCTTCAATGAAATTACTATAATCCAGGCTTTTGTCCTTTTCAGGGTAATTCAAAAATGTTTATTTGTCCCTTTGTCAGATGGTGGAGGAGGGACGTCTTGTGTGGAACTAGAGGTCTGTCCATGCGGAGGTCCACACACCTGGCTCGTCCCCGCCATGTTGTCCCCTCCAGAGTCCTTACTCATGTCTTGTATCCGCCAAGGAAACTTTATGGAGGCTCATCAGGTCTGTGTGGCAACTACTGACACGTTACTGTTACTATTACTTCCCATAACTCTTACGCCTACTAACTAATGTCATTTAATTAAACCCCCCTTTTTTTTTGTGGCTTCCCCGCAGGTGTCTCTGGTGTTCGACCTGGAGGAGTCCGTCTGTTGTGGTGAGCTGGCGTTCATGGAGCGCTACAAAGAAGTGCTGGTGGAGCTGGGACGGGTGGAGCAGAAGATGGAGAGCCAGTCGAGGACTTCATCCTCGTCCTCTTCCGAGGGTTTGGCTACAGCTGCTGTGTCGGTGGCAGGACGGAGTCGGCTGGGAAGCAGCGGGCTATCGACTCTGCAGGCCATCGGCAGTGCTGCTGCTGCAGGTTCTTTTTTTTTCTTACGTGGGATTATATGGTGCTTTCAGTTCAATGAATAAAAATGCCCCAAACCACCTGCTTGGGATCCAAAGTCTCGTCCTCCTCGTTGCAGAGATTGGCAGCACTGGCGAAGCTAGAAACAAAAAAAAGCTGCGCCCTTTCCCCAAATTATCATTACAAATGTAAACAAGCAACCAATCTTGCTATTGTTAATAGCCGTCAGGCAAGCAGCCTTTGAAAACACAAAAAAAAAACAACACTAGCCAAGTGCATTGATATAAAAAATATGCAGTAGTTTATAGAACTATTTTCAATGGTTCTAATGCCTCTTATTATATATTTATCATGCAATGTGGATATCTCGGGATCTGACTCATTTATTCATCTTCCTGCAGGTGTGGCTTTCTACTCCATCTCTGACATAGCCGACCGTCTCCTCAGCACCCCTTCTCACCCGATGCCCTCCCTGGAGGACGGCTACTGGCTGAGCCGCTGCTCCTCAGACCCCTCCGACCTCGTCCACACGCTGCTGCAGGAGCTCAGCCCTGCAGCCATGGCGGCCTTCGACCTGGCCTGCTGCCACTGTCAGCTCTGGAAGACGTCCCGACAGCTGCTGGACACAGCCGAGCGCAGACTCGGCAGCAGCTTGGAGGCTCGAGGTTTGCAGTGTTGGGGTCCTTCCGGGAAGAATTTTTAGTAATTGTGATGTGCCATAAATTGAAACAAGACCGGTTGCTGTGTCATGTGTTGATTTAACATCTTTCCACGTGTAGCCATTTGAATCCCTGTCTGCCTTTCCAGGAGTGAGAGTTGACCCTAAGGTTCCCCATTCCGAGGGGATCCGTGGTTTCCCGATGATCTTACAGCAGATCAACAAGATCCTGAATCATTCTGCCACGAATAAGAGCTCTGTCAAAACAGGTATTTGTATGTTGGTTTTGTATTTTCATGCCATTTAGCCGATTTTAACCGAAAATGATCCAGACGGGTGAAATAACTTTCTTTATTAGAGATTTAATATTTAAAAAATGAAGAGAACATACTGAGCCTTTTTTTGTTTTTGTATCCTTTTGTTCATAGAAGCCGTTGGGGACGACCAAGGGGTCACCATGGCTGATAGCCACTTCTATCAGCCATTCGGTTGCTGCATCCAGGAGGTTCTCCTGTGTTGTTACCCAACCCTGAGCGAAGAGTCCATCGCTGCTCGGCTGGGTCTCGCTCAGCGTCTGGAGACCACTCTGCACGTCCTAAGCAATGCTACGGACGCCAAAGGTCTGCTGAGACGCACGCACGTTACAACGCTGTTAACATTTACTCAGCGTACCGAAAGCAGGGCTGAGCTGTTCCATGTTAGCATTCTTTGGGTAAGCCTGTATGATTTTTGGCTTCTCGTTTGAACAGAGGGCAGCGCTCTGCTGGCGCAATTAGTCGAACAGGCCAGTCTGAAGCAGTCGGAGCTGGAGACCCACCCCGTGCGCTCCAGCATGAAGCAGCTGCTTCGTTCTCTGGATCAGCTCTGCCCCTTCGAGCCCGACGGAGAACTCGCCAGGCCAGATTACGCGCGCAGTTTCCTCGACTACGTCAACACGCTGGCGTCCGTGTTGGTGCGCAGCCTCGGTTCAGAAGGTAAAGCCATTTGTCATCGAAGAGTTCATGTCTTTTGGGAAGATGCTGATCGTAATATAGGAGTATGTATTTATGATGCTCCTGCCCTATACATTTGCTAATAACAACCTCTAACAGCAAATCAGCAGGTGCAAAACACTCCCTTTTTATTCCAAACTACAGACCGTCTCGGCTCTTGTGCTGATTTTACCTGGTTTTATTCTCTGTCCCTGTTTCTCTTAGATCAGAGCGGTGACGTGAAGCTCGGTAATCCACTGCTGGTGTTGCTTCAAGCCCCATTTGAGCTGCTCTCCTACTTGCTGTTTGACAGACAGGTGTCTCCTGACAGGTATGCACTGCCAGTGTGAGCATGGTACACATGTGTTGTAGAAGAAGCCTTACGCAGTGCATTTATTAAAATCAAAATACTTTTTACTTCTATGTTTTTGGTATGATAGAGACTCTTTTGTACAAAATAAGCAGAAATACTGATTGCTTTGTCAGGTTATACCTGATTATTTGACAATAACCGATAAATCATCATCTCACTTGGCCATTCTATGACAAATTACTCAATACCAGCAATATCTGTTTTAACCTATCTTTTTTAATTGTTTTCACTTTTATACTACAGAAATGTTTTATTTTTTAAAGCACTTTGGGAATTCTGTCAAATTTAAAAGAATAGTAGACGGTGCAACACAATAAAGTCTTGTGCTTGAAGACGGCAAAATGTTTTCATAGTGAGATAAGCAGTGAAGGCAACGGCTTAGTTAACAATTGCTGTCCTGTTTCTATCCCCAGATTGCTGTCCTTGCTGCAGCAGGAAGGTCTCCGACTGAGCGTCCAGCAGGTGATCGTGCGGCGATGCTGTGAGACTCTGCCTGTGTGGATTTCCTATCCAGCTGACGGCAGCGACTCCAATGAGGCCGAGAACGATGGCGGAGTGTTCGGTGTGGCCAGTTTGTCCGCCCTGCTCCAGCAGCACGCTCAGGAGCACACGTCAACCCTGGGAATGACCGAGCCTCGGGCAGAGTTGAGCTCGGAGTCTGAGGACTCGGCGGAGGACGACTCCCAATCTCCCACCATCCTCTCCACCTCGCCTCAATCTCATTCATCTTCCTCTCCTCCTTCCACCAGCTCGTTCCTCCTCACACCGTCAGCCCTGTCTTTCCTCAAGTCTCGCTCCACTTTACTGGCCACACTGGCGTGTCTGAGTGCCTGCAAAGGAGAAATCGCCCGGACACAAACCTCCGGATGGTCCGGCTATTTCCGCAGCAGCCGTAGAGAGGTTGCCCTGGATGAAGAGCAGATTTCCCACGAGGCAGACAAACTCCTGAAGGAGTTCCCTATTCTCCGGGCCTACCTGCACGCCATGGCGGAGCCGTTGCTGGGCTCCCTGTTGAGTGAGGGCGACGAGGCTTCTGCCGGACTCGGGGCGGTAGTTTGCGGGAAACCCGTCGTCAGCCTCTTGCTGTCTGGGCCTCAGGACGAAGTGGCGCAGGCCGTGGCTGCTGAGGCCTTTCAGAAGGCTCTGTCCTCCGGAGACCTCAGCCGAGCCCTCGCCCTGCTGGAGCTGTACGGGCAAGGAGGCAGCCAGGAGGGGGAGCTAAGAGACCGCCTGCTCGCCTGTGCTGCATTAGAAGGTGAGCCATGCATTTTAACAGAAGGGAGTATATTGATGTTCATCAAATGTTTCAAATTTAGTTGGGGTAAAATACTTTATGCTGGAAACATTTTTGCCCCGCTAAATGCATATGTTCATGTAATTTTACCCTGGTCACTTTGGTTGAACAACAATTTAAGACGTATAATAATTATATTAAATCCAGTAATTCCGAGAAAAAGCTGAAAGTCACTGGATCCATATGTGCAGATTTGTGAAAATCAAAGACGTTACCTTGTGTACTGAGAAGATCTGATGCATCTTTCCCAATTTTCTGATATTTTATTGATTTTGAAAAATCACTTAATTATAATGAAATAAATATTTGATTAATCAATATAGACAATTAACAAATTCGTTGGCTTAACACAAGTATTCAGCATTATCTCTTAACCTCTAATTGTCTTGTATGTTGAAAATAATCACAAATAAATATTTGAACATATAAAAAAGGAGCGAGTCATTGGATGCAAAGAGGTGAGGGAGCTGCACGCCGCGTGTTGCAGTCCACAGCAGGGCCGGCCTACACTCCTTGCGAAGATGTTTGTTGTTCTTCTTTTTGTTTCTCTTCAGATGGAGACGACGGTGTCGGTCAGCTGTTCCGCGTTCAGGACGCTAACCTTCGTGCGCGTGTTGCCCTCCAAGCTCTGGAGCGGTGGCCTCTGTCCGCCTGCCTGGAGCTGCTCGAGTTCTGCCTCAGCGAGCCGAGCACGGACGCCTCGCTGAGGACGGACTTGGAGCTCAAGAAGAAAGAACTGGACATCTATCACAGGGTATTCAAGCATTCAAACCAAGTCGATAACTGTAGAAGCCATCCAAACAGTCAAACAGATACGAGCGTAATCGTTGATACAAATCGGATAAATACTTATCTTGGAATTGAGATAGTTCGTAATGAGTAGACTCTCACTTTAAATTTTGAAATAAATTGTGTGATCTTTCTCATGTTGCAGATGCTGAATTTACAGCCTCCGTTTCCTTGGGGTACTTGGCAGGAGCTGAGGACGGAGTCTAAGACAAACTCTGAGTCCATGTTATCTAGGATGATGGAGGCAAAAGTAAGTAATCCACCCCCACAGCAGTTTATGTACTAAAGTGTCTCTCTTTGCTTCAGGTAAGTCAAACATAACTAAACGCTGTAATTATCTAACACATTAACTAACCAGCCACTCTATTAGGAACAGCTGTTCAATTGCTTGTTAACACAAATTCCGCATCAGCTAGTCACATGGCCACAACTCACTGCATTTAGACATGCAGACGTGGTGAAGACAACTCGACGTTCAAACAGGAGATACTCAGACAAGATCTGGTCTGAGTTTGTCACAAACTGCTGATCGACTGGGATTTTCACGCACAACCATCTCTAAGGCGGAATTGCATTGTTTAGCACAGTCACCACATCTCAATCCAACAGAGCACCTTTGGGATGTGGTGTAACGGGATCAAATCTGCAGCAACTGCGTGATGCTCGCATGTCAATATGGAACAAATTCTGTGTTTCCAACACCTTGTTGAAAGTATCCTGTGAAGAATTAGGTAGTTCGGTTTTTACTACCTAATAAAGTTGCATGTGAGTGTATATTTGTTTACAGAGATGAATATAATCCGTTTTTCTTTTTTTGCAGGAGTTTGCTCTGTGTGCACAGTGGGTTGAACTGTATCCTGTATCCAACCGGCTGAGGCTGAAGCTCCAGACTGAGCAACTGCTTTATCTGCTGGAGGATGGACAGACAGACGAGGCTTTCCAGGTCAAGTCCACTTAACGTCCAGTCACCTTTTAGACTCGATCCCTTTGAGGCTTGAAAATAGCATTTTATCCTGACTTCAGATGTTTCAAATATCTTCTCATTGTTATGAACGTGTAATCATGTATGTAGGGAAAGCCATGTGTTGTTTTCTAAGGCCTTAAAACTTCAAGAACATATTTAGTTACTTATTTTCCTAATCTTACCTATTTACTCCAGTTGCTGGAAGGCCTCTCCGACATTGGGGTCGGCCTGGACGTTTGTGAGCGCGCTCTGGACCGCCGCCCCGGATTGGCTGCTTGTCACTTCCTGGCTGACTACCTCACGCTGCATTTCCAGAGGCAGGTGTCTCCGGCACGTCGGCGTCACATCCACGCCCTCCATCTGGGCTCAAAGGTACGGCAATGGTGCACCAACGCCATTTGTTCCCGTGTTTAATAGTGATATCAGCAGCAATCAACCAATAGAGATTCAGATTGATCATATTTCATAAATAGTAATCCATCAACCAATCATTTTAATTTTCAATCTATAAAATGTTGTCTTCTTTTGAATATTACGCATTATTATATCCTCATAAGTTCACTCGAGGAAGGCTTCCCGGTATTTGTTACCTGGAAGCCTTCCTCTCTCTGGTGCCAAATTTTTTGAAGCTTATTTTATATTAGGAAGAAGGAAGAACTGTATTGATAGAAAGTCACTATGATATCATGATGATTTAGAAAGGGTATGTCAAGCTGTCATCTCGTTCATACCACTGCAACTCCTGTCAAAAACCTTTCTCACCTCCAGCTGGTGAGAAACCTCTAGAAACACACTTTAATAAACAGGCTTTTATGTGAATCACTCCCCATCCATCTGTTCTCCATTGCATCTACTGTTTTTCTGTTTACTTTTGTACATTACCTTTTTCTGTTGCTTTTGCGTTTGATTGTACGCAAAGCGCTTTGTAAATATTGTTTTTAGAAAAGTTAGGAAAATAAAGTTTATCATTGTTTTATTTTTTATCATCCTGCCATTGCATTATGTAACTATTCAATTCTGAAAATGGTATAATTGCTCTGGGCAGGATGAGCTCTTCTATTCCACCTGCTGGGTAATGTTTTGTTCCAGGGAGTAACCTTCTGCCACAGAGCGATGGGACCAATTTAAAAGTCCTGTATTCAACAAATGACTAGATGAGTCCCAGTCAAACAACAAAGTACTGTCTTCCAACACCTGCTGAATTGATGCATGTCTTCAGGTTGTGTTAATCCCGGCAGACTTGTTCCTTCCTCCAGGTGTTGCTGACTTTGCCCCCAGCGGCCAGGCAGGAGTATTTCCCCCTGCTGTCGGAGCCTCTGCTGATGCTGGAGCAGCTGTTGATGAACCTGAAGGTTGACTGGGCCGGCGTGGCGGTGCGAACCCTGCGCAGCCTCCTTGTTGGTGAGGAGGCCGGCTTCGCGCCCGAGGACATCGATAAGCTTCTGGCGGACTACGCCTGCAAGGCTCTGGACTTCCCGTGCGCCCCGAGGGAGATGTCTCGATCAGGTCAGTGCGACGGGAGCTGCTGTGTCATGTTAACCTTCACATAACTGAGACAAACCCACATTCATACCAAATATGAAAAAAAGCAGAGACCTCTTAGGAAGATTATCCTTAATAAACCTTTTTTAAGGTTAAAGCACATAATGCGCTTGTGCTCCAAAAGATATTGTTATTGAGACAGAACTATAGCACTGCTTGTTTTTCAGACTCTGTAATCAGCCTCCAGGATGAGCTGACAGCTGCTCAAGACAGCTGCTCCATAACGTCCTGTCGAAATGAATCTCCAGCAACCTCGGCAGGTGAGACATTTGCACTTGTTCAGTAGTAATAGTATGATCGAGACTTTGAACCCGCGTAGAGAATGTCCCTGCATGCAGAGTCACTGATGGCAATGTTATCTTCTAACCTCAGGAAACTTGCTCAGGACAAAACGTAAATTAAGTTTCTTTTCAATTATTTGATTGAAGTTCCTGGTTTGTAACTTCTGATTTTTTTTAAATGCTTCATTTGTTGTGTTTGACTTCAGGCAGCACCCCATCACACACCTCCACGTCAAACAGCACAGACAGAGAAAACGATCGAAGCTCCGCAGGGAAAAAGCGGCGCTCGTCTGCCAAGTTCCAGCCTCCGGACCAGCCGCCGGCCCGCAAAGACTGGGTCCCTGACACCAAGCAGCACACGTGCATGATCTGCAGGCGCGAGAGGTTCACCATGGTGAGTGCACCAAATAGCTGCCCATGCGCTGATGTCATGAATGGGGAAGAAATATTTTGTGCACAAATAAAAAACTGCTTTACCTCCCATTGGATTACGTCACATGTGTACTTTGCTGTTTCACAACTTTTTGAGCGGCTTCTTGGTTTTTCAGTTCAACAGGCGGCATCATTGTCGGAGATGTGGCCGTCTGGTTTGTCAATCGTGTTCAGAACATAAGATGTCTTTTGAGGGCTGCCCAGGAGACGAAGAAGTCCGAGTCTGTAACCAGTGTTACGCCTACTTTCACCCAGAGTAAGACTTTCTCCTTTTGAGTACAGCAAACCTCAAATGAAACATCTACAAAGAACACAAAAATGAGAAGGTTTACTTTTACAACTCGCTGTGTGCACTGTCAGTGTTTGAGTGTTGAGTTACTGCATGTGGGCACTTACCGGGAATAAATCAAAAAACATTAGAAACTTTTACAACAATTCAGTTCATTTTGAGGTGACCTGAAAACAAAGAGTCAGAATAGTATTTTTAGGGAAACCCTATCAAAATCCTGTATAAAGCACATTTAAAATGTATTATATATTATTATATTAATTTATTTGTCTTTTCTCCCCCCCTACCTCACCCTGCCATGTTTAGTTCTGACGATGAGCAGGAACCATCTGAAGGTCAGTTAAATGATCTATTTACTCTTTGTTCTATCAGAATAACAATAAAAATTGGTCTATTCAATAATTTGGGGTTGAAGAATAACACCTTGCCCAAAATGCAGCTGGTGTCAGATCAGTGATGCTGTATAGAGGCCATGAGTATGCATTTCACCCGTTGTCTCTGCTCTTTTGTCTTTGTGCAGCAACTGGAAGCACCGTGGTCTCAGAGGAAGCTCTCGATGGAATGCTGCATCTGCCTGAAGTGGTGCACCGACAGATTCGACTCAGCCCAAACCACACAGAGAACCAGCTGCTGCGGACCGAGTTCTACTATGAGCAGGTCATTTTTCAACTCATTGCAGGCAACTTGCATCAATTCAACCAACACTGACCATCTTATATTCCTTAAATGCTACTCTACTTAACATTCAAGATTATCTTATATAGAATTCCTCCTTGCGTGCAGGACAACAAGTGTAAATATACCAATTGACCAAACACAACACTGTTATTTACTGTACAAAAATTTAGAAGAATAAACTCACTAAGTCTAATTATTATCTTTTTCTAAAACTCCAAGGCTCCCAGTGCGTACCTGTGCGTGGCCATATTGTCTCTGCACAACGACCAGACGGCTTGTGGTCATCGGCTCATTGTCCACTGCCGATCTCTGTCTCGTAAGCTGACCAACCCCGAGGTGGACGCCTGCCTCCTCACCGACATCATGCAGCAGCTGCTCTTCAGTGCCAAGATGATGTTTGTTAAGGTTGGCCGCAGCCAAGATCTCGCCTTATGTGACAGGTAAGACGCGACCCATGTCTTTCTGTCAAGGTAACGGGCATCACTTTTATGGCGGCAAAGTGAGCGTTGGACCGATCAAAGCAGGTTCCCTTATGGAAGATATGGGGGATGCTCTCTCTGGCTGCGGATGAAGAAGGAAGTTTCCTGGGAGTTAAACAGTTAATTATTTCAGCCGAAATAATTCACTATTTAACTCCAGGAAACTTCCTTCCCTGTCAGAAAGATCTTGCGATCTAGAAACCTTTTAGTCGACACCACTGTTCCATTTTTAAACAGAATACTTGCTAAGTAAAAGCAGAGTTATACAAATGTACACAGACATTACATGTCATTTAGCTAACTCTTTTATCCAAGGCGACGTACAACCATAAGATACAAACCCAGAAAAACAAGAACGTGTAATTTCATCAAATAAGCTGATTTACAACTTGCTATAGATGAGAGCCATTATAAGTACAGTTTAAGTGTTACGATTTGTTTAGTGTTTTAGTCAAGGTGTAGTGTGAAGAGGTGCATCTTTAGTTTGCGGTGGAAGAAGTAAAGACGTGTGTCTCGTTATTGTCTGAAATTATGACACACACACAGAAACAATTATCAATAACCGTATGGTGTTAAGTAATATTACTTGAACTACCAAACTTGAACTACTAGCCTAAAAGTTTAAGACTTCAAGGTCAACTCAGGTTGCCACAAGCTAGTAACCGACACAAAAGAAGTCTTTCCAGAAATACTGAGTGGGCTGTGATGGAGTGCACTGTGTACGTGCCAGGACATGATCGTCTCAGTAGAGGAAACGTAAGGTAACATTGGTGAAAACTCCTGCGTGGGTGGAAGAAAACTGTACAACCTTTAATTAACATTAGTCCTCCGGCCTTGAACCACAGAAAACATTGATATGTGACTGTAAAAAAAACACACTTGATTGTTACTTTAGTTGAAGGGGGAAAAGGCACAAACTACATTGACCTTATATAAAACAAGGACCGATGTACTACGTGCCAACCAATTGCTATTTTCCAAAGAAAGGTAGGTAGAATAATAAAATGGTAAGGATAGAGATTTTATGAACACAACCAGAAATATAACCCTTGAACCCAGAGGACCATCGGGCATCAAACTGATAGCCGGTGGGTTCAGGGATCAACAAAGCTGTTACAGCCAATATTTTGGTCGTACTTTCATGCACTGCAACAGCAATGGAAGCAGCTCTCTTTCCATCTTCGTCCAATCGGTCTCGCGCACAATTAATTATTTTCTCCTCTTTTTTTTTTTTTTTCTCACCATGTCCACAGTTACATCAGCAAAGTAGACGTGCTCAAGATCCTAGTGACAGCAAATTACAAATACATCCCTTCTCTGGACGACATTCTGGAGAACTCGGCTGTCACGCGTCTACGTAACCAGCTGTTGGAAGGAGAGCACTACCAGCTGGCAGTGGAGGTGAGCCAGTTGGTGGTTAATTTGTTTAAATTAAATTTCTGTGATAAAACAACTGTCTTAATGAGAGTGGTGGGACCGCTACGCTATTTTAAGTTCAAGTTTTATCATGAAACACGGCTGTACAGTGCATCTGGAAAGTATTCACAGCGCTTCATTTTTTGTTATGTTACAGCCTTATTCCAAAAATGGATTAAATTCATTATTTTTCTCAACATTCTACACACAACAATCCATAATGACAAAGTGAAAATTGTCTGTTAAAAATAAAAAACGAAAAAAAAACATGTACATAAGTATTCACAGCCTTTGCTCAATACTTTGTTGAAGCACTTTTGGCAGCAATTACAGCCTCAAGTCTTCTTGGGTATTTTCCCAGTTTTTCCCATTCTTCTTTGCAAAACCTCACCAGTTCCATCAGGTTGGATGGGGAGCGTCGGTGCACAGCCATTTTCAGATCTCTCCAGAGATGTTCAATCGGGTTCAAGTCAGGGCGTTGGCTGGGCCACTCGAGGACAGGCACAGAGTTGTGCCGAAGCCACTCCTTTGTCATCTGGGCTGTGTGCTTCGGGTCGTTGTCCTGTTGGAAAATAATGAATTTAATCCATTTTGGGATAAGGCTGTAACATAACAAAATGTGGAAAAAGTAAAGCGCTGTGAATACTTTGCGGATGCACTGTATAATCAAGTATGTGTAATGTTTTACCATTCAACAGATTCTATTTAAGGCGAAATATTAATCAGTATGTAACCATTACATATTTTTCAGGGTGGGAAACTCTCTAAAATGTCAGTATAATACCATCATGGTGCACATACATGTTTTAAAAAAAAAACATTTGAGTAGTTGGGCAGCTTCCTCTTCCCATGCCAATCAACTGAATGATTCCATGACGATACATGCAGAAACTTAAATCCCATTGCCCTTCTTGTTGAGACTGGTTGTTTGGCTTTAATGCCAGGTGTCTACAAAGAGTGGCCTGGACCCTTGCGGCGTGTGGCAAGCCTGGGGGATGGCATCTCTGAAGGCAGGCGACCTTTCTGGAGCGAGGGAGAAGTTTTCCCGCTTTCTGAGGCCTCCATTGGATCGCAACCAGCTGAACCTGGGCCCCCCACTGCTGCAGGAGGTTGTGCAGCACCTGGAGACCACTGTGCAACCCGGCGTGGCTACGGTAGGAAAATGGCGACAGTCTCTGTCTTTACGTAAGCAGCATTTTTGCTGCCTGCAGGGACAGTCTAGTATCTGAGGCCTCTGTGGTTGTACATAAACATGTGCTGTGTCATGCGTCACTGCTGCACTGCAAACCAGTAAGACATTTTTTCCAAATTGCACGTAATCGGCAGCACACACGCACACACCATTCTTTTTGCAAGTGAAAACTTGCCACATACTGTACTTTATCTTCTGGAATAGCGGGTGGGGATTTTTACAATAACACCAGGTGCAAATATAAATTCAGCAGCTCACACTTAAGAAATAAAGGTTTTTCTTGTCAGACCTTTGTCTGACGTGAGAGTGAAGCAGACGCACACATCCAGCAACTACAAAGTGGCCATAAAACATTGATGAATCTGCCTGATATAAATATTTTATTTATTTGTACAGAGACTTTTTTTAATAGTAATTTCACATCCTTCTTAATAACATCGCTGAAAATAATGATTTCAGTTTCCATTTTTTTGTCCTTTAGTACATATTGCTGCATGATATTTTGTAATAACATAGATGTGAGATAGGTATGTCATTGCTGTTTGTGCAAACTCTGGAGTTGTATAAAGTGCAAAAACAGGAATACTTGTTTAATTCCTTTAAACTTCTGGGACTACTGTAATCCACTTGCACCATTACAATAAGCTCTATCTTGTATATTATTAAACTTCGATGTCTTGAATGTGAATGTTCTTTTCATGCTCACTTCTTTGCATGAATAAATCCATGACCTTTTGTGCGACGTCTCTGCGTCAGTCTTTCGGTGAGGACATCTTGGCGTCCCTGCGGGAGCTGGAGGAGGCCCTGAGCGAAGCCGGTCCTGTGGGTCGGCCAGAAGGTCCGACGCTGGGAAGCAGCCTCCACCAGGAGTGTCTCTACTACCTGAACACATACGGCACTCACATGGCGCTAATCTGCTTCTACATGCGTCACGACTGCGTGACTGAGGCTCTGACATACCTGCTCAACAAGGTGAGGCGCGGTGAATTCAAAGATCATTAATTAGCCCCAGGAAATCTTAATCCTATTTTGTTCGGTTTAACAAGTAGCAGTGTAGCCGCTGTCTCGCTACAGTGCTGAAATCTAGTAAGCTGGCCGATGAGCAAAGACAAAAGAATGTACGTACGTCCGACACTTTGTGGTGTCTCAGGAGTGCCCGGACGAGGTCTTTCTGGAGGGCGTGCTGCAGCCCAGTCTGGAGAAGGGCCGTCTGGGCATGCTGCAGGGCATCCTGGAAAAACTTGACCCTGGCCTGGAAACATGCAGCCGCTACCTCATTGCCTCCTGCCAGTTCCTGCAGCGGCGGGGGTACTACAACACTCTATACCAGCTCCAGCAGTTCATGATGGTCAGACTCTTTTGTGTTTTTCTCCTGAATCCCAGAAAATAATTTTCATTGGTTTGAAGTTTTCAACCATTTTCAACCAGAGCATGATATTGTGCTGGTGTTAGATGTTTTTGGATAATGTATTAACACTGTAATATGTCAAATGGTGTTTACCTGGACAGGATCAGGTGCGGTCAGCCATGACCTGCATCAGATTCTTCACTCATGGAGCCAGTTCCTACCTGCAACTGGGAGAACATCAGGTAAATCTCTTTTTGTGTTGGCAGTTTTGCAGTTTGCAACCTTTTTTTATTTTAAATGTTCCTTAACCTTGAGCTGGTTGTTGTTCAGCGCTGGTTAGTCAGAGCCAAAGAACACCTAAGGGCATACCTGCAGGAGCAGCAAGGTCGGGGAGCTGGGAAGAGGAGAGCTCCGGTCAACTCATTAAGGAAGATGATGTCATCCGGTGATGTGTCCAGGTTATTCAATATATCTTTGTTTTGTTCATACACAACTTTTTCCTTTTTATTTTAAGTATGTTTCTCATCTAAATGTTTTTGTTAGGCATATGAACACGATTGAACTTCAGCTGGAGGTGACCCGTTTCCTCCAGCGCTGTGAGGCCGCGTCCTCCTCCAAGGCGACCAAGAACAGTATCTCGTCCCCCGGGTCCAGCGCACCACCGACACTGTTTGGAGGAAGCTCCATGAAAGTTGAGGTTGCTTGCAAGGTGAGGGTCCAGTTGTGATTATCCTAGTACTCCGGTTCACAGATCTGGGTGTTTTGTGTCAAACTTATATATATCATCATTCCTCCTGATCCAATAAGAAAATCCTGGCCAGCTTTCATCATAAAATGGGCAATATGTCTTTAATTTGTGTCATTGCAGGTGATGCTGGGAGGAAAGAACATAGAGGAAGGGTTTGGCATTGCATATAGAGTCATACAGGTATGTTATGAGAGTTGCTGTCATCTAAAACTTTAGAAAGCGTTATTTTATCTCATAATAGTTCCTCCACACTTCAGTTGTCCTGTTGATAAATCCCCACCTCCCCATTCAGAACACTTGGATAACAGACAGGAGGCCCTTGCACATCAGTAACGGCCGATTAAAATTGTTTTTTTTTTATTTTATATTTTCCATTAAAAAAAGTTGTTGGGATGTGTTTATCCTCTGATTCTCGCTCTCCTGCCTCAGGACTTCCAGCTGGAGGCGCAAGCGGTGTACGTGCGGGCCGGCCAGAGGCTCATCCGCCAGAGGCAGTACGGAGCCGTACGGCAGCTGCTCAAATGCGTCGGGGAATCGGGCACCGCCACCAAGAACGACTGCGATGCCCTCATTCTCAGCTGTGTTGACATCGCAGACAAGGGACCAGCTGACGTGAGTACGGACCACTGAGGCACTTGGTTAACTGATTGTGGTACGATGTGTTCTTTGTGCGTTCATTTCCTGCTGAGTGCTTGCTGGCACGCTCTGTCCACATTGGTCATGAAGGCTTTTTGATCTTGTTTTATCTAATCTAGGCCAAGGAACTGGAAGGTCTCATTCTGGAGATGAAGAGCACAGAGAGCAAGGTAGTGTTGCCCCTATTATCATTATCTTTTTCCTCCCTATGTTCCCGTAATCATATTGGCCTCCCACACTCAAATGACCTGCACAAGAGGGTCAAACCGTCACTTCGGAATTGAGTGTTCACGGATGTTTTGTACAATGTACCCTTGTTGTAACTGTCATCACGCCCGTGTGCAGATCAAAGCCTACCTGCTGTGCGGTAAACTGAGACCAGCGTACCTGCTGGCGGTGAAGCTGGAGCCGAGTCGAGCCGGCCCTTTGGTCCAGGAAGTCCTGCAGGCTGCCGACGGAGCACAGGACTCTGTGATGCAAAACATCTGCACCCAGTGGCTGTCCGAACACAACGGCAAGTCCTCACAGCAGCGCCAGGGCCGACCCAACGCCAGGTGATGGCTGAACAAGGGATTACGCAGACACCACTGGAAAGCAAGGGAGCCCCAAATACGAGGATGCAGGGCTTGTAGCGTTACACAGACGTGTTGGGAGGACGATTAGTGCATTTCCACATAGATGGAACCGGAGAGCAGCTGTTGCACATGTTACATGTTTGGTGGTCTGCCGCTGCAGGTTATTCTAACAATTGATTTACAGCTAACGAGGCCCACGGGCTCAAAAAGATTTTGGTATCTGTTCTCAAATGTATTTGTAATGTACTTTATTTTTCAAACCTCCCCAAGAGTTAAATTCCTCCCCTTGCTGGAGTTCTGTACAGGTGTACTCGATGAACCTGTGACGTAGCTTTTAGGAGCGATAATGTACCATTGACACTTGGTGTGGTCAGAGGCGATACAGTGGAGACTTCTGGAAACCCTGATGATCGCAGCCTTCTTGTACGTAGTACCGACGGATCACCACTGTGCTTTATTTCCATCAACAACAACTATTGCAAGCTGCAATAAGAGCAGATACAGTTGCGCTGACACAATATGAATTCATCTAAAACGCAGTATTTTACCAAGATTAATCTCCTACCTCAACTGAAAGGGAAAATATATTTAACTGACTGGAGGGCCTCTGATAAATGCAGTGCCAGTCTTTTTTGTTTTGTTTGTTTTGTGCACATGTCCTTTTTTTTCAGAGTGTCAATTTAGATGTAAATGTCCTCCTTAAGGTTAAACCTTGATGAAATCGTCTTGTTTTTGAAATCCCAATGAGCCTGTTTACCTGATAGTGTGTAGCACATTTTGAGGCAAGCACATATCCGCTATTGTTTAGGGCATTTACAATGATCCACAATATCAACACATTAGTTTTACATCTGGAATTATGCTTTTATGTCTCATCTTGTGTCTCCTGTTGTGGAAATAATTTCCTAGAGTGGTGCTATTTTAAAACCATGCTCTTCACTTAGTTGTTGAGGGAGACCTGACAAATAATCCACAAGAATGAACTCACACAGATAATCAATCAAATAGGGTTTTAAAAGGGATTGAACCTTTTGCCATATTTTTCTTTTGAGGTTTAACATTTTGCATGTAGTTTTTTCTAAGAAACACGCCATCGCCACCATGTTTTTATTTCATTTACGTGACAATCACCTATGTTGCTGAAGCTGCCTTTTCAAGTGTACAACTCTGGATAAGATGTGTAAGGGCGTCTTTATTTAGAGCAGAAATTGTGTCTCTTCATCTTGCTTCCCTCTGCCGCACTGAGACTGACGGATCCTATTAATTTGTGTCAGCAAGAGATGAAAAGTCAGTGTTGACATTGTTGCACTCTAATCCTCCTTAACTTTCTCTTGTCTCATCACTGCCGCACTTTATACTTAATAAACCTACACAAATAAACCGGTAAATTATTAAATACAGTAACTGCTGTCAGGATGCAGAGACTAATGATTTTTAAATGTAAAAGGAAGTTAAATAATAAAGACTACCTAAAATGATTGAATATTGTGCTTAATGCTGCCACGTTTCTTTAAATGAAAACCTATACACATATTTACTTGGTCACTAAGGGGCTAACACTGGCTACAGGTTAAATTATCTTGCCATAAAAACTGGAAACAAGATTTTGTTCACTGCGGACCGAGACCAGCTGGCTGATTTCCTGTTTCAGGTTTTATGCTAAGCTGAGTTAGCCGGCTGCTAGCATTGGCTTCATAAATATAATTTTTTTCTGTGCAAAAATGGTTTCATTATATCCAACGTTACAGGATTTTTTTTAAAGAGGTGTACCATTTCACTTTATGGTACTATGCACCTTATGCAGAAGCTTTGTAATTTTGTTGTATCGCGTGTACAATGACAATAAAAGGAAATTCAATTCAACTGTTTGTCTTCTAATGGCGTTTTCCTTAAAATGTAATTTGGAGGGACAAAAACAAGCAACCTTATAGTAATCTGTTTATTTACATCAAATGTAAACATTCAACTGTTAAAATGAATGCAAGTGTAGTAAAAGGCATGTTTCACTTGTATAAAACACAGAATGTAAAATCTTGGCAACCTTGCATGTGAATGCTGAAAAGGAAACATGACTAGGGAGATCCTTAAAAATGCAAAACTGTAGTTCCTGTGCAATTTTTGGCAATGCAAATCATGGGATGAACTCTGCCAGTGACATGATTCTAAGTGGGATTTGGTTACTATAGAAAAACCTCCCATATAACCTACACTCACTACAATTATCACAAAATACATTTATGCAATTGAAGCGGTAAACGTGGCTCAGACAGATGCTGATATTTTGATAGTTTAATCATTTTGTATCAACCTGGAAACGCTAATATAACCCCTGCAGTTGTGTAGAAATGCTGGCACAAAAGTCAACCAATTTAACCGCAAATCCTGGAGAAATCAAAAGAATGTCATATTCGATAAAGATGCTGGTCATTTACCCTGACTTGACCCTTCAGTTTCCTACAGCATTACGATACATCAAGTTGCTTTTTTGCCTATACTGTATTCACATTGTGTCACAAAAATAGTCAAAAGTTATTTGTGGTTACATAGTACAGTGGATTTTGGTTTGAGGAGCACCAAAGACTCAAGGTTATTGTAATGTAATTACTGCATTATTACACAAAAAAGCAACTTCACCTTATAGTACCTGTTACAGTATTACCTGACTGCTTATTAGGTAAGAAACGTTCAAAGTACAGAACATCAAAACCATAATGAAATGAATGATCAAAGAAAGACTAAGGAACCCTCTGAGAAATGAGATGGGTGGTGGTTAAAAGTTGAATCAGTCCCACTCGATACCAAGAAGCTCACAGCTGGCAGCCCACAGTCTCCGCGCAGTGTCCTCGCTTCTTCCCTGTGGGGCTACGAAGGCAGGGGCGCAGTCACTGAAATGAAAGGAAGGGTTATTACATACGGGCTGATGGCGCTGTGAGTCATCACCACGGGTGCAGTGATCTCATTTCTCTTTCGACTTGGGCGCGATGAAGTTTAGTTTAGAATGTGTCGCCAGGGGACACAAAGAACTTCTTTCCTCTTTTACTGCAGCGACGCAAATTACACCTGAATCTCACAATGATGCTCCTTTCAGCTGCATGTTTAACATCGCAGGGTAAACACGTGGGTTATTAATCCTTTTGAACACTAATCATGTGCCGATATTCGTTTACAAGTTTAATCACTCGGGTGATCTCTTAAAGGAGCCGTGTCGAGGGGTTGACATGCGTCTACATAATTTGCGCCCAAACTAGTAAATCAAGCTACCAAATGTTCTAAAAGAACGAGTTTATCAAGTTTACTAGATTATGGTCCAACAAATGTGGTCAGCTTGTCTTGTATTTGTTTCCTTGAATGTTTTTACACTCGCTGATGGAGAGCCTTCATGCTTCAGTTTGTTTACATCTACACCTGGACTGACCAAACTGAATAAAAAAATGTCTTTGTTCTGTGTCCATCACCCTCCTCAAAGCTGCAAGCTGCCTTTAAACTCCCTCGCCGTACGCCGCAAAACGTTAAGAGAAGTTAAGAGCAGGCTGGTTGAGACTGCACACGTCACATGGAAGACGTTCTCCTCGTCACCTTTTCTCCTGGTCTCACTCCGACCTCCGACACCCACCTGAAGTGTTTCCCAGAGATTGAGTGCAGTTCGTCGGCCACAGCGCAGTAGATGCTGGTCTGTGCTCCTTCCCGCGGCGTTTTTAGGAACGTGGAGAAGACGGTGAAAAATATTGTCATGAGTGTCGAGTGTCTGGTGAGGTCAGAGTTCACGGTCCCAGGATGGACCGAGTTTACCGTCACATCGGTCCCTGTGGGGACGACATAGAACATCCCAAATATTTATATTCAAAAGGAAAGTAGATATTATATATATAACATCATTGCATCAGTGACCTAATACAGAGACTAGAATAAACATCTTTACACATTTATTGATTGGCTCAAAGTAACACGTTTTTTTTTTATTTTTCATTACCTCACGTTTACATAGACAATGTATTGTTCAGTGGGATGACAAATTTCTCGCAAAAAGACAATTATATTTAAAATGCAGAAAGTTGTTGCGGTTGCAACATCTGTGACTAACCCCGTTTTACTATAGTTGCTACACTGTCACCGGTCATTCCTCCCATATGTTGTGTGTTTGTGTACCTTTGAGTTTACGCGCACACTCTCTGGTGAAGAGCACGTTGGCCAGTTTGCTCTGGCAGTATGCAAGTCCACTGTTGTAGCTCCCCTGGCTGTGGAGGTCATGAAAACGGATCCAGCCGAAGTTGTGAGCCAGAGACGAGACCACCACGATGCGGGCCGGCGCGCTGCGCTTCAGCAGCCCGATCAGGAGGGACGTCAACAGGAAGTGCCCTGCACGTCACGTATGTGAAGCGGTAATTAAGAGTGCAAACCTACTTCAACCCATTTTGTAACTCAAATTATATTTCTACAAACAGTTGGTCACGTATGTGAGTGAATACATTGGGATGAAACTTAAATAAATACTAAGTATTTGTTAAAGCGATAGATTGTCTTAATGTTATCAGACGATAATATAATTAACCACATTTAACGCATAACAAAAGTAAGTAGTGGTTGGTTAAAAAAAGAACCCGTGTTGTGATTCAGGCCGATATCCCTGCTGTCTCACCCAAGTGATTGACTCCAATGTGCATCTCAAAGCCGTCGATCGTTTTTGTGTAAGGGCACATCATCACGCCAGCGTTGTTGATGAGGATATGAAGACTGTTGACCTCTGAGAAGAAGAACGTAACCCAAAGAAAGAAACATGGCAGCTGTGGCACCTGCTAAGCAACAACAAAGCTGCGTGGGGAGACGAGACTCGGCGCTCACCTCCCAGAAGTTTCTGAGCGAAGGCTCGTATCGAGCAGGTGTCTGCGAGGTCCAGCTCCCGAACCTCCACCTTCGCCTCGGGGTACGCAGCTCGTATACTGTCCGCGGCCTCCTCTCCTTTGTCCACATTTCGGCACGCCATGATCACCCGCGCCCCTGTCGTGGGAATAAATTAGCAGCAGCTAAGCTATGGACAAAATTGAAGCGGCATTAATTCATAGAAGATGCTGGTCTCTGGTTTAATCTTGTTGCTCAGTGATGCAGGACCGTGTTTGTCCCAGACAACATGCATCTTATGTGACCCCTCGAGCCAAGCATTACTGTAATAACACGCCAAGGTCAACTCAAGATCATAAACTACAGTACAATATCAGTACTCAGGGTTAAGATATTTGGTCCTTTTTAAATCTCCTTCAGAATTCAGGTAATAACATTTTTTTCTAAATAAAAGCAGTAAAAGAGGAGAGACATTTACGAAATAAAGCACCAGTTTGCAGGGTGTAGCAGATGTTTTAATTGGACTTACAAAAATATAACATCTTAGATGTAACTTTTTCACAGCAGACATTTTGTCTTGTTATTGTACACAAGTCCCAGCTGTCACTAATAACACTACTGGTCTGTTCTATTCAAGTGTCCCAGTATGCCAGTGAGCCAGCCCACGCAATAAAAGGACCCTGAAGCATCTAACTGAAACTCAGCCATCTTTCATTTTTGATTTTGATTTTTGATTGTTGTGCTGTAGCAATTCAAAAAAGCCTACTGCTGAAAAACGACTGTACGTATTTGCCATATACGAAATGGATTCCAAGTATTCCTGAAACATATTTTTCCATCTCATTGTGAAACCCTCCAGCAACACCCGTTTTTACCTCGCACTGCCAGCTCCAGGGCCGTCTCCTTCCCGATCCCTGTGTTGGCCCCGGTGATGAGGGCCACTTTGCCGTCCAGACTGGCTGTGGAGCTGCACACTCCTCCTGCTGCATACTTTCTGTTAACACACAACAACCAGTGATTAATACTGTGGACATTGAATCACAACAGACCGCTCCATTGGCATGAGGAGTAGCAGCCCAAGTTCTGTCCCCATTAGGATCGGCCATATGGACAGTCTGGCTTAATTATTCACAGAGGAACTTGGAGAACGAAAAGTGCTGCTGAGCTTCAAGTCATGCGACCCACGCCACCGGGCTGGGGCCGGCTCACAACCAATCGCTGCTTTGGAGTAATGCACACAAATAGAGCTCCGCCTACGCCGCGCCTGCTGATAGGCCCGAAGGACGCTCAGATGGACTCCCGCTTCACCTCTCTGCAAAAACTCCCACATCCCTCCATCATTCTGTTTCATTGATTTTTTGACATATCAGTAAGCGTCGTGTGAACTAATGCGTGACGGAGGGACAGCATTTAAAATAGCGATGCGTTGAGTTGAGTGGACGAGCGGTGTTTTATGTAATGCAAATGAACCTCAGCGTAATGATTACATCAGTGCAACGTGATGCCAAGTAACAACCGATACGTGACGTGCTTTGACGCTGGGTTTTATGAGAGTCAATCGGTGCGTGCATTGATGCTTACCTTATGTGTGGTGCAAATAAAATCACCAGTAGCGTCACCACTCCGAGGCCCGCGACAATTATTAAAAGCAACATCACACCGCGGATGTGCGCCTTTCCGTCTCCTCCAGCAGGATGCCTCTGCTCTGTGGGCAGAACAGCTGATGTCAAAGCAAAAATGGGCGGAGCGCGGCGCGCTGGAAAGCTACACCGCGAACGGAATCATGGGAATTGTATTTTTTGTATGGCATGGCAAAAAAGGTAATTAAGTATCCATATATATGGATGAATAAAGAATATGTATAATTTACATAATAATGATTGGCAGCTTGTTGGACCTTATTAAGAAAAACTATTTTTCATCACTAGAGAGAAGAATACAAACACAATGAAAAGACAAGAACATCCGTACATCAATAATCAAATAAAATGGAATACAATTCTCCAAAAGTTGAGCACACAAAATAATTCAATCGACTTTTAAATAACATATGAAAGAATAAATTGTAAAATGTAATTATTGTAGCGTATTGTAGTGTCTCTCCAAACCGTATTTCCTAGAAGGCGTAGCGAAAGCTGCCTGTGGGGTGCCTGAATAAAATTGTTGTCGGCGTGATTTCAAATAATCTTTTACCACTATTTGGCATTATTTGTGCGTGTAGTATTTATATTGAAAATTGCTCTTTTATCTATTCATTGTTGTTCAAAGAAAGATTAAAATGATACAAATCTGTTACGTTTGACTTTTGGTCCGGAGTTTTTGTCACTGAATCACGACGTCCGTCATGCGGAAGTCCCGGGATTCTTATTAACGTGAAAGCAAAACAGTAACATAGATTAACTCCAATTTAAAGTGACTGTTATTCGTTTTGTGTTTCACTACAAAAGCCGAAGTACGTTAGTTTCTTCGGGAAAGGAAGCTGAAAGTCGTCTAAATGTCGTCGGAGGAATTCGAGAAATTGCAAGAAATCTATAAATCTTTGTATGAGGAGCTCAAACTGATGCCCGAGAGAGCTGCGAGATGCAACGCAGGTAACGTTAACAAAACGAGTTTGTGTTTATTTACCGGCTCGTGTTAGCTAACCGCTTTAAAAGCTGGAACTGCAACTCGCTTTGTGTCTACAGAGGACAGGAAGAGGCTGCTGAGGACTTTCGATGAGAGACACGGAGAGGCTGATGAAGTGGTAAGAGGACCGGTTTGTTGAGGCAGGAATTTAAGATATCAACAGATATCAACTAACATTTCGTTAAAGCGTCACGTGACAGGAAGAGATAAATGGACACGTTGCTGAAAAAAGGGAAAACAAACATTAAGCCTTATCGTTTCTAACCGAGACCTGCCACTAAATCTTGACACTTTACAGTGAGACGGCAGACAGGACTGCTTTAGTTGTCTTTCATCCTTTTAGGTTACTCTTTACCAAGTCCTGTTATCATGAATTGGTAGGATTCCACAACAAATAAAGTATTTTGTATGTGTGTATGTGTGTATGAGTTTTGTAACAAAACAGTACAGAAAAGATTAACCAGAATAACAAAGTTAGAAAGAGCCGACAGCGGAATCTTAATAGAAGACATCACTAGTCTTTGGTAAAAGAAACTGGAAGCTTTACATCAAAACGGTGGTTCTAAAAGTACACCCCCCCCCCCCCCTCCCCTGTAGTAAAACACACATGCACAAAGACTGAAAATAGTTTTAATTATTTACTTCTTCTTGGACCCAAACTATTTCCACTAGTATTGGAACTAGTGAGAAACCAATCCATTTTGCCTTTTGGTGTGTAAGGGTTAATTAGAGCATAAACTAATCCAATTGTTGTTTCTTCACACTTTATGTGTTCATAAGTCCTTCACATAGAAACATCTACCTGTCCAATTACGTTTTTCTTTTTCTTTTCTGTATCTAGTTGCAAGGAATGGAAGAAGAGTTGCGTGGTGCACCTTCCACCTACCGAAATTTAATGAGTACCAAGCTGCGCATGTATCGCCGGGATCTGGGCAAGCTGCAGAGGGATGTGAAAAGCTCCACTACCGGCTTCGGCTTGTCTTCCCCGACAGTGGAAGGAAGTCAGCATGGCATCTATTCATCTCAAAACCAAAAATCTGTGGGTGTTGACTAAACCATTTTATAATTGCTGTTATGAGAACGCTCTCGTCTCAAAATATCGTCATTATAAAATGTTTTAGTTTCGTGTCTTGCTCATTTAAAACAAAAGTCCACATTCGGCTTTTTGTTTAAAGAAATTCTGTAGAAGTGCAGTGATTCAAAGAATTGATCTAGTTGAACTTTGCTGAAAGCTTGGCACACTAATGTGGCAATTTTACTGCCAGCGAAATGGTTCTCCAAAGTAAGGGAAAAGAATTTCACCATATGTTATTTACTCGGACACAGACCCAACTGCAGTCCCAGAGAGCTTTGCTGCTTCAGGGCACCGACTCTCTGAACAACGCCAGCCTGAGTATCGAGCGGAGTCAGCGCATCGCCGCTGAGACGGACCACATCGGCAACGACATCATCGAGGAGCTGGGAGGGCAGAGGGAACAGCTGGACCGCACCAGGAACCGAGTGAGATGAGAATTGTTGCCATGCTGCCCTACAAGTTGAGATTGTGATGCTCCATTGAGTTTTAATCAGTTTATAGCAGATACCGTTTCTTCAATATTTTAGTCACAATAACCAACTGAATCCAGTTTTGATTATGTTTGTGAAAGCGTTTCACATTTTTCTTAGTTTTGGGTCGATATTATCTATATTCATTTTATAATTTTAATATAGGGTTGTTGTTAGTTTTTTTTTAATCTATTTTTCGTCTATTTTGAAGTTGGTGAATACTGGAGAGAACCTCAGTCGGAGTAGAAAAGTTCTTCGTGCCATGTCGCGCCGGTAAGTTCTATTCTTGAGCAAGTTGTTAAGTTTAACCCTGTTTTCTTCTTTTTAAATGCACTAAATGATCAAATGCTTAGTCAGTGGCTTTAGTTTGTTCTTTTTTTTCATGCTTTTACCGGATGTCAGGTCGTTATTAGTCTATAATTAGCTTTTGATAGTGGTATACTGAAATAACCATGTTCATTACTTGGGTATCAACCGAATCCATCAAATGTAATTCTTCATGCCCTTTAATTTTTTGTCTTTAAACCGTGTTAACCTAAAGATACTCAGAATAATATTATGAAGGACAAAGAAAATCATCAAGCACGATGTCTATTAAATGCTCTAGCTATCGCTGAGTTGACGTTTCATGATCTACGATTGTGGAACAAAGCCCCTTTGTTTATTGTTGACACTCATCCTCTTTTTTTCTCGTAGGCTGGTGACCAACAAGTTGCTGTTGGGTGTCATCATTTTAATGGAGCTGGCCATTCTGTGTGCTGTTATTTATCTAAAGTTCTTCCGACATTGAGAAAAACAAACAATTTGAAAAACAATCTTACGCTCTGGATCGAGGGCAAACCCGGACTCTCGTCATCTGACCCCACTGACTATCAGCAGCAATAACGCCCCTGTGCTGTATCTCTGTGAACAGTGAGACGGTTCCGTCATACGGTGAACCAACCTTTACCGACGGGGGATTCTGCCATTTGCAGAGGATGTTAATGATGATGATAATGATTTTTGAACTTGCTAATGGATCTACAGAAACTTCACACACCAGGGGTGTCAAACGGCCCGCCAGGTGGTTCAGTCTGGCCCGCAGGATAAATCTGCATTATTGAAAGAAAAAAAAAAGAAACTTCATTTTCTATAAAATATGCAGTTCCTATATTGACCGCTAGTGGCGCTGTGTGTGGAGTCAGTTCATGTGTTCAGAATCCGCTTGTTAAGTCTGACGTCACACGGGACTTCCGGGTCCAAGCGCTCCGCCCGTCCACATCCAATTACACTGGCGGAACCTGTTAATTTATTGACGATCACGTCTTACTTTAGTGATGCACCCCTGGCGGTCATAAAGGGTTTAAATTATTCTAACTCCAACATAGTGGTTAGTGTAGCGCATCATCCAGGTGGCATAATTAGGGGTGAGTTAGCTGTAAGGTTAAGCTAGCTAGCTAGTTAACAAGGTGCCATTCCTTGTTCTGGATGAGGTATTTCAAAATATAATTTTTACAGGACTTCTATAACTGTGAACGTAACTAAACGAAAATTTAAAAATATACATAAGTATTGTTATGATGAACAGCGCTGGCAGCAATGTAGTTTGTGATCGTGTACATGGCTAATATCTATGAAAACAGCCGCTTGAAACAACGGAGTGCCTTAGCAGTAGAGCACAGTTCGATTGTCCTACTGGCTATGAATATTAGTTACTGATGAACATGTGTCAGTGTGTATGGTAGCTGCGGTCATCATTGTGTGAACACGTGAAACCTACGTACGTTAACGTACCGGAACGTTACCTTCCCGAAAAACCAACACCTAACTACAAACTAACCTTCAGGCAACGTTTGCGAACCAAACGTTAGCGTAACCAAAAACGTTCTGGGGACCTTAAATTGTTAGCTGGGTTAGCCCATAGCATCGGTGTTATCAACTGCAGCCATTTTCTCGTATCTTTCTCGTCACAGGGAAAGCGATAGAATGACAGTTGAATGTCACTTGTTTTTTTAAACTCCGATCTATTTAAACAACACGGGACACAGCACTGCGGTATGTTAAAACTCGGGCGAAAACGGTAAATAGGTAGAGAGGACCCGGACTTTGGACCCGGAAACAGTATTATTGGAGCGTGGTGACGTCACGACTTAACAAGCGGATTGCTTCCCAGAAGCAAAATGGATTTTAAATCATTTATACATTTTGAGGTGTTTGATGTATTTTAACATGCAGGACAGTGTTTTAACTTCCACAAAACTGTCAATAAATGTTTTGCAACAGTGTACAATCACTGTGATCAGTTTCTATGCATAATGCACCTAAATAAATGTGTGAACTGGGTGAAAATGTTGTTGAAATTGCACATAAGTTTCTTAAAAACACTTGGGTTGTTCATGATAACAATTCTGTCCAAGAGGTGCAAGCTGAGACCGACACACAAAGTCGGAACGAAGGAGGATGCAGGACCGTGGTTAAGAAGCTGCTGAGCTTCAGAAAGGGTGACACGTCAAGGGACCTCGACAAAGTCCTCGTTGATTCAAGACAAATAGATGACAGTTGTACAGTACAAGAAATTGAGTGCAACATTGCGGCTCCAACCAGCTCGCCGTCAAACTCAGAGTCGGCCATCGTTGTTGAAGGGGTCACAACCACACCGGACCCTATTCCCTCAGAAGCAGCTTCTGTCCAAGAGGAGCAAGCTGAGACCGACACACAAAGTCGGAACGAAGGAGGATGCAGGACCGTGGTTAAGAAGCTGCTGAGCTTCAGAAAGGGTGACACGTCAAGGGACCTCGACAAAGTCCTCGTTGATTTAAGAGAAATAGATGACAGTTGTACAGTACAAGAAATTGAGTGCAACATTGGAGAAGCAGCTTCTGTCGAAGAGGTGCAAGCTGAGACCAACACACCAAGGTGGTGGAACGAAGCAGGATGCAGCAGGACCATGGAGGAGAAGCTGCTGAGATTGAGAAAGGGTAATACGTCAAGGGACCTCGACAAAGTCCTCGTTGATTCAAGACAAATAGATGACAGTTGTACAGAACAAGAAATTGAGTGCAACATTGGAGAAGCAGCTTTTGTCGAAGAGGTGCACCCCGAGACCGACGCACTAATTCGGTGGAACGAAGAAGGATGCAGGGCCGTGGTGGAGAAGCTGCTGAGCTTGAGAAAGGGTAATACGTCAAGGGACCTCGACAAAGTCCTCGTTGATTCATTCATCCAGCGGGTCCTGGAAGAGGTACAAGATGTTGATGTTTCCCGCGAGACATGGAGACACAACATCAATAGTGCTAATAAGAAGGCCTACAAGGAGCTGCTGAAGATTATGCGCAGTGAGACTTCCCTGGCGATGATTCTCAGGCTGGAAGACCCGGTATATGAGGAATTAATCTGTAGCATACTGGTGAAGCACATGATAAAGCCAAAGAAAAGCTGCCTGCTTAAAAGATTCTTCAAACGTGTTTGTGTGTGTGTCTCTTGGTGAGGCAAATTCAAACATGATTGTGTGTGTGTCTCTTGGTGAGGCAAATTCAAACATGATTGTGTGTGTGTCTCTTGGTGAGGCAAACAAACATAACTGTGTGTGTGTGTCTCTTGGTGAGGCAAATTCATACATGATTGTGTGTGTGCATGTGTGTGTGTCTCTTGGTGAGGCAAATTCAAACATGATTGTGTATGTGTCTCTTGGTGAGGCAAATTCAAACATGATTGTGTGTGTGTCTCTTGGTGAGGCAAACGAACATAACTGTGTGTGTCTCTTGGTGAGGCAAATTCAAACGTGATTGTGTGTCTGCATATGTGTGTGTGTGTGTCTCTTGGTGAGGCAAATTCAAACATGATTGTGTGTGTGTCTCTTGGTGAGGCAAACAAACATAACTGTGTGTGTCTCTTGGTGAGGCAAATTCAAACGTGATTGTGTGTCTGCATATGTGTGTGTGTGTCTCTTGGTGAGGCAAACAAACATAACTGTGTGTGTCTCTTAGTGAGGCAAATTCAAACGTGATTGTGTGTGTGTCTCTTGGTGAGGCAAATTCAAACATGATTGTGTGTGTGTCTCTTGGTGAGGCAAACAAACATAACTGTGTGTGTGTCTCTTGGTGAGGCAAATTCAAACGTGATTGTGTGTGTCTCTTGGTGAGGCAAATTCAAACGTGATTGTGTGTGTCTCTTGGTGAGGCAAACAAACATAACTGTGTGTGTGTCTCTTTGTGAGGCAAATTCAAACGTGATTGTGTGTGTGCATACGTGTGTGTGTCTCTTGGTACGTTCCGGTACGTTAACGTACGTAGGTTTCACGTGTTCACACAATGATGACCGCAGCTACCATACACACTGACACATGTTCATCAGTAAAAAGAAGATCCTAAAAAAAGAAATCCTAAAGCTTTAACAACACTCCAGTTAAGGACATAAGCTTTACTTCACAAAGTATCCTCAATTATGTAAGTGAATTTAAACAATTTAATTCCCAAATGTTTCCTTTCACTGACTGGAAGAATTGCCCTGATGTTGTTGAGGTCTTGGAACAACTTGATGGAACCTGCAAGTTGTAGATAACACCATAACCATAATGTGAATAAAGTTATAGAAATCTAAGTACACCAAAGGTACAAACAGGTGCAAAATATCCATCAATATTTACAAACTATACCCTTCTACAGGAAAACTTTAATCCTCTTTACCCAAACCCTTCTCCCAACTGTCACAACTTCTGTAATCCGGGCCCTGGAAGACAGAAAAACAACAGAAAGGAAGACATGGGATAACAAACAGCAAGGCATTAATCAGAGCGAGCGCGGGACAAGGCATCTGCAATCTGTGTTATCTGTGCCTTTAATGTGGCGAACATCAAAATGGTATGGCTGCATAAAAAGAGCCCAAGACATTAAGGGCCGATTTGGATTTTGCAGGCAGTAAAAGGAGGTTAACGGGTTATGATCACAGAAGACTATCAGAGAAAAAGCACCAGCCACACCAGCAACATTGAAATGCTGAAGTGCCCAAATTAATGCCAAAGCTTCTTTCTTAATGACAGAATAATTTGCCTGATAAGAGGCAGACTTCCGAGAGAAGAAAGAGACTGGGCGATCAACACCATGTTCATCTTCCTGGAGCAAAACATCTCCAGCTCCTACCTGGCTAGCATCGACTTGCAGTTTGAACGGCCGGTTCAACTGCGGCGCAGCAAGGACAGGAGAGGAAGTTAAGAGACCTTTAACAGTCTCAAGGGGCGGTCTGGCAATCAGGTATCCAGCTAAACTCCGTTGTAGGTGACGGCAGCCAGCTTCCCGCTGCGGTAGTTTTTGTAGTGGACGTTGTTGTTGTTCACGTCCTTGAGGTCTTATCTTTTCAATATAACAATGAATTGTTATAACTTATCTTTTTAGAAGACAAAACCACAGTGTTGAATTGGCACTAGTTGAATCTCTTTTGTTGCTTATCATAATACCCCGCATCCAAATGAGTGCATTAAGCTCATTTTCTCAATTCTGACTACTAAAAACCTGAAGCCAGATTTGGTCAGTCAGGTGTGCTAATTAAAAATTGGGGGAAACTCTTAATACATGCCACTTAGCAGTTAATAGCACTGTGTGATCCCTGTATGACATGCAACTCAATGTTATAAAAACCTCTACGGTTCCTTATCTGATTGTCTCAAAATATTTACAGCTAATAATAATCTTTTGTTTGCATCGTATCTGGTATTTTCAAACAAAGTGAAAAAAAAACATTTGCTTTGGACCTTAAATCACCAAATGTGTTCCAGGCCGTAGCGTCAGACCAGGTCAGTGCTGGTAAACAGCACCTGTTACTGCGGAATTAATTCCCAAATAATGATGATACGGTTCTTCTGTTTTTGAAGTGGAACATCTGCCACAATGTTTTTCTTCCGCATAGATATCATGCCTTCCTAGAGTGGTTACAACAACAAAAACATGTTTTCTGACCTTCATTAGGGCCTCAAGTGGGGTAAAAGGAAATATGTGAATCTTTTGTCTGAAGGATTGCTTTCGTATCTCTACCAAAACGTAACAAATTGTGTATAACTGTATGAAAGTTATGCTTTGTGATTGAAGTAGTTCTGAACATTAATATAACTAACTCCACCAACACTAATAACAATTTATACCAGTCAAGCTGTCCATTTTTTTCTTTCATGCATCAGGTTTTCAAGTGTAGCAGGAGAGCCTGGTCGACCACTTTGGGCCAAATATCTCAAATATTATTTGGAACCACTGCTTTAAAAAAAGTGTTCTCAAACCTTGGTGCCTAAAGTGAAAGTATGGTCGTCATCTTTCATACAACGAGTAATCCAAATATTATACAGGTACCAATGAGCATGAAAATTGAAATTGTAAAATATGTGTGTTGTAAATTCTTTGCAGTATAATTATACATCCAGCTCAAAGATGCCAGGAATATTTCAACCCCCTCTTAAATTTCTAGCGGTCAAGTTTCTCCGTGATGGATCCTACTAGGTCGACCTTGTTTCGTCTGGTTTATGACCCGAGAACTAGTCATCAGCCATGTACATACAGAATTGTACTGTACCTTTTTAAATAGAACAAAAGGAGACATTTACTCAAGCGAAAAATGTAATCACATTTATGGAAGACTAAAACAAGGTACAACCTCTTTGTTACATGGACAAGAATCATTTAGTGGCCACATCAAGTCAAACATTAGTTCAGTTGAATTTAAGCTGGATGCTGATATGTGCACTGCTAGGTTCATCGTGAAAATACAAAAGTAGACTCTAAAGAAAATACAGTAACCACAGCTGGTCCAAAGTGCAAACACATCATTTCTAGTTTTTAGTAACTGACACAGCCACTAAGCAGTTGTGCGAGTCGAGGTTAGACTATGGTTTAGCATCCCTCCGAGTCAGGGTCATTCTCTTTAAACCAAAAGCATAATAAATATGTGGAAGCTGTGTCTTCTAACGCTTAATTTATTACACCCGTGAGACAAATAAGTTAGTATTGCTGTTTAAATAAACAGTATTTCAAATTTTGTCTGTGCATTATCAATGTTTTCACCTCCAGTCTGCAAAGCCCCTTTTTTAATAGAATAATGAATCCAGACATAAGCCAGTTTTCATCATGAAGATTAGAACCAAAAAAAATCTTTAGCTACTATTAGATTCCGTCGTACTCAGAATAGTGGAATGCTCTGGGATGATGGCGGTAAAGTTCAAAGCTTGGCTCCGTACTCTCAGAGGCGAAGCTGCTCCGTGTCGACCTTCGCAGAGGGAATCTCGTCGATGGAGGCGTGGGCGCCTTCTCTCGTCTGTCCCAGAGACGACGCGATGACGTCCACCGCTAGAGAGGCGGTGGCCTCCACCGCTTGCCGGGTGGCGCCCAGCATCGGGTTGACCTCCACCAGGTCCATGGCGGACAGCAGGCCTGAGACGCATTCACGACAAGTCAGGCACCGAGAACGTGACGATAAAAGAGGCGGTGGGAGCTCGTGTGAGGCTACGGAAGCAGTCGCCACCGCCGTGTTCGCGAAGGGTCTGTACCTGTGTTGTGAATTTCCTCTGTGATGTAGATCCCTTCCCTGTAGGTCAAACCGCCGTTCACTGGCGTTCCCGTGGCCGGAGCCAGAGACGGGTCGAACGCGTCGACGTCAAAGCTCAAGTGGATCGGTCGCTGCTTTCTGTCCAAGGTAAGACCATTAGGTGTGAATTCAAGATTAATTTCTGCAAGCATTTGGATTTACGTATGATAAATGTATAAAACAACAAAATATTTGTATTTGAAGTTCAACATGTTTAACGGGGAAGGAACATAAATCAGTTACCTGGACAAAAGATGGTCAAGGCTGACTTCCATGACCCTTTGGATGCCGAGTCTGTCGATATCCCTCATAGTGAAGTACTGGATCTGCAGGTCCTTCAGGATTTGGCTGAAGTAAACAAAATCAGAAACATCAACAACGGTTTTCCGCAGTTTTCTTAAAGTGCTGACAAGGGTGATCCGTTGGTAGTGGTACTTACTACTCTCCGGGGTCCACGTCCCGTAGTCCGATGTAGACCAGGTCCCTCGCGGAGAGGAAGGGCTTTGTCCAGGAGAACCCTGGGATATCTGGCATCTTTGGTGGACAGATTAAGATCATGTTAAAAATGAAGTATATATATATATATATATATATATATATATACACACTATGTCTGCAGGGACATCTGTTAACTATCTTTGTGGTTTATTTTTGAAAATGTTTTGCATCTCTTTCAGTCGGGCGTGCCTTGCTCTTAGGCAAAAGGGCTGGGCTTCCTGAACATCTGCGTCTGACGCACTGACGTCTCAATAATCCCCTCAGGTTTGCACGAGAGGATGTTATGTCAGCGTTGCAGCCCGGTTGTTGTCGGTTACGTGGTTATGTGGTTACATCACAGCTGAAGGGTGTCGTTAGGCCCCAGGCCACAAATTGGGTCACTTTCTAGTTTTACATCACACGTCAGATGTGCTGCACCTTCATAGAAGACCTCAAACTGACCTTTACAAGTCTGCTTTTAAACTCAACCGTAGCCTAGTTATTTGTTAATAATGTTTTCAGGCATTTCTCTTTTTTGTGTCTTTGAGTTAAGTGCTTCCTAAATAATATGTGCTTCCCTGAAATGTTATAATCTTGAAGACGCAGTCCACATTCTCAAGTTTCACCTTGTCTTGCAGCTCTTTGAGCATGAATGCCACAGGCTGGCCGTGGAGGTTTCCTGACGGAGAACACATCGGCGTGTTCACGTCGGCGTGAGCGTCGACCCAGATGAGACACAGGTCGGGACACTGCTGGGCGTGGCCTGCCACCGATCCAATAGCAAGGCTTCCAAATGGAAAGGACAATCATGTTAACATCTGATGTTTTTATCGGTTTTAATGCAGCGGTTCAGAGCGGCGGCCCCAAACCTCCCCACCTCAGGGACCAGTTTCATGTTAGACAATATTTCGCAGACCGATCTTAATGGGGAACCTGTGTTTTTTTTATTATTCCATGATTACCTGTGATCGCCTCCGAGCATGACCAGGGTGTGTCCAGCACCGACGGCTCGGCTCACCGCGCCAGACAACGTCTTATTGGCTGCACCCACGGTGCGAGGGAACTTGACGCCCATGTAGGGTTCGTCCTTCTCCACGTGGTGGAAGCTGAGGTCGCCGAAGTCGTGGACAGCGTAGTCTAAACACAAAGACGGAGAGCGGTGCTCGATAAAACTGGAGCATAAAGGCCACTGCAATGTAGTCCAAAGGGTCCCTATTTAATGCACATTAAGTCTCAACATATTCATACTGGTGAAAGCTTTTGAAGCCTTTTCTTTGCTACAATTCTGTGGCTGGTTCAGACGAGTTTACTACAAAGCTGTAAAATGCTTTCCGGCCAGAGGGAGTTCTGGTCTTGATTTAATGAATCTATGTTACTGTAAATAACCGTTAAACAGGGGGCAGTGGGTTGGGCTGAGTGGTCGTGAAATTACTTATTTATGGTCAGTTCAAGTCTGCAGACGTAGGTTTAATTGAGCTCCTCTTCGATGTGGAAACAGTTTTGCACTTTTCCCAACTTTATTTGAACTAAATTCACTAACAAAATGTAATAAAACTGTAAAGATATGTACCGATTTTATAGATAAAAGCACTTCTTATAGAGCTTTGTATTTTGTAATGTAATTAACTCAAAACAAAGAAGACCACTAGGAAAACAAGCCTAGTTATATCCTTAAAGGGGGTCCTGACATCTATTGGTGCTTAAACCCAAAAGATTTTACTCCTAAAAATATGGTAATCAATGTAAACAAAAATCTGTTACAGACAGGACTGTCAGAGTAACATAAAGGTGATATAAAATAGATCATATGATACAGTTTCCATTCTGGTTGGTTTAGGATTATTTTTGAACACTGTCCTGCCTGTTTTTAGCGTTTAAACACTGCATGTGTTGATTAAAGTTGAAAAGCCTACATACATCCGTAGCGTTTGCCACCTGACTTTAACACACATCTGCCTCCCTTGCAGCCCGTTCAGTGACTGAGCACTTTCCAGTGTCGTCTCAGCTTTCAGCCAAGTAGATCAAGCACTAGAGGCCGGGAAAAAAATTCCTGGCCTCCTTGGACTGCGAAATAAACAAGTGATGCGATCTACCATATTGGGGGTTCATCTGGCAATATGATCCGCCGAGACAGTGTAGTGTTACGCTGCTGATCTAAGGGGAACCAACGTGGTTCATTTCCATTCCTAGCCGGTACAGGAATAGCGCTGGTCTTGATGCTACTCCGAGCATCTACTGCATGACAATTAAAAGAAGTCTGTTGAAGCAGCGACGGGCTGCTTCTGTTTACTGGGGAGTGAAAGACTGCTGCTGTGGTCCCAGTTCTCGGGTTAAACCGTACTGGTTTGATTATATCTTTTCCCCCCTCTCTACTGAGGCAGTTTGGAGGAACTGACGTGGAAAGTTTAGTTCCGTCGGGGTCTGCTTTCCCACGTTGGGCTCAGCTGGTGACACACCGGCTGTATTTTTTCCACCGCTGCCGAGTTGGCTTCAATCCACCAGAGAGATTTCTCACCAACTTGTTGCTTTAGACTTCTATAGGCCTTTCTTTTTTGAAATGCAAGCAATTCTATATAGGAATCGTCCAACTTTCTGAATAATAGAAAATATTGTATTTTTTTAATTAAAGATGAATTAGATTAGAATAACTGGCCACTCATTTCTCTGTGTCCTGTTAACAGGATTCTGGACAAAACTGTGTGACGTTATCTTTAGGCAGAATATGGTATTCTAGTATCAACATGTGTTGAACAACAGGGCGGCTTCTGCCAGTAGAATAAAAGTATGTTAAAAATTAGAAGGAGGTTCCACCTGTGGAGATATTCTGTGAGGAGGCAGAACTATGTAAGGCCCACATGCTATTTGGCTGCAGGAACAGGTTCCTCCGCCCTGCTGTCGCACACCTTGGTGTACGGATATTTACACGTAGACTGTTGAACTATATAGTGTGTGTATTTATAGTAAGCTTATCATGCAAGAGGGAGCCTAGTTAAAATCCTCTGTGGAGTCAACAGGCACAACTTACTTGATGATATTCTAGTCCAAAGTGACCTTCCATAGGCCATGGAAGTTTTCTTTGATATAATTATTTGTTTGTTGGATAATTCTGCCTGCTTGCAGATTATTAGGTACAGGACTTCTTTTTTTTGAGGGGGGGGGGGGGGGGGGGGGGGGCAGATTTCAGCTCACTTAAAATGGGAATTGGTCTGCATTATACATGTATGTTAACTGTTACCAATAGTCCATATATGAATGTATTTTACACAAGAACCTTTTACTGCATATTATCCTTCAGTGTGTCTTTGATATTCCAAAAGGAGCCGATCTCTGCAGACTGCAAATAAAAGTTTACGTTTCCACGACTGGCTGACTTAATATGGACTTTTTCCTTCTTTTACAGTATTACTGTCGTCCCTCCCCAGTCTCTTGAATCTCTCTCCCTTTGTTGTGTGTGTCAGCGTGACATTTCAATCACAATGCACCCTCAGTGACCTGCTGTGCTAAAATGAAGAGTGGATTCTTTCCGTTTGCGGTTTCCTCTTTCAGATTCAAAGAACCCCCCCCCCCCCCTCGGCATTTCGGTTGAAACGGAAAATAAAACGAGAGATTCGTTATTGGGCCACATGTAGGCTGGAGGGGGTGTCTGGTGTCGACAGAGTGGAAAATACACCCGCAGTCTGCCTGCGCCTTTCGGACCATGTGCCGGAGACCAGAATGACTCAGCCAGACGTGTGGCTACCATGACTCAGGCATTGTGATGGCTCGTGTGTGTACGTTCACTGAGTGACCCGGCGGAGGGTCTACTTTATGCCGCGCCTGCCCTTTTATGGGCAATTGTTTTAGTAGATGTTCCGGGGGACTGTATGAGACTGTAGTCGCCATTACTTCATCGCTCGGCTTCTTGCAGAAATCCCCTCGCAACAAACAGGAACCCGGACAGGTTTCTGTCACTACACGGGCTTCGTATTGTATTCAAATACGCCAACGGCCTATTATGGCGGCCTATGTCGTGAAATTCCAACACCCACAATTAAAATAAAATGGAAATCAGTGGGGACTTTGTTCCCCCCCAACACGTGTTCCTCCCCCGGGCTACATGTCGGATGTTTTTATTTACCGCCTCCCGGTGACGTAACACCGCTAAACGTTAAATCGGTCTAAATGCTGCCCTGCATGGTTCACCCAACCTCCGTTACATAACGCTGCTGTACCGGCTGTTCCTGCACCCCCCCACCTCCACCACCTCCACCCTCGCGCCCCTCACCTACCTAAACCGGAAAGCCTCTCGAGGAGCCCCGCATCTCTGATGACTTTAGGGCCGTGCTCCACACCTTCTCGTTTCTGTGGGGAAATGAACATAAAAGGTGTTGACTAAGTGCGGAAGATTTGTTTTTGTTTTTAAATCAGTTATAAGATTTTAAATAAGATTGCAACCGGAAAAAAAAAATTCTTTACCTGTCCTCGTGAAAACGGAGCGCCCAGCACAGCCACGGACTGAGCTCTGCTTTGCTGTAACGTGAGGCCGAGTTGTGACCTGAGAAGACGGGATACAGGTCCTCTCAAAGCCATTTTGTTCTTTGTTTAAAAAGAAAAGAAGAAAAGAAAATCCGAATCGTCCCGGTGGAAATCAGCGCGGTCCCAGACGCCGCCGGAGAGAGTCTGATGAGGGCGCTGTGGATGTTGCGTTGGTGGATGCTGAATGTGGGCTGGATGGTGCAAGAGGCTGGCTTTATTGCTCCCGCATCTACTTAATATTCATGAGCTGGAGAAATAGGAGGACTTGGGTGGAAGAATGCAAGAGGCGAGAAAAGGTGGTTTCTTTTTCCTTCTTAGAAACGCCGAGGTGTTCGGAATCCTCGATGAGGATCGGCGTTCACGGACACTCGTGCACTTGTGTTGCGGCCACGGTTTCCTATTTATGATAGAGCGACTGACGTCAGCTTGAGTGACACACCTTCGGAGGAGCCAATGGGAAATGGCGAAATAAGTGGGTTTGCTCGGTGAGCGTGGCCTGCGAGCTGCTGCCGGCCAGGTGCCTATCGGGTTTGTTGTGCGCTTCTTTATTGCAGTCGCATCACAGTGGAAAATCCCAGAAGCGCCGCCAAGGGGAGGATACGGGCCTTTTTACATTGTTGCATTCGACCTAGTTGTTTGTCAACTCGTGTCCAACGCATAACAACCTTTTGCTACAGCTTTACAACTCAAGCAGATGTCTTATCCCGGGTCCTGCTATCACTGGCGAAACAATAATGCCTATTCAAACCTTTTATATAAATTGTAGCTAGCTACCATACTAACGTCCATCTTTCCATTAATTAAAAGGTATTCTAAGCATTAGTTACTTAGTCAAAAGTCAAACCTGGCTACAGTTAACATAATGCTGTAATATCACATTATTATTACTTAGGTCTAATGGTTATCTGTTCGGGGGCAGAGCACATTTCCCCTAATATGTGTGTCGTCATATTTCGCCAACACCCACGTCCATGTTTGTTTTAGTTGTGGTAAACTATCGGCAAGACAATATCTTATTTTACATTTTAAGTGTGGCGTAATCAAACAGAATTCGGCGTGATTATTATTATTACGAATAACGTCAATTACTATATAATAACTCGTACAAACACGTATACTATGACACAATGCGTGTACAGTACAACCGCGTAAGTAAAGCCGCGTTTGAAAATGAAAAAATTCAAGTCAGATAGATCTGTTTTGTCCCAAGTGTTTCAATCGGAATCCCGATCTTTCACAAATAATACACATTTTCGTAAAACTGCTACTATTCAAAATGCATTCAGTTAATTTTCCCAAGGAGTCACTCCTCCCGGACCTGTTGACAACTGGGTAAGTCTTCCCAAGAGACGCTCCAGACGCGTAGAAGTGATTGGGCAATGACGATGGATTTAGCGCCATCAAGCGTTGGAAATATAGAATTGAGAATTTAATAATGGCAAAAGGCGTTAAAGCCCCTGAACGAAGCCTGTCAGACAAAACCCTCCCATAAAAATGTACAAATCACTCCAATTAATTAATTCCTTCAGAGAATTCAATTTATTATTTGGTTTTCAAAGTATATAAGGGGCTGCGTCTGGGTTGACAGTTGGTCTTTGAATTAAACCTCACAGATTATCTACCAAAGTATGCAGATCGTTATCTTGGATGATACTTTTTTTTTATAATGCAAGTCTTTTTCAATAGTAAATTAAATGCATTTATTTTTTGTCAGAGATAATGAAAAGCTGATTAGACCTTTAATGTGCCTAAGGAAATCTTGTCCACCTTAAAGACTTTATTACCCAACTAGTCCAAAACAAGGCCAAAGACATGCCAAACCTGTGAGGGAGGCTGCAGGATGCAATGGAAGGTCTACTTTGTGAATGAACAGATTGCAAAGCGCTGCCGGAGACTGGAAAAATATTGCCATGGAGCCTATCTCAAATTTCGAAGATATAACAAGGCTTGTTTCTCCTCAATAAACCTTCAGAGCAGATATTTTTATTCAAAGGGCATTTTACTTTAATGAGTAAAACCTGTTTCTTGCAAGGTGTAGGCCTATTATGTATTATGTTAAACTGGACCAAGGAGACGCCTCCCTCCGTCACAAAGTGTTACAAAGAGGTTTTTCCTATAAAACGCATTATCATAACCTCCTTTAATAATATTTGGCAACCCTTCCTGGAAGATTTTGGTGGTTTTGTTGGCCTTTTGCACAAAGTGCAAATGCCAAGTAATTTTTCTTCCCTTTGACATGGTACTACTACTATTCATAATAATTGTGTGTGCACAATATGTTTTGCCGCCCATTATAAAATATATATTTTTACAATACAATGTTTTATTTTAAAGAAGGATTGCCTGGTAGACTGAGTTTAGGGGGGAAAAAACCCAACTGAAAGCTTTGCTATCCCATGATTCATTTCGAAAAGAATAGGTCCCAGTTATTTGTATCCATAGGTGTTCTTACTGCGCGCCGGTGGCAATTATAACGCTAATCTTTGGCGTTAGGTTTTTGTGTTAACCGTATTTAATGGGATTTTACTCGGGTTAGCCATAGTATTATCAGACGCTGGGGTTTATTTTACACTTAACAGGTGAGTACATTCTCACATGACCGCTGCAGCTAACGTGAACTAGCAAGGCCACACAGTGAGTGCTAGCTAGCTAGTTAGCTTGAGCTAATTTAGCTAGTTAACGTTAACGTCCAACGTAGAGGAAGCCCACTTTTCGACCAAGCAAATATCACACCTAGTTATTTTGTAACGTTAGCCCGTCAGCATCACTATCCATGGTAAAAATATAATGCACTGATGAAATTGACATTGCCCATCTTAACCCTGAAAAGCGTCAACTATGTTTTCTTCTGTGCTCTTCAATTGAGCATCCTTTCCTCGTTACAGGATCCTGTGTATTTCGGGATGTCTTACCCTCCTCCGCTCAATCGCCAGCAGATTGGCATCCCGCAGTTACCTCCCAGGATCCCACCTCCTCAGTATCCGGGATTCGCCCCGGGTGTCCCGCCAGGTAACGTCCAAGAAGTTCACACAACATCAGCAGTCACAGCCGTTTCTACTTTGTGTGATTGCTAGTTCAGACACTGTGAGGTGTTCACGTTGGTTATCTTTCATTTCAACAATTCAGGGATAGCTCTGAAAAGGAAGGAGCAGAAGGTGACATTTTAGATTTACCCTAGTCCTTTGCACATATTTTGATTTGATGGCACAAATAATCGACAAATAAACAATGTGGTTGAATGAAAACAAAAACAAATGGAACACTAACTCTTGAAGACTAGCGAGCTGTTCCTGTAAATGGAGATGACATGTTATAGATACGTTCTTATAGCTTAAATACTGGAAATTACAAATTCAATCTAAGACAGCCTTCAGCAGTTCCTTGTTGGTTGTTAGCTCAGGTAATCAAAAACATAATATTTCATGTATTCGTATGCTGTGAGACAGGGTGTGCTTATTGTATTTCGTTTATATTTGCAGGTACTCCAATGATCCCGGTTCATATGGGTGTCGTGACCCCTACAACCACAGTGAGTCAGAAAGTGGACTTCTGATTGTGAATTTAAGCATCAGCCATTATGGATGAACGGTTGTTGAATAAAAAGTCTTCACACATTATCAGTTTAGGGAAAGTCAGCTGCTTAGAGGAGGCAGTTTAACTGATGCTTAAACGTATTATTAGATACTTTTTTATTGTCTTATTCAGACCGACAATAAATCCCTGATACCTAAAATGTAATTTCTTGTTGAAAGGTTCTTGTCCCGACGACAGTCTCTGTAACACATAAGCCGATGCTTCCAAAGAAGGAGCCCAACGTCAGAGCAAAGGACACAGACGACTGCAGCGGCCCCACCACCACTGTCTTTGTAGGGAACATCTCTGAAAAAGCATCTGACATGTTAGTCAGACAGCTTCTAGCGGTGAGTCGACAGTGTGTACCCACTGCCCCTGTTCAGGAAATGTTCAAATTAAGTTCAAGGTATAGATTTAGAATAGTAGGAAGCAACAGTTGGACACCTCAAAGTATCCAGCACCATGTATTAGGATTTTATTATAATGTGATTTTTGCTGCGCGTGACTCTTATCATAACAACTGACAAGTCCTTGTGAAGGTATGCCTCAGAGATAACCAAATACATTTATTTATTTGTGATTTATTGATCATGAATTAATAATAGCATTTAATTAGAAATTAATTAATTCCTGTTTTCTTTCAATACAGAAATGTGGTATTGTTCTTAGCTGGAAACGGGTTCAAGGTGCCTCTGGGAAGCTTCAAGGTAAAAAGGCCGCAACCCATTTCAAAACGTTGTGCTATTGATGTGAATGCACGTTACTATACAAGATATTGCATTATAGTATCTCTGTAATCTCATTTGAGAGTATTAATCCCACAACTTTCTACGGATATTAAAGTTTCTTTTGGGGCACACATTTACAGCAAGACTTAAGTGCTAAATACAGTAATTTCTTTGCTAATTATTTATCATCTATCAAACTAACTGTCGGTTCTGCTCTCCTCTGCTGTAAGCTTTTGGATTCTGTGAGTACAAGGAGCCTGAATCCACACTACGAGCCCTCAGACTTCTGCACGAGTTGCTCTTGGGTGATAAGAAGCTGCTGGTGAAGGTGGATGCCAAGACCAAGGCCCAGCTCGATGAGTGGAAGGCCAAGAGGCGGAGTGCCAATGGGGTATGCTGCTCACCTGCTGAGGAAAAGATTGACACCTCTGACGGGGTTAGGCTTAAATTGTGTTTACAAGCCTAATCTTTCTGTCTGTAACATATAGGAGGCCAGTGATGGGTCTAAGAATGGGGACGATGATGAGGAGGAGGTTGTTGATGAAGAGACCCTGCGTCGTGACCAGATTGTGAAGGGTGCAATAGAAGTCCTCATTCGAGAGTATGCTAGTGAGCTCAATGCTCCCTCACAGGACCCTGACAGTCAACCTCGCAACAAGAAGCGCAAGGAGAAGAAAGAGGAGGTATTGTTGTCGCAAGGAAGATGGTGTGTGATTTGTAGATCATTATAGTAACTATTGAGTACTTAGTTTTTTTTTTTCTTCCCTTATCTAAGGAGGATATCAATGCCATGGAGATGGAGGATGACAAGAGAGACTTGATTTCCAGAGAGATCAGTAAATTCCGGGACACACACAAGGTAATGTATCAACCTGCTGTTATTACGTTGCCATTTAGGTTTTGGAGAAGAAATCCCCCACATTTGTATTTAAAATTCCTCAACCCGCAAATCGAGCTTCAAAATATATATGTATAATTTCTGGAGTTAGTTACGCCATAAGGCAGTTCTGTTACTGTCCACTATAGTAAGGAGGTAGTGTGTTTAAGAATTACATTAGTTATTCAAATTCAAACATTAAAGGAATAGAGAATAGTGGATGTTGATACACTCATAGAAAGTGTTCTAGTATATGTTGGTGTTTCCAAACTGGACAAGAGTTATTCTTTTTACTGATTTGAGTTTAAAGGTTTTAGCTCTGCACAAGCTAAAGTCATCACACAGAGTGCATGGACACAATGTGAAATTCCATCTCAAGCTAATCTATTGATTAAACCCCACCAATGTGGTAGAGTTCATTTGGTGACTAGAGCAAGATGAATCTCAGAATCTCAGCTTTGGAAAAAGTTGCGAGGATAGGATGTAAGTATGATCTTTCATTTCTCCTTTACTCTCGTTGGGCGCTCCCTTCTGAAGGGTTTGCAGAGAGGCAACTGGCTCTCATCTCACTTCCATTATTTCCATTTTCTTGTGTGTACTGTGAACAAAGTAGTGCTGGAATTGGAATGCACAAATTGCTATTGATGAATGTAACAGAAGGCGAGCGGCTCAGTGAACCTCTGCAGGTCCTCAGATGATACAATATGTGTTTTGAAGAACACACATGTACTGATTGAGCCTAACCACTGCAGTATTTTGAACTGCAGCATGTAGTGTTACTAAAGCAGGGAGCGCCCCTCCACAGCACTATGTGGTCTGAAGAAATACAAGGTAAGTGCTTTTATTTTTTTATTTTTTTTCCTTTCTGTGTCGTAGTCTTCCCCATTAGGTAAACAATAAAATGAACAGGACATGCATGATACAGGTGCGTTCATGAGTCACATTGGATTATTAGTGTGGAAGTGAGGTTAAAAAGAGGCCAAAACACATACATCAAAACTGCCCAAATCCCTTCCTTTTTAATACTTACATTATCACTAAATCTGGTGCTATATTCCCAATATCACCATAATAACACCAACATCTCTTAGAGATTTGGTGAATCCGACTTTTTGAAGTGTCGGCCTGACTTGATGGAGGTTTTTTATATGATTTATTGGGTCGGAGAGTCCAAATAAATACCAAAAGACAACCTACAGGTAAGACTGTTTCCCTCATTCCTTTGTGGTAATATGGAATAACTGGTTTGGACAGACATGACTTTAAAGTTTCTATTGATTGTTATTGACGTGGATGAACTATAATGAGACCTACTACTTCACAGGTTTTGTTTTTGTTTGTTTCTAATTATTTTGAATTTACACATGACCTGCTTTTCCTCCCACACGTAGCCTCTAGGATGTGTAGGGGCAAAGAAGTGCTGAAACCGTAGCTCATCACCTGTGAGTTGCACACCAATAGCTCCAAAACGGTCTGTAGAATGATTTTTATGTCAACCAGTTGACTCGCAACTCAGACAACCGGTCAACATGGATTACGACAATACAACACGATCTTTAGCCTACGTACACACCAAAATAAATTTTGGATCCTGGTTTCATATACAGTCAAGCATATAACACAAAGCGCATACTAAAATATCTGCATTCGGATGTCCTCATATTTCAATACAATTTATTTCCAGTTCTCGTCTGTCGCTGCCACACACACAACTCCCACATTGGGGCCTGGTACTTCTCCCTTGAATCTCATTGGGCTACATGGAAAAGTCATGGGAGTTGATTATGTAATTCACTTAGACGGGCCATTTGCCATGTTAAGCCTGGGCTTGTTTTAATCCACTTGGCACCCATAGGTAGGAACAAACCAGGGCATTTTAACACTGGAGACTGTGGTTAGAACTTGTTGACCTAGCGTTTCAAAGCTGACTCGGCATACTTTTATCTTAGGTTTAATATCGTTATCCCTACTTTCAATTAAACGCGAGGAATCTTGTGAAGTTGACTGCATGAAGCATTACATTAATGTGTAACACTTAACATGGCGGAACAAAACCTCTGGTTATCCCACTGTGAACCCACAGTATCCCTTCTATCATGTTAAATCTATTACATTTCAGCATTTGACATTGACTTTGGAAAGTGGTCATATGGGTTTTGCCAGTAGTTTTCTGCCTACAGCTGAGTTGTTAGTGGAATGGCCCCTTATCACATCAGAGCATAATCTCAGATCCCCGGAGAGCACAGAGTGACTGCAGAGTGTTTCATACGTGAAAAATAAACGTCCAATATTAATGTTTGTGATGAAGGGGATGGCTGGATGCTGGGGCCAGGACAGGACATGGCCCATGCACACTTTGGTGTGACTAAAATAGAAATTGATTGAGAAATGGAATATTATTTGTTTAGAGCTTTAAAAAAAGATAACAAAACTTTTATTTGTTGAAGTTTGAATTTCTTCTCCCTGTAACTCCACAAACATAAGTGTCTAGGTGTGTTACAAGACTGACCTTTTAATTTATGGTTTGAAGTAAGTGTGTCGTGAATTGAGCAGTGTCTCTATTAAACCTGCTCAAACAGCGGACCACTATTCCTGGAGGAAACACCAGAGCTAAGAGGACTTCCTCACTTGCAGCAGCCCGCCTCTCCAAGGCAATGAGTCATGGCAGTATGTGAGCATGTCTGGCCGAGGGAGTCAAAAATCATTTACAGTGCTCACAACATGTTTGCCCATGTATTTTAGAATGATCCTTTCAGTATTGATGATCTATAAAGCAGTTTTTATTCTCCCTTTTTCTCCTTGTCGGGCTCCTGCAGAAACTTGAGGAGGAAAAAGGCAAGAAAGAAAAGGAGCGACTGGAGGTCGAGAGGGAGAGGAGAGAAAGGGACAAGGAGCGGGAGCGTGAGAGGGAGCGCCGCGATCGCGAGAAAGAGAAGGAGAGGGAGAGAGAGAGGGACAAGGAGCGGGAAAGAGACCGAGACCGCGAGCGGGAGAGGGATCGGGAGCGGGAGAGGACAAAGGAGCGAGAGAGGGAGCGTGAAAGGGAGAGGAGTCGAGACGTCAGTGAAGGTCGAAGCAGATCGAGGTCAGTGGAACCCGTATAAAGCATCTCTATGTATCTGTACTGCGAGAGAGTCGGCATCAAAAGAAATCAGCTAACAAACACATTATTTTCTTTACCAGAAGACTTGTATCTTCCATTTGCACTATAAACACATTGGAAGTTATAGGTTAAGGTACTTTTGTTTAGTTTTCCTGCTGCTGGACTTATTTAATCAAATTTTGCAGAGAGAGAACTAGAGAAGAAAAAAAACGAGACCGCGAGGAAGACGAGGAAGACGTATATGAACGAAGGAGACTCGAGAGGAGGCTTAGAGACAAAGAGGCCGCCTACCAAGAGGTAAATGAAGAATCTCTCCTGTCATTCTGATTTAAATCAATTAAACAAAAGATTATTGTGTTATGACTCATTTGTTGATGTCTGACTGAGTGATGGTTAAAACTGTTTTTCTTCTGAAAGCGCCTGAAAAACTGGGAGATCCGTGAGAGGAAGAAGGCTCGTGATTACAGCAAAGAGACAGAGCGAGAGGATGAGAGGCGTCGGGAAATGGTGCACATCAACGCACACCATATCCAAATAGCTAGCAAATGATCAATCCTCAACTCAATGTGTAATGCTGCTCCACATTTCGTTACTGTGTTTTAAAATTCAGATGAAAGAAGCCAAAAGGCTGAAAGAATTCCTTGAAGATTATGACGATGATCGAGACGACCCAAAGTACTACAGGTGATTATTTTGGTGCACATTTAGAAGTGTGAGGTAAACAATTTCTTCTTTTTTCTTTTTCACTTGACTTCTATTTCTCATCCCCAGGGGCAGCGCTTTGCAGAAGCGGCTACGTGACCGGGAAAAGGAAACAGAATTGGATGAGCGCGACCGGAAGAGGGAGAAGGAGGAGCTGGAGGAGATCAGACAGAGGCTTCTGGCTGAAGGTCACCCTGACCCCGATGCCGAGCTGCAGAGGGTAAGTCACTCGTTCACTTCCATGCATTTTGGTGCACTGTCGAGAATACCAGAAACCTTTCCAGACCAAAAAAAACATGGAAGACAAAATAAGATTAACCGATTTCCAACCAAATGAAACGCCACAGTCGCTGTTAAAGTCTATAAGAAATATGTCTGTTAAATTCAGACGCATTTGTGAGGGAAAGCTTTTGGTTTTTAATCTGTCTAGCCAAGCCTTTTGTGTTATTTTTGGTTTTGTAATACAACATAAAATAGCCCACCAGTCACCAGATATTTATTCCTGACCCAAATTAAAAGTTAATGTGTCGCATGAATTTGTTCAGATGGAGGAGGAGGCAGAGCGCAGACGGCAGCCTCCTCTGAAACTCGAACCCGAGGAGGACGTGAGCCAGCAGAAGGCTCACAAGGAACGTGAACGAGAACGAGAGCGGGAACGGGAACGGGAGCGAGAACGAGAACGAGAGCGAGAACGAGAACGAGAGCGGGAACGGGAGCGGGAACGGGAACGAGAGCGGGAGCGGGAACGAGAGCGGGAGCGGGAACGAGAGCGGGAACGGGAACGGGAGCGAGAACGAGAACGGGACCGCGGCCGAGAACGGGAACGGGAGAAGAGAGGGTCAGGGAGACACGCTGAGCCGATGCCTCGGGTGCCCCAGCAGCACTCGGAGGATGACGAGGAGGAAGTTGGGGAGGAGGAAGACTTCCGCGATGGTGAGGACTCTCAAGAGGCCAAGCCGCAGCTCAAACCCATCATCACCACTGCTCCATCGGTGTCCTCTGCCAGTGGGAACGTGACTCCGAATACACCTGGCAACGATTCTTCCTCCGGCATCATCATTCCCGGCGAAAACACCCCCGAGGTCCAACCGCTGGAGGAGCATCGGCCGAAGATTGGCCTTAGTCTCAAACTGGGTGCGTAGAGTGTGATCCCGAGGACACGGAGGGTTCCGCTCCTTTAAGCTGCTCAGTGGCAGGAATAACTAGTGCTTCTCTTCTCCAGGTGCCACCAACAGTCCCAGCCAGCTCAGCGTCGGAAAGCGGAAGAAGCTGGCGACCGGTAAAAGTGTCTTCAACCAGTTCGACCACGAGGAGGCCGACGAGCAGCCTCGCAAGAGGAAACTTGTCCCGCTGGACTATGGCGATGACGACAAGAGCCTGGGGCTGGATGGGGCCGAAATCCCAGGGGCCAAAGGTAGCGTCAACACGGAGGAGAAACGCAAGCACATAAAAAGCCTTATCGAGAAGATCCCCACGGCCAGACCGGAGCTCTTCACCTATCCTCTGGACTGGACCATGGTTGACTCGGTAGGGAGCCTCTGGCAATTCATTTTGCAACCCTTTCATTAACTCGAAAATATAAATGAAAACTTTAAAGAAAGTGTTGGGGTGTGTGGGTTGCAGCAATAACATGATCAGTCATAGAAAAGAAGGCCATACTGTATGTTCTGAATTTTCTTTCTTTAGACCCTGATGGATCGTCGCATTAAACCATGGATCAATAAGAAGATTATCGAATATATCGGCGAGGAGGAAGCTACACTGGTTGAGTTTGTCTGTTCAAAGGTTTGTGATTATTGAATTCAAAACAGTGTTTCCCACTAAAAGTATGAACTCTACTGACTTTATTCATTAGTAATAATCATTGTCGTTGGATTTCTTTTGTTTGTGTGTGTCTTGTTCTTTTGTACTCAGGTGATGGCACATAGCACCCCTCAGGGTATTCTTGATGATGTTGCCATGGTAAGTAGAGTCACACGGCCAAAGTTTGTTCGAACGGACATTTTTACACAGTCAGTCTCCGCTCAGTCAGTCAGTAATCCATGTAACCGCTCATGTAAAAAGTTGGAGCTGTTTTGACGTGGAGTTTCTCTAAACGGACTGTTTGTGTTTAGGTTCTTGACGAAGAAGCAGAAGTCTTCATAGTAAAGATGTGGAGGCTGTTGATATATGAAACTGAAGCAAAGAAGATCGGTCTGGTGAAATAAAGATGACCTGCCTCTCCGTCTTCCTAAGATCACAGCTCTGCTAGCCACAGTTTTCTGGTCCAGCAGACTTTAAACAACGTGCCCATACACCCTCCATTCCATCAGCAAGGAGCTGCTGCCTTGAATGTGTGTGTGTGTGTGTGTTTGGAAGGAAAGTCTGAGCTGTAAACAGCAAGGGTTTGCACAAACATATTGCATGATAAAACTTTGGGTGTATTTTTTTGTCCTTTTATTGATGCTGTTCAGGCAAAAGATGGTTCCAATCCACCCACCGGTTCCACAAAATGTTGGAGTTCTTTGATTTACTGTTGTCATGTTGAGGCACTGCTCCATTGTGTTAACTAATAAATGCTTTTTTAATAAAATGTTTGTCTTTATTTTTTTCTAATTATTTAATTAATCTATATTTTGGTGTATGTTACTCCTTCACATTTTTAATTTTTTTGTTACTTTTCTAGTTATTTAACTTCCAGAAATAAGTGTTGTGTTATGATACATGTTATGATATTCATAATAAAATTCTATGTGTATTGTACTCAGTTGCATAACTACTCGGCTCCAACAGTAGTTTTAGTAGTATTTATTCATGTATCATAGCTATTAACAATGCTTTTTAGATTTTGCTTTCAATGTCAACAAAACATATGTATATAAACGAATATAAAATTAAAAATTATAAAACATCTTGGTTTAAAATCAAAAGGATCTTATCTATCATTCTACTTCCTGGTTTTCTCAAGAGTTGCGCAGATACGTGGCAGGTTTACGTCGACAGGTTGAAGGTCAAAAAGATGTGTTGTGACCCGGAAGTACTTTCTTTCAGTATCAAACAGGATGTACTGTTAGCTAGGTTTTTAGCTAGCTGCAAACCAAATCGGTTGCAAGTTGCATTGTGATTATTATTGTTGTTTAGTGACAGTTGAATCTGGAATATATGAGGTGAGGTAACGGATGTCTGCTATCCAGCGTTAACGTGTCGGGATTCCTCATTCGTGAGTTTAAGAGCAGGGGAGCTACAGAAGCTAGTTAGCTTAGCTTTGCTATCGTTGTCGAGGCCGGAGGCTGAAGCGTCCCTGTTTGGCGGTGGCTTGTTAACGTGGATGTTTCGCAGCGACCTGAATTGTTATACCAGAGACGGGGGCGTGCGTTTATTCAACTGCTTTATCTTACCAACAGCGACAGGCTGGGCAATGTCGTTTAGCTCGACGAGCAGTGAATAAAAATACGGTGCTAAAACCATACGTGCAGGTTGGTGTTGATTGTTTAGAAGATTAGCTGAAGCTACAAGTGTAGTCATGGACGATTTTAGCTCGATCAGCCTGCTGTCTCTTGCGATGTTAGTGGGATGTTACGTGGCCGGGACGATACCTTTAGCAGTCAACTTCTCCGAGGTAAGTCTATGACGTGCCGAACTTTTGAGATGTGCTCCCTGGAAGCTCTCAGTCTGACTTAACTTTGAACACATTTTTCAAAATGCACATAGAGGTAAAAACGAATCTAAAGAAGCACTAATTGCAGCATAAACTGACAATCCAGTACATTTAGGTAGTGCGTTTAACCAACGAGAAAGACCTGTGCTTATGATCCGTGTGTGGTTGTCTCTCCAGGAAAGGCTGAAGCTGATCACGGTGCTCGGAGCCGGGCTGCTGTGTGGGACTGCACTGGCTGTTATCATTCCCGAGGGGGTCCACGCACTTTATGAAGAAATACTCGAAGGTAGACGACACCGAACTCTACAGGAACTTTTTAGTTTTCTTGATCATAATGAACTTAAACAATGCAATGATAAACGGATACTCTGCTGACAAACTCCCAAAGCTTCATTGAAATATATCTTTAGTTGTTAAACACCAAACCAGTTAACTCCACAAGGATAATAGAATATAAAAACAGAACCATAAGGCAAACATATTTTAGTGTTAGTAGCTGTCAGCACTGAGGGGAACGAAGTTTGACAGCCTGAAGACTAGTTTGTCCCCCGTAGATCTGCTCCACCACGTCCACATTGTGTTACAGCACGCAGTGATGTGAGTCAGTGGGGCTTGAAAGTTATTGCAGAGCACCTTGTAACGTGTTGTGTTTCAAAAAGCGCGTGACCGATAAACGACCGGGCGTCCTGTTGGCCCTCCTCTCTTTCCTGTCAGATTATTTCATGTTTGATCCTTTGCCAGCATGCCGAGGAGACACCAGGCGTAGTTAACGTATGATATGTTGACATTGGTCAGAGTAAATAACTGTTTGAATCTTTTTCAAACAGAACAGAGTTCAGTGAGCACAACCAGTTGAGGTTTATTCTTGCGCAACAAACGTTGTGAAACATGGAGAACATTTATCATCCTTTTGTATTGACGCGTTCCTCTGTATCAAAAGAGTGGTTCATGGATTTGTGACAGTTTGAATCTACTCAACAAAGTAATCAGATGTAATACAACCTTTTTTTTTTTTTAACCGCCTGTGTCCCTCCCCGTTTCTGCAGGAGCACACCACAACCATGGCCAGGTCGGCGCCGTGGAGGTGTCCGAGGCGAAGGGTGAAGCGGACGCGGCCCTGAGTGGCAGCCTGAAACACGAGCACAGCCACGAGCAGCTGCACGCCTGCATCGGCGTTTCTCTGGTTCTGGGCTTTGTCTTCATGCTGCTGGTGGACCAGATAGGCAGTTCTCATGTGCACAGCACGGAAGGTCAGTGTCATGAGGGACAGCGAGCACAGGTGTCGGAGCGCCCAAAGCCTGCTAATATGTGGGCATTCAGTCTGACAGCATCCGGTGCTAATCTTCAGCAGAGGAAAGTCATATTTTTGAGTTGCATCCAAGTTGAATGTGAGGAGACGCTGTTCTTTCATCAGTACTTGGTTCTACTGATATTTATTAAACTTTTTTTTTTTTTTTAAGCCTTAGATCCAGAGTCGGCGAGAGTGGCCTCCTCAAAAATCACTACCACCTTGGGCCTGGTGGTCCACGCTGCAGGTAGGTCTGCTCTGGGAAATGTAACGTCTAAAAAACGCCAAATGCGACTTTGTGTTCAAATTGTCCTTATCAATCACTTATTAGTGATGTGAGCATGTCCTCCTTAATATACTGTAGAATCCTGGTGTTTAATATTGTCTTGGTTATATAAGACAGAATCACATTTTGATGTGATCTCGAGAAATACTGCTGTATTATAAACGGTGGATTCATCAGCGCGTTTGAGCAGAATCGGTTCTTCTTTTTTTTTCTCTGTTTAAACAATATTGGAATCTGAATGTTGAAAACGTTGTTGGCTTAAAGCCAGGTATGATTGATTGCTCAGCTCCTTTTGTCTTTTGTCTCCAGCTGATGGAGTGGCGCTGGGAGCTGCTGCCTCCACCTCTCAGACCAGCGTTCAGCTCATTGTCTTCGTCGCCATCATGTTGCATAAGGTGATAATGGCTCATATCTTGTAGAGTAAATCAACGTTTTTTTCTACATCCTTTCTGAATATGTTTTTATTGGATACGCATGTATAAAGATAAATGTACTGTTGAGCTGTAGAAAAGAAATTGGGATGGATATTTAAGCAATTATTCTTACCTTTCTTAAAGGCCAAATGATCAATCGATGAAAGCATTTGTATATCAAAGATGATGATGATGATGATGAACAATTCCATTAAAACACGTGACGCTGTGTGAACTCTGCCGCTCTGTGGTCTGCAGGCCCCAGCAGCGTTTGGCCTGGTGTCCTTCCTGATGCATGCTGGTCTCGAAAGGAACCGGATCCGCAAGCATCTGCTGGTCTTCGCCCTGGCGGCGCCCGTCCTCGCCATGCTCACCTTTTTAGGCCTCAGCCAGGTAAGATGAGTTGGAGATGAGCTGGATGGTTCTCCTAGCTTTGAAAATGGACGTGACACTCGAGCCGTCAGATGGCGAAACCCCTTTTTGAACATTCCTTTCGTCGTTTCACCTCACACCGGTTTTTGTGTGTTCCCATCCTCAGAGCAGCAAAGAGGCCCTGTCGGACTTCAACGCCACCGGTGTCGCCATGCTCTTCTCCGCCGGCACCTTCCTCTACGTGGCCACCGTCCACGTCCTCCCGGAGGTCGGGGGTGGCAGCCACAGCCACGCCCCCGCTGGAGGCAACGGAGGGAACGGAGGGAAAGGACTGAGCAAGGTGGAGGTGGGAGCTCTGGTGCTTGGCTGCCTCATTCCTCTGGTGCTGTCTGTCGGCCACCACCATTAGACGCAGACCGCAGGACGCATTTTAAACGGGTGTACAGGGGCGAAAGCGGAGGAAGAGACTTCGAACATTGTGGATCTAAATGTCTTGTTGTCTGCTGATGGACCTCATGCTCGTCTGGGAGGGGGGGAGGGGGACGTCTCATGAATTAAACGTGAAACAAGGAATGAATAACGGAGGGAAATCCGAGGAGGAACGCTGCAATGTTCGTGTTTTTTCTGACGGCGAAACATCTTCCAGCTACTGTACGTGTCCATTTATCCCATCAGAAATCCTTTTTTAGAGAGACGCCGGTGTCGGACCCTTTCAATTTGGTAACCGTGGAAATGTCGTCATCGTTTTTTTTTTTTAAAGAACCAACCCTGAATCGTCAGTGATGTTTTACTAGATGGCAGTTGTTCAGTGAGATTTAGATCTGAATAAGACTGTTTAAAAAAAAAAAAGAAAAGAAATTCCCTTTTTTTTAAAGTAAAATATCTTTGCAACACTTAGACCGAGGTGAGGGGATTTTCAAGTGCCATATAAGTGAGATGAACGCGGTAGCTGTGCAGGACTTTACCATGATGGGATGTTAACACCACACATGATTTTGAATGGCTATGTGTGAATGACCCTTCTACTCTCATTTGCATTCACATTACGGTTATTCACCGACGTTTCAACCTGTTCTCTCAACGGCGTTCTTTTTTTTTTTGGCGGCCAGCTATGGAGCAGCATGAATAGTCACTTTAATTCTTTCCGTTTTACTTCTTTGGATGTAAACGGAAGGTGAATGGAAAAAGATCTTTTATATAATTGTCTTAAGTGAGTGTATAGTGCGTTATTAAGAGGATTTTTGAGGTGGAGGGATAATTCAGCAGCTCTGAATGAGGGTGCAGGAGACTGTTTGGGGACTATTGGCTCAAAGGGAGAGTGTTCAATCTTTGGCTCGTTTAGTGCTCATTAGTCACGTGTGAGCAATAATCATACGCATGAAATCAGGGCAATGTCCCGTCCTTTACAGCAGTGCAGCATAGTCTGAAATAGCTTGCTAGGATTTGCCTTCGTACTTGAAGCGCAGGTTATGTCATTCAGATAGACCCTCTGGACCCCTCAGTGCAACTCAAAGCGTAAGCGGTTGTTTGAACACTGAAGCAGGGCCACAGCAGGTGGATATTAGGGGTGTAGCTATCACTTTGCCCGCTTGTGTATATGTAAGTATGAATGTGCTGTACGGGGGGAATTCTTCTTTCCACAATCATGATCTCTTGCAGGAGACGGAACTGCTTGCTCACATGTGTCATTTCTTCATTTCCTTTGGCCATGGATAGACGGCTCTGACACGAGACGTCAAACGCTCTGCCGGGCGTCTTGTTTTGTGTAATAAATGGAACAGTTTTACCAACGCAACTCTGCAAAGGAACTCTAAACCTGACGGGGAGGAGAAACCCGCTGGGATTCTTGCATGCAGACCAGCAGCACTGGCACTGAGCCCCACTATGTGCCACTTCATCGGTCTCAGCACTGTGGCATCAGGGTCCCTGCTCAGATTTGGCCTTTTCTCCCCATCCTTGGATCACTTGGACTGCAACTTGCGATTAATTTAATTATCTTTCACTTGGCTGATTATTTTCATGTACAACTTGTTTGGTTTTGAAGTACATTGTAGAACATGGCTGTCGCAGGAGTTTTGGTTATTAGGAACATTGTTACCAGATACCTTTTCTGTTGACCCATTAACTAGTTATTAAGGAAGGATTCCGTCTGAAGTCCCTGAAGACTTACTGAAGTATTTCTCCATGAGACAAAATAGTTCCCACTATATAAGCGACAATTAAAGTTCCTGAAAGAGTTTGATATTCAAAATGAAAGTATGTTTATCAATTTTTTCCTATTAAGCCCCCAAACTGTTTTAAAATTGGCCGAAGACTTCATTCGTGGAGTAAGAAGCTGATCGAGAAGAAAGCGTTTTGAGGATGAAGGCACAACGTGCGAAAAGCTATTTAGAACATTACGCCCAATGAGTATTGCACGTGTCAGTCCGTGCTCATGAGCACGGTGAAGGAGTCATTGGTTACTATTATGGCTGATTGTTTATTATGTGCTTTAATAATGTGAGACTGTGTGTAACCAATGGGAGAAAACGGCCACGTTCTTCAATTCACAAATGCATTTATAGTTAAGTTGACCAAAATCCTCTTGTACTATTTTACCTTCTGAAGATTAAAACTATAGAAACGCTGCCGATAAAGCCTCTAATAAACTTTTGGCAAACTGTAGGATTTTCCTTAGATTGGAATCACATTGTTGAGGGAATTATTACAGCCAGAAATAACTTTAGCATGTAAATATGAGACTTGGGACCTGGTTAAATAAACTAATTGGACTATTTATAGAATGTGTTTACACAAAGCTAGAAACAAACATTTTGCTTCGCAGCTCATTTAAAGTCTCATTTCTTCCTGCCGTTAAAGTTTTTATTGAATGAACATGAAGCTTCATATATTGCATCAATAACCGTCAAAAATACTCTAAGCCACATTCCGCTCTAAACGTCTTTGATGGATGGAGAACATTAAACTGTAGAAAGCCGTTATGTTGCCAGACGTATGCAGCTGCACGTTCATCATCCTCAAAGCAACGAGAAGAGGAGAGGAGCTGGACATTCAGGATCAATCTTCGTCATATTTTCAGTGGGACTCTGTGTATCTTTATTCCCTTTTTCTGTCATTCCAGAATGAGTCTGCCTTATTCCCATACTTTGATGAATATCACTTTATCACTTTGTGTGTTTTATGGCGACTAAATTAAAGGTTTTTTTTAACTGGTGAAAATGCTCTCCTATATTTTTGTTGATTCAAGGAAAATGTGTTTCTGTTTTCTCATATGACGTTTTGTTCGCATTCAGTACTTTTTCACATTTTTCTCTGTGGGGTGAGGGAACGTTCACTCAGGCATTTTTACCCGTTTCAGTTGGCCGGCTCATGCACTCTGTCATGAGGCTGAGCTGTCACATATCTTCATAATCGCCTGTCCGTCCACTCCGACACATGTTGGGTGAATTAATCTGATACTCATCAAAGCTGAGCTGCATGGTAACCGCTCTGACTCGGCATCCCCTTTGCCGGGAAGTCGTGATGCCCCGCCTCTGCCCCAGATGCTCTTCTGATTCGCTGCTGGAGCGACGGGCGGAGTGGGGGCCTGATGGAAGGATGGAGGATGGATGGATGCACCGAGGGTTCGTACCTGCCAAGAGCTGGAGGCCGCGGTGACTCCAGTAATCTGAATAACAGCTTTCACTGGCTTGAATGCATTGACCGGCTTCAGACCCCTAAAGCTCCCCTCCCTCCTCTTCCTCCCCCTCGTTCTCTCTGCCCTCCCTCAGTCTGCCTCCAGCGCATCGACAGCCGCATCATTCCGCCCTGCTGAGTTATCGGGATTTGTTTTGCCACTTTTCCGGCCTGGTACTGAAGCTGTTCCGTGCGTCGGTTGTTGTCCTGCTAATTGCTATTGACTGCATCATACTTTTTTTATTCCATTGATTAGTTTTATTTATAGTCTTTGCCGCGCCTCTCCCGGTGGGGAAGCCAGAGAGGATGTTCTCGTCCTCGTCCAGAAACTCTCTGTCCTCGGCCTGGTTGTCCATGGAGCAGTCTGACTCCGAAGCGTTGGACATCAGCACCAAGGTGCAGCTGCACGGCGTCCTGTGGAAGAGGCCCTTCGGACGCCCGTCGGCCAAGTGGTCCCGCAGGTCAGTCGCCTGCTGAGAACAAGCACTTTGCATAGATATTCTGCCTCTCCGCTGCTTAGAAACATCCTCCAAAGCTACACTAACTATTAGAAGGGCCTGTTTCTACTTTAATATCTAACGACATTTAAGGTGGAGGATCCGCACAAAAAGGCTGAATATTCTAAAGAGCAATAATATTTTCTTTACGAGTAGTATCACCGGATACTGAAGATCATCTTTGCTGTTATGTATTTGAGATAATAAATACTCGTTTTGACTATTGATTTGACAACAGAGCTTTGTTTTTTTACTTTTGTAAGTACACACAACATGCTTAAATACATGTGAAAAAGTCACTGAATTTGTGATGTTGTCGATGAACTTAATTTCTTCATTCATGTTGAGTGTATTGCGTTATATAAAATGTTGAAATATCTAGAGAGGAACCGCAAGTCACAGTCATTCTCTTAGTTTACGTAACAGTTCAAACGACACAGTGGACCTTTAAAACCTGTATCATAAAGGTCACAACAAATTCCTTCTGTCCGGTAAGATTCTTCATCATCAAAGACAGCTTCCTGCTCTACTATGCAGAGAGCGAGAGGAGGAACTTCGAGACCAACAGGTACTTCAACATCCACCCCAAGGTGAGCGGCTGCGTCCTCTCAACTCCTGCAAGACGCTGCAACATTGTTGCTTTTTAATTTTTACTGTATGACTACTTGCACACAAATATTTAAGAGGAATTAGATTAACTATTGTTTAAACTGTTCTTTAACCTGTATTAAGAGCATTATAAATGTGATGTGTTTCTGTCAGGGGGTCATCCCTTTGGGAGGATGTGTGGTTTCATCCAACGAAAACTTGGGGATGCCCTTCGGCATCGTGGTCAACCTGGAAGACTTTACGGTGAGACCGCTTTCACTCCTGCATTCCTGCAGCCGCCGCGCAGAAGTTTAATTTATCATTTTTAAGAGAAAGCCAGGCAAAAGCTTCAGACAGACAACACATGTATGCAAGCAAAAAGCCCTCTCACAATGGGTTAGATCACAAAGCAGCTTGAGCCCAGCAGAGATAGCTTCTTCTTAGCTTCATCCTGCAACAAATGGAGCACATGATGGAATGATTGTACTTGGGATGCGTAGATTTTAACCGTGTCAGCAGCCCAAAGACATTACAGCCTACGGCTGCTCCTGCTAATATGGCGTATCCGTCCTCCAGGGCACCGTAGCGCTGGCCGCTGAGTCCGGGGAGGAGCAGGTCCAGTGGATGGAGATGCTGCAGGAGTCAGGGAAAGTGTGAGTAATTCTCCTTTTTCAAATATCATTTTATTTCAATAAACAATGCAGAATTTGTCGGCTCGAGAGATAAAGGCCTGATTTCACCATACCTATCATTCTCCTGGTAAGTGTTGAGATATTTCAGAGAGGACGAGAGAGCGACTGTTGGCAGTGCAGCCACACGGCTGGTTTGACTAAAAAGGATGGAGTGACAGGCTCATTGGGTTTTTGACTCACTGGTTGTCCCTCAGCACGTGGAAGAGCGCCCAGCTGGGGGAGGCCATGATCGAGAGTCTGGAGGCTCAGGGGCTGCAGCTGGCCAAGGAGAAGCAGGAGTACCTGGGTAAGCATGGAGGACAGTCACCCCCGCTCTTTAAAGGATTCAGCCGCTCACGCTCCTGTTCCTTCTCCAGATAAACTAATGGAAGAGACCGAGGAGCTCAGTCACCAGAGAGCACAGAGGGAGGTGAGACCTTTTTACCAGAGAACCACAGTTTGTTCCTTTGCCGTGAAGTGGGCCTCTATTAAAATACACTGATTTTAGTTTTTTTTCTCTCTTATTAGGTTATAACCATTGTTTTACTTTTTTTTTTCAACCACTGTACAAAGAAGGTCATTATTTCAAATAAAACAAAGACATGTTCTTTTCAAAAGTCTGTTTTTGTCTAACCACTATTAAATGATGTGTCATTTATCATTTATTTCATTGCTTAATCGTGGCTGTAAACTCCTCTCTGCAGGAGCTGGAGCGTCTGAACCAGGTTCTGGAGGAGGAGAAGATGAAGTTTGAGGAGGTGGTGGTGGAGCTCACGGCGGAGCAGGAGAACATCAAATTGTAAGAACATATTTAAGTTAATGTTCCAGCTAACGTTAACTGCTTCTGAGTATGATTTACAAGTTTGTAAATCCACGTGATTTCTCTCCGGCAGAGACCTGGATGACACGGCTCAGTCCCTGAAAGGTGTGGAGAGTGAAAAAGAAGAGCTGAGCAATTTAACCGTCATGCTGCAGAAATCCATTGAGGTACGAAAAAAAAAAAAGACCAAACATGTTGGCGACTCGTCCAGCGGTCGTTTGCAGGCACTGCGAGGGAGCAACCTGCTGATGAGGGGGAGAGATGATGTAATGCAGTTGTCCATTTATCTAAAAGTTCTAGTTAAAGGGAATAGAAAACATGCGTGTTCATCTTCTTGTCTAGAGTGATGTGTAGAGTTCAATACCAATGACAGGTGGTTATCTGAGCATCGCAACTGAAACCGGAGGTAAAAAGCTTTCTTGCCTCTGTGCAACGTCCAATGTTTGGGGGTAAAAAAACCTCTCTCCTTTTGGGCGGAAAACATTAGGAAGCTTTTATGGAGGCTTCGGATACCTGTTAACACAGCCAGTCATGGTGTTGCTTACTGATCTTAGAATATGTCTGCATATGAAGAATAACTGTAATATATAGTTGAGTGTAGCTACCTTGGCACTCGATTAGAAATATAAACCGAGATAACTCATGATCATTGTTAACAAGTCAAACTTTCCTGTTGATGTGACTCGAGAGCTGTTAAACACGTCATGAGTGAGACTCAATGGACAGGAAGGTCCTTTTGTAGTATTATTATTATGTACACTCGTTTGGACGGAGCGGCTTCGGTGGGATGTGAATCGGCGGGGTTCCCACTCCAGGAGCTCTCTCAGGAGAAACAGAGGACTCTGCAGCTGTTGGGGCTGACGGAGGCGAGCGAGGCCGAGGCAGCAGCAGGGGAGACCCCCGCCCGCAGGGAGGCCGTGGGCGGAGCGGGCCACGCGGAGGGGAACCTGCTGGAGGACCTGAAACACATCGAGGAGCAGATGAGGACCCTGCTGAAGGAGAAGGAGCAGGCACACAACAAGTGAGCGGCCATTTAGAGACGGAGTCGAACATCACCGCTGGTTTCCAATGCAGCATAAGCAGAACTACACCTCATTCACCCTCCCCGTCAGAACCGCCGCAGGTTCTCTGTGTTGACTTGAGCCTAAAGTGATCTGAGTCGGGCTGATAAAGGGACAATGTTAAAGTGTCACAATAGAAACGGTGGTTACTGTTTCAGCATCCAAAAGGTAAAACATTCCAGGGAACCTCCATGCTAATGACACAAAGGATGTAGCCGCTAGTGGAAATGTGTATTGATCCCTAAACAACCCGCTGCATTGATCTGCGGCAGTAAGTGGGATACTATAGGAGCTGCTATTGACTGTGTAGCGCTGTGTTTCCATGAAACCTGCCTTCACTCTACTCCTTTTCCCAGAAGTCCTCTCTGCTGCCGCTGGATAGAACATACACAAATAAAACCATACTTACACAGAATCGTTTTAAAAGATCTGTAAAAGAGAGAAAGCAGAAGCAGAAACACCAGAAATCAAAACCATTCTGACCAGATGTCTTCATTGGCTTATTGCATTTGTTTCTTTTTCATATTAGCATCATCTTTAATGATTAAAAATACATCAAATTTAACAGATATATAAATATCCGTAAACCTGACCAGCTCAGTAATGATCATTATATCCTAAAAAGAAAATCTGCCAATCATCACCTCAAAAGTTCACATAAACTTTATATCTTTTAAATCCCTTAAACAAATGGGAAGCAAAACTGTTCCTTCCTTTATGCGTCTCACAGAACGCTCTGTGCTTCTAGTTTTAACCTTGAAATCAAATGCCAGGGGTGTGTGTGTGTGTGTGTTTGTGTGTATGTGATCATTCATCTGTGCCCAGTACAGCTCGGTGAGCACAGTGTCCTGACAGTAAAGGGCACCAGAAGCATTGAAAAAAAAATAAGAAAGATTTACAGCTTTGTTTCCTGCAGCGTTAACGGCTTTACAGCTTAAGCTTTGAGCTTTAAAAAGGGTTTAAATAATGCCAGAATTGCTTCAGAACCGCCCCAATGGGAGTTCTAAACACGCCGTCATCAGGATAGAGACACGCCGTTGATGAAGATGATGTTGTGTGTGTGGTCCCAGACTCCGGGAGAAGGACCAGCGGGCGCGCGTCCTGCAGCAGGAGAGGGAGTACTACTCTTCTCAGGCTGAGACGCTGCAGGAGTCCCTCTGCCAGCTCACGGTGGACAAACAGCAGACCGAGGCCGAGCTCAAGGTGAGCCAGCAAGCCGACACGTTTGCAGGGGATGGTGTCACAGGCCCACATTTAGTCCTTCAGTTTGTCTGTAAAATATTCTAATAAGTTTAAGCACTTGAAATACAGACTTTAACAATGGATGTGAAAAAATACAAAGGATGTAAGCTCAGTATTTGTGGCCAACAGTAGAGGTAAGTCTCTTTGTCCAAACCAGTTACATATGACGGATTTACCCGGGGTGGTTCCTCTAGTCTGATTTGCTCATCTTGCAAACCAGCACATTAGTTTCTGCATAAAATGACCAGTTAATCTTTGCATCAACCCAGGCTTCTGGACCGAAGCCAGCAACAACCCGTGTTTATTCTGTGTAATTCGAGCTAACATTGTTGATTTTACCTAACCATAAAACGTGGCCACACTCGTTATGCTGCTTTTGTTCAACCTAATGAACTAAAAGAAGTATTCATTTGGGGGGGTTGTCTCCTTCAAACATCAGTACACAGTTTCATTATGAATGAACTGTGACCTCTTCAGCCACGAGAAAAGCTTTCCTCCGTCACATCAGCTCAGTTTATGGATGAAAGCCCAATATTCCCTCTGACCTTTCCACATAGAGCTTCAGTAAATCGATGTCCTGTACTCAGATCAGCATCCTGTGTGCGTTAGGTGGAGATAGAGTCCAGGATGGAGCTGGAGAAGAGACTGAAACAGGCCGAACAGGCTCTGCAGGACCTGGAGAAAGGCCTGGAGTCCCTGGAGAGGACCAAAGAGACGGATGAGAAGATGAAGGGCGGGGTGACGCAGCTGAGGAGTGAGTGAATCAACCAACCGGTTCCTCCAAATTCGACTGGTCAAACATGTGCTGCAAAATCTCATTTAGTTCACATTAGGATGGCAGTTACACTGTGACCAGCACTGCACACTGCAGTAGACAAACAATTATGATTTCAGCAGGTTTACACATATTATGCTCTCTGGATAAAGCTCAAGTGTTAATAGAACTACATCTGCATCTGTGTGACTGCCCTCCTGTGGATGGAGTTTGAATTGCATGTTGAATATTCAGCAGATATCAGATATCAAAGTTACTGAAACGTTTATTTTATGTAATTTAATCATTAGAAACTTTGATGCCTTAAAGCTAAAGGCTGCAAGTAATTATTATTTTCACATTTTTATTTTAAATATTAAATAAACACAAATGCCCTGCAATAATTTATTGATTGTTATATTCATAGTTTCTTTTTTTAAAACAAACGTCCAAATACAGGGAATTGATTTTGTCTTTAGATTTGAAAAATTACTTAACCTATTTAAATTAAATGTTGAAAAAGTTGTTGAATAATTTTGAGTCAATTGACTAATCTATTTATCAGCAAATGTTGGCAGCTCTAAAATGATGGAAATGCTAATCTAAGGCTAAACAGTAATTCAGATTTTATGTCTCCATCTACTCGTATGGTAAAGGGGATGCAGTTTGAAGTTCTAATGTCAAAATAACAGATAAGTCACATCTTAAAAGTCTGACTCTTAATGAGCACTAATGCAATATTTTTGATTTTCTTCCAGAAAAAGCTGCAAACAATTTGATTAATGCGACAAAAAACGCAAGATCCACTACTTTACTTATCTGTCCCCATACTTTGAACAGGGTAACAGAAGTACACACCACTAGCATTCCACTCATAACAATCACTAAATTGTGTGTGTAATATATACATGTGTGTGTTTGACCAGAATTCTTCGAGGAGTGTATCTGTGCAGCTGAGATCGAGGCGAAGCTTCCATCGATAATGAAGAACGCAGTGTATCTCCACAAAGCCGCCGCTCGCAGGATCAAGAGCTGCCGCATCCAGAGGAGAGCCTCCCGACACCACTGGTGTAAGCCGGTTCCTCCCGCAGTGAACGTCGCCACACCAAGGACGCAGTCAGCCGCTGTTATTTAATGTATCAACAATGAGACTCATTCATTTTTTTCCCTTTCTTCTTCCCGCTGTCGCAGTGAAGCACTCCAAGTCTTTTGCTGTGTCCAGTCCTGATGGCGACAGCATGGAGGAGCTGCGAGAGGCGGCCCGGCGACTGACCACGGACAGCAGCTTCAGAGAGAGCGTGTACGAGATCATCGCCCGCAAGGACGCCACCAACAAACCCGAGGACTGAGAGGAGAAACGGCCCTTAGCTGTAGTCCCGCCCACACGGAGTGATTTAGAGATCCTGGTGTGAAATCCACTGTTAAGATGCTCGAACGTCTTTTATGCTCGTGGTTTTTAAACGCCCACCTTCCACATAACGGTTTAGTGAAAGTCTACTTTTGTGCATTACTGTTTGTGACTCTTTCCAACATAAAGATACCTGAATAGATTGAAAACCAGATGTGATTCAGCAAAAGAGTATATGAATATTAGGAGGAACATGATGTTGACTCCATCTGATAAGAACACTTGTGATGTCACTAACAGGAGGACACACAATGCAAATCCATCTTGTAAAATTGTTTTTATTCCCCTGGTTTTGATTGTATGCACAGATTGTGTCCTTCACATGAACAGAGAACTTTTTGCAAACCACTTTGCATTTGTGTTGAATTCACCATGACCATTTAATTATTGCTACAATAGAAAATCCGTCCTTGACGATGAAAATCAATTTAATTCACTGACACAAGCTTTTGGGGATAATGTACAAATGATAACTTCACAGCAGAAAGGATACAGAAAAGAAGCCCACATGTTGGGGAGAGGGGAGAGGCGTCCTAGAGACTGAACAACATGCCTTGATGCTAATAAAGCTGTTTTTGAACCTTGTACATGTCATTTATGCTTCACAAGAGGTTGCGCCGTTAATAGTTTCACGCGAATAAAACAACTGTTTGACATGGATGTATTTCTGAGAGAAGAAGGTTCGGTGTTTCACGCATGATTCAGTGGGAAGAAAAGGAGAATCCCCATCTCTTGTCGATCGCCAGCACCTGAAGGAAGAAAAATGTGAAGAATGGGGAAAAAAAAGAGTCAAAAAACTTCTTAACAGCTTTAGTGTAGCCAGTTGAGATCCCCCCGATCCCCCGCCACCAAAAAGCGATAGTGTAACATGTCAATAAAATGGTGTCGCAAATCAAAAGAATAATGTTTGTCAATAAAGTCAAAAAACATGTAATAGCATGTCTCGTATAGCAAAAAGCTCATAGTAGAAGATGTTCAGAAAACTTATCGTATTGTATGTCTAAAAAAACAACGTGGTTAGTATGTCCAAAAAATGATACAGAGACTAAAAAGGTAATAGTATAGCATGTCGATAATAATAGAACGTTTCATAGGGCTGCATGGCTATCGCAAAAACACAGTTCTCAATACAAACACGTCAAAAAAACAGTCATAGCAGAGAACTGCAAAAAAAAAACAGATACTGTATATACAACAGTATATAGCAGGGGTCCCCAAACTACGGCCCGGTCAGCCCGGCCCCCATCAGAGGAGGACGTAGGTTTTTTGGCCCCCAAAAGAACAAGTTTGGGGACCCCTGGTATATAGAATAGTATACAGTATCTAGTCCCACTACAGCCCTACGTCATTAAAAGGTCATACTATGTTATCTTTGGTATAGCACGTAATTAACTAATAGTATGGTGCTGAATAAAGTGTCATAATATTAACGAGTCCAGTTTGCTTTGTGTCTACACAGTCCTAAAGGATGCGGCAGTTCGTCTTTTCTTAACTCAGAAGTTTGTACAACAAGGCAGCTCCTCGCAGGCCCTTCCCTCATATTCCCACGCACTCTCTCCGCTCGGCCATCAGCCCCTCGCTGCCCTCGCTATGGCAACGGGTACGTACATCTGACAGCAAAACGCCACGTGTATCTCCCTTTTAATCTGTGAGATGGTGGGATTAGCGCAGCCGGAAGACTTTAAAAGCCTGCTGTTGGCTTCCATGTTGTGAGTAGAACGCTCCCCCCCCCCTCCCTCTTCTCTGTCATGTCTGGGTCAGCGGGATCAGCTGTTATGTGTTATTACTTCAAGGGCTGGAAGCAAACAGAATGGAACGAAACAGAAGGCATTGCATATGACCTGCGAAAGCAATAGGATCATCGTACCTGTTGACCTTGACCCGGTCACCAGGCGGTTTGCAGCTGATCGTCTGCGGCGGGGCGGGGGGGGCGAGGTCGAGGTCGAAAGGCGCTTGACTGTCTGCCATGCAGAGGGGAGAAGCAGGGAGTCGGCGTCCTCTGAAGCTTTGTCGGCACGGGGCTCGTGCACACGGCCCTCCTGGGTTAGCGTTTGGCTAAGGCTATGGCTAGTGAGGAAAAAAAGATTCTCCCTAGGGTGGGGGACGGGGGGGACGGGGGGGGGGGGCAGTGGGGGACCATTTGCGCTTGACTTTCCCCTGAAGGAGCAGCTCCCTTAAAAGCCTCTGCTGTTGTCATGGAGTTGTGCTTCCTGGTAAACAATGACTCTTTTCATCACTGCACAGCCTTCAGCCCAGTAGCTGAGATAGACGGCGCATGGGGCACAGTGAGAGAGCAGAGGGAGGGGGCGGGGGGGTTGCTGCACAGAGCAGCCTTCTTCTACTAACATGAAGTCCACTGTACAACCCGTACTGGCTGATCCACTTTGTCGTCTCAGTACATCCACGACGCAAAGTTTTGTCGCTGGCTTCGAAAGGCTGTATACCATAGAAAAAGTTTGGGGCGAAAAGAGAACCAAAGGAGCTGAAGGTGTGTGAGGAGAGAATAACACCAGGGATATTTATGAGGAAAGGGGTGTAAAGCTGTTGGTGGATGAGGGCCACGGCGAATGACCAGCAGCACGGGTTTACTTCTCATCCAAGCTGGCTTTGAGTTGAGCTTCCAGGGCCATTTTATCGAAGGTCCGCATGTTGGTCTCCTCCCGCACTTTGTCCCGCACGTGGAAGGAGGCCCGGGCCACGGAGCGGGCGCTCTCCAGCACCGCCCGCTTCTCCTTGAAGATCTGCTCGCTCTTCTCCAGCTTCCTCTCGATGGACTGCAGCAGCTCCAGGCGCCTCTGCCTTTCCTCCTCCTCCACCCGCTGCCTGTTCAGCCTCTGGAGCTTCTCCTTCTCCTGCCGGCTGTGGACCGCCCGCTGGGACTTCTCCTTGGCCTTCTCCTCGGCCACGAGGGCCGCCTGCTGGGCCCGTTTCTCCGCCTCCTTGGCGCGCGCCTCCAGCTGCTGCTGCTGTTGCTTCTCGCGCTTCTCAGCCGCCTTGCGCGCCTTCTGGATCTGCTTCTCCTCGCGCTTGGCCTTCTCCTTGAGCTCCAGGCCTCGGCGCTCGACGATCTGCTCGTAGTTCTCCAGCGAGCGGCTGAGCTTCTCCTCCGCCGCCCTCCTGGCCTCCTCCCTCTCCTCCTGCTCCCGGCGGGCGATTTCCTGTATGAGGGCGGCGTGGCGCCTCTTCTCTGCTTTGTTCAGACCCCGCCGGTCCTCCTGGCCCTGGTGCTCCTTCTCCTGCCTCTTCAGCTCGGCCATGGTGAGCTTCTCCTTCAGCAGCAGCCGCTCCTGCTCCAGCATGGCCGCCCGCTCCTCCTCCAGGGCCCTCAGGTTCTGCTCCTGAAGAGCCTTCTTGTGCTTCTCCTCGCGCGCCGTCTGCTGAAACCTCAGCAGGCGGCCGCGCTCCTGCTGCTCGGCGAGCTCCCTCCATCGCTCCTCGCTCTCCTCGGCCTGCCGCATCCTGGCGGCCGCCGACAGTCGTTCCTGCTGGCTGAGCCGCCGCTGGCGCAGGGACACCTGGGTCTGCCACACCCGCTGGCACTGGAGCACGGCGCGCTGCTTCTCCCGGTCCTCCTGCTCCCGCCGCAGCTCGTCCATCCGCCGCTCGCTGTCCCACTGCAGGTGGGCCACGTAGCGCGTCTGACTCATGATGTCCTCCTCCTGGTAGCGGGCGAGCATCAGGGCGGCGATCTTGCGGTCGCGCTCGGACACGGCCTTGAGGCCCCGGCGCTTCACCTCCCTCACGATGCGCTCCACTTTCTGCGTCGTCTGCAGGGAGTGGCTGAGGTCGCCGAGGCTGAGGCTGCGGCCCATCAGCGAGTTGAAGGTGGCCATGGTGCGCGCCCGAGGACTGGAGGCCTTGGCCCAGTGGTCCCGCGCGCCGTCCCAGCTGTAGGAGGAGGAGGCGCCCGACTCGGACGAGGTGCACGTGGTGGTGGTTGTGGTGTTGGAGGCGGAGGAGCAGACCGGCTCCGTCCTCCGCGGTAGGGACTCCAGCGAATGGCTCTTTCCCGGCACCGTGGCGGGGGGGGCGGGGTGCCCGTTGTGCTCGGAGAGCGGCGCTCCCGTCGCGCCGTTCAGAGGGGCCCCGGGGCTCCGAACCGCCGGCCTCTTCACCGACGGCGTTAATGTGGAGTTGGCCCTGGGGAACAAGGGGGTTCTGGGTGTCGACCTGGGGAAGGTGTTAGAAGATTTACCCGAGGACGACTTCCCGACTACCGGCGAGGGCCCGGATGAGAGCGGCCGTGGGCTTTTTGCTTGTTCCGGTGGGGGCTTCCCAGACCCATGGAATCCACCTTTCGAGGACGGCGTGCAGGTTGCGGCGGCGGCTTTTGAGGACTGAGATTTAGGGGATGTACTGGGAGCTTTAGATGAGAGAGCAGAAGTCGCTTTAAATGTCGAAGCCGGCGTCGTGGCCCTGGAGGTTCTATCAGAGGCCGAGCTGGAGGTCACCGGCCCAGATTTGGCCGTCTGAGATGAGCCGCAGGAGGTATTGAGCTGCTGCTCCGCGGCGGGGGCCGACGCAGCGCCGCCGGTGTTCACTGTCGCCTGCAGAATCCTCCTTTTCTCTTCCCGGACGATCCTCTCCCTCTCCTCCCTGCACTGCCTCAGCTTGGCGTGCCGGTCCTTCTCGTAGACCTCGAACAGGCCTGCCGCGACGCGCATGGAGCGGCCAGGGGCCTCCCGGGCAAAGTCGGCCAGCGGGCGGGACAGGAGCTCCACGGGTTTGACCCCACAGCGCGCGCACGCCTCAAGAGAGTGAGGGCTCGTCAACACGTACCGGCTGCCCTCTGCGGCCGGCGAGTCAAAGTTGAACAGGTCCAGGTGCAGTTTGGGCGACGGCTCTCTGTCGGCCGGAGTCTGCGGCTGCTCAGGGGACGGCGGCCCCTGAGAGGCGCCATCCGGCTCGTCCGGCTTGTCCGGCCCGTCCGGGGGTGCGGTGTGGCAGGGGCTGGGCTCCGAGCTGCCAGAGGGCGGAGTCTCGAAACCGGCGTCCCCGTCATCCTCTGTGGTCGCGCCGTCGGCCTGTTCCGGCAGCCGAGGGTCTCCGCTGGCCACGGCCGGCGCGTCGAGCTGTGGGCCTCTGCACTTGTTCTGCTCCTCATTCTCCGAGGGGTCGACCATAGTTGGCTGATACTGTAGGAAGAGAAGAAGAGGGGGGGGGGTATTTGAGGGAATGTGCAGAGAAAAGTGGAAAGAGCTTTCAATCAGAGGATTATAGCATTCAGTCCAGAGCTTTAGAGAGATGCAGACTGTGGGGGAGGGTCATAACGCATGCTCAGAGATGCATGCATGCATGAGCACGTATTCATGCACTGATTTTTACACCAGATGAGACATTTCCCCTTCAGGGAAGTGACACAAGACACAAAAAACACCACAGTCCTTTAATAGAGAGTCTATTTTTGGCAGCGTTACTAGGCTGTGCACTTGATTACTCATAGCTTTACTTTTCACTCTACATCCCACAAGCAACCTCTGGAATACCTTTGGAATCAAACCGGGTCTCCTACACATGTGTATCTTATTCCAATTTATAGAAAAAGGTCGATTTAAACCCAGATCTGGTGAAGAAACTGTGCTCTCTGCTCCCCATCATGGACTCACACCTCAGCGAAGGCCTCGACTTGTATCAGCAGCACATCGGCACAGACTGTAGGACTCACATATGGAAATGAAAACAGATCCTATTGCATATGTCCTGCTGCTCTTTGCTGTAGTGTATCAAAACAATATCGTGGTCTCTCATCCGGATGCTTTGGTGCTTTTTTCCCCCCACACGCCGACGCACCGCAGACACACACCCACTGACCTGCCGGTTGGTAAAAGGTTTGGTACACCGGTGCTTCGTCCCCCTTTAATCCGTGCAGTGCCCCTGGTTCCCCGCATAATACCAGGTTTCGGGTTAAAGGCTGCGGCCGTCGAGCCTCAGGATGGAGCGATCACATCGTCGGACAGACGGAGCCGCTCGCGGAGCAGCGGGGATCAAACCTGCGCTCTGCGGCACCGAAATGGCACCAAAAATAAAAAAAGAGTCCAGAGTGAAATGTTCTCTATTCGGCTTCCCCGGATCGTCCCTGGTCAAAGTGCATCCCGAAGACGTCCGCAGAAAAACACCTGCTCTTCAGCAGCATCCCCCCATCTCAGTGTCCTTAGCTCCGCCTGCTTCTGGAAAATATGCTAAAAGAATACGCTCTACGCGCAGTGAAGAACCAAGCGCTCACACACTGGAATGACAGGCTTTTAATGTGAAGAAAAACCATGGGCCTGATGATCGCGAGGCGGTAATCCTGGAGCACAGTTACTCCTGCAGGCCTCTTTTCCACCGGCAAAGGAGAAATCTATTCTGTAGAACGAATGATATTATTCGGAATATTAATTATGAATGCTTTGATATTTGCATTTTAAACAATAAAGAATAGCAAGTAACATATAATATAACACATTTAAATGTTTTTAAAAATAGATGTGTAATCTGGGCAGGAAGGTCGATCAAAAGTGTCATCGGCGCACATGACAGCTGCCCTCCGCCAACCGTCTTCAGTGTGAAATCCGATGTGCTGTATTTGCTCACAGCAGCCACTAGAGGGCACTGTAACATAACAGACCAAAACCTCCTCTAGACAAAGGAAGGTTAGCAGCCAATCAGCATCATTACACGTTGTCTGTGGTGGAATACGTTTTGAGAACATTTATTCATAATGTATTCCAAATATCAAAAGTAGTATCCAAAGATTCGGATGATATTCCCCCTGTGATTGCTTCCAGATTATTTCTGTCATTGATAGATCATAATATTATAATTATTTGAAGTTTGTATTTTTAGTGTTGTCTGAGGGCCAAATTTTAAATATACTATAAGGAAAAACCAAGGCATTTTTTATCAATCTATGGCACATAAATATACCTTCTTTTATTGTAGTTATTCAATATTGGTATCATTTGTATGCATTAATGTATTGATGTAGTTATTTAATGCAATACTGGTACATACCTGCACATTCCTCTAGTCCTAGTAATTCAAATATGAAGATCAACCACTAACACAAAATATCAACATAATGCACACAAACACAATACTCCCACTGCCAAGAACTTCCCCAAAACCGTACCAATATTCAAATCATACAGTGTGTCTTTAATTAGCTCCATGTTGGTCTGTTTTTGAAAAAAACAAAAAAACTGTGTATTGCTATGTTTCATTATCCTATATGTATGCAAATAAGAAGAAACCGAAAGACACAATTTTTTATTTAAGGAAAAAGTACACTAGCACAAATGTCTTGTTATGTAGTTGAGGTGAAAGGTCAGGCTCACAATGATTCAGACTTGTGATAGATATTTTATTTCAAAATATATAAAATAAGGCAGCATTATCTTCATAATAATCTGTTCACGTCTAATTTTCCATGGTGCCGGAACCATCATTCTAACGTTTTTTTGGTGTTTATGCATGACTGCAGTGGTGATTGCAGTGATTCAGCTTTTTTTTAATCAACTTTTTGATTAATTTCACTGCTAAATTTGGACCCTTGTTTCCGCCACAGATTAAACGCTAACGTAAGACAACTGCATCCACCTATACAATATGTACTATGTACCAACTATTGCCCCGCTGAATCTAATGAAGAGTCAATCATTGCTCACCCCACTACCACACAATGAATGCAGTGTATTTTGTTGATACAAACTAGCAGGGTTTGGTACAGTTGGAGCAGGATTAGGTAACTCTGTGTAAAAATCACAGTGCTGATGACCCACTAAACTCCTGACCCGCTGTGGGGAACAGTGCGAGTTTAATTGGCCGCGCCCGTGAGCCGCATCAGGAGGACAGCGGGTAACAAGTGGCAACAGGGAACGTGCTGGCTGGCTTGTTAACTGGGGGCGCGGGGTCTGGGATGGGGGCCAAAGGGCGGCGGGGCATGGTGTGGTCGCTGCACAGTTCACTGGTGCGTGGGTATGCTACACACAACTTTCGGTGTTTTTGTTTTGGGTTGGGGGCATGCTCCCCAGCACCAAAGCTGGACTGGGGGGTTCATCGAGAGGTGAGCTGCTCTGAGCAGTCATGGAGACCACTGCAATGGCCGGGCTGCCGGCGAGGCCCTTCAGTGTTCACTCGCGTACTGGTTTTGTGATGGGAACCAGTCTAGAGGTGCCAAAACCTTCTTAAGCCTTCTTAGGAGTAAACAAATGAATAAATAAAGGTATAACATGTGAACAGGGGTTTGATATGTGGTACTTAAGTATCTTTTGAGGATTAACAGTTTCACTTCAATATTTCATAGATAATCCTAAACTATACTCACATAGAAAAATACATTTTTCAATGAATTATAAATGCTTTGTATTCCACCCACCTTATTGCCGACTGATGGAAGCAATATAGTACAGATTCAACTGCTATTAAATTAATAATTTAACAGTTTACTTATCCTTGACTTTACTACGCAATCAATATTTTATGTTTAGCTCTGAATATTTCATTTTGAAACCATTGTATAGCATTTGAAAGCTGAAAATGAGTAAATTTACTCAAGTGACAAAATTTTGAGGAAGCTAGATTTCAATATTCTCAAATTGCAAAAATGAATAGATATAAGAACTCCTGAGAATTATTGGTCACAATATATTAATCATTGAAACAAAAACCATATTGTAGCATTACCAAAGATAGCATTTATATTTTAATTTACCATTTCAACTGTCCACCTGAACATTGGTAAAAGATCGGAGGCAACACAAGCCATTAATTTGTATTAATTGGAAAATCAAGATTTTCTATCTTTTATTTGGTATGAATACAATACTAGAAAATCTCCAAAATACCACGGAGATGGTATTTCTTTCTGTAATATTTGTGACAGCAGGGGTCTAACTGTACTAATGTATAACTGCGCCGAGAAACAGACCATAAAAAATAAAAATAAAAGGAAAAGAGGAAGTTAGAGGTCCCAGAGGAAACTAATTCTTTCTCAACTATCCCGTCTCTTCACTCGCTCTGTCCTGAACCGGCTGCCCTGCAGGAACTCGCCGGTCCTGTGAAGACAGAGACCTCTGGTTGCCCCCAGTTCACATTTCCAGCCTCGCTTTCCAAACAGAAAAGGATGTGTTTTCTGGACAGCTTCAACAACTGCCCCTTTTGACCCTTTGCTTTTCTCCCGCCACCAAGCACCTCCCGCCCCCGGCGCTCTGCCTTCTGTGGGTACGGGGGTCCCGGGGCGGGTGTGGAATCGCCCCCAATCTCGGTCTGAGGGGGAAAAGGTCCCTGAGACGGAGCTGTTAATTCAATCAGAAGAGGGGTACGCTCAATTAAGCATCCATAAGGGCTGTGGACGGGCCTCGGGGCCCCGTAGAGGGCAGACAGCCCAGTCCCCATGAGGTATTAATTGTGGATGACAGTGTGTAAACAGTGGGGTGAATAGACAGTGCAGGTGCGGGACACCCAAGTCCAGACTCAAAAGCCCTTTTCACACCCTTTGCACTCTGTTGCCATTTTCTCTTTCATTCTCACACTACGTAACAATCTCTGATGAATGTCAGAGATAATTTGGCTCCGTGGGCTTATTTATTTGTTGCTGTACGTTTCCGTCACTGGGCATGCTGCTACATCAGCGCCTCACTGTGTG